>CM061228.1:43228662-43849690 GCA_030844895.1 Ambrosia x helenae
ACTGCAGTTAACCAGAAGCTTGCAGATATGATGAAGATCATAAATCAGCAACAAGCAGAGATTGAACAGTTGAGAAGTAATGACAGGAAGATGTTAGATGTTGTCGAATCTTCACATGAAAATCATGAAGCTCTGAAAGCAAAGGTTAAACAACTTCGGAAAGAGAATAATAAGTTGTTATTACATGAGCAGAGAAACACCAGAAGGTACATCACTGTTAGAGAGGAGAACAAGAAGTTGAGAGCTAACAACAAGAGCATGAAGAATATCATTGAAGAATTATACTCTAAAGCTCCATAATTGCGAGCTGGTGAAGAAGATAAAGAACGTGATGAGGAGGAAGTTGATTTTGAACCATCAGACGAAGAAGAAGAAGAAGATGATGATGAGTTGAATGAGGATGCAGGTGAAGCTCCTAAAAAGAAGAAGAAAGATGATGGTGATGATGATGGTTCAGGAGATGATTCAGGTGAAGGTAATAGCTCTGCTAGTTCTGATAGTGATGATGATGATGATGATACTGACAAGTATAAGTGTGAGAAGAGAGGATCGGGAAAAGACACAGGAGAATCCAGTTCGAAAGCTCCTGGTGGTACTACTGACGATGATAATATCTTCTGGAATGAGAAGATTAGAGCCTTATCTGAAGATGACAAGAATTTATATCGCCAGATGTTGACTGACAGAGTCTGGACGATCGAGATGACTGGCAGGTTTCCAGAGATATTTGAGTCAAACGATATGCGTTTTGAGTTGGAGTATAACGATCCTGATTTAGAAGATGGAGAAGTTTCTGCAGCCATGTCGAAAGAGATATTGGAGGGACTGGCAAAACAGGTTGGTAAATATCTGGAGGAGTTGATGAGTGAGAATCAGATACCTAATATACCTGAGAAGGAAGCAGGTAATCACTCTGATGACAGAGATGTTCCAGTATTTGAAGAAGTGGAGATTTAGGATATTACTAGCGAGGAATATCCAGAATACTTTAAGAATGACAAAGATTCTGGATTTCCTGAATTTTCTGATGAACTGTTAAGCCAGGCTGAGAAACTTGCTCGAGAGAAGAGTAAGAAGTTTGTTGAAGAAGTGTTTCCAGATTGTCAAAAGCCAAATACTGAACAATCTGACGCTTTGAAAGAACTTTTGAGGAAGCTTAAAAAAAAGAAGCTAACCGTCCAAAGATTGAAGTTCAAGGTAGCTTTTACAAATTTTACAATGATTTGTTTAAAGGGAAAGCTCTCGGCTGGAAGTACTTGAGACAGCTGAAATGTGTCACAGTGAAATGGGAGAAAGGAATTCTGTATTTTGACAGATTCCATGATATTAAGACACTACCATATTGGGTTGTTCGAGATATCTGCAGACATGAAATGTTAGGTGCTTCAGTGAACGATCATCTTGTTTACTTTGCAGATCGTATGGCGAGAAAGAGCAGAACGAAGTGGAATGTGTTTACTCCACAGTATCAGAAAAGGATAGTTCATAAGAAGGAGTTAAATGAGATAACGGGATTGCCTAATGTGACACCCCAGGAAAATCCCACATTGGCCATGGCCAGGAGAGATCCTTGGTTCATAAGTAATATTCTGCCTCTTAAATAACCAACGCGTTTTGGGGCTTAATGTTAGTGGATGAGAGGAGAACTCCACAGTTAAGCATGCTCAGGTGGGAGCACTACCAGGATGGGTGACCTCCTGGGAAGTCTCCACTGGGCAACCAAAAACAAATCCGTGAGCTCTGGATGTGCAACCCATCGTGGCAAAGCAGACAATATTGGTGGTGAGTGGGGCCGGATGTTACAGATGGTATCAGAGCCACTCCTGTACCATTCAGGATGGTGGGTACACACCTCATCAGGGACGATGAGACTCTAACAGGGGGTGAATGTGACACACCAGGAAAATCCCACATCGGCCGTGGCTAGGAGAGATCCTTGGTTCATAAGTAATATTCTGCCTCTTAAATAACCAACGCGTTTTGGGGCTTAATGTTAGTGGATGAGAGGAGAACTCCACAGTTAAGCGTGCTCAGGTGGGAGCACTACCAGGATGGGTGACCTCCAGGGAAGTCTCCACTGGGCAACCAAAAACAAATCTGTGAGCTCTGGATGTGCAACCCATCGGGGCAAAGCGGACAATATTGGTGGTCAGAGGGGCAGGGTGTTACACCTAAGGTGACTTTGAAGTATAAACCACCAAAAGTGTTGTAACATATTCTTTTGATGCAGATTCTCCAACACTTTCAAAGGATTTCATGTGGTGGTATTATGATTGGAAGACTGCAGAAGCTATTATCGTTCTGAAGGATGGTTTGAAGGATTTCAAGAAGATTCACATTTTTGACCCTATGTGGTTAATCAACTGCTCGCACGAAGACATCATCATGCTTTATTATAATCCAATCTATTGCGAAGCGAAAGATAGTGAACAGGCAAGCAAATACCAACGTGTGGTATTCTTATGTTTTTCATGGGATGTGAATGTTGGGTGTGACTTCGACAAGAAACTGGGGAAGTTTGTAAAGACTCAGAATGTTGAAAAGAAAAAGCCGACACAAACTCATAAACCAGTGATGACCAAAGAACAAAAGGCGTTATTGCGTATCAAATTGATGAACAAAACTATGGACGAAGAGCGAAGACTCAAGCAATCCAAGCAATAGTCGAGGGGAGTTTGTAGATGCACATATTGTGACTAATGCTATTGAATTGCGAATTACAAAATGTTTTGTTCATGGTCGAATGGTCGAATGTAGGTTTCTGGATGGTCGAATGTAGAAGTGAATAGTCGAAGGTACACTGGTAGGTCGAATGTAGTTATGTTTATGTATGTGTCCAGATTCACCCTGTTGCAATGACCGAACCTGCACATTTGACCAAGTCATTTGGGCGAATGTGCAGGTCTATATAAGGCAATCTGATTTTTTGAATGTTAACTTTTGGTCATTTGTTTTCCCTCCCAGTGTGTGTTTCTCCCTAGGGTTATTATTGAGTCTGTAACCAAGTTTAATCATTATAAACATCGTTTTTGAAGTGTAATTGATTATGATAATGAATGAAATGATTATGTTTATGATGATTTCTGTGTTTTACTAGTTTTATTATCATTTTGTGATCAATTCAGGGATTTCGCACCTGAATTGAACTTGTTTGATCATTATCTTTGTTTATTAGCCAATCCTACGCGCATACAAACATGTTACAATAGGCGGCTTCAAGGGCCAACCATATTTAATGAGCCGAAGATAAGCCGACAGTGATCGATAATGCTTCTTCGGTCAAGGATGCATTCAAGAGGATGAGAGCCTATTGTTCTTCGTGAATCCAACGAATATAATCCAGATTACTGACCTCCTTTTAATTAGTAGTGATAACCACGAGAGGGGCGATAGCGGTGCCATCAACATGTGGAAATACATGTTGATAGGCAAGAAGAGGATATATTTGAGTTCGCC
Source organism: Ambrosia x helenae (assembly GCA_030844895.1). Taxonomy (NCBI): domain Eukaryota; kingdom Viridiplantae; phylum Streptophyta; class Magnoliopsida; order Asterales; family Asteraceae; genus Ambrosia; species Ambrosia x helenae. The sequence continues at coordinate 43,232,119 of CM061228.1, forward strand.
AGTATATGTAGTTTGAAGGCGTAAGTTTGATAGCTATCATAGGGGCCAAGCCATTCATTGGCATAGGGGTGGAGTTGGAGGAGGATGCCATGATATGGAAAAGGTTGAAGGATAGGAGAATAGAGCTGGAGAAAAGTTTATGTAACAGAAAAGAAGAATAGAAGCAGACGGAAAGATAGAAGAAGAAGAAGAAGAAGAAGAAGAAGAAATGGAATCGGACCAGGGAGAGGAACAGAGAAGGTTAGGAAAACTCAAACACTTTAGAGAATGGCTGATACCATGAATGGCTGTTAATTCTCATTATTGAATAAGTTACAAGGATAAAATATTTATAGATATATAATCTTACAACTAGGACCCTAGATAATACAAAAATATACAAACATTATCTAACATACCCAACACCAAACGATATGCATAACATCCAAGCCTATCGTTACTTATACTCTAAAATTCATTAGCATACCAGACCACACTGCCATAAACTTAAGACTTCCTTCCACACCCAAATGACCGTGAAATAAATTCGGATAATCTTGACCCGCCAAAGCCGTCAACTCATACAGACCCATAAGACCTTTGTATATTCAACACAAACATCCTATCTCAGCCATCTTCAAGTCCAATTAATTGGGCTGCACCAAATCCGCGACAATACCGCTTCATCTCTATCTATTCCGTATGTGGCATATTGGAACAAATAAAGCATATTAGTGCTGCACCTTCCAAAACCATCCACCACAATACACCAAATGATAATTTGGAGCAATAATATATCTAAGATTGAAACCCAAAAGCTGCATCTATATCTAAACCATATGATGTGACAGGAACAATTAAAATAGAAGAGCTGCACATTCCAAGCCATCCCTCTAAGCAACTATTTACTACTTTGATAGCCAGAAGTCATGAAACATTAATGGGCTGCATAATAATTCAACTTCACTCTTTCCTTAATGCAGCGAGCCATTAAAACTTCACAATAATCCGGCTCCTGACCTTAAAAACAATAAGGTTGTGATTAACTGATGCACCAACTAGTCTTACCAAATTGGAACCAAGTTGCACAACATATCCCCCCAAGAAACAAAAACACACATGAAAACGAACTTGAAAACAAGAAATGACTATATACGACCGGATTTGTTAGCGCCAAACTCATTACAACACCCCCATAACCAACACACACCAAAATGCACCCACGACACTACCCCCCCCCCCCCCAAACCGGGGTACACATTTCACCAATACGCACTCACACCAAGATATTTTTATATACAACCCTAGCCTCCCACTCAAACGACTGCAGAAGACAAAATATAGTGAAATCGGAACCAAAATGCCCCAAGAAAAGAAACACCCACACTGAAAAGAACAACACATGAATCGACTATGACATGCTGGGAAAGTTAGCACCAAACACCTCAATTCCACACACGAAAACCAAACTACACACTCACACCAAACACACGCAAGGCGTAAACAGCCCACCCACCTGACATACCTATGCACAAAAGCACACACGCACCTAGCACGCCTATAGTTCCTGCCCCCTCTAATGCAGCCCACAATATCAAAGCCGTCATACAATTACATACAACTACCACCCTATATTACATAAGTTAAATCTACAACATCTACCCTAATCGAGTCCCGATTTTTTCGCTCTCGCCTTGATCCACAACAAACTCAAAGCCTTTGTATCACCGAAAACCGGTTGTAGGGAACATTGTTTTTTATTGAAAACCATCTCATTTTGGCACTTCCATAGGCACCAAATAACGTTAAGACAAACCACATGAACGCCTTTTTCACCTTAGACGAATCCGACATATAATCATGCATAGCCAACAGATCCTTAAAGCGAAGGCATATAAAGACCCCACCTTGCACCATTGAGAAATTAACTGGCACAGGGACTGCGTGAATGCACACGAGATGAACAAATGTTACACAGTTTCTGGTACATCACCACAGAATGAGCATAAATCAGTTCCCATGTTAATAGACTTACTTAACAAAGCCGCCCTCGTTGGTAGTCTATTCAGCGAAGCCCTCCATACTAGAATTCCAACCTTGCGTGGAACCCATGAATTCTACTTTACCACATATTGCGCCAGCGTAAACCTGTGAGCCTGCAGCCTTTCCTTAATCCCAGCAATAGAAAAGTCAGTTGCCCTGCCCGAATCCCACACCCACGTATCCGAAGTTGAGGATAAACATGGAACCATAACCTCATTTAGCAGAACATTTAATTCCCCCACAACAAGAGCCCCTGACAGCTCCGTTTTCCAGTCCCAACTCCAGCCCAACCCATTAAACGATACCCTTAACTCAACAGAAACAAACTTATTTTTATCCAAACAAAAGAGCAGGAAAGCAGACTGCAAGCGGTCCAAGGGTAGACTAATTATCAATAAAAAACGCCATTGTGGAGCCATCCCCCACCACTCCCTTTTTCCCTCCTTCAACATCCACCCCAGCCAATTTTAAGACTTGTATATAATTCGCATTTTGCTTCCAAGGTACCGGACCTAAAAGCTTTGCAGGAACCAGATTCCAAGCCCTAGACGAGTGGTGGATAGTCCAAATCACCATCCTCCACAATGCATTCGAATCTACTTTGAATCGCCACCACCACTTTGCCAACATAGCAAGGTTTGCATCCCGAAGTGATTCAAATCCAAAACCCCTACACTCAGTAGGCGCAATTACACCATCCCATGCTACTCAATTTACCTTCGCCTTTTCGTCTGACCCACCCCAAAATAATACCATCCTCATTGCGTCTAGAGCTTCCAAAACCTTTATCGGCGCCTTGTACAGAGAAAAGTAATACGTTGGTAAAGAGCTAAGGACCGATTTGATTAGAACTACCCGACCACCAAATGATAATTTCCTTGCTTTCCAAATGGAAAGCCGGCTTTGAAACGCCTCCAAAACCAGCTTCCAATGCTTAATCAAATTCATGTTGGCACCCACGTTTAGCCCCAAATACGTGAATGGAAAGGATCCCACTTTACAATTTAGCAATCCCACCGTGGTATTTACCTCATCGTTTCCCAGCCCAACCCCAAACACACTACATTTAGATAAACCGTAATTAGGATTCAGGACACTAAGTAAAAACACCTAAGTATCCTTTTGAGGTTTCTAGCGTTTGTTGCAGACCACTCACCCAAGAAAACAACGCCATCGGCATATAAAAGGTGAGACAAATTCATGCCATCATACCCACTTCCCAATCCATGATAAAGACCCACCTCACACGCACGTTTCATTATACCGGTTAATGCCTCCATTGCAATAACAAACATAAGGAGATATAGGAACCCCTTATCTAAGCCCACAGTGATACATAAACTCATGAGTAGGCGATCCATTTATAAGAACCAAGGCCTGAGCCGAAGTAACAATAGCCATCACCCATTTACACCAAATTGTGGGAAAATTCATTTGAATCATAATTGACTCCAAGAAACTCCAATTCAATGAATCATATGCCTTATCAATATCCACCTTTAATATCATACCTTGTCTCATCACCTTTTAATTCCATCCAATCATCTCGTTCAGCATCAATGTCCTGTCCATTATTCTTCTACCTGAAATAAAAGCCGATTGTTTTGGGGATACATATTTATTGATCACGCTTTTGAGTCTGCCTACGAGTACCTTTGATATAACCTTGTTTATACATCCACGAAGGTAATTGTCCTATAATCTTGGAAACCCATAGGATCATCTACTTTAGGGATTAGAGAAATAAATGATAAGACACACCAGTGGATAATTTTGCCTCTTCATAAAAATTCTAAAACATTCCTACAAATTTAGTCTCAAAACCAGCCCAACACCTCTTTAGGAACTTAAAATTAAATCCGTCGGGTCCTTGCGCCTTATCCCCATCACACGACCAAAGCATATCCTTGATTTCATGTATTGAAAACAGCTGTGATAGCAAACCTGCCTCCTCATCTGAAAGTTTTTTAATGCAAGGACATTCTAAGGACGGTCTTGACTCCAAAGGCTCTCTGAACTTGTCTTGGAAAAATGAAAATGCATTATCCTTGATAACCGTTGGGCATGAAACCCAAGACCCGTCCACCAATATACCGTTGATCCTATTATGAGACATATTAGCATTCTCAAGCCCATGAAAAAAATCCACAATTTTCATCTCCCACCAATACCTATCTCACTCGCGCTTTGTATTAAGTATCTTGTTGTTTCATTCTATCAAAATCCACATGGAACGCCTTACACTCGCTTCTAATATTTACTTCAATGTCACTCAAACACCTAGATTTTATGAGTAACTCTAACGTTGCCACGTCCTCCACTTTCCTTTGGTACATGCCATCCAGTTTGTTTCTTCCACCCCAACCCACTCATTTATCCTATTTTTTAGGAACCTCAGCTTGGTGGACAAATCAAGGACCATGGGGCTGTTAAACACAAAATTAATGCAAACCCTTACCATGAAATTAACAAAGCTAGGCAACTCTAACCATGAATTGTAAAACTAAAAACGGTTTGCCCAGAGTCCGACGCCACAACCGATAAAACCATCGGGCAATGATCCGAAGTAAACCTGGATGTAGCCGGGACTGACGTCGTAGGCCATTTGTCGACGAAATGCTTACATAGAAGGAACCTATCTAGCTTAGTTATCTTCAACCCGTTATTAATTCGACATATAACTAAATCTGTTACCCCCATATTATACTCTTTTAGGTCCGCCATAAAGATAACGTCATTAAAGAAACCCGAATTCACCGCAACAAATTCGGTATTTGACCTCTCTGACGGGCTTCTCACCTCATTAAAATCACCAAACATAACCTACATGTGACAACCGGCAAATTCCGATCAACGTCTGATATACTTTTAACTGTAATTGAGCTATCGTAATGATTATTTATTATAAATAATGACGTTTATCGAATTTCGAAAGCGAACGGATCGTTTAAATGAAGAAAACACGATTGAGGTAACTAACACGATTTTAATGCATATTTAAATTTCACGAGTCAGGTAGTGAAAATAATAACTAAATTGCTCGTTTTAGTTGCATTTTAAATTTTGAGCATAACCGAATAGTTTTCGTGACAATTTATGAGCCCAAAATAGGAACTGAACCTTAACGCGTTTAAAACGGGTTAGATGCGCGGTATCTACCCACCCCAAACCCTACCTATAAAAGCATCACTACACATTCCTCCCTCTCATTTTCTTTTTCTCTTTGCAGCCGCTATCATCCTGCTCTCTCCCTAGAATCAGAAACTCTCTCTCTCTCTCTCTCTCTCTAAACCATCTCTCTATCCTCCTTCCTCTTCTAAGATAATCGACCGACCACCATCACCAGAATGGTGAATCCCGATGGAGGCGTGAAGCCTTCAGCCACAAAAACAAGCAAAAACAGGTTGTGTAGGTAACGATTCTGCAGGTTCAAGTGGTGACAAGTTGGTTTGGTTGGCTATGGTCATGGTTGTTTCAGATCCGGAAGATTCAAGGAAACGTGGTGGCTTTAATGGTGGTACAGATCCGATTTATGTTGCAGGGGTCTTCTCGAGGTCGACTGGATGGTTGTGCAGGTGAAGCTCGTCAGGTAGTGGTGATTTTGTTGTTGATGGCGGCCGATGGTGGTTGTGAGTGACGGGTTTGGTGGTTAGAAGGTGGTGACAGGTTTGTTTGGTCATGGATGCCCCGGATCTGGTGGGTTCCGGGTGATTGACGGGTACCGGGTCAAAGTTGTATTGGTTTGGGTTATAGGTTTGAGTAAGGTCTCTCGTTCGTTCATTTTCAGATCTTGGCTCGGTCCTCAAGTTTTAGTGGGGTTTGTGTTCGGGACAGGTCAGCCCCGGTCAAATTGAGTCAACTCAGTCAGATCTGGTCAAACCAGTCAAACCGTCAACTCAGGTCAGCTATGAGCTCGTTTTTGGCTCTGGTAACGTCAGTCAATGTGACGGTCCGGTCAACGCCACGTCCGAAGCGGTTTGGGATGCGTGCACGTAGAATCGGTATAATTACCTCGTAGTTATTATTGCGTTGTTTATAAATTTATACATTTATAAAATAATAAATCCAAATGAAAATAAACGTGTTAACTCGTGAAAGAACAGAAATAGATAATAACAGGAAAGTATAAATCGAAAGAATTGGAATTTGGATAATAAAAGTGTGACATATAATGTCGTATATCGGACTAATTTTACTATATGTGTACATATACTTATATAAATAAGTAAATTATATGAATTTTATCGAAACGTATAAAGTCTCGTTTGAATTGAAAACTACGGATAAATATATTATCGTCTTGTGTTGAAAATTGATTTCGGGAAAATTGTAGACAACTTGTGTTGTTTGGTTTGCACAAAAACAGAGAAAACTCTGCGGAATTTTTTTATAAAAATCCAAAGCGCAAAAGCGACTATCGTTGTATATGTTTTATAAATGATTTTCCAAGTGTCTTAATAAATGTATTTATATAAAATCGCGCCGTTTTGACAAGATCTATTTGAAGCAAAGATAACTAAATCCCTGACCATAATTTTTAAAACAAATATATAGTTTTCACCGAGCGTCATGTATGACGAGTTTTCGAAGGTTTTCGGCAACTAAACAATGTTTATTGTTCGGATTCAAAAATATATAAACGTTAGACTTTTAAGGTGTCCATTGTTGTAATAGGGCACGAGGAAGTCGGTCAAAGCTTCGGGCTTTGTTTGCTAGCTAAGCAAGGAAATTAAGGTGAGTTTATGACCCCACTTTTTACTGTTTTGTAAATGTTTTCGGGGGGAAGACATGCTTGTTTTACAAAAACCTAGTTATTTTAAAGCATAATAAAGTTTAAGAAAAACTTGTGAAGCTACAAATGCTTTTATAAAATTGTACGTGGGTAAAAAGGAAATGAATGCCATGTAAGTAAGGAAGTATTAAAATGTGTAGTAACTGTGGAAACTTGAAATGGTACACAAGATGGGCACATGGGTAATGGAAAAGTCTAGTGGGACGTGCAGTCTTCGCAGTTAACTGTAACCATTAATACAAAGTGACGTAGCCGTAGAATATGGGGATAGTACTATCGGTCCTTGACGGGGACCCAGCCCCGGTTGATTAGCGTCAACTCGGATGGACTAAGGGGTGTTACGATATTCTAAATTTGTTATTACCACTATAACAGCGTGCGGGGCAAAAGTAAGTAGTCTGGTTTTGGTTACGGGCGCATGGGGACGCCATCGATATTAGGATTTGCAACCCTAAGTTTATGTAGCACATTTCTTATGTTTGTTACGCGCACTAACTTTTCAAATAATGGTTATTTTATTTGATCATTTCCGCTTTTGGCGTACGTGATTGCCGGTGGGTAACTCCGAGGAAAATGGTTTTCGTAGTAATATGAGAAAGTTTTTTCTAAAGTTATTATGGAAGTCTCCTTTTGGGTGAAAGTTTCGATCGAAAAAACTTGGATATATTTATCTTTATGGGGAGGTAAATATATGGCACAGTGAGTCGAGTCGAAGGTTAAGGAATACCCTGTAAGAATGTAAAAGAGACTTTTTATATGTAGGTTCGATCAACGAAACTTGGGTGTATTTATCTTTATGGGGAGGTAAGTATATGGCAAAGTGAGTCGAGTCGAGTCGAAGGTTAAGAAAGCATAACCGGTAAGCTTCAAAATGGGATTTTTATATGTATTTTCCCAAATAATGTTTTGCGTAAAGAAAATAAACTTTCTCATTAGTGTTTGCAAATATTTTTCTAAGCGATTTGAAAGAAAAATGGGTTATGAACGCTAAACATAAAACCATGAACTCACCGGCTTTATGCTGACTTTTTAAGCATGTCTTTCAGGTCTAGATTTTGGCAACGGCGTGGTTGGAACTAAGTGATGTCTTAGGATTGGAGACCCTAGAAGGCCTAGAAAAAGGCGTTCAGAACATGTAGAAGTCTTAGTCAAAATATCCCGCTGCGTAGTAAAGGTGCCAAACGTTCAAAACCGACGGAAAAATCGGGGTGTGACAGTTTGTATCAGAGCTATAGGTTTTAGCGAATTTGGTGTCGGTATATATATCTAGGCTTTAACCTGAATCTTGTTTTGAATAAGGGACCAAAAATTACTAAGACAATATTTAGTACGAACGCCTAGGAATTGAAATTCCAACCGTTGCCTGATAAGTTGAAGGAATAATAGTGTATGACATTACACTAGGTCAGCTTAGGTTTCTTTAGTGCAAGAAACTTTATGTGAATAGTAAGTTAGTACTTTTTTGTATGTATATATAGAAAGGTAAGACTGCATGAAGTAGCAAGGTATAACTCACTAGTGACCGGCGAGTCATCGCTATGGATAGCAAATTGTTTATTCGCATAGAGTTTAGCTGACTCACTGTTTCTCGGTTATGAGGAACAATTTATTTGATTATATATTGGGTGTAAGTATATGTAAAGTATGTAGGTATGTTTCGAAAAATAATACGAATCGCCAACGGATGTCGACACTAGCTTGGACGTGGCGAGGACGCGCACTCGTGTCAAGCAACTTGACAGGTTGGCAGCGCCGACATGCAAAATGGAACGTTTGCAGCATTTGCGGTCTCGCATCCCCAGGAATCAGGGTATGCTTACGTCGTTTATGTTAACTTCGATTCGAAACATCGTGAAGAGGCATCTCGTCTTGAAGATGATATTGCGTAAGATGAAAAGTTGTCGGGGACGGAACTAGGAAAGGTGGCACGCACGACTAACATTATATGCGTAATTTATTCATAAAATGTATGTATGTATATAGTGATATTTTAACTGACGATGAAACGTCTATAATGAGGCACTTCGTCCAGCAAATGGTACTGTGCAAATTGGAATGTGGTCAGGGACGGCACCAGAAAAGGTGACGCGCGCGACTAACATCACATCACATACGTATTAAATACGTGTGATTATGTGATTATAACGAGTGTTTATGATGTATCTCACGATGGATGATTAATAGGATGATCTTGTGAGGTAAATTTTTGATAACACAGATGTCACGTTATTGCGAATTTACAGGCACATGAAAGTCCTAAGAAAATCTATTGTGAGGGTACATATGTAAGGCATAAAGGTTATTTATTTTTCTTGTTGCGGACGTGATCGCCGATTCTCCCCTGTTCATATCATCATGACTTTGGCTTTCTTAAACCATTCTAAGATCTTGATGATCTTGTTTCTTGAGCTTCTGAGGTTCATGTTGTAGAAACTGGTTATATCTTCTGAGTATGGTTTACATTTCTCGTTCCTTGTTTGTGGCCTCCGACAAATCATTTTAAAGGAATCCAATTTTTGTTGATTCCTTATCCTTTCACAGTATTGGACACTTATCTTAGTACACGTGTCATCTCTTGTATGTTTGAATTCCTTAAATTTGTGAAGGTCCATTGTTGGGCTTCATATCGGACGATGGTTTCATTAATGATTTGGTTATCATTACGTTGCTCATAATGCTAACATTCTAGTCCTGATGCGTAAGGCCATTGTGGGCAATGAATCTGTTTGTATTTTGTCGATGAATTCTTGAAATCGACACTTCGGTTGAAATCAAATTGTGAAAATTGATGCAACACCATGCGGTGAATATTCAATCGACTCGTAATAATGGGTGATCTTTATTGGCGTGTTTCTTTTTCATCAACTTGCGTGTTACTGTTTCAAATCCAAACACACCTTGCATCGTGTAATGGAAAAGTTGGTGCGTCAGTTGTTTCGTTTGAGGTGTACCAAGCCAATAGTATTTGTTGACAAAGTTATTGACAACACATTTGGGCGTTTGGATGCCACTTTCATGTGCTAATTCATTTTGGATGTCATTTTTCATGAACACGTTGATGTTTTGTGAACTAGGAAAACTATGGTGGCTTGCCTATCCACCGTTTCCAAGGAATATTGTTCACCCGTATCGCCCATTTGAAACCAATCGAGTATATGAACACTTTTTCTTTCAAGAGTTGGAATACCAAGTCGTCCGATCTCATAGCATGGCTCCTTGCAGAGTCCTGCCATTGCTGTTGTAAAGCGTTTATTACCTATGTGTATACTGTAGAGGACTATTGGTAGTCCCTGGTTTGTCACAAACAATCCCCTGATATTTTCAGAAAATTTAGCGGTTGATTCTAACAATCGAGCTACTATCCACACATTTGCAAATCGTGTAGAAGACTGGAAATGTATTTACTTCTTTGAGACTCGTTCAAGTGGAACACTTGAGGTTGTTACCTAATGTCCTTGTATTTGGTTGATTATGAAAATTTACCTTGTCTCATTTGTACCGAAAGATACCTTGACTCATCTATTGTTTGGAAACTTTTATTAAGTCTTCGAATATATCTTAGCTCAAATTTCGAGGACAAAAATTTTGTAACAGGGGGAGAATGTGACAACCGACAAATTCCGATCAACGTTCGATATACTTTTAACTGTAATTGAGCTTTCGTAATGATTATTTATTATAAATAATGACGTTTATCGAATTTCGAAAGTGAATGGATCGTTTAAATGAAGAAAACGCGACTGAGGTAACTAACACGATTTTAACGCATATTTAAATTTCATGAGTCGGGTAGTGAAATAATAATTAAATTGCTCGTTTTAGTTGCGTTTTAAATTTCGAGCATAACCGAATAGTTTTCGTGATAATTTATGAGCCCAAAATAGGAACCGAACCTTAACGCGTTTAAAATGGGTTCGATACGTGATATCTACCCACCCCAAACCCTACCTATAAAAGCATCAGTACACCTTCCTCCCTCTCATTTTCTTTTTCTCTACCATCATCCTGTTCTCTCTCTAGAATCAGAAACTCTCTCTCTCTCTAAACCATCTCTCTATCCTCCTTCCTCTTCTATGATAATCGACCGACCACCATCACCTCTGTGGTGAATCCCGTTGGTGGCGTGAAGCCTTCAACCACAAAAACAAGCAAAAACGGGTTGTGTAGGTGACGAATCTGCAGGTTCAAGTGGTGACAAGTTGGTTTGGTTGGCTATGGTCGTGGTTGTTCCAGATCCGGCAGATTCAAGGCAACGTGGTGGCTTTAATGGTGGTACAGGTCCGATTTATGTTGCAGGGGTCTTCTCGAGGTCGACTGGATGGTTGTGCAGGTGAAGCTCGTCGGGTAGTGGTGCTTTTGTTGTTGATGGCGGCCGATGGTGGTTGTGGGTGACGGGTTTGGTGGTTAGAAGGTGGTGACAGGTTTGTTTAGTCATGGATGCTCCGGATTTGGTGGGTTCCGGGTGATTGACGAGTACCGGGTCAAAGTTTTATTGGTTTGGGTTATAGGTCTGAGTAAGGTCTCGGGTTCGTTCGTTTTCAGATCTTGGCTCGGGCCGCAAGTTTTAGTGGGGTTCGTGTTCGGGACGGGTCAGCCCCGGTCAAACTGAGTCAACTCAGTCAGATCTGGTCAAACCGTCAACTTGGGTCAGCTATGAGCTCGTTTTTGGCTCTGGTCAACGTCAGTCAACATGACGGTCCGGTCAACGCCACGTCCGAAGCGGTTTGGGATGCGTGCATGTAGAATCGGTATAATTACCTCGTAGTTATTATTGCGTTATTTATAAATTTATACATTTATAAAATAATAAATCCAAATGAAAATAAACGTGTTAACTCGTGAAAGAACCGAAATAGATAATAAGCGGAAAGTATAAATCGTAAGAATTGGAATTTGGATAATAAAAGCGTGACATATAATGTCGTATATCGGACTAATTTTACTATATTTGTACATATACTTATATAAATAAGTAAATTATATGAACTTTATCGAAACGTATAAAGTCTCGTTTGAATTGAAAATTACGGATAAATATATTGTCGTCTTGTGTTGAAAATTGATTGCGGGAAAATTGAAGACAACTTGTGTTGTCTGGTTTGGACAAAAACAGAGGAAACTCTGCCGAATTTTTTTTAAAAATCCAAAGCGTAAAAGCGACTATCGTTGTATGTGTTTTATAAATGAATTTCCAAGTGTCGTAATAAATGTATTTATATAAAATCGCGACGTTTTGACAAGAATTATTTGCAACAAAGATAACTAAATCCCGGACAATAATTTTTAAAACAAATATATAGTTTTCACCGAGCGTCATGTATGACGAGTTTTCGAAGGTTTTCGGCAACTAAACAATGTTTATTGTTCGGATTCAAAAATATATAAACGTTCGATTTTATTTGGGAATCGTTTTATAAAAAGGAAAGTCTTGAAAACCTTTAAATGTTCGGATTTTGGAAATCAGGTAACTTATGTTATTAATCAGAAATTAATACACGACAAATACATTTATTCGACTAACGAGACGAGCTACGGCTCAAGGTAAGCTATACGTTTCGAGGTATTAGTCCAACGTGGGTTACACGCGAATAGAACAGTGCGCAACTTGGGTACTATGTCGCGTGTTAACGCATAAGTAAGATAAGTCACGATCGGTTTGTCGAGTTAAGCATATTAAGACTCGAGTTAGTGTACACGAGTCTAGATAGTTGGATAAACTATCTTTTAGCCAGATAATAAGCTAGGTTTATATGTGACAGACTTTTAAGGTGTCCATTGTTGTAATAGGGCACGAGGAAGTCGGTCAAAGCTTCGGGCTTTGGTTGCTAGCTAAGAAAGGAAATTAAGGTGAGTTCATGACCCCACTTTTTACTGTTTTGTAAATGTTTTCGGGGGGAAGACATGCTTGCTTTACAAAAACGCACATAGGTAACGGAAAAGTCTAGTGGGACGTGCAGTCTCCGCAGTTAACTGTAACCATTAATACAAAGTGATGTAGCCGTAGAATATGGGGATAGTACTATCGGTCCTTGACGGGGACCCACCCCCGGTTGATTAGCGTCAACTCGGATGGACCAAGGGGTGTTACGATATTCTAAATTTGTTGTTACCACTATAACAACGTGCAGGGCAAAAGTAAGTAGTCTGGTTTTGGTTACGGGCTCATGGGGACGCCATCGATATTAGGATTTGCAACCCTAAGTTTATGTAGCACATTTCTTATGTTTGTTACGCGCACTAACTTTTCAAATAATGTTTATTTTATTTGATCATTTCCGCTTTCGGCGTACTTGATTGCCCGGTGGGTAACTCCGGGGAAAATGGTTTTTGTAGTAATATGAGAAAGTTTTTCTAAAGTTAGTATGGAAGTCTCCTTTTGGGTGAAAGGTTCGATCGACAAAACTTGGATATATTTATCTTTATGGGGAGGTAAATATATGGCAAAGTGAGTCGAGTCGAAGGTTAAGGAATACCCTGTAAGAATGTAAAAGAGACTTTTTATATGTAGGTTCGAACGACGAAACATGGGTGTATTTATCTTTATGGGGAGGTAAATATATGACAAAGTGAGTCGAGTCGAAGGTTAAGAAAGGAATAACCGGTAAGCTTTGAAATGGGATTTTTATATGTATTTTCCCAAATAATGTTTTGCGTAAAGAAAATAAACTCTCATTAGTGTTTGCAAATATTTTTCCAAGTGATTTGAAAGAAAAATGGGTTATGAATGCTAAACATAAAACCATGAACTCACCGGCTTTATGCCGACTTTTTAAGCATGTCTTTTAGGTCTAGATTTTGGCAACGGCGTGGTTGGAACTAAATGATGTCTTGGGATTGGAGACCCTAGAAGGCTTAGAAAAAGGCGTTTGGAACATGTAGAAGTCTTAGTCAAAATATTTCACTACGTAGTAAAGGTGCCAAACGTTCACAACCGACGGAAAAATCGGGGTGTGACACTACATCCCCGGAATCGCAAGCTTATGCTGAAGCAACTCAGACCAAACTTCCTTTCTTAAAACTACGTCGTTTAGAGCATAAACATTCGTTGTATTCAATTCTTCACCTAAGGCCACCAACACACCTGAAACTATTTAAAACTGCAATTCTTTATAATATTCATCATCCAAAACACCAAGGGATCCCACAGACTAACAATCCCGCCCGACCTACCCTCCAAAAAAGCAACTCCATAGAGAATTTTGATCTTCCCTAGTAACTATTGAACTAAAAATTGGACCTCACCCCAACTTAGACTCCTGAATCCCGATAACCTGAGTACAATGACTTGTCTTTAAACCTTGAATCTAGGACGCCTTCCTATCATCCCTAACCCCCTAAGATTAATGCTTAAAAAATCATTTTGCACCATTGACGTCACCCTCACCTTCCACCGATTCCTACACCTGATCCTCAAATCCATGAATAGAGCCCATGCACGAATAGTGTAATCGACGTCTTCCTGTGTATTTGTAGCCGGCCCTACACCTCCTCCCAAACTTGCTCCTTCACTGATCTGCCCAGGATTCCGTAATCGGAATCCTGCTGCCATTGTTGTGACGAATCGCAGACTGCCCGTTCATATTGGCCACACCATCATTAGTTAACCCAGCCCCCAGGTTCTCGTTACTCTGTTCCGTTTGGTCTTGAGCATCCACCATGGGGTCACCATCTATGTTAAAATTCTTGTGTGTGTTTGCTCCGAAACCAGAGAAAGGTTCTTCGTTAAGCCTAACTTAGTCCCTACTTGGCTAATTAACAACCTTAGGCCCACCCAGCTCTCTCTATCTCCCTATCCAAAGACTCTTCCCCATTTGGCTCAACACTAGGACTTCTACTACACCTGGCCCGTTTCCTGGATTTCTATCCCACCCCACTCATTGTGACCCAAGCCTAACTGAGAAATTATTACAATACTTATTCAAGTCCAACGACTTAAATGAGTCGGCCCCACCATCAGTCTGATTAATTAACCCTTGTTCCCAACAGACGTTTGAGCTTCCCAATGCATGCTACCTGCCTCTTCAATTCCCCTTGACCGCTCACCGGATTTGGCTGCCAATTAACCGGATTTTCTTCATTCATCTTAAACTCCCCTTTCTCTATCTCCTTACCCCCACCAGCAACCGATTCCAGTGAGTTTCTGGTGAGTCCAACCTGGTGGATGATATTTCCTCCACCAAATTCTCAGGGTTTTTATTGTTCCTTTTACATGAATTTAGAACTCTTTTTCCCAAGTGGGAGTCATCATCCAAAAGTATCCATTAAAAACATAACTACCCTTCAAATGGGTTGTTAAGATGGTTATACCCTTTGTTTATAAAACAAACGTTCGACCATCAAGAAAACTAAAGAAACGACTTTTTTAGGGGGGTTTTGTTCATACAGGAAAAATAATACAGTGTGTTTAAGTAATTCATTAATCATGTTTAGGCAAGTCACTAATCATACTAAAACCAGTAAATAGGAATTTTATTTTCATGTAGAGCAAAATAGGTTAAAACCACTACTTTCAAATAAAAGTCACACTTTCAAGACCACCGCCTCAATCACACCCTGCAATGGTTGCTTCTGCTTCTCATCCAAACGTCCATTTATTTAATATGCATTTTCATTTTTATTCACATGATCAAAATTGTTGTTTTCTCATATTTTAGTACATTAATTTCTATATTACATCATAACACACATTTTATCACTTTATATGAGATTTGTCTATCCCGAAAGGCTTCCGAGATATAAGCTAGTAAATAAATATAAGGGTTGGTTGTGCTATTCCTGAAGAAAAAAAACTCAAGGTTGTGGTATGCTAAATTGATTTAAGAAGACTGATGTGTAACTTTCTTGGTTGTATAAGATCGCATCAGCTGCTAGGGCTTCATGTTTTTCTCTAATACACTGCATATCCGGTCTTCATCTTTCTCAGCCTTTAACGAGTCGCTATCTATAATTTGTCTTTCTCTCCATTAGGGTTGAAAGACCTGGTTCTCTATTGTAGTTTTCTGTTATTCATGTTAAGAGTTAGCACGTGTGTAACTATCTGAAACTTTGGGTTAATAAAACTTTTGGTTTGGCTGTATTTCGTATGTTCGAGTGTAAAGTCAAGGTTCTTGACAGCCTTTCAACAACAAATTGACCCCCCACCACCACAACACACACATGTATATAATACAAACACATGGCACTTATAAAATGAAAACTCTCTTGACTTAAGGATACCCGTGGAAACTTATGTTATTTTTTTTAAATTACATGACGTAACATACATGTTTTTAAGAGTTTTGAGGAAAAAACCAAAAACAAAACTGTAGATGCATATTTCATATATGTGTCTGTAGCTTTCGGCTAGTTTAGATCTTTAATTGTTAATCGTAAAGTTTATGTTTGATGTCTAGAATTTGGTTTGGGTTATCGATGGTACGAATGAAAACATTTTGTTTTCATCCGGGACAAAGCAGGTCCGAAGGGACCGGTTCGGACCCACGCAAGGTCGAACTAAACCTGCTTATAAATAGGTTAGTTAGGTGACGGTTATTAGGAGTTATTGTTAGTTTGTCCAGGTTTATAAGCGCCCATACTCTGTCCAGATAACCCTAAAAGTGTGTGTTTATCTTTAATCGAGTTTGTAACCGATTATTTGAAGTTAATGATTAAAGAACATGTTGAAAATGATTTCTTACGTGTTTTGACATCGATCTTTATCATTTTGCTCGATCGTTAGGGTTTCTGCACCTGACGGTTCATATATCGTGTTGATTAATGTTTGATTGGTTGATTTCCGGTCCTAAGAAGTGGTATCAGAGCTAGTGCTCAATCACACGATTGCAAATTGATAAAACTCTTGAAGATTTCATTCTAAAATCATCAAAAATTTTGCTGTTTTCATAGTTTGAACTTTAAACATGGTTTTTGATTGATTTGGAAGTCGATTTGCTGTCAAAATCAAAAATTATTTCAAAAAATTTGTTATAAATACAATCTGATCCAAATCCTAACCATTGTTGATCCAAGTTGAGATAATTTTTTAAAATTAGATCAAAGTTGAGATAATGGTCGAATGGCCGCTGACATTAGGTCGAATGAACATTTCTGAGACTCATTCGTGCTAAATTTGACACGAATATGAGTTATTTTCCTTTCATTCGAGCCTTTGATTCTCATTTTTGCTTTAGATATTTGATTCGTGCCTTCGAGACGTCGGACCAGAGTTTGTGTTTTTCATTCGTGCTGTTTTTGAGGTTGAATATGAGATTTAGAATTTGATTCGTACCCACGATCAGAATTCAGAAATTTTTCTAAGTGTTGAAACTTTTTGACAATGGACAACATTTGGGTTATTCCTATGAATCGACCTAACACGACTCAACAACAACAAACACCGATGAATCCCTGGGCATTCACACAGATAAAGGAAAGCAGGTTACACAACAACCTCAACAACCGATGGTTGACTATTGGGCAGTTTCTGTAACAGCCCACTCCCGACCCCGGTTCAACCAGTTGTGCAACCTCCTCCTCAACCAATGTCAGATTATTGGGGTGTTGCAGCAGCTGCAACTGCTCAGAATCAAACCGCATCTTCTATCAACTTGCTAATGAATGATTTGTCCACCGAGAATGGGAATAGACCTCCAAAGTTGATGGATATGTCTAAATATTCATCATGGCAGAAAAGATTTCGTATTCACTTGGAAGGTTTGGATGGTGGCGAATCATGGCAAGTCATTGAATGTGGGTATGTGTGACCAATGATCGAGAATTAAAACACTCCGGTTGCATTGGATGATATGATGTTGAGAAAAAGAAGTATGCTGGTGAGAAGAAGGCGTACTCACAGTTATCACAAGCTTTGACACACGATTTGCTACACCAATTTAGACCGTGTGCTACAGCAAAGCAACTGTGAGATGCTCTTCACGGCCGGAATGATGGGAATGAGAAGACAAAGAAGCTTAGAATTGATGAGTTGAAGAAGAGTTTGAGAACTTCAATTGGGGGAAATGAGACCTTAAAGGAGTTGACTACTTATTTTTACCATTTGTTATCTGAGTTGTCTAATTGTGATATTTCATACCCTATTGTTGAATATGTTGAAAGATTTGCAGATGCTTTACCAGTGTATTGGAGCCAACATGTTGAAGTTTTAAAAGAGAATGATTCTTTTCCTTTTTGGACTTTGACAGAATTTATTCAAAAGTTGGAGAACAAGGAGGTTAAAGAAAGAAGAAAGGCAAAGAGAGCACAAATTCTTCAGCTATTCCTAATGTTGGTGTGAGTTCGGCATCACAAACAGCTTTTATTGCCTCTTATAATGGACTCGTGGCAAGTCAAATTGGAAACAACAATTTCAATAATGAAGACTATTCACAGATCGATAAGGATGAAATGGAGCTTATCGATATTCAGTGGGCATTTCAAGTGTGGTGAGGAGAGCTCATGAGTTTATGGAGCGAACGGGAAGAACCGACTTGGCTACTTCACCTAACACCACATACGGGTTTAACAAAGCAAAGCTTACATGTTTCAACTGTGGAAAAAAGGCCACTTTTCCCGAGAATGCACCAACCCAAAACAACAAGATAACCGAAACCCGTTTAACAGCAACTATCAAAACCAAACCCAAAACCGTCAAAACAATTATCAAAACCAAAAGCGATAAATTGTTTCTCTCAACACAAACCAAAGACAAAAATCATCCCTCAACAAACTCAAAACACACCAAACAACTAAAGAAACAATGTCCCAGTAACCACTTCCACTAACCAAAACCAGAATGATAACAAGGCATTCGTGATACAACAAGATGAAAGGTTCAACTGGAACGACATGCAGTTGGGCGTAGAAGATATTTTTGGAGGAAATGTTGCATGTTTTGATCAGGAAGTCATGAATGAAGAAACAGATCAAGAAGAAGAAACGATTGTGGAATCGGTAGTTGAGAAAGAAGAGACTAATACGGTTGATGAGCAGGTTGAAGGAGTTTCGGATCGACAAGATTCAGACTGTTCAGATTCTGAGAGTGAAGCTGATTTAGAAATAAGTCTGAATTCTCTCGACAACGATGTTGATCAGTTATTAGCTGAAGCCGACTTTCTTATTAGCAAGAAGTCGTGCATGGTTGATGACGCGTTTACAAGAGTAGACTACTCAAAATTCTTTTTTGGGAAGAAAGCACACTTTGCTTTAATGGCTATGACTGATTCTACAAATCTAGTAAGTTCTAACTCACTTCCTAAATGCAAAGATTGCGTTACTTTACTAGGAATGTGACCAGTCAGAAGAAAAAATTCTCAGCTTAAAATCTGAATTGGCCAGTGCTAGAACCGCCCTTGAAATTTATCGAAAGAATGAAAAGGCTTTAAACAAAGCTCTAGACAATTACAAAAAGGATGTCTCTGAGTTAACAAAAACGCTTTTGAATAAACAAATTGAAATTAACAATTACATAAATGAAATCGAAGATACAAAACTAGAAATGGCCAAGGTCAGGTGTTTGTATGAGACAATGAACAAGAAATTACAAAGCTATCTCAATGTGAGATACGTTATTGACCACATTGTTAAATTACCGAACAAAGAAGGTGTTCCAACAAATATCGGTTCTGTTCCATCTCCCGTGTTGTTTGAAAACCACAACTTTGATGTTGTGAGCACGGAGAGTTCAGAAACTTCAACTTCCACATCGGAAAATGAATCAAACACCTTAAGTATGGGTGATCCGTATTCGGATATGAGATATATATTGGGAATCCACAATGAAAATGTGGTTGCAGTAATAGATGATTCTAATTTTGAAGCAAAGGATGAACATGAAAGAACTGTTGAGATTCCTTTGGAAAATCACATTGAATGTGATCCATCTCCAAAAGTTCAGGTTTCTCCCAAAGTTGAAGCTAAACCGAAACCATTAGTCAAGAAAACTAAATTGAAAGAATCGGTCGAGAAAACTGATGGAAAAGAATTTCAAAAGGGAGTGAAAACATTCTATCGGATGGAAGGATTCGATCAGATATTTTCTGATGAGGAATATCCCATATAGTTTGTCAACGATTCTAAAATTTCAGAAATCTGGCAAGAAAGTACAATCTGGTTTCCAAAATCTGAAAGAACAAATGACTTTCCACTAGAATTAATTAGAAAACTGTATGGTAATGATTCCAAAAAGTACAAAGTTCATGTGACTGAGTTTGTTAAACCGACTGAAAGTGTTGACCCGACTTACTCACTAAGCCCGCTCCTGAGAGTTTAAGAAGGAAATGTGCTGATGATCAATACCCGGTTAACACTTTTGCATGTTTTCATGATAAACCGAAGTTTGAGGAATACCGTGCCTGTTTTAAATGTGGGGAGCGAGGACATTTACTTGTTCACTACCCATATGTAAGACACAAAAGGCATGAAGTTGAGGTTAGACGAAACCATAAGGATTCGAAAGTTGTTTCCCCTCAAAGGCAGTTTAATCAATCACGAGGAAAACAACCGATTGTTTATGATAATCGTAATAGAATTGCCATAAATAGACCAGAGAAGAAAGTTATGGTAAACTCCGTGAAAGACAAACATAAGGTTTATGTGGATAAATCAACTACTAAACCATCTGTTAAATCTGTTGCCGGACCTTCGTCTGTTAAATCAGACAAGATTACTAAGAATGCTCCACAAAAGGTCGTTACAAAGAAAATTGAAAATGTTAAAGTTGAAAATTCAAAACAAATCAGAATTTTAAAACGACCCGAGCAAACTTGGTTACCTAAAGGTTCTTCTAATGGTTCTACCTCATCTTCAAAAGAATCAGTGAAGGTTTCTGAGAAACAAATTGATGAGACGAAAAATGTTCCATTGAATGCTGAAACTGGACGACCCAAGACCATGAAGGCTTGGGTCCCCCGAAAGAACTAACTTTTTACTTGCTCGTGCAGGGAGTTCCAGCTAGCCCTGTTAGATGTATTTGGATTGTTGACAGTGGAGCTTCCGGGAACATGATAGGGGACATGACACTCCTCTTTGACATAAAGAATATCAATGGAGGTTATGTTGCCTTTGCCGGTAACAAAGGTAGTTATATTACTATGGAAGGAAGTGTGAGCAATGGGATAGTAAGTTTTGAGAAGATATCTTATGTGAAGCAGATATATTACAATCTTCTGAGTGTCTCTCAAATTTGTGACAAGAAGTTCTCTGTGCATTTGATGATAAAGCGTGTTACATCCTAAAGCCTGGTTTCAAAGTACCAAAGGAATGGATCATGTTGCAAGCTCCAAGAGTGAACAATTTGTATATTCTAGATATGAGCAAAGCAACTACTTTAAAGGGCCAAGTTACATGTTTCTTGTCTAAAGCAACTGAAAAGGAATCGATCATGTGGCATCGAAGAATGGGACATATTCATCTCAAGAAAATGAACAATCTTGTGAAGAACGGTCTCGTTGATGGTGTTAATGAGAAGTATTTCCATCTTAATGACAAGTGTATATCGTGTAAGAAGGGAAAACGGCACAAACACTCACATAAACCAAGAAAGTGAATTAAGTGGGTGTCCCGCTTGAACGTTTACACATGGACCTTTTTGGACCTGTGAAACGTAAAAGCATCAGTGGAGAATTATATTGTCTTGTGGTTGCTAATGATTATTCAAGATTCTCGTGGGTTATGTGCATGCAAAACAAGAGTGAAACGTTTGATAATCTGAAGATTTTGTTTACCCGTTTGGAGAACATTTACGGTTTGAAGATCAAAAGAATTCGAAGTGACAACGGGACGGATTTTAAGAATTCTTCAATGGATGCACTTTGTGAAGAAAAAGGTATTCATCATGAATACATTGCACCTTATACTCCACAACAGAATGGTGTTGCAGAAAGAAAGAACATGACTCTAATTGAAACGGCTGGGACAATGCTTGCTGATTCAAATCTTCTGGTTCTTTTGTGGAGTGAGACGATTCATGCAGCTTATTATACTTTGAATCGAGTGCTAACGGTGAAGAAGTTTGGAAAGACATCTTATGAGCTTCCTGACCGCAGAAAGCCGAACTTAGAGTTTCTAGAACCATTTGGGGCGCCATGTGTGATGTTACAGACCAATGAAAAGTTTGGAACTAAAGCAGAAGAAGGTTATTTTATTGGATACGTCACTCCTAACAAACGGGTGTTCAACAAAAGAACGAAGAATTTTGAAGAATGGTCAAATTTCGATGTTCAAAGATATACTCAGATTGCTCCTGGTACCGGTCTCGATTGGTTGTTTGACTACAAAGAACTCTTTGAGTCATTCAATCTAGAAAGCTTGATTGAAGAAGTTGTCTTATGTTTATATTACGAGTGTGAAAACACAGTTAGTTCATCATTGGTGCGTCCGATCACCATAACTCCTCCTACAGCAGCTTCTAATGATGTCAATGCTCCTGCTACTACAACATAAGAAGAAGTGTTTCAGGATGTTTCTGACACTTTTTATTCTTCGGAGTCAGAAGACGATGATGAAGTTACTAGTGAAGCAGTCTTGAATCAGAATACCGTATCACCTCCAGTGAACCCAAATCAGTCTGTATCTACAGATGTACCTTCTACTTCGAATGTGGGTAATGATCTGGATTCAGCAAAGAATGTGAACGTTGAGATGGTGATTCTTGTTCCAGCACATCCAGAATCTCGGATCAACACTTGTCATCCGTTGGAACAAGTTATTGGTGATCCTGGTAGCAGTGTGACGACACGTGGTCAACTAAGACGCACGTCATCCGATGATAACATCGGAGCCTTGCCCTTTACTCTAAGATTCAGAAATCAGGTGAACAAAATGCTCAGTCATTTGCCTGTTATGTTTCGTAGGTAGAGCCAAAATCCTACAACATTTTTAGAAGCTTGGAGTTTGGACCTTAACTAATCTACCAACTGGACGAAAGAAGATATGAACAAAACAGGTGTTCAAGTGCAAGAAAGATGATCGTGAAGTGATTGTCAGGAACAAAGCTCGATTGGTAGTACAAGGTTTTCGTCAAACGGGGGGAATTAATTATAATGAAGTCTATGCACCAGTCGCACGTATAGAAGCAATTCGGACGTTTCTTGCGTACGCATCTTATATGAAATTCAAGGTGGATCAGACGGACGTAAAGAGTTCTTTTCTTTCCGGTGTGGTGATGGAAGAAGTATATGTAGGGGAACCACTAAGTTTTGAGGATCCTATCCATCGGGATAAGGTCTATAAACTGAACAAAGCATTGTACGGTTTACACCAAGCCCCTCGTCAGTGGTACGAAGAGCTTAGCACATACTTGCTTTCTCGAGGTTTCAAACGAGGACAAGTTCAATGTACCCTGTTTACGAAAAGAACAGAGGGTGATTTGCTCCTGGTACAGATTTACATAGACGATATTATATCTGATTTGAATAATGAAAGTCTTTGCATGGAATTCGAAAAGGTTATGTAGGAAATGTTTGACATGAGCTCAATGGGAGAAATGCAATTCTTTCTAGGATTGCAAGTGGATCAGACATTGTCGGGGATCTTTATCCACCAGACGAAATATGTTTCCGAAGTCTTAAGCTGATTCCAGATGGAGGATTCAACACTGATTACCACTCCCATTCAACCTAATCACGGAATTGGAGTTGATGCTAAGGGCGAACTCATTGACCCTTACATTTACAGATCCATCGTTAGATCGTTGATGTACTTGACCGCTTCCCGCCAGTTATAATGTTCGCTACATGCCTTTATGCAAGATACCAGTCGAATCCGAAACAATCTCACCTTACAGCAGTCAAACGAATCCTATGTTATCTAAAGGGTTGTCCATCACGCGGGTTATGGTATCCTAATGATGATAATAATGATGGTGGTGATAAAGATGCTAAATGTTCGATTGACTCTGATGACGTTGATGACGATATTGAGAACTATTCGTATGAACAAAGAAAGAAAAAGGAAGAAGATACATCAGCTGGCACAAGCCATGGTGATTCGGGTAAAATTTCTGAAGCTGATAAAGAGAGGTTAAAGAAGATGATAAGGAAGGGATATGTCTCAGCAAGATTCATATCAAGATTCAGGGATATCTTTGTTAGTGATGATATGAAGTTTTCTTTGGAGAGTCAAGATCCTGAACTTGAAGATGCTGAAGTCAGCGCCGCGATAACAAACGAGATTCTAGATTGCGTTGCTAAACAAGCTAGTATGACATTAGAAGAATTGGTCAACAAGCGACAAATACCGAACATACCAGTTGTTGAACCAGGAAATCATTCAGATGATGCAAATGTGAACGATTTTGATGAGACTGAGATAGAAGACCTTTCACATGAAGAGTATCCAGAATATTACAACATGAAATACAACATGAGCATTCCATTTGTTGATGATGAAACCATGCGTGAAGCTGAGAAAGTGGCAGACAAGAAAGAAAAAGACGTTATTGATGAGATCTTTACAGATGCTGAAAAAGAACATGTGAACAAGTAATCAGATGCTTTGAAGAACTATCTTAGAAGATTGCGAGAAGAATCTGATAAACGTCCACTACCACCAATTCAGGGAGAATTTGATCGGTATCACAACAAGATTTTCAAAGGCAGAGCGATATGTTGGAAATTCTTTCCTCAGCTCAGATGTATCGGGATCAAGTGGGAGAGAGGTATTCTGTATTTCTGTCGTCTTCATGACATAAAGACTCTTCCATATTGGGTTTTACGTGACGTATGCAGACACAAGCTGATTGGTGCTGATGGTTTGTTAGAATGGATGGCGGATAAGATGACACGAAAAGTTTGACGAAGTGGGATGTGTTCAACCCACAATATCCTCACAGAATAGTTCATAAGAAGATCAACCCGACGAACAATCTTCCTTATGTGACTTTGAATTAAAAGCCACCAACTTGCATGAAGAAGATCCCGTTAATGCTGATTGAACAAGATATAAGCAAGAACTTTGCTTTTTGGTATTATGATTGGGGTGCGGGAGAAGCCGTGAGTGTGATGGATAATGAAGACAAATCCGATGTTTCTAAGAAGATAAGGATTTTTTATCCGATGTGGCTAATTAACTGCTCGAGGAATGATATTGAAACGCTGTATTTCAATCCGATTCATTTTGGTGCTTTGGATATCGAGCAGGCATGGAAATTTCAAGCAGTTATGAAGTTTTGCTTTGCATTCGAGGTTCATTAAAATTGTGATTATAAAGGACTGATGGGGAAATACTGGTTGAAGTTGAGGAAGCAAGCAGAGAAGAATCGAGATACTAAGTTGGACGCTGGGATGACCAAGAACGCTAAAGACAAATACAAGAACGTGGTACATCACAACAAGTGAAGAACCCGGGCTACAGACAGGGGGAGTCTGAATATATGCGTCTGTAGCTTTTGGGTAGTTTAGATCGTTAATTATTGATTGTAAAGTTTATGTTTGATGTCTAGAATTTGGTTCGGGTTATCGATGGTATGCATGAAAACATTTTGTTTTCATCCGGGACAAAGCATGTCCGAAGGACTGGTTCAGACCCACGCAAGGTCGAACCAAACCTGATTATAAATAGGTTTTGGGTGATGGTTATTAAGAGTTATTGTCAGTTTGTCCAGGTTCATAAGCGCCCATACTCTGTCCAGATAACCCTAGAAGTGTGTGTTTCTCATTAATCGAGTTTGTAACCGACTATTTGAAGTTAATGATTAAAGAAAACGTTGAAAATGATTTCTTACAGTTACGTGTTTTGACATCGATCTTTATCATTTTGCTCGATCGTTAGGGTTTCCGCACCTGACGGTTCATACATCGTGTTGATTAATGTTTGATTGATTGATTTCCGGTCCTACCAAAATGGAAAATCGCCTATTACATTTTTTTTAATATGTAACTTTGTTGTAGCATCTATGTTACAATAGATAATAGAGGAGATAACACATGTATTTAAAAAAAAACCACGTCCGCACTTTTTTGTTTTTTCGTTAAAATACTTAAAAACATGCATGTTACATCATGTAATTTTTTCAAAAATAAATTTTTTTCATGAGTTTTCACGGGTTTTCTTAACTCAAGGGAGTTATCATTATATCCCTCCCATATATACATACATGCACGCATATGTGTGTAAAACATTGGAACATATAAATACCACCCTTCATGCTTAAGAATCTTAATATTCATTAATTGAGATAATCTCGGTTAAAAAATTACGTTGTGTGAAAATATGTAAATATTAACTACAGCTTTTAGTCACACTAATCACTAGTTGTGTGTCCGATTTGGCGTAAGGCGTTAAAAAGTATAATTGTGGAGGGTTTGAAGGTCAGGAGTTTGAGCGTCAACTTAATGATCGTTGAAGGTTTGAAGGTGGAGTGTTTGAGCATCGACAATGTAATTATCATATGTTTAAAGGTCCCGTTGGTTCGCTTGGACTTGGATAAGTGTCACCCATATCTCTAAATGAATATGGTATTTGAAGTGAGATGTCAATTGAGAAATCCATATGTAGGTTGAAAGATGAATTTAATTTATTGTTACTGGAAAAATAGTTGTTTGAAAAGTATCCGTTGGATTTAGTTTTATTCAATAGTTTTTTCTTTTTTTGTCATCCAATTTTTAATTCAATTTATCTACTATAATTTTATTATAATAGAAATATAAAAATAATTTATATGAAATAACTAATTATTAAAGAAAATGAAAAGTATGTGATGAGGTGGATGCTGAGATTTGATTTTGGACTTGATGTAGCATTGGATGAATAAGTTATTTTTATTTTATGGTTCAAGTTGGAATGACGTAGACAAATATGGATTTTGGCCTTGTTAAAGCATCTCCAATGCTGGACTTTGGAGGAGTCTGGCTAAGCAAACTCATTAAACGAACTTAGACCACCATTGGAGAGAGTGGACTTTTTGGCGTCCGGTAGGCACACCGGACCTATACGGTTTGGTTGAGCGGCTACCACACACTCACATTCAATAAAATATAATTTAATTTTTGCATAGATTTTTTTTTTTTTTTTTTTTTTTGCAGAAATAATGGATTTTTCAACATTTTTTGTGTTTATAGTTTGTGTAAGAAACGGTTATGCAAAAATGGTAGTCCCGCAATCTAAGATTGCGGGAATGTCCTATGTGGCATGATGAATGGACAACCATGGAAGAGCTGGACAAAGTGGACGAGAAGGAACGACGAGCTAGCAGTGCTTTTGGACTGTTGTGGCTTAGGTGGAAGTCCCGCAATCTCTGATTGCGGGAGTGTGTCTGAATTCTGCAGTGGCTTTTGTAGTTTGCATGTGTTTTAATGGGATGTTGACCAATTCAACATCCATTATCGAATTTCCACACATCGCGAAACGATGCCCCCCGATATAGACACTGCCATTTCTGAACGTGATGATAAATCCCGAGAGCACTATGTACATTTTTATGATGCTTCCCAGAAGTGGTACCACGTGGAGTCTCATCTGCAACCAAATGATGACGGAGGGAACGATTATACGGTTGAGTATCGTAACAAAACTTGCTCGTGTGTAAAGTGGCAAATAAAACGTAAGCCTTGTTCGCATGCTATAGCGGTTTGCCGTATGCGACGTAAGAATATTCATGACATCGTTAATCATCGATACCACACTTCCATGTATCGGTTGCACAACAGCGGGCACTTTACCCCCCCCCCCTCGATCATAAAAGAGATTGGGACCAGGCAACATGGAGAATTCGTGGTAACCCGTCACAGATTACTGTCAAACGTGGTAGGTTGAAGCAAAGGAGGATCCATGGCGAGATGGATGTTATGCATGAAGACCAACCAAGAGCACGCCCTAAATGTAGCATTTGTAAGTTGACTGGGCACAACAAAAAGAGATGTCATTTCCGTCAACAGTGATATCTTGTGGTCTGTTAGATTTATGTTACATTGTACTAGTACTGGTTCGTGTTGGTTTGATTATTGTATGTTATCGGGTATCAACTTGTTATGCATGTTATCGATTCGTATTAGGCCATGGGGTATACTCTAACCATCTTTAACTTTACCTAGATTCCACATCCTTCATTTTGTCTCTTTTCACACTAGCTCACTTCAAGGAAATGGTTTAACGCCCCTTAACTCTACCTCATCCCTTAACTTTCTCTCTTTTAAGTCATGTTAACATGTTAACTTAGTGACAATTTAATGCTCCTTAACATGGGAAGGGAGTGGTGCACAATAAAAGTTAACATGCCATGTCACCGTTAACACTCTTGGTGTGAAGGTATACCCCATGGCCTTAATCTCGTGATGTGATATATCATGCATTGTTGGTTTACATCTTTAGGAACTCATTTACACATTAAATAGACAATGATTACATTATTACATGACAAAGGAAATATTACAAAAAAGTTAACACAACTCACCAATACTTATCACAACGACACTTATATAGCTCATCAGCCATGTGGCGTCGGTAATTCACACAAGCCTCTTCTACGATGTTTTTTTGTTCTATCATCAACGATTTGTTTTCAACTAGTTGCTCCATCATCATACAAACAAGAACCCCAGCGTTAGCAACGTTACCCTCATCTTGAGGACATCCGTCTCAACCAAACCAAGGGACATATCACGTTCTGTTATGTATCTCATGTTTGACCGAAAGTTAATACGTTCTAGAAACCATTTGAAATATAATTGTATCATCTCCATATAGTTCCTTACCTCTCAATGTTTTCCATTTCTCCATCTTTTATCAGTACAGTATTGAGTAATCACCATGCTCTGCATATCAATACGGACAAGTAGCCAGTCTATATGGCCAATATACAAAGGAAGGTAGATGCAGTCAACCTCCAAGAATGGAGGATACGGGTCCCTTCGTCCAGCAAAATCAAGGGGGGTAGAAGATTTATCATCTTGCATGTAATAATAAAAATCAGGAGGTAACACCATCCAGCAGATTTTTAGATTGGGTTTTTTAAGAGCCTCGCCTGTCATAGACTCATTAATCTTACAGTCCATGCTTCAACATGCTGCAAAATAGGAAATAACAATAAAAATTAATATGTTGTGCAATTATGTTAACATGTGAAAGAAAATAAAAATTAACATGTTGTGTTAAATGTACAGTAGATGGCAGGTGACCACCGGATTCCATCCCTAGTAGGGCACCCCAAAAACTTATGTCGAGTTTTTTTGTAATGAAACGTGTAAAGCAATATGGGGAGTCCCCGTTGTTGTAAAACTCTAAAACATTGTGGACCAATTCTTAGGATCTTCCTTTGGGACTATAGCACTATCATTTTCAAGTTCATTTTCCGGTGGTTTATTGGTCACCATATGCGTAGGCGACCCAGCCTTCATGGATGACGACGGCGTCTTCAAACGCCTCCAAAAATTATCCGTCCACTTTGATTTCTTAGGGAGTGGTTGAGAACAGAAATATCCACCGACCTCTTCATCCTTCTCCATACGATTCCTCATTTTTTATACTACAGCCACTGTGGTGTGGGATGTGTGAAAATCAAACATTACATATCCGTTTTATAGGTGGAAATGGCAGTATTAAATTCTGCATCCACAAGTTGCGGATCTATCAGTTTTGAAATCCGCATCCTCAAGTTACGGATATGTCAATATTATATAAAATAAAAGTAATCTTATTTAATTAAAAATTAAATAATAATATAATACGAATTTTAGCAAATCGAAAATAATTATCAAATACCCCAAATACATACATGAAACTAAAACATGCAATTCAAAAAATTGTAGCTAATTTTACATGTACATAATATACACATGAAACCAAAGCCCGCATGTTATCCCTACAATTGACAACCAGCATAAATACTTAAACTAATCTATCAAATGAACCAAGACTTTTACAGCATCTGAAATTATACAGGGTTTACACCACCTGTAATTGTAATAAAACCCGCAGTCTCTCCAGGTGAAACCACCACATCTCCAATATAAATAACTCTCCATGCAGATGTAACATCGATCCAATGAGCACAAATGTGTACTTTTTCCGAGAACACCTCTCCAACTTTATAAGGTTACCAAATTTAGGAGATGAACCCTAACTATGGATACCCTGACAGCATTTCCAATCTCATTGGTCATGGGAGGGCCTTGGAAATTACCCTATCAAAAAAAATCAAGGGCACTCTCAACCATGATATCTAGGCTATGCTAATTAACTATCCATGACGTAGATATGGGAGGTAATCCACCTCTCCAATATAATTAATATCCATGCAGATGTAACGTCGATCCAAAGTAGGAGTAGACAAAAAAGCCAACACCGAAAATCTGGTCTCGAAAATCTGGAGCAGAAATACTTAAAATCAAAGATAAACGAAGCGAAGAGACCAGATTCCTATCCATGCCTCCTGCAAGAAAAAAAATAAAAGAAATTTTTTTTGGCATGATGTGAATGGTGTAGCCCGATTCCTCTCAATGCCATGCCGGGACACCCCAAAGCAAGAGCCCATCCTCTGTTTGCCAACACCCCAACATCGACTATCGATGGCGGAAAATAAAGGGAGTTGAGAATTTCACCTCTACAGCCCATCCTCCCTGCATGCCACCGCTGTTGCTGCTTCTCGGGATACAGTCCAACGGGGGATGCAAGAAAAGACGTGATGGACTTAATAGCATCTTTAGGACCCTCCAACATTAATATATTTGAAATTACTTGTACTGATTTTACATATACATGTGTTATAACACATGCATATGTAGCATCGATCCAAGTAATTTCATGTAGATGTAACATTGACCCAACAAAAGTAAAAAAACCATACCCTCGAAAAATGTATAATATACACGCGAAGAATTTTCATAATTGTCACACGCAACGATCTTTTTTCTTCTTATACCACGTACAATAAAACCTTTTGTACCCCGCTATTTTTGCAATGTATGGAAAATAATATGTTGCATGGAAAAGGATATATGGAATTCGGATATATGTTGTGTTTATCTTCTTTTCTTGTATGAAATTCGGATATAAGTGTGAAAATGCTTTCTGTAATGTGTTGCATGGAAATGAAAAAGAATTATATGGTTGAATGATTTCTGTAATGTGTTGAATTCGGATATAAAACCCTCTGCATGTTACGAAAATAATATGGTTGAATGTTTTTTTTTTTTTTTGCAAAGTCCTCAAAATAAATAGACATCACTCCCACAATCTAAGATTGCGGGACTTCCACCTAAGCCACAACCGTCCAAAGCAGCAGCCAACTCGTCTCACCTTGTCCAACTCTTCCATGGTTGCTTAGTCATCATGCCACATAGGACACTCCGCAATCTCGGGACTACCATTTTTGCAAAACCGTCTCTGACACAAACTAGAAACACAAAAAAAAAAGTTGAAAAATCCACTATTTTTGCAAAAAAAAAAAAAAAAAAAAAAAAAAAAAAAAAAAAAAAAAAACTTTTTTCGTAAGTGGCAAGTGATATTGTCAAAGAAAAAAGTAAGTTCGGAAAAGTTAAGGTTTTAAATGATGTGGCGCGTTTGATAATTGGACCTTGACGGGAGATGATGCTGTAAGAAAATATATTTAAAAAAACAACGATCTATTGGATCCACAATAGATCTAGATTGAAATATGTAGATTGAAATGTTTGGTGTAATTCTCATTTAAATGTTCTGTAATGTCGTTTTTGTGTGCCCTTGAGTCCTTGCTTTGAGGACTTCTTATGGCGTTTTTGAATGTAATTCACTTTTCAAAAAAAAATCTACAAAGGGAATGTAATTTGTTAAATTGAAACGTTATACAAAATCTGAAAATTAATGTAAAATTCCTACTTCGTTTGGGCATCAATTACACATCCCCTATTCGTTTGATTTATTACCGTTAGACCACCCGTAGTGGGGCTTGGAAAATAGCGCCCTTGCGCACGTGGCACTAAAATGGCGCCCCCCACACCATTACAGGGGGGCTCCATTTTTCAAATAATGGTTGGGGCTTTATATTAATAGCGCCGGCTCCATTTTAGAACACCCAATCAGACCTTGCCACGTGGCAAGGTCAATAATTCAACCAATCAGATTAAAGGCAGGGGCTTTATAAATAAAGCCCCACCACTACACCCCTTTTTCACTTTATCTCTCCATGCTGACTCAGCTGCCACGTGGACCAATCAGAAAGGGGGGCTTTATATATAAAGCCCCCCACTACGCATGGTCTTAGAGAACTCCAAATCACGCCATCATCCTTCTCATATCTCCTGTATTTATTCAACTCCATCTTCTACTTCCCTTCCAACTTTATAATATCCTTTAATAAATAAATAAATAAAACCCGCACTGCCCATCTTCATCTTCTTCATTTAAATTTCTACCGAGCTCCTACAGTCATACATCAATGACGAACCTCACAGAAACCCAGATAAAACAACAAAAAGGTAGAAAACACATTGCTGACTTCTTGTCTGCAATGAAGTTTCACGACCCTGATCTTGAATCCACCCGCAAACTCATGCGCAACAAACTTCGAGAGATTCAACAAAACGAGTCATCTGCTGCTTCTGCTGATGCTGTACCCATCAAGAAACCTCCAAATATTATTATCAAGTTCAATGGTTCAAGAACAGTTCTTCGTAAACATCCACACTCAGAAACCCTAGTTTCGGGACACGATGACATCGAAAACGATTCAAGAAATGTTTCTACGATCATGGGATGTTCACATTCCAAAACCCTAATGTGTAAACGACAGAAGATCAATAATAATAATAATAATAATAATAATAATAATAATAATAATAATAATAATGGTAGTGGCATGCAGCTGATAGATTCAACGACGATCAAGAACAAGGAGAGTATGCATGATGATGTGATGGATTTTATAAAAAGTGTGGGTGGGTCGGAGGCTGAGTTGGTGATCGAAAAGAGGCTGACGAAATCGGATGTGAGTACGAATCAGGGTCGGCTGTTGATACCTGTGTTACAAGTTAAGAATCGGGGTTTATTGACAGCGGATGAGGAGATAATGATGGGAAAGAAAGAAGACATAAGGGTGTCGGTGTTTGATCCCGAAAGACGACGTAAATGGACATTGAAACTTGCAAAGTGGAAGATGGGTAAGGTATATAACTATGTGTTAAAAACGAATTGGAACCTTGTTGTGAAGGCAAATGGGTTGAAGGAAGAGATGGTGATACGAGTTTTATCGCTTAGAGTTGATCGACAACTTTGTTTTGTGCTTGATCGTGTTGCATGATGATCAGGTAATAGAAGGTAATTACACTATTATTTGTGTTTTTGGGAGTCTAGAGTTGTGTTTATATGTTAGCAGGAAGCTAACACTATTATTTGTTTAATTCGAACATTTAGTGAGCATATATGATTAGATTCTTCAATGTTATTAAATGTTTCTTGAATCGATTTATTTTGAGTTACATTTTTATTGTTAAATTCGAGTTCAGGTTTTTAAACATTTATAACTGATCTTTGTCAGCATCCCGATAATTCTCTCATCGGCCGCTGATACATTTGTTTTACATGTATAATTCTTTGTTCAAAATTGGGATTTGGGGGCCTACTCAAGTCGAGACCTAAAGCCGTAGATTGTAGTAAGATGGCCCTTGTGCTGGCCTTGGCTGCGATATCATAGTTCTAAAACTGATAGCATAAACTATATAAGTTTTTGTGATATATAAGTAACAGTCAAGCAACATCAATATAAGAGAGTGGTTACCTTCACTTAATAAACTCATTACTTGAACATAAAAATATAAATATAAAATTAATATAAATATAAATATACACTAACTTAGTATTGTGATACAAAAAATATCCCATATTTGAACTGTTTACAAAAGAGACAATGAGATATAAGAAATGTTCCACCTCAAATATCAAATCAAATATCAAAGTGTCTTGTGGATTGACTCCGGGGTGGTGTGGGGGCAGGGGCAGCTCCACAGGTGGTATTCTAGTTCCTAAATTTCTTATGACCAACATATCTCGTATAGATGGACGATCTAGGATTTGCCTAAAGTATTACAACTATGCTCGTGTTCGCTTTAGCGGTATCACAACAAGGGTCACGGAATCTAATTGTTAACTTATACCGTGATCTGACGAAACTAAAAAAATAAACTATTCCGGCTGTCAACTCTTACCTTGCTGGGGCTATTATTATTGTTCATAAAAATGTTCAAAATTTTTTTCTATATCCTCTTTGGTTTTAAATTGTTCATTGTTGGGTTGTTTTTAGTTAAGGTCCGATTCTGGATATGTTTAGCCCGTTGGGCCTAAGTTGGGTCATACACCGGTCGGTGTATATAAATATTGACATATTGTAGCACTTGTTGGAAATTGAACTTTACCTCTCTCACATGCCCATTTCACTCTTTTTAATATGTACACAAAACAAGATACACTCACTTTCATATACAACTAGTACCAATTACGTTAAGAATAACCTTCTATTACGTGAATATTGTATACTTGCAAAGAATCAAATGACCACCACGCCTTGTTTTTTTTTTTTTTTTTTTGGGCGTTGAATTCTTAATATAATATATGTTAATAAACGTTTATTTTACTTTATAATACATTAACCACATAAAATAAGCCCTTTGTCTGGGCGGTTCTATGGACCTTTTTTGGGCGGTTCTATGGGCTTTTTGGCGGGTAGTAGACAAGCATTAAATGTTGTACACTCTGTTTTGAAGGTTGTACGACACTGTGGAAGTGTACATTTATTAGATACTATAATATGTTAAGCTTGATATATGATTGGCTTAATTTTATGAGAGTTTTTGATTTCGGTCTATATGTTGTAGCTTACATTTGGATGCTAGGACACTGGTCTATATGTTGTAGCTAACGTTTGGATGCTAGGACACTACTACACTAGACATTGTTCAACCCTACAACAATACCCGACCTATTGGATTGTTTAATTTTTTATGATTCTAGTAAATTTGATTGCTATTATTAAGTTTCAGTGGGCCCAAACCCATCAATACGAACCTTAGCCAATTTGGTGTTCTTTTAACCAATTTTCACTTCACTAAAAAACTATAATATATGGTTCAACCAATTTGGTTGGAACCTAATTCATTCAATGTGACACAACTTTCTTGAGTATGAGCCGAAAATGATAACAGATGTTACGACGCATCATCTATAAAGTGCAATTTCTTCATATTCGAATACCCTCCACCTTATTTTGATCACTATTGTGTAGCAAGTTGGATCTATATATATGTTACGATATTCTTTATAAAACCTTAAGTCATTAAAAAAAACTATTTGAAGTGGTAGTGTTTATTTTTTTAGTTTAATTTAAGTTTTTGTTATCAAAACAAAAATAAACGGTCAATATATTAGCTTCCATTTATTTTATATAATCACATCACGTGATCTACATTAAATTCTTTCTTACACCAGTCCATTTGTTGTTCATCTTGAATCCTTGATTTTGTTGTGCAATGCGACTTAATAATCCATTTTGCCAAATTCAAACACACAAGAATCAAACCATCCACTTCGTTTAAATGATTTTTTTTTGTTTTGTTTAAATGATTAAACAGCTTGTTTAAGGGGTGGCGGCGCAGCTTGTTGCCCGTCTACCTGCTATTATGATGTAACTTTCGTAAGTATGAAATGAACAAAATAAGGAATATATGTAAAAAAAAAAATGATTAAATACCCAGCGTTTAGTTACATATGAATACATGATGACATATTAACTTTTTTTTTGTTAATGGCAATTTTTTTAACACCCTTAATTTCATCTTTACCTTACACTTGTAAGGATTTAAACCCATGATCTCATATTTGTAATGAGGATACCATACCACTAGACTAATAGTTAACTGAAATAAAATCACAGGAACAGTTAAAATCAAAATCTGTTTAAGTTTGTTAGAAAAGCTTACTAAAATGCAAGAGAAGAAACGGTAAAGAGATGATAGAAACCGGGCTTGTGTTTAACATAATTCCCTTAAATAGATTCTCGATTTGTTTTCAAAATACACCAGTTCGCTAAAAGTGACGGTACACTGCTGGACTCTAACACTTGCCATAAATAAAATCGATACTAAGGCTGCTTGGACATAGTAATTTAGTTTTCTATTTGGCGTACAGAAGTCAAATCATCCAACGGCCAATATCACTTTATTTGGACCTCCCAAGGATTTTAATAATTTAAAGACACATTAGTAAACAATAAATTAAAACTTTGTATTTATTAGAAGAAAGTCAAGCCCTATCAACAATATCTTA
This sequence comes from Ambrosia x helenae, assembly GCA_030844895.1. Classification (NCBI taxonomy): domain Eukaryota; kingdom Viridiplantae; phylum Streptophyta; class Magnoliopsida; order Asterales; family Asteraceae; genus Ambrosia; species Ambrosia x helenae. The sequence goes on from CM061228.1 coordinate 43,268,135, forward strand.
ACCAAAATGTTATCGTCATATAAGTTTATTTAATCTAAGTATTGTCCTAATAATATAATAAACAAATGCAACCCCCCAATGTCTTAAATATATATCAATCATCAAGTAGACCTTCAGATCTCATATCTCTCTCTAGACTGATCGAAGATGAGAGAAATGTCATCAGAAACCCGATCTCCGGTGCCTTTGTTGTACAGGAGACATTCGAGTGAGAAGATCATGAACAATTTGGCATCGGTTTCGAGTAGTTTGTTGCCGGCTTTCGGAACTGTTGTGGGAGGGGATTCAGCTCCCCTTAGGAAGTATGTCATAGCACCTTATGATCGTCGGTACCGGTAAGTAATTAATCTCTATACAAGTTATAGTTTTTGCATGTTTAAAGGTTTTACATTGCCCATTAAAACGTGTACATGATGTTGCATGTTATGTATATCCTCTTTATTTCTATCATGAAATCTTGAAATGTTTTCCATCTATATCGTGTCTTGTGTAGTTGTGTGAGAGATACAAATTTCACACCTTTGATCACGGGTGTTAGGCAGCGGGTGGTTCATGAATCATGAAATACTCGAAACTGGCTTATATTAGAATATATATTAAATAGAACAGAGCTTAAACGAGTTCAAGGTCAAGCTCAAACCTAAATCATAATTCATTTAATAAATGATATCAAGTTTGTGTAGGCTCAAGAATCCTAAACAAGTAAATTATTTGTATAAATTTAATATATGTCTATTTTTTTAGGTTAAAGACATTTTGTATCGAAAACAACTTTTATATGTGTGTATTTGTGCGCGCGCGCATAAGTATAATTATAATACATATCCATTATATAGAATATATTAAATATATATATATATATATAGTAAAGATCAAATACAAAGTGTTTTTCGGTAAGAACTGTGAGAATCAAAGGGGGTAAAAAAATTTATTTTTTTTTTTAGAATTTTTTTTCCCATGTGCTTAAACATTCTTTCTAGATGAATAATACAAAAAAAAAAAAAATAGTGTAATTACGTCATTAAAGTAAATACATTAGTTTACACTAGAGTAATTACGTAATTACTCTACACCAAAATTTTATTTTATTTTTTAGTTTTCAATATTATAATACATGTTTAATAATATGGGAAAAAAAATTTTGAAAAAAAAAATAAAAAAAAATACCCTCCTTTGATTCTTACAGTTCTTACCAAAAAACACTTTGTACCGGATCTTTCCCCAATATATATATATATATATATATATATATATATATATATATATATATATATATAAATTGGGTCGAGATCCTGTGCAAAGTGTGTTTTGTGTGAGAAGGGTAAGAAGTGTTTTGGACCATTAGATCATCTTAATCAATGGTTTGGATTTAATGAATGGCATTATTGTAAATAATGTTATAGTTATAATAACTAATTAGGCTACTTAGGGGTATAATGGTAAAAACACACCCTACATTTAATTCACATTTAAAGGGTCTAATTAAAAATATGGAAGGCCTAACAAATTCAATCTGCCTATTTACGTCCTCCATTTAATTCACATTTAAGTGTCTCTCACCTCTCTCTCTCTCTCTCTCTCTCTCTCTCTCTTCTCTCTCTCCTGCACCACCTACACAACCGCCATCAACCACCACAAAACACCACCATTAACTGAACCATTATTCGACAGCCACCATCACAAACACAAATAATCGGAGTGTTTTTTTTAGGGATGAAGATGAAGACGACATGAGGTGATAATGGATCAGTGTGTTTTATGGTGGATTATTTTAAACAACATTCATATTGTTGTGTTTTATGTTCAAAGGATTTTTGTGTGGTTTAGTGTTTTTTGAATTTAAAACACATTTTAAATGTATGTATAGTTATGTTTTTTGAATGTGTTACTGATTGTGTATGATGAAGATAAACACACACTGAATTATGGAGAATATGATGATAAAACACACGGGACTGTTTAAAACACAAAGTTGAGAATATGGTGATAAAACACATGGGTATGAACGTAAAAACACCTTGTGGATGAAGCAACTTACAAGACTATAATAAAACACCAATGTGCATAAAAAAACCATATTTTCATCAGTAAAACTCCTTATAAAAATAACACAAAAGGTGTGTTATACCTTCAAACCTTATGGTATACCAGTAAAACACCATGTGCTCACATCAGTAAAACACAACAATATGAATGTTGTTTTGATCGATGATGTAAATGAATGATGAATGTGCTGAATGTTTATAAATATTCCATAAATATCCTTTCAATTTGAAACAAAAATCCATAAGAATGCTCATAATTAATCACGTAATTAATTAGCAATTATCTCCTAAAAATAACATTAGCAATGCAAATTACATTGATACCCTTCTAGATAATAAAATAGGCTTCCCTGTGTCACAGTAGTATTGGTTCTCACACTTCTCACAAATAATAGGTTTTGTACATGATCCTAAACCTATATAAATTAATATTACAAAATGTTATGTTTTGTTAATCAAGAGTTATAATTTTAAGTATATAAAAATAATCAATGTTACAATGTATATGAATCAAATAAATGAGTCAAGTCTAAGGTTGAAGAAATTACAGTAGCTGAGCTTTAACCCGAAGCTTTGAGCTTGAGCCCAATTAAATTAAATGAATTAAACTCGAGCTTAAACAAATTGAGACTAGTAGCTAATATGATCATGATCTTCCTTAAAAAATATCATTTAATTATTGGGGTTCTTTTCTGATTTTGGGCAACAAAAAAATTCTAATTTTGGCAAATAATATTATTCAATATTAAGTTGTTCAAAATGACTTAGTTGCTTAGTTCTATTTGAGCATCTTTGAAAGATAATTATGAGGCTTAATCATGAAAGCAACTTCGATATTGACCATATGTTTCTTGTCTTCGCATATTTCTAAGGTCCAAACATCTTTACTTCTCAGTTTTGTCGAACATGAACCCATCCCCAGTGGCGAAGCTTGGTTTTTTAATCGGCGGAGGCCGGACTCAATTTTTTTCGATCTGTAGTGGAAAATCGGCGGGGACCAGACTCAACCGGTCTCAATTTACCTACGAAAATTGTAAATTTCCACTACTGTGCCAAAAAATCAGGGAGGCCAGGGCCACCCCTGGCCCCAAGTATCATTCGCCTCTGCCCATCGCCTCTCATGTCAATCGAGTTCAAGAACATCCCTTATTGATTGGAATCGCAAAGGTTCATACAAACTGGGGCTGTACATGAGCTGAGCCAGACTAAGCTCGAGCTCGAACTTAAACGAGCCAGCTTAGTTTGGCTCGTTTTCCTGGTCGAGTTGAAAAGCCGAGCTTGAGCTCGGCTCGTAAATGTTCGAGCCGAACTCGAGCTGCCTCGAGCCAGCTCGTTATTTTTTTATTTTTTTTTACAAATATTTATAAAATAAAAACCCAAAAAAATAAAATAAGATTACAAATATACATGTATCTTTTTTTATTTTACTAATATTTTAAAAAATGAAAGGCACACTAAAAGTATTATATGTATAATTTGTGTATTTTTCTATTAATTTTCATATTTTATTGATTAATTAAACTTAAAATGTTAGCATTTCAACCTCCTCTCACATATTTTTTTAATTTAAACATTTAAAAATAAAATTAATACATATAAATAAAAATATTTGAGCCAGCTCGCGAGCTCACGAGCCGAGACAGGAGTAGCTCGAGCATGTCAACTTCATCCAATTGGTTAACTCCCATTAAAAAAGTCAATTAACTAAGGGAAAATGGTTATTACATGCCTTTTTAAAAAAAATACTCGTTTAAAAAAAAAGAAGAAGAAGAAGAAAATGTTTTAAAGATTAACTTAACAAAATTTATAACCATCACACTGAAGTTTATTTTTTTAAAATACATATATCTTAATGATTATATTTGTTAACATATTATATTATATTTTATATAATCAGTATCGGTGGCGAAGCTTGAGATTTTGCTCGAGGGGGTCGGAAATCACCAATCACGGGACGGGATCTAAATTTTTTTTCTATAGTTATGTTTCGAATTATATGTTCGGGTCGGTGATTCAATTCGGGTCGAGTCAAACATTAAATACAATAATAACAAAGTTCTAAGCATCGTTTAACAAAAAAATGAACAAAGACATTAAAACATTTAAAAGATGTTATGGTTTTATTCTTCCCCATAGTATAATCTAATAACATAAACATAAATCAAGTCATAATTATTTCCAAACCTAATTGGCCAATTATCCAAAGCAGGGTAATAAAAATAAATGAAGAATTAGACATAATAATAAAAATTAAAAAAACACCACCGCCAATTGCAAATTATCCAAAGCAGAACTTCAACACTCAATGACAACAAGACAAAAACTAAATATTATATTGGTCTATTCGGTGTTTTATCAAAGTATGAAAATTGAAAAATGAAATTATTTGTGTACCTAGATAGAATGATCGGCTTGAATGCTTGATTCTTTTTTATTTTTGAATGAAGACAAATATTATATGGTTCAAGCTTGAAAATGAAACTATAAACTCTTGGGGGTGATGACTGAGATTCAGAGACACAGATGAGAGGGACGAGGGTTTTTGGTTAAAAGTTTTATTGGGTTTAGTCTTTCAAGTGGGCTTTTAAATTGTGTTTTCCTAAAGAAAAAAATGGGCTAAATAAAACAATTGGGTTTTACCTTTCAAAATGAGCCTAAAAGAAAAATGATAAACTCGGTAAAACAGTCGATATTTAGGAGCCTTGTATCATCCGATATATCGTTAGTTTTGGTTTATATAATATACCTAAAAAATTATATACGGATGCTATATAAACGAAACTTCCGAGCAAAAATTCGGGGGGGGGGGGGGGGGGGGGGGGCTCCCCACCCCTTCATAGTTGCGCCCTTGATCAGTACAATACACTAAATTTTTAAAGACATAATATAACTATATATTTATTCACGTAATATACGAAAAGATAAAAGATTGTTTGGTTGATTAAGTGTTGAATCATTAAGATGTCTGAATAGTTAAGAGGCTCTGAATAATTAAGTGCTGAACGATTCAGCTATGCACCAAGTCTGAATGGTTAAGCTCTTAACCATTCTATTCAGAGCTTTTTTTTTAAACAAACAGTCTGAATGTTGAACCATTCAAAACTGAATGATTCAAAGCCTCATTAATAAGCTACCAAACAGGCCCTAACAATATTTAATTAATATACACACACGCTACATGTATATTTTCAGGGGGACGGGGCGCTACCAGATTTGGTCACGGGTACCCCACTACCAGCACGGTAACACCGCCGTCACCTGTGCTGGTAGTAGATCTGTGAACCGAATCCTGGTTGTAGTTAACGGATGTGAACTCGTGAATCTAATTAAAATATTATTTCTTTCTATGCCACCTTTTTCTCAACTATCATCATCACCACCACTCAGGGACAAAACTATAGGAGATGAGACGGACCACGGTGGCAACTAAAGGCATGAAGTAGTGAGTTGCAGGTTTTGTATGTTTTCTTTTGTAGAAGACAACCTGTTGGGGTATATTATTATTATTATTAGCTTAAAGTTTATATTATTATATTATAACAATACTTTTTGATTATATTATTATTTTAAGTACTGTTGAGTATATTATTATTATGTGAAAATAATTTATTATTGGGTAAAGAATTAGTGAAGTGCTGCCTCCAAAAAAGTGTTTTAGTGAAGAAAATCAGTGAAGTGATGTGGCAGTGCAGGATTGGTAGAAATCAGTGAAGTGAAAACTTTTTCAGTGGAGCGTCCCTTCCCCCTTAGAGTTTATTTATGCAAAACCAAACGAAAAGACGTTTTGTTAGGGGGGACGGGCGTCACCCGATTTGGCCACAGGTACCAACAACCAGCACGGTATCACCGCCGCCATACACGCTGGTAGTGGTCCCGTGGACCGTTTTGCTGGTGCTCTTTACCGTGCTGGTATCGTTGATTTATTTTATTTTTGACTTTTTTATATACCTTATTTTGTGATTTCTTTTATTTTTACCATTTGTTTTATGTATATCTATACCTTTTTTAAACGATTTGTTTAATAGGAACATTAAAGATAAACATAAAAAACTAAAATTCATAACTATTAAACATAAAAAACTAAAAATAAAATACATTAAAAGAAATAAAAAAAAAACCTAGAGTTGGCGCAACAGTTGCCATGCCTCGACATGGTCAAAGCTGCTGTCGTATCGACACGCATACTCCACATGCGTGAGCTCGATAGCCAACTCCGGGTCAATGCCCGGCTCCTCCCTCAACGTGTTCTGGTACATGTTGGTCCACCGATCACACTTATTGGTGAGATCGGTCCGCTTCCGCTGCAGGCTAACGGTTGTGCGGTCATCGGTGCCAACTAGGCGGTTGAAATCGGCCTATACACGTACCCAAAAAACCTGCGAACGACGTTGTTGAAGTGCCGGGTCATTCGAGGCGTCTTGGTAGCATATCACCAATGCAATCTCTTCTTCGGTGGTCCAACGAGTCATCTTCGTGTGTGTTTCTTTGTATAAACGGTGGTAAAAGTGTGTTTTAACCCAACCGTATGCTAAGTTTATATATAAAAAAATTCGAACGGTTTGGTTGGACGGTATCAATGTCATTCAATTCGATTGAACGGTTTCCATACTTATTTCTGACCGTGAGGTTGGGACGGTTGAAATAGTAAGGTAATTAATTTTAAACAGTGTGAAATAATAATAATAAATAAAAGGTTTAATGAAATTATAAAAAAAAAAAGAAGAATCAGTAGAGTGTTGCCTATAAAAAGGTGTTTCAGTGAAGTGATGTGGCAAAGCAGGATTGATTAAAATCAGTGAAAGGTGAAAACATTTCTAGTAGCATCCCTTCCCCCCTTAGGTATAAAATTAGTTTTATGACTTTTATCATTATTTTGTATGTATTGTAAAAAGAAAAAGACAACGCCGCACATCAAAAGAAAAAGGTATCATGGGAGCCACGTTTGGAAAAATAAAAAGAAAATAAAAAAAGAACCTTAAACTCATCGAAGTTGCCAAATGCATTTAACCATTTGATCGATCTGTGAATCTGTCTATCCGTGATCCCGGCCTTAATCATGGCTTTAAAAAAAAAAATTGATCATTTTACGTTTTTTTTAATAAATTTATATATTTCCATTGAATGATTTGAAATATTTTATGGCAAAATCAACGTTATGCCACTTACCAACCCCTCTTGCTAAAATACTCACTCCTGTTTTTTTTTTTTTTGAGAGAGGCCTTACGGTACACGAGATAGCTGAGACGTATCCCTTGAGGTTTCAACAACGGACCAACAATTACGTTGCATGTGTCCATTTATTTATTTAATAATAATAATAATAATAATGTTCACAGCAGGCGTCTCCATTTATTTATTTAAAATATTGAAGTTGTCGAAACACATCATTCACATAATTTATCTCCTTTCTTGAACTTTGAAAAACAGCCCTTTTGCACATTCCGATGCTATACCTACAATTCTGGTAAACGGGAGACGTCACAGAAACCCATAATTAACCTGCTCGTCGGAGACACTCTCGCAGCCTCTGACGCAACTTCTCCAAAGTCGATGACGTCATGACAACGATGAACACGTCTCCGGTAAAGGGGAGACATTATGAAAATATTTTCGTGAGGGAAACTAAATCGTCTTCGGTAAACAGGAGACGTCACAGGAAACCTCTCCGGAGACGCATGGTTGCTCAAACGTCTCCAGCAGTCCTGGAGACGTGTCGGCGGCGCTGAGACGTCTGGCAGGGGAGAGTGACACGCGTCGTCACTTGACTCGTCCAAACCGGAAACGTCTCCGGAGTCGACTTGGGTGCCTCAAACTTGGTGAAGCGTCTCTCCAAAAAGACGGGGTATTTTCGTAAAGTGGGTTGGTGAAAGGGTATTCTCATGATTTCCCTATATTTTGTTTTATTTTGGTCAACGAACTATAAATAAAAGTAAAAATGAAATCCAATTATATGATTAAGATTGGTCAAAAAGAAATTAACCACCCAAAGTTGATCATAAACAGTGGCTAAACCAAAAGTGACTAAAACATAAGACAAATCTGAGGTCGAGTGATACTCTGTCTAACGAACACGAAAATTGCCTTTCAAAAACATTAAAAACAGTGGCGAAGCTTGAACGAACATCTTGGGGGGTCGAAAGCAGAGTCGGTCTTGAGAATTTAAGTGCCTTGTACAAGTCCAAAAAAGGCCCTTAGACCCTAAAGAATTATATAAACTACTTAACGATGTGTTACACACACAAAGTGACGGAACCATAACTTTTAAATAAGGGTAACAATATAATTACAACCAAACAGTCATTAATTGATTAATGCATGACCAAATCACCCAAAATTTCAAATTGTAACAACTCGGCACTTTCTCAACCATTATATTATTATAACTCTCATTAGTATTTTATATTTAGTGAATTTAATTGAACCTTAATGTTATGTTTGTTCAGAGTTTTTTTGTACTAAAATACCTTTCTAAAAAGATATCTTTACATAATAAAAAAAAAATATGCACTAAATTATATAAAATTTTAGAAAATAAGAAGCATTAAATGTAATATAATGATAAATAAATGAAATAATACTCCCATTCCATTATAAGTTAACTAACAAAAAATAATACAAAAGTTAAGTAACAAAAAGAGCCAATATAAGAGCACCCGTAGTGGGGCGTCACTTTTCCACAAAATCATAAAATAGAGCCCCCAACACCGCTACGGGGGGCTCCATTTTTCAAAAAGTGACTTTGGCGCTATCCAAATAACGCCGGATGTTTTCAAGAGAGACCAATCAACAGCTGCCACCTAATACTCTCTCTCTCTCTTTATTATTTTTATTATTTTTTTTAATTTAAAAGATATAATAAAATATTAATAGGGGCTTTATAAATAAAGCCCCACCACTACACCCCTTTTTCACTTTATCTCTCATGTTGACTCAACTGCCACGTGAACCAATCAGAAAGGGGGGCTTTATATATAAAGCCCCCCACTACGCATGGTCTAATACAAATATAAATTAAGAACAAAGAAATATAAACCATAAAATATTTTGAGACTTTTTTACCAGTGACTTGACGTGAGTACAGTATTTTCCTTCAACTTGCACGTTGTTCTATATTCAAATTTTATAGCTTTATTTATATCTCATTTCATATATGTCATCTTCTTCCTTTTTTTACTGCCCACGACGACACAGAGGTGGAGCTCGCCGGCCAGAAAACTAAAATCATATCGATCTTCACTCCTCTTACACTAAAATCCTAAAATCCTGTCTATCTTCATCTGTTAAGGGGTCGAAGCCGTATATAACAAAAAAAAAAATTATACAAATACTATACAATCAGAACTTCTGAACGAAAATTTGGGGGGTCGGCCGCCCCCTCCCGCCCCTATAAAGTTGTGCCCCTGATTAAAAAAATGAACACAAAACTAAGAGGGTGTTTGGGATTGAGTTTGGAAATGCAAAAATGTTTTTGGTCAGAAGTGCTTATTAGCTTATGACTTTTTGAAAATAAGTTTTAAAAAAAGTGTTTGGATTAGCTTTTGGGATGAGAAACGTCAAAAAGTCAATAGATTGTTTTTTTAAGTGTTTCGCTTAACTTATTGTGAATATTGGTTGTATGGGTGGTAGATTTGTAATTTTTTTTCAAAAGTCAAAAGCTAAAAGCCAAAAGCCAGAATTTCTAACTTTTCAAAAACAGTTTTTCCACCTTTAAAACCCAAAAGCCAAAAGTCAAAACAGAAAGTGTTTTTGGGTTACACAAACAGCTTATTGACTTATTGGTTGGAAAAACCAATAACTCAATAAGCAGTTGTTTTGAAACTCAATCCCAAACACCCTCTAAATGGAAGAAAATGAACGAACTTGTAAGCATATTACTGCAATGTCATAGCATGTAAAAGGTAACCATATGTTTTCACGCTCACCATTATCTAGTTAGGTATAGGCAGGCATCTGACCATATGTTGGTGAGCTTAACAATTTAGTATTTTATAATGAACCTTACATTATATAGGTGTTTTCATGCTCCCCTATATAGTGAATATATAGCTCATATATTGTTCAATCTAGACAAGGTTTGTGATAATGGTCAGACCAGAGCAATGTCTTCTGCAATGACGCCCCATACGTCATAGCACTTTGATGAACTCAAAGAGGAAACCAAAAAAATAGAGTTGATTATGGTTGAACTAGATCAAATTAAAGGGGAGTTGACGATGGTTAAAGTATATATATATATATATATATATATATATATATATTTTGGGGGGAGGGGGGGGGGGGGCGATTAATTTCAATTGCCCATATTTGAACCAGAGTCTTTCATCGTAGAGGCTTTACCTCTTACCAATGAGCTACAACCCAGGTGGCAGCTAAACTAGATAACTAGTTGAAGGGGAAGGACATTGATTTTGAACAAATGTTTATTGACACTTAAAACAATTAAAGCAAAGAGAGATTTGATATTTTGAAAATAATGATATTTTAAATAGATCTTAAAGATCGTTTATTTTAAAGTAAATCACTCTATGGTTTCAAATCTTCGTTTAGAGAGATTTAATAGCATAGCTGATACGGTTCTACATCAAGGATTTATATCAATAGTTATATGTTATGTCCATAAGAGGTATAAGAGGAATATTCTAGAATGTATTACTTGGTATTAGTATAAATATAAATGTAATAAGCTAGGGAGGATAAGGATTTAGATTGGTTAAAGTTGTTAGGCTCCTGCTTGGCAGTGAGAGAGGGCTTTGCCCTGGAATTTCCTTGTATTTTCTTTTCCCGCCAAATCTATAATAAAGTTTCCCGCCAATTCTCTTTTATCTATCCTTATATCAGATCTAAACCTCATTCTCCATTAACAAACCTTATCATTGGTCCGACCTGCCTCCCTCTGCTCTTTCCATTTCATTTTCGTTCCTCATTCTCAGATCTGTTACACTTTATATTCCACATCACTTTCTTCTCCTGTTTCTCCTCTTCCAATTTCTGATTCGGTCATGGTGAATCAGTCTTCTCGTTTGGATAATCATGAGCAACAGATCTTACAACTTCAAGCTGATGTTAAGGAGATCAAGGCGTCTCTATTATCGTTGAATGAAGATCGTGTGGAGTCTGCTGAATTCCGTAAGGCGGTTATGAGTTGGATGAAATCACAGGAGAAACGTCCTGCTGATGGTTTGTCGGGTTCAGGATTTACGGATGACGGTTTCTCAGGATCTGGTGTTGGATCTGGTTCCGGATCTGGTACTGGTTCCGGTTCTGGTCCGGTTGCTCCTCCACAGGGTTTACCATGGGCTGTAAAGAAGGTGAAATTGCCGGAGTTCTCTGGTTTTGATCCTCAAGGGTGGATCCAGAAGGCTAATCTATTTTTTGACCTCAACCGTACTTCTGATGCTTCTCGGATGCAGCTTGCTCAATTAAGTATGCTTGGTGTTGCTCAACATTGGTTCACAATTATAACTCAGGTTCGACCGTCTATCTCTTGGCTTGAGTTTCAATCGGAATTGTTGCAGCGTTTTAGTGGTTTGGAGATTCAGAATCCGTATGAACAATTAGCTACGATTCAACAAGCTGACTCGATTTATGATTATATAGACGATTTCGAGTATCTGTTGTCTTTGGTTCCTCGGCTATCCGAATCTCAGGCCTTGGGTTATTTTGTTGCTGGTTTGAAACCGGATGTGAAACAGTGGGTCCGTTTACATCGGCCTACGTCTAGATTGGATGCTATGTATCTGGCTAAGGATGTGGACTCTATGTTACGCCCTTCGGGTACACCGTCACTTACTCGTTTTCGTTACCTTCAGCCGTTTGGTACACAGACTTCTGGGCTGGGGGATGGGCTTTTCCGTTCAAGACATCCTGAGTTCCAACCATCTGTCCATCCTATCAACCATGCTCCGGTTTCCACAAGCCAGTCCAACTCCACACAAAGTAGTTGCATATCAAAAGATGATGTTCCTCCTTTGTCTACGGGCCAGGTTTTTCAGCGGGATCGAGGAGTTCGTTCACTTTCTCGTACGGAGTGGGAGGAGCGTAGAAAGAAGGGATTGTGCTACCGGTGTGGTCAACAATATGGTCCGGCGCATAAGTGTCCTGAAGGTAAACTTAGGGTTCTGTTATTAGGAGAGGATGAATATGATGCAGATGAGGGGACTAACTTTCTGCTGCAAACTCAGGCTACTCATGGTGATCAGACTGCTTCACTTGCAAGTCTTGAGGTCAAGACTTAATTGAAGGGGGAAGTAATGATACGGTTCTACATCAAGGATTTATATCAATAGTTATATGTTATGTCCATAAGAGGTATAAGAGGAATATTCTAGAATGTATTACTTGGTATTAGTATAAATATAAATGTAATAAGCTAGGGAGGATAAGGATTTAGATTGGTTAAAGTTGTTAGGCTCCTGCTTGGCAGTGAGAGAGGGCTTTGCCCTGGAATTTCCTTGTATTTTCTTTTCCCGCCAAATCTATAATAAAGTTTCCCGCCAATTCTCTTTTATCTATCCTTATATCAGATCTAAACCTCATTCTCCATTAACAAACCTTATCAATAGCACTGAGTATGTAAATAAGATGATAGCAGTCATGTTTGATTACCATAGATGTGAGTATGTTTTCAAGTTCAATTCTTTAATTCACGATAAATAGCTAAAGTTAAAACATATGTGACCACTTTATCTTTAATACAAATAAGTAAGTAATTTCAATTTTTTTCATTTTATATAACTTCTCATGAGATAAATCTCCAAGACTAGAAAGTGATTCGCCCACTAATTTCTAAAGCAAATTAATGGTGTTGGTCACATTCTGAACCCAACTGAACTGAGAATTGATTATTAGAAAAACCTTGAACCGATAACCGAACCAAGCAAAGCCTTGTATGGTTTACTCCATCCAAGTATGGTTGTTTGGTCTGTTGGTTGCGAATGAATTGTGCACACGCCTATGTATTATGTAAGAGTCTTTTAACTAGGTTCTTGATGTCATAAATGGATGCAGGTGGTGGCAAGCATTTCTAGTGCTATTGGTTATTTACTCAGCATGGTCATCACCCTTTGAGCTAGCTTTCAAGAAGGTGGCTACAGGATCTCTCCTCTATGTCGATTTGGTTGTCGACTTCTTCTTTGCTACAGACATTGTCGTAACTTTCTTCGTCGCGTATTTGGATAAATCAACATATCTGCTTATTGATGAGCACAAGAAAATAGCCACAAGGTATCCTAAATAAATCATTCTTGGTACAGCCCATCTAATTACAAATCGGTTAATACGAGTTGTGTTTTACAAGTTAACTTGGAAGCTAAAAGGGGAATATACCAAATGGGTTGCTTCTTAGGCGGGGAAAATCTAACTGGCGCGGGGTGGGGTGAGAATGAGGTGGACGACAGTGATTGGCTCTTTTTTTTATTTAACACAAACTTATAATAATAATAATAATAATAATAATAATAATAATAATTTATTATTATTATTATTATTATTATTATTATTATTATTATTATTATTATTATTATTATTATTATTCACCCCCTCTCCCCCTCTTCCACTCCCTAACTTATTTTTGAGCTTGAAAAATGGATTCCACATGGCACATCATGCCCCACTTTCCCCCTCCACTCCCCATAGTCTAATAAAAGGTGATGTCATTTAAATTTTGTTTTTAAACGACTCATTTCAAGGCAAACCCATTTTGGTCAAAATCTTATTTGACCCAAACCAAACTAATATTTAAAAAACAGCTTGTTTTGTCCTGAATCGAACTTGACCCTGACCCGTCTTGACTTGTTACCCGACTTGACCGTTTAGCCTTAAATAAAAGGACAACTTCTACTTGATGTGTGTTTTTCAGGTATGTCACACATATGATGTTCCCTATGGACGTAGCATCCACACTGCCATTTCAAACGATATACCGAATTCTTACTGGAAAGCTGCACAAAGGGCAGGTTTTTGGGTTCCTCAATCTGCTAAGGCTCTGGCGGCTAAGGCGTGTTAGCGAGCTCTTCTCTAGGTACACACCACAAACAACAACAACAAAATAAATAAAAAATAAAAAACCACGTTTTCTCCTTGTTCCAAATGTAGTTTGGGACAAAAGTCCATGTAACGTGCATTTGTTTGTTAAACAGGCTAGAGAAAGATACACGCTTCAGCTACTTTGTGACAAGAACCATCAAACTAATATGTGTTAGTATTTCTTTTACTTAACCTATAACCAAACCAAACCGACCCGTTTATAAGTAAAAGGGTGTCGACATTGCCATGTCTAAGGCAGGCTCACTTTATGATTTGGATTATACCACAGGTAACGCTTTTTGCAGTGCACTCAGCTGGCTGCTTTTACTACTGGATAGCTACTCATCATAAGAATTCAAAAGATACATGGATCGGATCTATTATTGCCGACTTTGAGAATAGAAGCATTTGGCTAGGATATACATATTCAATGTATTGGTCAATTGTAACACTTTCAACAGTTGGCTATGGGGACTTGCATGCAGTGAATACAGGGGAGAAAGTGTTCAATATCTTCTATATGTTGTTCAACATCGGGCTCACTTCTTACTTGATTGGAAACATGACCAATCTAATTGTCCATAGTGCTGTCAAAACTTTTATCATTGTAAGTTCTCCTAATGCTAATTGGGTAATGCTTTGGAAATGCTGACCCGTTACCTTTAAGCGGGTCAATTTCAGTCGTGAAGAATCCCCCAAGGTCAAATGGGTCAAAACATGTGTGTGGGTAAACCCAACTTCACCATTTTAACCCCCTTACCCAACCCACCCGGCCAGTTTGACCCACCCATATTAGCCACATTTAATCCATCTTCCTATTACTAACAGAGAGATTCGATCAACGAGATTCTAAGATACGCAAGCAAAAACAGACTTCCAGAAGGGTTGAAAGAGCAAATGTTGGCTCACATGCAACTCAAGTTTAAGACAGCTGAGCTACAGCAAGAAGAAGTTCTGGAGGATCTACCTAAGGCGATTAGATCTAGCATTGCCCAGCATCTATTCCGCAAAACCGTCGAGAAGACTTATCTATTTAAAGGCATTTCAGAAGACCTTAGCAGACAATTGGTACAATTCGTTTGTTGTACAGTACAACCATCAACGCACTGGACAGTGATCTATTCTCTATAACACATCTATTGTGGTTTTTGTTTGCAGGTTGTAGACTTGAAAGCAGAATATTTCCCACCCAAGGTTGAAGTTATACTACAAAATGAGATACCAACAGATTTCTATATTGTAGTATCTGGAGCCATGGTATATAATCTTTCACAATTCAAATTCATACTTGATGTAGTGTATGTATATCTAGTTCTAATGGCCTATAAATTCCAGGAGGTGATGATACACAAAAATGGAACGGATCAGGTATGTACTATGTAGTTTTCTTATTGAGCACAAGAAGATAGAAATCTGCACATATGCACTTTAACAATTTCATGTGCATACATTTTCAAAATACCAGCATATTATAATAATCATATGCATGGAATTTGTAGAGCACAACAAGAGATTAATACAATTAACATGATAGTAACCCCTTTCAACAAGATTGTAAATGTAGCGAACATAATATTTTCTTATTGAATAGAAAACCTAGCTAATCTAAAATAAAATTCTTCAGTGGAAAAGGTTTCAAAATTTGTACATACCCTAAAAGCCATATTGATCCAATGGTTGATATTCTTCAGCAAGATCAAGCGTCCTTCGCAAAATGATCTGACAATGTATAAACAAGTCTGCATTGGGTATCAAAACATTCAATGATAAAGCTCTAAAGTCTAAATAGAACCCCTTTGTGCTGGAACAACATGGCAGCATCATGTCTACCATAATGATGCCCATGATGCATAACAGAAAAACAGAAGGCAAAAGATGGATAAAAAAACCGATAAAATTTAAAATGGATAAAAACAACACTGTGATTTGTTTGTGCATTTGATCCTACAGTATTAAGCAATATCCATTTTTATGTTTCAGTGCTTGGTAAAACTAGGCCCAATGGATATGTTTGGGGAAATTGGGGTATTTTTCAACATTCCCCAACCTTTCACAGTGAGAAGCAAGAAACTTTCTCAGGTAGTCCGAATTAGCCATCATCGTTTTAAGCAACTGGTGCAGCAGCTTGATGAAGATAAAAAGAGAATAATGAGCAACTTCACACAGGTTGTGAATTAGCACTTCCTTGTTTAGATATATCTCTAGATTGAAAATATAGATCTATTAATGGATCTGAAGTTCTGAACAACTTAAAATGAAGATGCACTTCTTAAAGTGCCTATTCTTTTTTAACCCGACATGTTCATTCTCAGTATCTTAAGGAGTTAAAGAAAGAGGTGCAAGATGAGATGCCATTCTTGACAGAGCTTCTTTTGGACTTGAATATGGAGGTAATTCAGTAAATAAGTGTTTAACACAGTTGATTTATATTTTAGCTCACAGTGCAATTCAGTGTAGTAAATGGGCTAATACACAAGGAGATATAGATATACATACACACACACACATACACTAACAGTTTTATCTCTATATCCTCATTGCAGCAAACGACACCAATTAACGAATCAGAAAACCGTGAAGCATCAAATTATTGTCAAGAAGATACAGAAGGTTAGTGATCTACTGGTCTTCATTTCTTCAATTAAGTTCAGAATAAAGAGGTATGAGAATAGCAAGTAAAGCAATAATAAGGAAATGTTTTAACTTTCTAAGAAACTTAACAAGCAGTTGAATGATAAATACTTCCTTCTACACTAAATTGTGTGCGTTTTAAACGGATGTCACTGTTTTGTTAGCTTTCTTTTCATTTTCCAATAGACTAAATAATCTTATAAACTTAATGCTACAATTTGCAGGAACACCCACGTCTGTGCTCATAAACACACTTCCTGTGAGGGTGGTAATCTATGGCCATCATCCACATGAGAAAACAACAGACAGCAAAAGGGCAGGAAAACTTGTCCACCTGCCAGACTCAATAGATGACCTTCTGAACTTAGCAGGTTAGCAATCCTGCCGCAAATTGTGCAATTTGAGCTGGAACAACTTTTTAAACCCAACATGATGAATTTCCATTTTGGAAAAATTAACTTTCTTCAGTTTTATAACATAGTTGTGTTGTCATGCAGAGAAGAAGTTCGGGAAAAGAGGAACCACGATTCTCATGGCTGATGGGTCTCAAGTGGAAGATCTTAATGCTTTAAGAGAGAATGACCACCTGTTTATATGTTGAATATATGAAAATATAAAATCCAAGTGTTTTTTCAGATAAAGAAATTGCTTTTAACTTCTATAATGTAACACACCCACAAATCCACATGTGCTATTTTCTTGTGAAAGCTTGAAATATTGGCGTGAATTGTTATACAATTCACTATTATGTATAATGATGTTGTGGTGATTGTATTAAATGCCAAGTAGAAAGAAAAATCAAATGAGGACTAAAATGAAGAAAATTTGAAAAGGATAAAGTTTAGTTGAGGAACTAGAAGTGTAGAGTGGCCAGACTATTGTAAATTCTGCACAAAAGAGTGTAAAGTGTGTTTGGAGAGAGAGAGAGAGAGAGAGGACTTCCAAGACTCCAAATTTCAATGAAATTGATTTTAAAGGATTGCTTTAATCACTATCTGGAAGTGTTTAAGATATTTAGAAAGCATCAAAGCAAAGTATATTTCATTCTTCAAAGTACTCTTGTATAGAAGTGGTTAGTAATCCCCAAACAGTAATTTTCGATGTTCAACTTAAATTAACGCTTCCAATAGCTTAAAGAAGATGTTTGGTGGTTTTAACGCTTGCTATGATTCGGCATTCATGCCATATGTGTTCAAAACTGACGTACTATGAGATTTTGTCATAAATTATGTTTTAAATCCTAAGTCTTGGTTAGAATTAATTACAATCACCATTGAAAGAGTTTTGGATGTCAATCTAAGTAATAAAATAGTTAAGGTGGAATGTTACGAAATGGACAATTTATGGCCAAAAATGACCCTAAGGGTGAAATTTATCAAATTGTTGACCAACTTAGTCAAGTTGGTTTAAACATGTTTAATGTACTCCCACCAGCACTCAGGGATCAAAATTTGTTGTAGAAGGTGGTAAACTCAAATTTGACGCTTTTAGTAACAAAAGAGTTGGTTTGAGAAATAGTGATTTTATGAGATTTGGATACAAACTCACTCGAAGTGACAAGAATATGGCTAGATGGATATAATATGAAGAATTACAAGGTAAAGTGGTGGGTTTGATCATGCTAAGTAGAAAACTTTATATAAGACCCTATTTGATTAATTAGAGCATATAATAGCCTAATTGTGTGGTGCCATGTAAAGTGGGCATGAAAGATGAAAAGTTGGCAAAAATAGAGATAGAGTAGAAATTTTGTGGCCAACGTAGGCATAGTCATGGTGAACTTCCCCATGTAATTTTAAATGATGTTTCCATTAACATTTACAGTTGTTTTGGGGTTTGAACCTGTGTACTTAACATTATTGTCTAACGTGTAATGTACATCCTAGGTGAAGGGGCTTCTTGAGATCAAAAGTGCAGGTTGCCCCAGGATTTGTCAAGTGGTATAAAGGAAAAACAACAACTGCGATTACCTTAGTATCGTTGTGTACTCTTTTGAATTAAGTTTGATTACTGATAATGTACACCATTAAGCCTACTCTGAACCTTTTGTAAACTTACTGGGACCTCGTTTCTGCTATTTCTAGAAAGTTGACTTTTTGAGAAAGTTGACATGTTTGACTTTTCTATTTTGTAAAGATGATTTCTTGGACTTTGTGGTACTAAATCATTGTTTTTTAAAGATGTTATAGTCCCAGATGATTTATAAATAAATAATATATGTTAAACAAAATGGTTTGAAATTTTGGTGATAGGTATAATATCAAATATATACAGGAAGTCGTGTGCAGATAAGTATGCAAAATGTAAAACCAAATTACTAGTCGACTACATGAACTTTAACACATTTTTCACAAGTTTATCTTCATGAAAGATTAAAAGAAGTTCTCAAAGTAAAAGGTTTACCAGGACTTTAGTTATTCTCTCTATTGTTCAGCATGTCTAAAACAGAGTAAGCTGCTTTCTGGAAACGGTCTTTCTCTTCCTCTAAAGTTCTTTTTCGCTCAAGAGCTGAGTCTTTGCATTTCTCTATGTCTTCCAGTATACCACCTGAGCCTTGATCAATTTCACTGTGTATAAAAAGAATTATATACAAAGGACACGAAAAGCATATGATACTTCACTTATATCACTAAAGAACAAAAAAACTAAGATCAATGCTTTGATTGTATTGAACTAACATAAAGCCACCAGACTACCAGAGTCTCAGCAGAGGTGTTGAAGAGATCACAAGAACTTAAAAAGGAGATATATTAGTAAGCACACAGTGTGATTTGTGAATCGAGAAGGCAGATGCTAGGAAATACATTTTCACAATCTCAAAACTAATTGACCGACTTTAGACCATTACCACAACGTTATTATTTGTTTCCTAACTTTTTTACTCACCTAATCATCTTAAGCATATTCTCCATTCCAGCTTGCACTTGCTGCGAAAGCTCTGCAATTACACAAGAATGTTCAGCTTATTTATTGTGACGGAAACAAAACCATTAGATTAACGGATCTAAGGTTGCCACATTCATGAAGGGGGTAAACTTTGATGAGTTTGCATTACTAAGATGAAATAATCTAATTTGTGGCAAAAATCCCTTGATATGCTATTATTTGACAAAAAACTATACAACTAGACGCAGTTATGAGTATGGTAATGAAATAAACTAGCTCACCTCTTTCCTTTAACTACCACGAGAATTAGAAACCAAATCAGTAATCACATTCATGAATCTTAATCTATTCACTTATAAGTTGAAGAAAAACCAAGGCTAGAGTACACCATTAACAGAATAACAACTTCAATCAAGAATACAAAGTTATAAAAAGCATAATGCAATAAACTTCTCCATCGATTTATGATGGATCTTAAGCTCCCATCCAGTTTGTATGTATTAACTATGTGACAGTGATTATTATAAAACATGAGATAAATATATAGGCAACGTATCAAATTTGGATAGCTGGATACAGAGCTAACATTAGGGGTAAAGGTGGTACTTATTGGCTCATTCAGAGATCAAAAACATGATAAGACATCTACTGCTATTGCTACCATATCATCAAAACAACAATTCAGAGAAACAAAACATCGTAATGCATCCAACTTAACCACAATGTTCAAATAAAACATCAATTATGTGAAACAAACACACCTAATTCCAAATCAAACTTCAATTATCGCGCAAATTCCAATTCCATTACATTCCACGAACGAACACTACCACCGTACCTAGCCTCTCGTCCATAACCTAGCCCGAAGCTCTCAAGTGACTGATTTCACACAAGTAGTAGGACCTTCTTTTATAGTTAAGTTTACTCATACCATTGCATACTCATTTATATATCATCCATTATAATAATGCCTTTTGTATTTCAATAGATTTGTACCGAAAATTGATCTAAACTTCAACAAAGTTAAACAATACCTAACTAGAATATCAGGCAATCAGCATTCAGTGCAGATGATTCTCTACAGTAAACCGAACGGCTCGGCGTTCTCGGAATTCACTGTAGCACACAAAAACTTACGCTACGTTAACATAATTCTACATGATAACATATGCGTAGCTAACAGAACATTCTATACGGTCAGATACATGAAATTGCAGGTAAAATAGGTTCAATACAATCAAATTAACTGAAACATTCGTTCGTTACAAACGTAAATACAATTAAATTAGGTTAACTTAACATACAGATTAATTCTAAGATTCGTTCGTTTAGAATGTAATAACTGATGAAATTGGAGGTAAAGTAGGTTAACAGCATACATATTAATTGGAGCATTCGTTCGCTTCGAACTTAATAACTGATGATCGATTTTTATATGTATGTACATATATATATATAGAGAGAGAGAGAGAGTACCGTAGATGACGGAGGAGAGAGGAGAGTGACCGTCGGAAAGCGGAAGAAGATGGGAGTTATCTGTGGGAGAAGACGCCATTAGAGCTCTGAAGAAAATCGAGTGATCGTATATTCGCATGTCAAGTATTTATATGTCATACTAGCTTATTACCCGGGAAGGTCCGGGGTTTAAAAATTTAATATGATTTAATAAAAAATGATAAAAGAAGAAAACTCAAATCACGAAAAGCATAAATAACTTAAACATAATCAATCTTAGTTAAAATAACATTTATTTAAAAAGTTAAAAAAATAAAAAACATAAACCATACTAGCTGATTACCCCGGGAGGGTCCCGGGGTTGAAAAATCTAATTTTACGTCATAACCTATTGCAAATGGCTCAAGTTAACTAACCACAAAATCTCTCAATTATTACATGTTCATATTATTCTAATCAGTAATAACTCATATTCCCTAATCTAAAACTTAATTAGTAATCATGTAAAGAATCACTTATGTAAGCTGCAACTATTCAAAAACTCATCACATCTCTCTAATTTCTCACATTCTAATGGCTCTTATAATTCCTAACTTAATCAACTAAACAAACACTTAAGTTGGAAGTTGTAACCATTGCATTTCATTATGTCACGTGGCATAATCAAGAGATGGTTGTGGCCACCATTGAACGCCACGACAACAACTATCAATTCTTCCTAGGAGCGTCCCGGGGTTGAAAAATATAACCATTCTAATAATACTAATACTAATAGTAATAATTAATACTCTTGTAATTAAATAAATAAATAAATAACCTTCCTATAAGGTGACACCATGTGTTGCAGTGTTGTGCGATTTTTTCTCATAGCTTCTCTTGATGAAGTATACCTAGTAAAACTCCAATGATAACATGGCGATTGGGCTGATTTTCAACATCGTAGTTAAGAACCTAGTTTAAAAGAAAAAACATGATTAATGAATAACATGAACACTTTGTGTGTTTTTTTCCTGTATGAACGAAACCCCACAAAAAATAGTCGATTTTTTCTTCGTTCTTTATATAGCACTATGGTACTCGTTGGAAAGATAATAAAACACTCGTTAATTTGGTGTAATTTTTTTCTTTAAAAAAAAATTCATGGGTATATGATCGGGTATATAGTTCGGGTATTTGGGTATGTTGTTTCGGGTAATCGGGTCGGGTATCACCTAATCCCAGACCCGACCCAAATCCACAATTCTTTTTAAACTAATCCCAAACCCGACACAATACCTGTAGGGTTACAAAAAATAGTTATTTTTTTCTCCGTTTTTTATATAGCACTATGGTACTCGTTGGAAAGATAATAAAACGCTCGTTAATTTGGTGTAATTTTTTTCTTTAAAAAAATGTCGTATATAAAATATATTAACGTTTAAAAGTTGTGGGAGGAAACATGAGAGAAAAAATAGTAAAGTTTTAATATTTAGATTTAGTAGATTAGATATTTAATAGATTAGGTTAAACTATATTTAAACCATATTTATTCCTTTTTTTTTATTGGTCTAGAATTGCCACATCACATCCTATGTGGCATCTCTCAAATGAGAGATTGCATAAGAGTATGACATGTAGGATTAATCCCTTTGCAATATATATATATATATATATATATATATATATATAGCCCGGGGTTGAAAAATCTAATTTTACGTGATAACATATTGCAAATGGCTCAAGTTAACTAACCACAAAATCTCTCAATCATTGTATGTTCATAGTAATCTGATAAGTAATAACTCATATTCCCTAATCTAAAACCTAATCAGTAATCATTTAAAGAATCACTTATGTAAGCTGCAACTATTCAAAAACTCATCACATCTATCTAATCTCTCACATTCTAATGGCTCTTATAATTCCCACCTAATCAACTAAACAAACACTTAAGTTGGAAGTTGTAACCATTGCATCTCATTATGCCACGTGGCATAATCAAGAAATGGTTGAGGCCACCATTGAACGCCACACCAGCAACTATCAATTCTTCCCGGGAGCGTCCCGGAGTTGAAAAATATAATCATTCTAATAATACTAATACTAATAGTAATAATTATTACTCTTGTAATTAAATAAATAAAAAAATAACATTGCTATAAGCTGACACCATGTGTTGCAGTATTGCGCGATTCTTTCTCCTAGCTTCTCTTGATAAAGTATACCTAGTAAAATTCCAATGATAACATGGCGATTGGGCTGATTTTCAACATCGTAGATAAGAACCTGGTTTAAAAGAAAAAACATGATTAATAAATAACATGAACACTTTGTGTGTTTTTTTCCTGTATGAACGAAACCCCACAAAAAATAGTCGATTTTTTCTCCGTTTTTTATATAGCACTATGGTACTCGTTGGAAAGATAATAAAACGCTCGTGAATTTGGTGTAATTTTTTTCTTTAAAAAATATCGTATATAAAAGATATAAACGTTTAAAAATTATGGGAGGAAATATAAGAGATAAAATTTTAAATTTATTTTTAAATTATTTTTTCCTAAAATAACTCAATTTAATTAAAAAAGGAAATAATTTAAAAACACTAAAATCTTTCAATTATGATGACACGTGACAGTTTCATGAAGAGGTTGAAGGCACCATTGCACGCCACATCAGCAATGTTCAATTCTTTTATATATATTAATAGATATATATATATATAGATAGATATAGATTAAACATAATACAGTATTAAAAGGATAACATTCAACATATAATCATCTTCACGTAATTTAAAATATGTTACAATTTGACTTTGACTTATATAGATGTAGAATTCATGATGGGGGTTGAAAAATATAACAATTCTAATAATATTAATACTAATAGTAATAATTATTACTCTTGTAATTAAATAAATAAAAAAATAACCTTGTTATAAGGTGACACCATGTGTTGCAGTGTTGCGTGATTCGTTCTCCTAACTTCTCTTGATAAAGTATACCTATCCATCTTTAGAAGAGTAAAATTCCAATGATAGCATGGCGATTGGGCCGAATTTCAACATCGTAGATAAGAACCTGGTTTAAAAGTAAAAACATGATTAATGAATAACCTGAACACTTTGTGTTTTTTTTTTTCTGTATGAACATAACCCCACAAAAAATAGTCGTTTTTTTCTTCATTTTTTATATAGCACTATGGTACTCGTTGGAAAGATAATAAAACGCTCGTTAATTTGGTGTAATTTTTTTATTTAAAAAATCTCGAATATAAAAGATATTAACATTTAAAAATTATGGGAGGAACATAAGAGAGAGAAATTTAAATTTGTTTTTAAATTCTTTTTTCCTAAAATAACTCAATTTAATTTTAGTAATTGAGAATTGAGAGATAGAGAGATAAATTTAGGGTTTTATGTTTATCTTTTTTTTAATTAGAAAAGGAAATAATTCAAAAAACATTAAAATCTTTCAATTATGATGTCACGTGGCAGTTTCATGGAGAGGATGAAGGCACCATTGCACGCCACGTCAGCAATGTTCAAGTCTTTTATATATATTAATAGATTTTCCCTGGGTAACGAAAAATACTGGTACCGACACATTTTCGATATTAATTTAGTAACGGTTCGGTATGTTATGGTACAGTACATGTATTTTATATTGATTTACCTTTAAATATTGTATCACTAGACTTTTGTCCGTGTTGACACGCGGTTTCAAATATTACAATTATTTTGACCGGTAAAACGTATAAATAAAAATATAGTAGAAATGTTTTATTAAAATTTAAAAGCAAGGAATACAAATTTTATTCAAATATCACTAAATATTTTCTTATACACCACATTTTTTGTTTTAATCTTGACATTCCCATCACCATTTAGTATAAGTAATTTCACCAATTCCCTACTTTTAACTCTTGACAATGCAACATAAAGTTGGCCATGTGAAAATACGGGGTCTCTTAAATACAATCCAACCTTTGATAGAGACTATCCTTGGCTTTTATTGGTGGTCATTGCGAAACATACGGATATTGGGAATTAACGCTTTTAGAACTTCACTGGAATCTTGTTATCAGATAGTATCATATTTATTCTAGGAATAAGAGTTTTTGTACCAATGTTTCCACCTAATATGATTTCGGCTTCATTGATTTGGCTAAGTATCGAACATAAGGGCCAAAAATTACAACCTTCTTTTATGCGTTAAAGGTAACATTTTACATGGTTTGGATCGCATCAAGCTATAGGAATGAATCTGCAAGTCAATTTATAGTGTAGCTCACAAATATACAAAATATCACTATACCTTACATATCTCAATTAAATATTAAGATATCCAAGGAAAGGTATTTTGCAACTATGAGCAATTAATAGAATCAATTGATGTATTAATAAGAGTTGACACAACTTATGTAGGGACTTTAAATCATATTAATTATGTAAGTAAAAGGATAATTAGTATATATAATTTCTTAAAATTATTAACCAAAATTCAAAATTTTAAATTTTGTCAAATTCGAATTTAAACATTTCGAACTTTAATTTGAAATTCAAAATTCGATATTTAAATGATTACCAATATAAGCTAAACTAATATTAGAATAATATAGCACAATTAATAGGATCAATTAATGTATTAATTGGAGAGTTGACACTACTTATGTAGAGACTTTGAATCTTATTAAACGTGTAATTAAAAGGATAATTAGTATGTGTAATTTCTTACCATTATTAACCAAAACTCAAAATCTGAAATTTTGTATAATTCGAATTTCAATATTTTGAAATTTAATTTGAATTTTGAAATTCAAAATTCAAAATTTAACTTATTACCAATATAAATTACACTAAATTTAGGAAGTGAGTAATTTGAATGTAATAAAAAATTTAATCAATTCCTAATTTACGTCAGTTTCCTTTCTCATTCTCATTTATTCAAAATACAAAAAAAAAAAACTGATTATTAATTATTATTGTTAATCAATTAAGTTGACCTCGTGATTTTTAAAATTCAAATATAGTAAATTTTAATAATAAATTTACTACACCAAATGTGGCAACAAACTTGGTAACTCAACTAATGACAATAATCACAAACCAGACCAATCCAAACCCGCAAACACTATCCATATCTAATCAACCGATATTGAAGATCAAAACCTATTATCCAACCATTTCACAATCTTATTTCTGCATAACATAATATTGAAAACCATAATTAAATTAAATCATACGAAAACAGTGAATATAATGAGAGATAAAAACACAATGTGTTTCTACGATAATTCAGCTAGTTTGATAATTAGAATAGTTTTGAATCATAAATGTCTTTTCCCTTGTGGACTCTCTTCATAAAAAAATCAAACCAAAATTGAAACAATATTCACAACGAAAATCGAATGTCCATTGACCTTCATTAATTCCCTAATTTGTTTTGGTGTAGCAACTGCAAAGAAAATAGGAAAAATTACAGAAATCGTCCTTTATGTTTACCTGTTTTTTCAGTAGGTGTCCTTAAACTTCAAAAGTGATGTGAATCGTCCTTTATGTTTTAAAATCTTTCAAGTCTCGTCCTTTAGCACTAACTTGGTTAGATTTTTTGGTTAAGTTTAGTCATGTGGACCCACATTAGGGCCAAATGACAGTTATACCCTCGTCTCTATCATCTCCATCTCCATCACCACTACCACCTACATTCTTCATAACCACCCCCACCTTGACCACCAACCTGCCACCACCATCAGCAATCAACAACCCTACACCACCTGCCACCGTGTCTCTACCTCCAGGTTTCACCACCACCACCACCTCTACCACCACCCTACACCACCACCACCTGCCACCGCCACCACCTGAAACCTTCAAACAACCACCTGAAACCTTCAAACAACATTCAAACAACCACCATCACCTTCAAACAACCACCACCACCACCTGAAACCTTCGATAACCACCTGAAACCTTCAAACAACCACCACCGTACCTACCTTCAACACAACCACCACCATCAAGCTGCTCACCACCCCCACCGCTATTATCTCCGACCACCACAGTGCCAGATCCCCAAATCAACCTACCACCAGATCCCCAAATCACATCACACTTTACTGATCTTGATTATAGAGAGAGAACTAGTGAGGGAGAGAAAATCTTAAAGAGAGAGAGAGAGACGAAGACAGAAAGAGGGAGAGGTGGTGGTGATCTATCAAGTCATAGCAGTGGGTTTGGTGGTGGTTTCGTCAGCAGCGGACGAAGACAGAATGAGGAATTGGAGACTTACATGGAATTGAAGGTTTGGAGAGAAGGTTGTGAATGGAGGTTTGATAATTAGAGAAGTAGAGGTTGATGATGATGCTGCAGAAGCCATGAAAATGGCAGAGGTTAGACCCATCTCTGTACTCTATAGTGTGTTATTAATGTGTGAGATTATGCAAGAAAGATATTTGATAGGAATAATACAAATTAGCTCAGGTTATGGATTGCAACAGTATAAAAACCATAGGGTGATGCACTCAGGTAGTGTGCTTTAAAATTAGTTTATTAGGGGTTAGGAAATTGGAAGAAGGTGGGTGGAGTGGTGGTGACAGGTGGGGCAATGGTGGTGATGGTAGATGATGGTGGTAATGGTGATGGGTGGTGGTTGTGAACAGGTAAAGAGAGAGAGAGAGAGATAGAGAGAAGAGAGAGTAAATTGTTTTTTTTTTAATTTTGGACCAAAAGTATAACTTAATTACACAACTAGTCCCTAAAAGAGTAAAAAGACAAATTTACCCTCATGTGCAATGCACATGACTGGATTTAACCAAAAAATCTAACCAAGTTAGTGCTAAAGGACGAGACTTGAAAGATTTTAAAACATAAAGGACGATTCACATCACTTTTGAAGTTTAAGGACACCTACTGAAAAAACAGGTAAACATAAAGGACGATTTC
Organism: Ambrosia x helenae; assembly: GCA_030844895.1. Lineage (NCBI taxonomy): Eukaryota > Viridiplantae > Streptophyta > Magnoliopsida > Asterales > Asteraceae > Ambrosia > Ambrosia x helenae. The sequence goes on from CM061228.1 coordinate 43,296,098, forward strand.
TGTAATTTTTCCAAGAAAATATGTTACTAATTTCAATATGATTGTTTAATTACATATATAATTTCAAGACAGAAACCGTATATATGCTTATACATTCTGTAAAATATGATATTTCAATATGATTTGTAAGTACGTATATAATTTAAACAAAGAAACCGTATGCTTATACATTCATAAAAAAAATCATCGGGTGAGATTCGTTTAGCACAACCTTAAAAATTTTACGTTAATATATTTAACTTAATAATCAAGTCAATTAACAATGAATATTTGGAAAAAGATAATAATAATTATACCATTAGCACCACCAAGTTGTCGAAGAACATGGAGAAACCTTCGGTGCAATTCCGGAGACCAACACATTCTTTCTTTCTTATTAGACCGTCCTCTATCTTCATCGGTGCATCCACCGCCGTGGCTGCCACCGCCGCAACCACCTTCTGTGTCCGACGACAAATTGATAGCCATTTTTTTCTCTTCAAAAGGATGAAAACTGTCAAACCCATTTTTGCGTTCCTTCCTAGTCAACTTCTTCGTAAACAAATCCTAAAAGAAATCGAAACATATTAATAAAAATCCAGTCTTCAATCAAATTAAATAAAAAAAAAGAGTATGTCCACTTACCTCTTTAATTGTCATTCATGTTCAAAATTGGTCAGATCTTTCAGTACCTGTTTGTTATAAGAATCACTTAAAAATGTATACATGGAAAAGTTTTTACAAAACAGAATAACGCTAATCGCCCACGAAAGTTAATAATAATCATATAAAAAAAACGAAAACAAAAACAAAGATGAAAGACGACTTTGTGTTACAAAATAATGGAATAGAGATACCTTGAAGGAGAGTATACGAAGGAGATGGATGATCGATGATGGAGAACATTCAAAATTCGATTCATGCTTATTAATTTGGGTTCTTTACATTGGAGTGAATCAGGAAATTAGGAGAAAGAGGGAGGAAATTAGGTGAAAGAGAAAGAGAAAGGTAATTATAATTGATTGACCACATTTAATTGATTGACCACATTTAATTATTGATTTTTGTGATTTTTGATTTAAAAAAAAGGAAAATTTTATAAAATCTCACATAATGTCATGTGGCTTAATAAGGGGAGGAGAGATGATTGCTAGGTGGGTGAATGATTGTCATGTGTACAAAATGGCTTTCAAATATTATATGTATAGATATCGAGTACTTTTGGTAGGGGTATCCATTTTTGACAGTTTTTGGTATGGCGTTGTACCAAGCTCATCCATAAGTAATACCGCATATGTCTTTGGGCGGGGGTTTCCTTTAGAGTTTAGAATAGGTGATGGGTTAGGAAACCAGATGTACGTGATTATAGGCGTGGGTGATCTCTGGTGGTTGGGTTCTGTTGGATATTAAAAAATAAGTAGTATTTTATATAATTATTTTACTTAGTTAACTTAATATGATTAGAGAAATAATTTATTGATTTGGACCGATCCTTACCGACTTGGCTCAAGTGAGAAAGCTCTTCATCAACCTTAAAATGTGTTGTGATTTTTGTCCCTATTTGGTTATGGGACTTTTAGACACTAATAGCATATACAAACATAATTAGGATATACAAACATAATTAGGATGTTGAACTTCCTAAATGGAAACATTTTTGGAGAATAAGATTTTTAAGTGGAAAGTTGGATTGGGATGTAAATTCTCCGAAAGTGAAAAATACAAATGGGATTGGGAATAATAATTCTCCAAAGTTGTTATAACGTGTGTGAGTGGGTGTATATGTGTGGATGCACGCACATGAAATATTTATTTGTAATTTTGTATTCAATGAAATTGTAAAATTTTAAATTGTTGCTAGTGTTCATTATCAAGGAATAACAAGTGGAAATTATGAGGAAAAATGTAGTAGGTTTCATACTCACATTTGATGATACACATAAGTTCTAGTGAAAAGTTGAAAATTAGGACATTTGTTGGGCATTCAACATAGAGCTACGGTATACTTTACTGTATGTATACAGTAAATGTTTCATTCACTTGTGTCCTACGGTGTATTATTCAGTGAAATACACATATTGAGTGACTATAAGCCTGTGGTGGGATGGGATCACCGTAGGCATAGTCAAAGTGAATGTGTTTGTGATGTATATCTTAATGTGAAGGTTGCACCGGGATTTGTCAAGTGGCCTTAAAGCAAAACACATGTAACTAACTTAGTATTGTTGTGTGTAATCTTTCAAATCAAGGTTGATTACTGATGCTATACACCACTAAACGTACTCTGAACCTTTAGTAAACTTACGAGTCTTATTTGCTAGTTCAAATGTCAACAATCTGATAAGACATACACTCCTGTTACTAGCATATCATCCAAACACTAAACAAACACAATGAGCACACCTGAGAAACAAATATTGTAATGTATCCAACTTAATGGCACTTTTCAAATAGCCTTAACTCGTAACTATAAGACTATACGATATGGGGGCCGGCCAAGGCCCGGCATCCCCGGCTTGGCACGGCGAACACCGCCCCAGACGATGGTGGAGCGGCTCAAACGGCTAGGCATGGACGAAGTGGACGCAGCAAAGTGATTGGTGGGTTTGAAAATTGTGGGGCCATGCATTTATTGATTTGAACGCTAGGTTTTAAAAAAATAACCGTTTTTCCATCTATAAAAACCCACATTAACCTTCTCATTTTTTACCACAAAACCTCCTTCTATTCGTCTTTTATACTCTTTTTTTTTTTTTTTATAAAAAACTAACAACAAAACAAAACCCCTCACCTCATCAAATGGCGACTTGAACTAACGAAAATGAGATCAAGTTGGTGACGGCGTACATCAATACAAGAGGGATGACGACCTTACAAGTTAATTCGAGTTCTTTTTGGAACAACGTTTCGGCGGAATACAACCGTTTAACCGGAACAAATAACTGTTCCGCGAATCTACTCGTTAGTAAGTGGCGGAGTACACAAATAAGGTGTACGAGGTGGAACAATTTGTTTCAAGCCACAATGGAGGCGAACCTTCGTCTTATCGAACGAGCGGCAATCCAACTCACGCAACAAGACTATCGGGCTGCTTACGGGGGCAAATTTGTCGTCACCCATCTCCTCTCATGGCAATTGTTGCGTTTTTTCGTATTGATTGGTATATGGTTTTAAGCTTTCGATTGTTTTAAAATGTTGTAGGCTTCGGCTTTTTTTTATGTTTCGGTTTGTTTGTTTTTTCATGTGTTCCGTTTTTTTTTCGGTGTGTAATTTTTTTTAATGTCATGTGCCTTTTTATTTTAATTTGCTTCAATTGCTTACTTATTTTTAAAAAATTAGAAAATAATAATTAAAGTGATCAATAGGAGTGGAGGACTACCCCCACACCCTTGGATTGTCTTCAAAATGTCTAAAAGGTTGTGGGACCCACATTTTAATGACGTGGCTGCAAGACTTCCTAAACCTTGCCTCAACCACACCACATAGTCTAATGCCTTATGCATATGTACCAGGAAATATGGCAATTTGAAAACTCCTATGAGTTTTAGAAACTCATAAACAATTTGAAAACTCCTATAATGCCTTAGAAACTCATTAAAAACTCCTATGCCTGGGTCATAATCCCTTTCACTCTCATTGTTCAAAACAAAAGAACACATAAACTATCAGAACTGTATACCCTGATATAACATTTCGTATTTTTCTTTACGTTGTTATCTTCAACATCTAATAAAATTCCATGTCAAGACTTACACAACAAACACAAACCACTAGACCAGCTTGGTGTTTTGTGATTATCATTGAAACAAATAATACTTAACTCTTTTGAAATCTCTTGGTCAACATCTAGAAGTCCATCATCGATGCCTTTTGATTCAAATTGAGGCGCCAATGACTGATTTTGGAAAGTTTTTCAATGAATTGATGACCGACACTCTCTTGCCAGTCGATTACAGCTATTAATTTCAACAATCATTCCTTTTTGAAGACAATTATACTTGTATGTAATTTAAAGCTTAGTCAAATTTCCAATTCGGCTTTAGGGATTGTAATACTATAAATTAAACCCTTCATGACACTCTAATACGACCGATAATCATCTCACCACTCTCAATTTATGTTTACTCCTCGTGTTAATCAAGAAATCATCGTTGTTTGAATTTTTTGGCTGACCAATCGTTCTGCTTCGATCTCATCTTGTAAGTTTTGATTTTTGTTTTGTCTTGATTCATATGCATAATATAAACAATAACCCTATACAATTTAGGGTTATTGTTTGGTAAATCGTTTGATTAATAAGTCTAAGGTTCGTTCTTAATTTTAGGGTAAGATGATACTATACGCGTGCGTTTAAAAAAAACCTGAAATGAATTGAAAACAACCGCCTGATCTAGATCAAATGGTTGTTTCCCGTGTTGTTGAACTGTTGGTCATGGGTTCGATACTGAGCCCCATCGTTTTTCTTTATTCATATAAATTATATTTATACAGACACGCTTTATAAACAATTAGATCTGAATACTTCTATTCTCAGGGTGTGGCTCAGTTGGTGAGCTACACTTGTGATAAGGCACGAACCGGCCAGAGGCCCAGGTTCGATTCCCCCCAACAACAACTTTTTTTTTGGTTAATATTTCCCTTATATTCTTATATAATTTTGGTTAATAATTCTATAAAATTTATTTTATGATATATAAATGATAAACTTTATTATACAATTTTTATTTCCAGAAAAGTTATTTAATTAATATATATATATATATATATTATTACAAGTTTATTTATAAATAAATTAAAAATTCTAGAAATATAACTAAACAGGTTTATAAAATTCCACAAAAATTATTTTAGACTAATAAACTAATAAAATTTATAAAACTAAATTTTATTTTTGTAAAAAGATTAATTAATTATTTTTAATCAATTTATTCTATTTTAATCATAATAAATTCATTTTTTACCATTTTTGCACCAAAATTTCACATAAATTATTTTTATTAATCTAAATCAGAAATATAATTTTATAACCTGAAATTTATGAAATTTAATATTTTTCAATATTATTACCATGTTTTGATTAATAAATTATAAGGTATTATATACACTTTAATTATGAAAATAATTTTATAAAAATTATATTCACGCTATAATATTTTAGTACAACCACCCTTGATCAAGATCTTACAAAAATCCTTTTTATTTATTTATTTTCTTAATTTCTTTACTTATTATTTAACTAACAATTATTTTAAATTAATTTTTTAACGATCGTCAATCCCCAAATTAGGAACCCTAGAATATCTTTAGACTGTATAACTTAGGCTTTTAAATTTTCCCAACATTTATTTTATTGCCTTGAACATAGGATAATACTTGGAAACGTTTGGGCCACATTTAGACTATTTTAAGGGATTCAATACTTTGCTAAGGTGAGTTTACATAGCCTCGTTTATGCAACTTTTTATGCTTGATACTTTATGCTTTTATACTTGAGCAATTCTTCATACGTATCTAGTTGTAAATCTTTGGTGCCACATGTCTTAGACAAAAGCTGTTAGACTTAAACTTAAACTTACATAATCATTAACCCTGATCAAGTCAGCGATATACAATGATAGATCTATTGGATTGAGAACCCCACCTAGATTCGTTGACCATTTCTATAGGGAGCGCGGGTGATTGTTATCGTTCCAAACTTTATATTAAGGAGAACCGTGGATGTGACAACAGTCAACAAACCAGGTCAACATCCGTATGCTTTTCAATTACTATTGTCATTATATGTGCATCCTTATACATTTTGAATACACTATACCCCCCCCCCCCCCGCGTCTAGTGAAGTAAGAGTTAATCAGAAAACTCAACAAGGGACACTTGTTTAGTCATACAACACCCGGACAAGTCACCAAACAAGCATCTCATGAAGTTACTACACTCTAACACGTGATAGCTCATCTTTAACACATGTATATGAATACAAGGACCATCATGGGTTATCATTTAATAAGCATATGATTCACAAACCCGATACCTATGAAACAAATACATGTTGATGTCGTCATCCAACTCTCAAAAGACATTCCTATGTCTTAACCTAGCACGACCTATGCTAACTCACAAACTTTCTAGACAACAACACTCAAAACCAATATATATATATATATATATATATATATATATATATGTATGTATGCATGCATCACTGTTACTATTACACATGAGCATGATCACACATGTTAAACTTACAATCTATACACATATACCTATGCATATACACGCACGTATACATGTGCACCCAAGGATTTAGTATCTTAACAAACTACCGCTTTTTCCTTTGTCTATAACCACGGCTGAAACCCAACAAAACAACCATGGGATTATCATTTCACATAACACGTTACACCCTATCCTAGACCTTAGCAATAGACATGAGCATGATGATCTTGGTAACACTCTCTTCGGCCGAAGCATGCATAATCCATAAATACCTCAAGTCACTTTCACACAAGGAGTCAAAACTTGCACACAAATGGAAGGAACACTAGAATTAGAAACACCCAAAACAACTACCTTTTCCCTCTTTGCATCTTGACAACTAGCGGCCAATATGAGGTGATATGGACTTGAGATAGAACTTCCAACACATCACCATCATCTAGATATTTTTGTCACAACCTCTTGTCCTATACTCAGCCGATTAGTAACATGAGGGAAGCTCATGATAGTTGGAAACTTACACCAAATTAGCAATAAAACAAACCTTCCTAATCCACCTTGCTAAGTCAACCTTTACCCCTTGAAACCTCTTACATCTTCTCGGCCAAGAACAACGGTGGAAGGCATGACACTCACTTGCATAGAATTGGATATAGGACAAGAATGATGCTCCATTTCCAAGGAAGAAAACATACCCCCTTTGTGACTTCTAGCTAGCGGCCGAAGATAAGGAAAGGGACAAGGGATACTTGTGTTGTCAACATTAACACTCACTTGAACACCTATACTTTTGATCGATCCACAACTAGGAGATTTGATTACCATCTTTGTTCTTGTCCATTTCCTAATAAATCCAAAATAAAAGGAGGTTAAGAAGCACTCACAATTGCCACACTAAAACTCTACAAACCTCTCACAACTTTTGGACACATCTCCTCCTAGCCGAAGCATTGCAAGCTCTTGGAGAAGATTAGGAAGCAATCACAAGGCCTTCTAAAGCCAAACACCTCTTGGTAAGTTCCCTAAGCTCTATTGCTTCATACCTCTCGACCTATCTTGTTTACCCGACCCCTAGTCGATCCCTAAGAACACTCTAAACAAACACTTGCACACACAAAGTGCTATACATCTCATTATGCATACATAAAGTCGATTAAAATGAGGCTTATGTGATGAAAAATAATCGGCCCACAAGATTTCATGTTGAGCAAGGTTTTAAACCAATGTGATTAATCAACTAGTGAAACGTTTTTATAATCCAAACATGCTTAAGTTATACACAAAAGTGAAGGTTTAACAAGGAGGAAGTTATAATCGGTTTTATTGATACACTCGGACACATTGATTCTTATGATTGCTAATAGAAACCGAGCCATGTTTTTAACCAAGCATGACTTAGAAACCGATTTTTGTGATTAAAACATACATGGCTTATATAGTAAGCTAAGGCTATTAAACATAGTAATAATACTTGGTTTTCTCACAAAAACTCACGAACGTGTCATGTGGCAACCGTACGAGACCTTGTCTAGTTCAAAGCAATCGAGTTTGAACCATTAAACACTCGGCTTCAAGGTATTTATTGTATACACTAATCGGCTATCACATACTAACACATGTTAAGCGAAGCTAGAACATGTGTTAGCATTAACTTGAAAGGATTGACGGTCTAAAAACACGTTAAGGCATTTATTTATCAACAAATCAACCACAAACGATGGATTGGGAACTACTTGAACCCATGATTACTTAGCAAGGGTCCACTTTATTACTATCAATATTTCCAAACACTTTTAGTACACTAAGAATCCTCACAAGTACAAAGCTATGGCCCACATACATAATAACCGGATCCACAAATGTCGGGTGAACCTCTTGTATGGTAAACAACGAGAACTAGTGAATTTACCATGCTCTTAATAAATCATAGTGCAAACAGTAGCGGGATGGTAGCTACCTCACCATACAGCTTCACTAAACCACATACGACTCTATCAGGTGAGTTTTACGGCCCCGTTTTACTATTTTACAGTTTGGGGGATAAACATGCTTTGATACTAGTGTCATTTACAAGTGTATGTACATTCTAGCGTGACTGCCATGTGGAATATGAGACATATTGGTTCATGAGCTCACTAGTCCTCGTACAACGTCTACTGTAACCATTAGCTATCAAAAGCCATGGAACACTTTAATAGATCTATTGGGTTGACACCCCCACTCTTGGTTAGTCGCTCTAACCGGTTACATACAAAAGAGTGTTAGTATTCTACCATACATACATTGTCTTTAGTGTACAATGCGCGAGGCACAACAGTCAAGAGGTTTGGTTATGGGACTCATGGTTTGCACAGTAACCATTCGCTTAGCTAGCCTATGATTGGTCATACACGAATAACTTATTTGTTTTACTTGTTACGTCAAACCCGTGAACTCACCAACATTATTGTTGACAAATCCTTTATGCATGTTTTTAGGTATCTAATGGAGTGCCGCAGGGATTTGAGGCAGAGGTTTGAGCATGCACTAAGTGGTACCGCTTGGAATGGGTTTTGTCAATCCAATGATGTTTCGTTTTTAATTCCATGAATTCTAGACACTATCTCATTTTCTAGATACTTTTATGTTGGTTTAATTAAATTATGACAATATCTATCTTCCATGGTGGTACTATTTTAATAAAAATGTGTGTTGCTTGAACCTTGTGCTTGAAAACCTTTCGATGGTCGCATTCCCGTGTTTCCACCTTGGCGGGGTGTGACAGATTGGTGGAAGGCCAACGTTGTGGCCGACGCATTAAGCTAGAAGGAACGAGTTAAGACCCTGCGTGTGCATGCGCTAGGTTTGACTATCCATACAAATCTCACTACCCGTATCTGTGACAACCGTCACCCTCACCTTTATCAAGTTGTCAAATTTAGTCCTTCGTGTATTCTAATGTTACTATTGTTAGTCCTTGTGAGTTTTGTCGGTTTCAAATTCAATAATAGATAAAACTCAATGTTTATCATATTACACTCGTTATGGACCGTGTCTACGTTTAAATCAATTGTGTATCTTGAAACGTAATTCGGTATGGATTTTTATAAAAATTGGAGTTTTATAAAGTTTAAAAAAAAAACATTTCAGGTTAAATTAGTAAACTTGGTTAAATTTTAATAAGGGAAAAACTAACTAAAATATAATAAAACTAACTAGGTTATACATGGAGGGACTATTTGTGCCAAAACCCAAAACTTTCAAAACTGATTTTTTTTTTTCTTCTTTTTCGTTTTTCCGGTGGAAATTCTGGTCACCGGAATTTATCTCCGGCAAGAGTTCAAACATTACAATAGACTACTTTAACTCATTTTTATTAATGCCAAGCGTTTCTCCACTGATTCTTGAACGTATTCATGATTAATAACGAACATTTAACGTGTTTTAATCGGGTTTTAATTCGAATTTAAGTTATAACCGTCGAAATTCTTAAACGAATTCAAACGTTCATTTTAACCGATTAACACTATAAATATACCATTGTAATTCATTTCAGACCCTTGGCACATCATAAAACCATTTTAAAAACATCATTCCAAGTCCAGAATCGCGATAATTAGCTTTCAAAATGTCGGACCTGTAACCTTCTTTTTCCGATCGTTTTTAAGTTTGTAAGTCCGTTTTTTTTGCCATTTTGATCAACATGATGTTCTAGTTAAAAGGCCTTTAATTTCATTGCTTATCGTGGCTGAATTGAAGGTTGTTGAATCGGGTGTTAGGGTTAGGGTTTAGATATGTTTTGAGGAAGAAGATGATGAACATGGAGTGTGTTTAATAAAATTTCTTTTTAATAAAACTCACATAAGTGTAATTTGGTGTAGTGGTTTCTGAATGAGGTTTGCCTAGATAAGGAAAGGGACAAGGGATACTTGTGTTGTCAACATTAACACTCACTTGAATACCTATACTTTTGATCGATCCACAACTAGGAGATTTGATTACCATCTTTGTTCTTGTCCATTTCCTAATAAATCCACAATAAAAGGAGGTTAAGAAGCACTCACAATTGCCACACTAAAACTCTACAAACCTCTCACAACTTTTGGACACATCTCCTCCTAGCCGAAGCATTGCAAGCTCTTGGAGAAGATTAGGAAGCAATCACAAGGCCTTCTAAAGCCAAACACCTCTTGGTAAGTTCCCTAAGCTCTATTGCTTCATACCTCTCGACCTATCTTGTTTACCCGACCCCTAGTCGATCCCTAAGAACACTCTAAACAAACACTTGCACACACAAAGTGCTATACATCTCATTATGCATACATAAAGTCGATTAAAATGAGGCTTATGTGATGAAAAATAATCGGCCCACAAGATTTCATGTTGAGCAAGGTTTTAAACCAATGTGATTAATCAACTAGTGAAACGTTTTTATAATCCAAACATGCTTAAGTTATACACAAAAGTGAAGGTTTAACAAGGAGGAAGTTATAATCGGTTTTATTGATACACTCGGACACATTGATTCTTATGATTGCTAATAGAAACCGAGCCATGTTTTTAACCAAGCATGACTTAGAAACCGATTTTTGTGATTAAAACATACATGGCTTATATAGTAAGCTAAGGCTATTAAACATAGTAATAATACTTGGTTTTCTCACAAAAACTCACGAACGTGTCATGTGGCAACCGTACGAGACCTTGTCTAGTTCAAAGCAATCGAGTTTGAACCATTAAACACTCGGCTTCAAGGTATTTATTGTATACACTAATCGGCTATCACATACTAACACATGTTAAGCGAAGCTAGAACATGTGTTAGCATTAACTTGAAAGGATTGACGGTCTAAAAACACGTTAAGGCATTTATTTATCAACAAATCAACCACAAACGATGGATTGGGAACTACTTGAACCCATGATTACTTAGCAAGGGTCCACTTTATTACTATCAATATTTCCAAACACTTTTAGTACACTAAGAATCCTCACAAGTACAAAGCTATGGCCCACATACATAATAACCGGATCCACAAATGTCGGGTGAACCTCTTGTATGGTAAACAACGAGAACTAGTGAATTTACCATGCTCTTAATAAATCATAGTGCAAACAGTAGCGGGATGGTAGCTACCTCACCATACAGCTTCACTAAACCACATACGACTCTATCAGGTGAGTTTTACGGCCCCGTTTTACTATTTTACAGTTTGGGGGATAAACATGCTTTGATACTAGTGTCATTTACAAGTGTATGTACATTCTAGCGTGACTGCCATGTGGAATATGAGACATATTGGTTCATGAGCTCACTAGTCCTCGTACAACGTCTACTGTAACCATTAGCTATCAAAAGCCATGGAACACTTTAATAGATCTATTGGGTTGACACCCCCACTCTTGGTTAGTCGCTCTAACCGGTTACATACAAAAGAGTGTTAGTATTCTACCATACATACATTGTCTTTAGTGTACAATGCGCGAGGCACAACAGTCAAGAGGTTTGGTTATGGGACTCATGGTTTGCACAGTAATCATTCGCTTAGCTAGCCTATGATTGGTCATACACGAATAACTTATTTGTTTTACTTGTTACGTCAAACCCGTGAACTCACCAACATTATTGTTGACAAATCCTTTATGCATGTTTTTAGGTATCTAATGGAGTGCCGCAGGGATTTGAGGCAGAGGTTTGAGCATGCACTAAGTGGTACCGCTTGGAATGGGTTTTTTCAATCCAATGATGTTTCGTTTTTAATTCCATGAATTCTAGACACTATCTCATTTTCTAGATACTTTTATGTTGGTTTAATTAAATTATGACAATATCTATCTTCCATGGTGGTACTATTTTAATAAAAATGTGTGTTGCTTGAACCTTGTGCTTGAAAACCTTTCGATGGTCGCATTCCCGTGTTTCCACCTTGGCGGGGTGTGACAGATTGGTGGAAGGCCAACGTTGTGGCCGACGCATTAAGCTAGAAGGAACGAGTTAAGACCCTGCGTGTGCATGCGCTAGGTTTGACTATCCATACAAATCTCACTACCCGTATCTGTGACAACCGTCACCCTCACCTTTATCAAGTTGTCAAATTTAGTCCTTCGTGTATTCTAATGTTACTATTGTTAGTCCTTGTGAGTTTTGTCGGTTTCAAATTCAATAATAGATAAAACTCAATGTTTATCATATTACACTCGTTATGGACCGTGTCTACGTTTAAATCAATTGTGTATCTTGAAACGTAATTCGGTATGGATTTTTATAAAAATTGGAGTTTTATAAAGTTTTAAAAAAAAACATTTCAGGTTAAATTAGTTAACTTGGTTAAATTTTAATAAGGGAAAAACTAACTAAAATATAATAAAACTAACTAGGTTATACATGGAGGGACTATTTGTGCCAAAACCCAAAACTTTCAAAACTGATTTTTTTTTTCTTCTTTTTCGTTTTTCCGGTGGAAATTCCGGTCACCGGAATTTATCTCCGGCAAGAGTTCAAACATTACAATAGACTACTTTAACTCATTTTTATTAATGCCAAGCGTTTCTCCACTGATTCTTGAACGTATTCATGATTAATAACGAACATTTAACGTGTTTTAATCGGGTTTTAATTCGAATTTAAGTTACAACCGTCGAAATTCTTAAACGAATTCAAACGTTCATTTTAACCGATTAACACTATAAATATACCATTGTAATTCATTTCAGACCCTTGGCACATCATAAAACCATTTTAAAAACATCATTCCAAGTCCAGAATCGCGATAATTAGCTTTCAAAATGTTGGACCTGTAACCTTCTTTTTCCGATCGTTTTTAAGTTTGTAAGTCCGTTTTTTTTTGCCATTTTGATCAACATGATGTTCTAGTTAAAAGGCCTTTAATTTCATTGCTTATCGTGGCTGAATTGAAGGTTGTTGAATCGGGTGTTAGGGTTAGGGTTTAGATATGTTTTGAGGAAGAAGATGATGAACATGGAGTGTGTTTAATAAAATTTCTTTTTAATAAAACTCACATAAGTGTAATTTGGTGTAGTGGTTTCTGAATGAGGTTTGCCTAGATAAGGAAAGGGACAAGGGATACTTGTGTTGTCAACATTAACACTCACTTGAATACCTATACTTTTGATCGATCCACAACTAGGAGATTTGATTACCATCTTTGTTCTTGTCCATTTCCTAATAAATCCACAATAAAAGGAGGTTAAGAAGCACTCACAATTGCCACACTAAAACTCTACAAACCTCTCACAACTTTTGGACACATCTCCTCCTAGCCGAAGCATTGCAAGCTCTTGGAGAAGATTAGGAAGCAATCACAAGGCCTTCTAAAGCCAAACACCTCTTGGTAAGTTCCCTAAGCTCTATTGCTTCATACCTCTCGACCTATCTTGTTTACCCGACCCCTAGTCGATCCCTAAGAACACTCTAAACAAACACTTGCACACACAAAGTGCTATACATCTCATTATGCATACATAAAGTCGATTAAAATGAGGCTTATGTGATGAAAAATAATCGGCCCACAAGATTTCATGTTGAGCAAGGTTTTAAACCAATGTGATTAATCAACTAGTGAAACGTTTTTATAATCCAAACATGCTTAAGTTATACACAAAAGTGAAGGTTTAACAAGGAGGAAGTTATAATCGGTTTTATTGATACACTCGGACACATTGATTCTTATGATTGCTAATAGAAACCGAGCCATGTTTTTAACCAAGCATGACTTAGAAACCGATTTTTGTGATTAAAACATACATGGCTTATATAGTAAGCTAAGGCTATTAAACATAGTAATAATACTTGGTTTTCTCACAAAAACTCACGAACGTGTCATGTGGCAACCGTACGAGACCTTGTCTAGTTCAAAGCAATCGAGTTTGAACCATTAAACACTCGGCTTCAAGGTATTTATTGTATACACTAATCGGCTATCACATACTAACACATGTTAAGCGAAGCTAGAACATGTGTTAGCATTAACTTGAAAGGATTGACGGTCTAAAAACACGTTAAGGCATTTATTTATCAACAAATCAACCACAAACGATGGATTGGGAACTACTTGAACCCATGATTACTTAGCAAGGGTCCACTTTATTACTATCAATATTTCCAAACACTTTTAGTACACTAAGAATCCTCACAAGTACAAAGCTATGGCCCACATACATAATAACCGGATCCACAAATGTCGGGTGAACCTCTTGTATGGTAAACAACGAGAACTAGTGAATTTACCATGCTCTTAATAAATCATAGTGCAAACAGTAGCGGGATGGTAGCTACCTCACCATACAGCTTCACTAAACCACATACGACTCTATCAGGTGAGTTTTACGGCCCCGTTTTACTATTTTACAGTTTGGGGGATAAACATGCTTTGATACTAGTGTCATTTACAAGTGTATGTACATTCTATCGTGACTGCCATGTGGAATATGAGACATATTGGTTCATGAGCTCACTAGTCCTCGTACAACGTCTACTGTAACCATTAGCTATCAAAAGCCATGGAACACTTTAATAGATCTATTGGGTTGACACCCCCACTCTTGGTTAGTCGCTCTAACCGGTTACATACAAAAGAGTGTTAGTATTCTACCATACATACATTGTCTTTAGTGTACAATGTGTGACATCCGGCAACTTCCGGTAACTAACTTTTGAAAACATAGTAAGTCTACCTTAGCGAGTCGCGCATACGTTACACATGGTCGAGTCGAGTCGCACATCATTAGGGTTTTAACATACGCAAGTCTCGGGTCCCGGGAATTGGTGATCGGGCGGGAACGTGTCATTTATCATGTATTATATGTTTACAATCATTATGTGACTTGTCGGTATGTGAATATGTGCTAACATGTGTTAAAACGGGGTTTAACGCGCAAAACACACCAACTGTGGGGCTATAGGCGATTAGGCTTTATGGGATAGCCTAATCGCATGATATAGGGGCGAGTAGGGGGTTGCCTACAGGCGAGTAGGGCTACTCGCATGAATAGTCATGCGATTAGGCACCCTACTCGCGTATAAACCTGCATACTCGCGTGTAACATGCTGGACGACCAAAAACGCCTATAAATACCACCCTTGACCTCCAAAACATCATTTGTGCAACCCTAGCCGTCCCATAACATAACCCAACACCCACACACCCTCTGGAACTCGTTTTTGCATCAAAACCACCATTTCCAAGCTTATTCCATCATCACCTCTTGATTACAAGGTGTGTTCTTCAAACCCAAACCTTTAAATGATTATGTTTTGCTCCCTAAACGTCCAGACCTGACTTATAAATGTTTTTATCTTTGAAAATCCATTTAAAACCATTTCTAAACAAACCCACACCTTTACATGTGTTATATGCATTATATGTGTTAAAGATAGGATTTTTAGGATTGAATCATGGTTGTTCTTATGTTATTTTGATGTTTATTGCTGAGATAAGTTAGTATGATGATGTCCTAGGAGTTTGGATGGTTTTGGTGGTGTATTGTTGATATTTGATATTTTGACCCATTTGAAGGATTTTAGACGATTAAGGATGTTATGAGGTGTGTTGTTGATTGAATGATGTTAGGGTTTGCTCTAGGATGATGCTAGAACAGTAGGATGCTATCGGACAACGTGATTATGTAGTTAAATCTGAATATTTGCTATTTAGGGTAAGTTCTTGCATGTTGATGTGATGTTTACATGCTAAGTTGCCATTTTGGGAAAACGCTTGCATTCGGGACTGTTAGAATGATGAAAACTTAGGGGTTTTGCTTGAAATATGTTTGTTAATATGTTAGGATGATTATTGGATGTTTTTACATGTTTCGGATCTGATTTGGAGTGTTCGGCGCGCGAAACTGCATTGCACAGCTACTGCAGGCGAGTAGCACCCTAATCGCATGACTGTATAGGCGATTAGGGGTATACTCGCCTGAATAGAGGGCCTACTCGTGTGTATACAGGCGATTAGACCCTGTAATCGCCTGTTGACCAGCCCTAATCACGTGTTGACTTTTCCTAATTGCTAGTTTGATTCCTAATCGCGTGTAATGCTGCTGTATGTATATTTTAACATCCCGGAACATGATTTGACGCCTAGGAACATGATAGGAACCCCGGGATTCACCCAATGACTTAGTAACACGTATTCGGACCTGTTTATGCGTTAAACGGATATTATGTTAGACTAGGTGAACTGTTGCGCGTATTAAGTGTTTGATTGCATATGTGGCATGTTGTCTTGTATTATCTAACACATGGAATGTCGGGTCACCAATGGGATGTCGAGTCTTGTCTTACGTAGTCTGGTTGTCGGTCAAACATACTTTTCGGGCACATAATGGTCATGGACTGGACTTAGGGACTAATGAACCCGATGGGTTATTAGTCTAACTTGACACATATCTTATGATAGGTCGCCAATAGTTGGGGCTATCATACCTTACAGACGGTTTACTCATATCACGCATACGGTTTACTCTTAAACGGAATACGCAACATAAGGTGAGTTCACGGCCCCACATTTTACAGTTTTTACTTTCGGGGTGAGAAACATGCTTACAAACTCTTTTATGACTTATGACTTGTTAAACTCTTATGACTTATGACTTGTTATCACGTTATACTATGGCTTACTTATCTTACTATACGGTTCATCGAAAATCCCTTGAAACCACTAACATGGGTATATGGCGGGGAAATGTGGATAGCGCTATTGGGAACTGACAAACCCCACTCGACGGCTGGAGGCCGGGCGGGTGCATATTGTCTCTAAACAACACAAGGTCTACCGGCGATGACGGTAGCCCATAGGAATAAGGGTAACACTCGGCTTAGTCAGCAATGGTTTCACCCGTATGAGTATCTTATTCTGCGCCTGGTTTGGCGTTCTCACAAGCATAGTAGTAATTGTGATGGGAACATTTTTGAAGGATCACTGTAAACGTTTAATTAAAACCTGTGAACTCACCAGCATTATATGTTGACTCTTTTAGCATGTTTTCTCAGGTCGCTAAGGTAGCAGCATATGGATAGGCGCACGTGGTCGCACTGGAGTCGTCTCGTGTCTAGGGTTTCATCTGCATGTTTTGGGATTATGAACGTTTGAACTTATGTTTATTTATGCATGACTTTTGTAAACTTTAAAATGCTTCCGCACTGTTGAATGTTGGTTTTGAACTTATGCATGGTTTTGTTTACGTATGTTTTTACATTTAGACGTCGTTTATTGTGACCGTTGACTTGGATCCTGGTATGTCACACGCCTCGCGGTAGAACTCCGCAGGTGGAAATTTGAGGGTGTGACAGATTGGTATCAGAGCCAATGGTTATAGTGAACTAGGACTGCATGTAGAGTCTAGACTATAGCCGAGTCACACACACTAGACGGTCACATACATTTGAGTCGTGTCTTTTGGGCAAACATACTAACCTTGTCGGGGTGTCGGTCTCCTTACCATACAGTGTCACATTACTTATCTCATTCTTGGCTATTTTTAGCTTCATTTTATTTTCATCTCTGGGTTACAGCCGAGGGGACTTACTTATCGATCTTTTGAGTTAGTTATATCATTCTGGGATGTGGTTATCGGGTGACTTGAAGTTCTAGCTCGGAGCACGCCTTGGGGACCATGTAGAGCGATTTGTTATTTCGGGTGCACACGAAATCATAAATCGAAATGCATGAAAATCTTGGTGGACTTTGTGTTCGGACTAACGGTCATGCCGTAACCGTATTCTAATTTCGTTTGGTCACTTGTAGCTTGGTTTGTTTGTGGTACTGAGTGTCTCGTCTCATGTTTTGGCAGAACATGTCTGGTCGCGCTGGTGGACGTACAGGTGGACGCCGTGGTGGCGGAGGTGGACGCCGTGGTGGGGGTAGAGGTGGCGGTAACATTACTATGACGTATGATGAGCTTAATGAGATGATGCAGCAACAGTTGGGCGTTGCACTAGCTGCTTTTCAGGCTGCCCAGCAGACTTTCATGGGTGCTGCTGCTCCTCCAGTTCAGGCAGGTGTTGCCTATAAGCGGTTTAAGGATTGTCAGCCTCTCAGCTTCCAGGGTACGGAGGGAGCTGTGGAGTTACTCAGGTGGTTGGAGAAGACGGAGTCGGTATTTGCTTTATGTGAGACTCCAGCGGCGGATTGGGTGAAGTTTGCTTCGGGGACTTTTGTAGGAGCCGCCTTGACGTGGTGGAACTGCGTCACACAGACACTTGGTCTTGGGGAGGCCAACGCCATGCTTTGGGCGGATTTTGTGCGTAGGTTGAAGGAGGAGTATTGCCCGCGTGAGGAGATCAAGAGGTTGGAACAGGAATATGGGAATCTTAAGATGGTTGGTTCTGAGGTTGAGGAGTACACGATCAGGCACAACGAGCTAGCTGTGATGTGTCCAGGCTTGTCTACACCGGAGTATAGGAGGATAGAGCAGTATCTTGCGGGTTTGGTGCCGGAGATTGCGGGATTGGTGTCTGCTAGGGATCCTACCACTATGTTAGAGGCTGTGCGGTCAGCCACCAAGATGACCAATTTGAGGATTGCTGAGGGTGTCTTGCCTCCTAGGGGCTCATCTGTGAAGGCGCCGACTGAGAACAAGAGGAAGTGGGAGAGCGTGGATAAGGGTTCATCGGGGACTCAGCGACAATCGGCAGCGAAGAAGACTGAAGCTTCTGGGTCAGCATCGGATCAGAGACAGGGGGGCTATGCTGGGAAAAGCCCTAAGTGTGGACGTTGTGGGTTTCATCATTTTGGCACTTGTGAGAGCTTTCGCTGTGAGCGTTGTCAGAAGACGGGGCATCTTGCCAAGAATTGTAGGGTCAACCTCTCCGGGACGACTCAGACTGCTGCTGTTACTACCCCTGCTCCACAGGGGAACCAGGGCTGCTTCCATTGTGGGGAAGCGGGGCATTTCAAGCGAAGCTGTCCCAAGTTGACTCAAGGGGGCACAGAGACTGCGGGAAAGGACGGGGACAAGGACGGCGGTGGCCGGTGGACTCGTGCTCATGCTTATGTGATTGGTGCTAGGGAGAACCAGGCGGACCCAGACACTGTTACCCGTACGTATTCTCTCTTATCTCTTGTTACGCTTTGGTCATACTTTTATCCGCATTATGGTGCGTTCGTGTTTCGGGTGTTTTCTTTGTGGTTTGGTCGCTGTTTCTCATTCTTTGGGTTGATGAGGGTCCTTTGGGGATGCTACTAGGACGGTACCAGTGGGTTAGTTATACCGATCACAGTAGGCTCCAGTAGGCTTTCATCGGGAGTCTCTTGTCTCATACTCGTATTTGGGAAAGTGGTTTCCCGGTTGTTACTGTCACGTTTGATTCATGACCTTCACTTGTCATATTTTGGGGAACGTTACTTGGGCACCGAGGTCGACACACATTACTGTTGAAACCGAAAGAATCTCGGGACGAGATTCCTTTCAACAGGGGGATGATGTGACGACCCGGAAAAATTTTTCTCCTTATTTGTTTTCTCTCCTCGCATTCGGGAAATTTTCGGGACGAAAATTCTTTCAACAGGGGGATGATGTGACATCCGGCAACTTCCGGTAACTAACTTTTGAAAACATAGTAAGTCTACCTTAGCGAGTCGCGCATACGTTACACATGGTCGAGTCGAGTCGCACATCATTAGGGTTTTAACATACGCAAGTCTCGGGTCCCGGGAATTGGTGATCGGGCGGGAACGTGTCATTTATCATGTATTATATGTTTACAATCATTATGTGACTTGTCGGTATGTGAATATGTGCTAACATGTGTTAAAACGGGGTTTAACGCGCAAAACACACCAACTGTGGGGCTATAGGCGATTAGGCTTTATGGGATAGCCTAATCGCATGATATAGGGGCGAGTAGGGGTTGCCTACAGGCGAGTAGGGCTACTCGCATGAATAGTCATGCGATTAGGCACCCTACTCGCGTATAAACCTGCATACTCGCGTGTAACATGCTGGACGACCAAAAACGCCTATAAATACCACCCTTGACCTCCAAAACATCATTTGTGCAACCCTAGCCGTCCCATAACATAACCCAACACCCACACACCCTCTGGAACTCGTTTTTGCATCAAAACCACCATTTCCAAGCTTATTCCATCATCACCTCTTGATTACAAGGTGTGTTCTTCAAACCCAAACCTTTAAATGATTATGTTTTGCTCCCTAAACGTCCAGACCTGACTTATAAATGTTTTTATCTTTGAAAATCCATTTAAAACCATTTCTAAACAAACCCACACCTTTACATGTGTTATATGCATTATATGTGTTAAAGATAGGATTTTTAGGATTGAATCATGGTTGTTCTTATGTTATTTTGATGTTTATTGCTGAGATAAGTTAGTATGATGATGTCCTAGGAGTTTGGATGGTTTTGGTGGTGTATTGTTGATATTTGATATTTTGACCCATTTGAAGGATTTTAGACGATTAAGGATGTTATGAGGTGTGTTGTTGATTGAATGATGTTAGGGTTTGCTCTAGGATGATGCTAGAACAGTAGGATGCTATCGGACAACGTGATTATGTAGTTAAATCTGAATATTTGCTATTTAGGGTAAGTTCTTGCATGTTGATGTGATGTTTACATGCTAAGTTGCCATTTTGGGAAAACGCTTGCATTCGGGACTGTTAGAATGATGAAAACTTAGGGGTTTTGCTTGAAATATGTTTGTTAATATGTTAGGATGATTATTGGATGTTTTTACATGTTTCGGATCTGATTTGGAGTGTTCGGCGCGCGAAACTGCATTGCACAGCTACTGCAGGCGAGTAGCACCCTAATCGCATGACTGTATAGGCGATTAGGGGTATACTCGCCTGAATAGAGGGCCTACTCGTGTGTATACAGGCGATTAGACCCTGTAATCGCCTGTTGACCAGCCCTAATCACGTGTTGACTTTTCCTAATTGCTAGTTTGATTCCTAATCGCGTGTAATGCTGCTGTATGTATATTTTAACATCCCGGAACATGATTTGACGCCTAGGAACATGATAGGAACCCGGGATTCACCCAATGACTTAGTAACACGTATTCGGACCTGTTTATGCGTTAAACGGATATTATGTTAGACTAGGTGAACTGTTGCGCGTATTAAGTGTTTGATTGCATATGTGGCATGTTGTCTTGTATTATCTAACACATGGAATGTCGGGTCACCAATGGGATGTCGAGTCTTGTCTTACGTAGTCTGGTTGTCGGTCAAACATACTTTTCGGGCACATAATGGTCATGGACTGGACTTAGGGACTAATGAACCCGATGGGTTATTAGTCTAACTTGACACATATCTTATGATAGGTCGCCAATAGTTGGGGCTATCATACCTTACAGACGGTTTACTCATATCACGCATACGGTTTACTCTTAAACGGAATACGCAACATAAGGTGAGTTCACGGCCCCACATTTTACAGTTTTTACTTTCGGGGTGAGAAACATGCTTACAAACTCTTTTATGACTTATGACTTGTTAAACTCTTATGACTTATGACTTGTTATCACGTTATACTATGGCTTACTTATCTTACTATACGGTTCATCGAAAATCCCTTGAAACCACTAACATGGGTATATGGCGGGGAAATGTGGATAGCGCTATTGGGAACTGACAAACCCCACTCGACGGCTGGAGGCCGGGCGGGTGCATATTGTCTCTAAACAACACAAGGTCTACCGGCGATGACGGTAGCCCATAGGAATAAGGGTAACACTCGGCTTAGTCAGCAATGGTTTCACCCGTATGAGTATCTTATTCTGCGCCTGGTTTGGCGTTCTCACAAGCATAGTAGTAATTGTGATGGGAACATTTTTGAAGGATCACTGTAAACGTTTAATTAAAACCTGTGAACTCACCAGCATTATATGTTGACTCTTTTAGCATGTTTTCTCAGGTCGCTAAGGTAGCAGCATATGGATAGGCGCACGTGGTCGCACTGGAGTCGTCTCGTGTCTAGGGTTTCATCTGCACGTTTTGGGATTATGAACGTTTGAACTTATGTTTATTTATGCATGACTTTTGTAAACTTTAAAATGCTTCCGCACTGTTGAATGTTGGTTTTGAACTTATGCATGGTTTTGTTTACGTATGTTTTTACATTTAGACGTCGTTTATTGTGACCGTTGACTTGGATCCTGGTATGTCACACGCCTCGCGGTAGAACTCCGCAGGTGGAAATTTGAGGGTGTGACACAATGCGCGAGGCACAACAGTCAAGAGGTTTGGTTATGGGACTCATGGTTTGCACAGTAATCATTCGCTTAGCTAGCCTATGATTGGTCATACACGAATAACTTATTTGTTTTACTTGTTACGTCAAACCCGTGAACTCACCAACATTATTGTTGACAAATCCTTTATGCATGTTTTTAGGTATCTAATGGAGTGCCGCAGGGATTTGAGGCAGAGGTTTGAGCATGCACTAAGTGGTACCGCTTGGAATGGGTTTTGTCAATCCAATGATGTTTCGTTTTTAATTCCATGAATTCTAGACACTATCTCATTTTCTAGATACTTTTATGTTGGTTTAATTAAATTATGACAATATCTATCTTCCATGGTGGTACTATTTTAATAAAAATGTGTGTTGCTTGAACCTTGTGCTTGAAAACCTTTCGATGGTCGCATTCCCGTGTTTCCACCTTGGCGGGGTGTGACAGATTGGTGGAAGGCCAACGTTGTGGCCGACGCATTAAGCTAGAAGGAACGAGTTAAGACCCTGCGTGTGCATGCGCTAGGTTTGACTATCCATACAAATCTCACTACCCGTATCTGTGACAACCGTCACCCTCACCTTTATCAAGTTGTCAAATTTAGTCCTTCGTGTATTCTAATGTTACTATTGTTAGTCCTTGTGAGTTTTGTCGGTTTCAAATTCAATAATAGATAAAACTCAATGTTTATCATATTACACTCGTTATGGACCGTGTCTACGTTTAAATCAATTGTGTATCTTGAAACGTAATTCGGTATGGATTTTTATAAAAATTGGAGTTTTATAAAGTTAAAAAAAAAACATTTCAGGTTAAATTAGTTAACTTGGTTAAATTTTAATAAGGGAAAAACTAACTAAAATATAATAAAACTAACTAGGTTATACATGGAGGGACTATTTGTGCCAAAACCCACAACTTTCAAAACTGATTTTTTTTTCTTCTTTTTTGTTTTTCCGGTGGAAATTCCGGTCACCGGAATTTATCTCCGGCAAGAGTTCAAACATTACAATAGACTACTTTAACTCATTTTTATTAATGCCAAGCGTTTCTCCACTGATTCTTGAACGTATTCATGATTAATAACGAACATTTAACGTGTTTTAATCGGGTTTTAATTCGAATTTACGTTATAACCGTCGAAATTCTTAAACGAATTCAAACGTTCATTTTAACCGATTAACACTATAAATATACCATTGTAATTCATTTCAGACCCTTGGCACATCATAAAACCATTTTAAAAACATCATTCCAAGTCCAGAATCGCGATAATTAGCTTTCAAAATGTCGGACCTGTAATCTTCTTTTTCCGATCGTTTTTAAGTTTGTAAGTCCGTTTTTTTTTTTTGCCATTTTGATCAACATGATGTTCTAGTTAAAAGGCCTTTAATTTCATTGCTTATCGTGGCTGAATTGAAGGTTGTTGAATCGGGTGTTAGGGTTAGGGTTTAGATGTGTTTTGAGGAAGAAGATGATGAACATGGAGTGTGTTTAATAAAATTTCTTTTTAATAAAACTCACATAAGTGTAATTTGGTGTAGTGGTTTCTGAATGAGGTTTGCCTAGAATCCACGCGGGTTCGAGTCCTCTTGGACTCAGATCTGTTTTTGGTTTGTTATGTTTCTTTTCCATTTCTTTTTTTTTTTTAAAGTATATAGAATATATAGAATACAGAATTTGAAATATTCATAATAAATTGATTTTTGCTCCAAAAATTATGAAAATTCAGGTGTAGCATCTTGACACCATAAAGAAAATTATCACCCTTTTAATTTCTGGAAAATGTTTTATTTTTATATTTTTATTGAATTAAATTGTTTTAATCATATTTAATTGATTAAAAATTCATTTTTTAATGATTTTAATCTCAAAATTGTTGATAAATTATTTCTAATGATTATGAACTGAAATAAAAATATTTGGTTCAGAAAACATTTATTTTTATTAATTTCCCTATTTTTAATCATTTAAACATGATTTAATATCATTAAATCAGTTTTAAATATGAATAAGGTTATAAAAATTATGGGAAAATTATTTTTGTTACTTTACATCAGAAAGTATCCATTTCCTATAAAAATAACATTTTTGGATCATGTCTTGAATTATTAGTCTTATTTATGTTTAATTAGACATAATTAATCATTTATTTAATTATACTATTAAATATTTATTTTATAAATACTTTTCTTATAAAATAGAAATGCATTATGTTTGAACATCTTAATTACCATTTGTTGGATCATTGTGAAACTCATAGTTATTTATGTATATATTTATAATTATTGTACTTATTTACAATAATTAGTTAAAGTACTTAACTAAATTATTTTGCCTTAGTTATTCCACAACACATTTTATGCAAATATTTAATTAGTAATAATTATATTATCGACACCACATTTATAAACTTTGACATATCATTTTTTATATACAACTTCTACATTAATTTGATTTATCATAAAAACTCTAATTCCCCAAATCGACTTAGCAAACCCTTATGCCTTAGATCATAGATACCTTAGACTTTTTAGACATTTCCTTATTAGTACTCTCATACATTATAGGTTGAATTCCTCGGAATTCCCATTACTTAGCTCACGACCGCTTAAGTGGATTTTGATCGCTTTCGCAAACTGTGAGTATATCTTTCCCCTTTTTACTGTTTTACTATTCTAGGGTGACTCATGTACTTACTATCAAGTTTCTATTTCATTTACTAAATGCAATTCTCATGTGTGTTTGCTTTATGTTAATTGGTGTGTCTATGACTTGTCAAAATCATTAACCGCTGGGCGGCCTAGCTTTTCAATGAATAGTACTATGGTATACCCCCTTGAGACTCTGTTGAGAGAATCTTGGTCATTGTCTTGTTAATTCATTATTCAGTTGGTTAGTCATGTGTTAGTCATTATTCTCATGTTTGGTTTTGAACGGATATTACTTATTACATAATTGCAAATGGTACCGCACATGAATTGCTAAACACTTTTCCTACTATATTTACTCAAACAGGGTATGCTCACCAATACAATTTTTGTATTGACCAAATTATTTTGTACATGTTTCAGGTTGTTTGAGAT
The DNA here is from genome assembly GCA_030844895.1 of Ambrosia x helenae. Lineage (NCBI taxonomy): Eukaryota > Viridiplantae > Streptophyta > Magnoliopsida > Asterales > Asteraceae > Ambrosia > Ambrosia x helenae. The sequence goes on from CM061228.1 coordinate 43,321,587, forward strand.
GCATCCTTTAAGTTTTCGGATTTATATTTAGATTTTGATTCATTGTATTTCAATTTAGTTGGCAGTTAGAATCGTTGTATTTCATATCAATGTAATAAATTATTTAATCAATGTATTCAAATTTACACTTTAGTCCATGAGCTATTGAGCAATCGTCACTACGTGACACCTCGATGTTTCCGCCATCGGTTGGGGTGTTACAGATTGGTATCAGAGCCATGGTTATAGGGAATTAGGTTATTAGAATGCCTTTTAGCCTAGACTATAACTAAGTTTACTTTCGCGAGTCCTCTCGTGTATATTTATCTTGTTTCTTATATTTTCTTTCAAGATATTTTCGCTATGATTCTTTCTAGTTATTCTTTCGGTATTTTGTTTGGAAAAGAAGACACTCGTATTTCACAAACGAAACGATATCACCAAGTTAGGAGTGACATCCATACCTTGGTGATTATTTTCACTCCTCTATATGTTATTTATCTTAGGAATATATCTTTGAGATATGAGTGACATCCACACCTCAAAGAGTATTTCCTTCAAAAAGAAACTTAACCATTAAGCTGGGGGTGATATCCTTAACTTAGTGATTGGTTTCATTCCTCAATTGTTTTCAATTTTGAAATACATCTTTGAGTTAGGAGTGAAATCCACATCTCAGGGACCTGTTTCTACATCTCGTTTTAAAGTCTCGCTAAAGGTTTTGAAATTTACCAGTGACGGGGTATGTGCAATCGGGAAAAATGACCATTCACTCATAGGTTCAAGTACGCTCCCCACAAGTCACTAATAATATTTTAATCTATTTGGCTAGTCACCAGTTTCATTAGAAATATTTTCAGGATCACATTTTTGATATATTTTTCATTTGTTGTTTGAAACTCTTATCATAAATTTTTTTAAATGAAGTTATTATGTCTTTTGAGTTTTCTCTCTTAATAGTTATCGCTATTTGTGCATTTTTCCGTTTTCCATTATTGACACTTAAGTTTTGTTTAACATTTGGATTTTAAGTTCCATATCTTGATGTTTTATATACTCATTAATTATTCGTTTTTGGATTTTTTTTCATCATCATTATTAAAACTTTTATCCACTTTAAAACTTACACTATTTTCATTTATGAATTGTGACTTCTACACTATTGTCGCATTGACTTTTATCATTCACGTCATTTCTAAATCTTGGTCTTTTGAAAACACATTTGATTTATATGGTTTTCGAGAAAAGAAACTTGCGACTGATAATATGCATTATGACAATTTTCAACTCGACTTCTTGTAAACACATGAAAGTATGTACTTACGAAGTCTTTTCATGTGAAGCTGTTTTGAATCTAAAAAAAGTTATTCTCATGCATCACTACTATACTTTCAACTATATCACAAAGTTCGAGTAAAACTACATTTTGTTTTATAAACAATAATTTATCTTTTACACTTACACTCTTTCAGTCGCAAAACTATTGGTTTAATTATTGGACATATCTTTATCGAAATGTTGCTAAATGTCTTTTAACATATAGTGCATATATTCTAAACCCGCATGGCCAGTAGATTATACGTATGTTCCGTCCACTCTCAATTGCAGTAAATATCATTATCTTATTCTTACATCATTTTATTTTATTATATTCGCATATTATCTTATTTATGATTATTCTTGTATTATTATTTTAGTGGCTATCCCCACGCGTTATTTACAATTATTCTCGCACTAATTATTAGTAGTCATTCTTACAACACTGGTTTTGAGCATTAACTTAACTCGTTTACTTTCATTTTGTGAAAATTGTGCAATTTACTTGATCTATATTATACCATTATTTCAATCGAAGTTTTATGCTATACTTATGTACTTGACGCATATTTGGTATGCATATTTTTTTTCCTGTTTTTGAGCAAAACCCTGTTATACTTTACATTATTTTGTTCATCATCATGGCCAATGAACATACTAGTTGATAATTTTCTATATGAGATCTAAGCCAGTGCCCACGTACGACTTGGGTTAGAGTATCTCTTTAATCCGAGGGGAACGGTGTAAACCTCAGAGTTATCAATATGAGTGTTTAAAGCCAACGATGTGAACAGAAGTTACTGGTTAATGGTGAACCCAAAAGGGAAGAACCTCTAACCATGTCTTATACTTATATGTTATTCACAATACGGTTAAAGGAAAAACCCGGTAGGGAAGGACCTCTAACCATGTCATTATTTCATTGCAGTATCGATTACTTAACATATTTTGGATTGCACGCTTTTGCTTCTAATATTACTTAGGATATTATGGAAAAGCATAACACCCTAGTGTAAGGTAAACCGATGATTACGGTCCGGAACGCAATCATGGGTTTACAGGTACATGAGGGTGGTGTGTAATTCTATTTAGGTTGTTAGTAGACAATCAGTACGAGTCCAAAGTATCGGGAGTGTGGTGGGTCAGCTGCGGTACACCCTATATATAAGCATAAACGATACTGCGGGAGCGGACTAGGAGTCTGACCAAGAACCTACCCATTACTACCTCTTCATTAGATCATTGACTAATAGCTAGCATTTTCGATAATAACGTTCTTACACGAGATTAAATTCGTTTTCCTAGAAGTTTTCTCTTGACCACCTCTACAGAGAACATAAACCTTGTATACTCTTACATTTTTTGTTAGTCGAAATCCTGTTGCATGTCCTTATTAAAGTTCGGTAGGAAATTTTTCTAAAGTAGGGGAGACTGTTTCATTAGTACCCCTGTCCTCACTAGTTACACATTCGCAAAGCCTTTCACCTTTAAAATCTCAAATTCTTAATCTCGGGTCAACTGTCAAAGATTCTGAAAACTTTTACTGTGAGTATTAGACAACTAATTTTAAATCATGAATGATGAAATTTTATCTAAAAAAAAAAAAATCTAGCTAAACTTTTACAACGCCTTTTGTTTCATAGGAATCTCCACTTGACAGAAATTTTGAGACGAAATTTTCTAAAGTAGGGGAGACTGTGACAACCGTCACCCTCACCTTTATCAAGTTGTCAAATTTAGTCCTTCGTGTATTCAAATGTTACTATTGTTAGTCCTTGTGAGTTTTGTCGGTTTCAAATTCAATAATAGATAAAACTCAATGTTTATCATATTACACTCGTTATGGACCGTGTCTACGTTTAAATCAATTGTGTATCTTGAAACGTAATTCGGTATGGATTTTTATAAAAATTGGAGTTTTATAAAGTTTTAAAAAAAACATTTCAGGTTAAATTAGTTAACTTGGTTAAATTTTAATAAGGGAAAAACTAACTAAAATAAAATAAAACTAACTAGGTTATACATGGAGGGACTATTTGTGCCAAAACCCAAAACTTTCAAACAGATTTTTTTTCTTCTTTTTCGTTTTTCCGGTGGAAATTCCGGTCACCGGAATTTATCTCCGGCAAGAGTTCAAACATTACAATAGACTACTTTAACTCATTTTTATTAATGCCAAGCGTTTCTCCACTGATTCTTGAACGTATTCATGATTAATAACGAACATTTAACGTGTTTTAATCGGGTTTTAATTCGAATTTAAGTTATAACCGTCGAAATTCTTAAACGAATTCAAACGTTCATTTTAACCGATTAACACTATAAATATACCATTGTAATTCATTTCAGACCCTTGGCACATCATAAAACCATTTTAAAAACATCATTCCAAGTCCAGAATCGCGATAATTAGCTTTCAAAATGTCGGACCTGTAACCTTCTTTTTCCGATCGTTTTTAAGTTTGTAAGTCCGTTTTTTTTGCCATTTTGATCAACATGATGTTCTAGTTAAAAGGCCTTAAATTTCATTGCTTATCGTGGCTGAATTGAAGGTTGTTGAATCGGGTGTTAGTGTTAGGGTTTAGATGTGTTTTGAGGAAGAAGATGATGAACATGGAGTGTGTTTAATAAAATTTCTTTTTAATAAAACTCACATAAGTGTAACTTGGTGTAGTGGTTTCTGAATGAGGTTTGCCTAGAATCCACGCGGGTTCGAGTCCTCTTGGACTCGGATCTGTTTTTGGTTTGTTATGTTTCTTTTCCATTTCTTATTTTTTTTAAAAGTATATAGAATATATAGAATACAGAATTTGAAATATTCATAATAAATTGATTTTTGCTCCAAAAATTATGAAAATTCAGGTGTAGCATCTTGACACTATAAAGAAAATTATCACACTTTTAGTTTCTGGAAAATGTTTTATTTTTATATTTTTATTGAATTAAATTGTTTTAATCATATTTAATTGATTTAAAATTCATTTTTAATGATTTTAATCTCAAAATTGTTGATAAATTATTTCTAATGATTATGAACTGAAATAAAAATATTTGGTTCAGAAAACATTTATTTTTATTAATTTCCCTATTTTTAATCATTTAAACATGATTTAATATCATTAAATCAGTTTTAAATATGAATAAGTTTATAAAAATTATGGGAAAATTATTTTTGTTACTTTACATAAGAAAGTATCCATTTCCTATAAAAATAGCATTTTTGGATCATGTCTTGAATTATTAGTCTTATTTATGTTTAATTAGACATAATTAATCATTTATTTAATTATACTATTAAATATTTATTTTATAAATACTTTTCTTATAAAATAGAAATGCATTATGTTTGAACATCTTAATTACCATTTGTTGGATCATTGTGAAACTCATAGTTATTTATGTATATATTTATAATTATTGTACTTATTTACAATAATTAGTTAAAGTACTTAACAAAATTATTTTGCCTTAGTTATTCCACAACACATTTTACGCAAATATTTAATTAGTAATAATTATATTATCGACACCACATTTATAAACTTTGACATATCATTTTTGATATACAACTTCTACATTAATTTGATTTATCATAAAAACTCTAATTCCCCAAATCAACTTAGCAAACCCTACTGCCTTAGACCCTAGATACCTTAGACTTTTTAGACATTTCCTTATTAGTACTCTCATACATTATAGGTTGAATTCCTCGGAATTCCCATTACTTAGCTCACGACCGCTTAAGTGGATTTTGATCGCTTTCGCAAACTGTGAGTATATCTTTCCCCTTTTTACTGTTTTACTATTCTAGGGTGACTCATGTACTTACTATCAAGTTTCTATTTCATTTACTAAATGCAATTCTCATGTGTGTTTGCTTTATGTTAATTGGTGTGTCTATGACTTGTCAAAATCATTAACCGCTGGGCGGCCTAGCTTTTCAATGAATAGTACTATGGTATACCTCCTTGAGACTCTGTTGAGAGAATCTTGGTCATTGTCTTGTTAATTCATTATTCAGTTGGTTAGTCATGTGTTAGTCATTATTCTCAGGTTTGGTTTTGAACGGATATTACTTATTACATAATTGCAAATGGTACCGCACATGAATTGCTAAACACTTTTCCTACTATATTTACTCAAACAGGGTATGCTCACCAATACAATTTTTGTATTGACCAAATTATTTTGTACATGTTTCAGGTTGTTTGAGATGCATCCTTTAAGCTTTCGGATTTATATTTAGATTTTGATTCATTGTATTTCAATTTAGTTGGCAGTTAGAATCGTTGTATTTCATATAAATGTAATAAATTATTTAATCAATGTATTCAAATTTACACTTTAGTCCATGAGCTATTGAGCAATCGTCACTACGTGACACCTCGATGTTTCCGCCATCGGTTGGGGTGTTACTGTATCCGTGATGCTCAGCAGGAAGCTCTGAAAAGTGAAAATCTGGAGAATGAGTCATTATTCAAGATGGTTAATCTTTTGGAACTAAGGTCTGACGGCACAGTTTATTTTGCCAATCGCATCTGGGTGCCACGTTTTGGTGGTTTATATGATTTAATCCTTGTAGAGGCCCACAAGTCTAAGTACTCGGTTCATCCTGGTGCTGATAAAATGTACAAAGATTTTAAGGAACTTTACTGGTAGCCCAACCTTAAAGGTGAAATCGCCACGTACATCAGCCGATGCCTTACCTGTTCAAAGGTCAAAGCTGAGTATCAGAAACCATCTGGCCTGCTTCAGCAACCAAAAATTCCTGTTTGGAAATGGGAACAGATTTCTATGGACTTCATCACCAAACTACCTAAGATGTCCAGTGGTCACGACACGATTTGGGTAATTGTTGACAGGTTGACTAAATCCGCGCATTTCTTGCCGATCAAGGAAACCGACAAGTTAGAGAAACTCGCCAAGTTGTACATCAAAGAGATTGTAACTAGGCATGGTGTGCCTGTTTCAATCATTTCTGACCGAGACAGTCGATTCACTTCCCGATTCTGGCAAACACTGATGGACGCATTGGGCTCTTGCTTAGACATGAGTACGGCCTATCATCCACAAACCGATGGCCAGTGAATGTACAATTCAAACATTGGAAGACATGCTTCGGGCATGTGTAATTGATTTCGGTGGAAACTGGGATTCTTATTTGCCATTGGTTGAGTTTACTTACAATAACAGTTACCACACTAGCATCAAGGCTGCCTCGTTTGAAGCTCTATATGGACGGAAGTGTAGATCCCCTTTGTGCTGGGCAGAAATTGGAGACAAATATTTGACTGGCCCCGAGCTAATTCAAGAGACCACCGATAAGATCTTTCAAATCCGTGATCGCTTGAAAGCCGCTCGAGATCGTCAAAAGAGCTACGCTGATCGCCGTCGTAAACCACTTGAATTTCAGGTTGGCGATAAGGTACTCTTAAAAGTCTCACCCTGGAAGGGTGTACCACGGTTTGGCAAGCGTGTAAAACTTAATCCCCGATACATCGGTCCGTTCAAAATACTTTATAGGGTTGGTCTCGTGGCATACAAGCTCAAGTTACCAGAAAAGCTAAGTGGTGTTCATGACACTTTCCACGTATCCAATCTAAAGAAGTGTTTGTCCGACGAGTCCTTGATCATTCCTCCTGAAGAAATTCACATCGATGATCAGCTCCATTTTGTCGAGGAGCCAATCGAGGTGACTGATTAGAAAGTCCAGAAATTGAGAAGGAGCCTCACTAAACTTGTGAAAGTAAGATGGAATGCAAAGCGTGGTCCCAAATTTACATGGGAATGTGAAGACCATATGAGAAGCTGTAACAACTGGGAAATTTTTCTTTCTTTTGTCTCTTCATTTCCAGACTTCATTTAATTTTTGGGACGAAAATTCTTTCAACTGGGGGATGATGTGACACCCGGAAAATTCAGGTTAATACTTTTCATGCTTTGCATACATACGAGTCTACCTCAACGAAAACATTGAAAACAATTACTTAGTATCATACTTAACCGGGTCGGTTGAGTCATGTTGATGATTCGGGAATCATCGGGGGTCGTTACAATGGTCCGAGGGATCATTGGGTGTCGATCCATAACCATGGGTACAAGGATTGGCGATTCGTAGAATCGCCGGGTTATGGCACACACGCGAGTCTTGAGTTCTGGGAATTGGTGATCGGATGGGAACGTGTTAGTTATCATACATTATATGTTTATAATCATTATATGACTTGTCGGTATGTGAATACGTGCTTATATGTGTTAAAATAGTGTTTAACGCGCCAAAAACACAATTACAGATGCTGCAGGCGATTAGGTACCAGTGATTGGCCTAATCGCCAGTCACACATGCTTGTCAGGCGATTAGGGGCCAATCTGTGACACCCCAGGAACACACCTCATCAGGGACGATGAGACTTTAACACGGGGTGAATATGACACCCCAGGAAAATCCCACATCGGCCGTGGCCAGGAGAGATCCTTGGTTCATAAGTAATTCAAAGCCTCTTAAATCACCAACGCGTTTTGGGGCTTAATGTTAATGGATGGGAGGAGAACTCCAAAGTTAAGCGTGCTCAGGTGGGAGAAATTTCAGGATGGGTGACCTCCTGGGAAGTCTCCACTGGGCAACCAAAAACAAATCCGTGAGCTCTGGATGTGCAACCCGTCGGGGCAAAGCGGACTATATTGGTGGTGAGAGGGGCCGGGTGTTATAGATGGTATCAGAGCCACTCCTGTGCCGTTCGGGATGGTGGGTGCACACCTCATCAGGGACGATGAGACTCTAACAGGGGGTGAATGTGACACCCCAGGAACACACCTCATCAGGGACGATGAGACTTTAACAGGGGGTGAATATGACACCCCAGGAAAATCCCACATCGGCCGTGGCAGGAGAGATCCTTAGTTCATAAGTAATCCAAAGCCTCTTAAATCACCAACGCGTTTTGGGGCTTAATGTTAGTGGATGAGAGGAGAACTCCACAGTTAAGCGTGCTTTGGTGGGAGAAATTTCAGGATGGGTGACCTCCTGGGAAGTCTCCACTAGGCAACCAAAAACAAATCCGTGAGCTCTGGATGTGCAACCCGTCGGGGCAAAGCGGACAATATTGGTGGTGAGAGGGGCCGGGTGTTACACAATCGCCCCTAAAACAGGCGATTGGGATACCCTAATCGCGTGTTGTAGGGCCCAATCGCCTGAACTACATTTGACGACCCAAAACGCCTATAAATACCACCCTTGACTTGTAAAACATCATTTGTGCAACCCTAGACGTCCCATAACCTCTCCTAACCAATACATACCCTCTGGAACACGTTTTTGCCCAAGAAATCACCTTTCAAAGCATTACACCTCATAATCTTGCAAATTCAAGGTGTGTTCTTCATCCCAAACCTTTGAAATGATATTGTTTTGCTCCCTAAAGGTCCAGACCTGGTTTCTAAACATTTGTGTCTTTGAAAACTCATTAAAATCAGTTTCTAAACAAACCCAAACCTTTATGCTTATTATATGTGATGTATTCATGCAAAGATAGGATTTTTATTGTTAAAACATGATTGTTCTTGGGTTATTGTAACACCCCAACCGATGGCGGAATCATCGAGGTGTCACATAGTGACGATTGTTCAAAAGCACATGGTACTAAAATGTAAATATATTATTGAATAATTTAAATTGTCTTACATAGATGAAATGGAAAACAAATACAAAATCTGAATGAAACATGAAAATTGAAATAACTTATTAAAAGCAAGCACTAAAGTCCCATGCTATAGTATTAAGATCAAACTGCACTTGAAACATGTACAAAATAGGTTTGGTCAACATAAGAAATGTTGGTGAGCATTCCTAGTTTTAATACATATAGTAAGTTGAAAAAGGTATACAATTCAAGTGCAAGCTACAGTGCAAATATGTAAACTATGTATCATACAAATGAGCGAAATCAACCCTGTGACTGTATAATGTACTAAATGAACGGCGGTGTACTTATCCAATAAATGGATAAAAACTTAACAATGACCACGGATTCTCCGATGAAAAAGGGGGAGAATCAACCTAGGCGGGTTGTCAATCCAATAGCGCTATCCAATGTTAAGGTCGGCTTGTACAATGTTAATGATTTCACTAAGAACAAATGTATTCTACATGTAATGTCTAAGCATAAAGCACGTTTGTAAGCAAATGCACATAGTACTAGAATTGTATTGTAAAAATGTGAACTTGTATTTGTAATTTGTATAAGTGTACATGTAACACCCCAAAAAATGAATAAAAGCAAAAAGGGGATAGGAAGTACTCACTTTCGCCAAATGACTAGATGACTAAGCGAGCGTGAAAATGCGAGCAATCCAAAGGTTCAACAACGAAACTAGTCCAATTTAGAAGAAAAGAAACCGAATAGGAAAAAATATCAAGCTTCCAATTCGCCAATTACAAGAGCTTATAATCAAAGCTTCAAATGTAGAAGTAATATACTCTAGAAGAAAGGTATGAGGGAGAGTTTAATCGAATTGAAACAATTGATTTAGAGGTGCAAAGTGTAATGGGTCATAGGTGGGTTTTTATACTAGTTTTGGATTCAATTAGCCATTAAAATTGGTCAACACCATAAAGTAAGGTTTTATGATGAATTGAAAATTTGACTAGGACTTTGACTGTTTGACTAAGACTTTGACTAGGACATTGACTGGGACTTTGACTGAGACTGTCTTAGCGGACCGCGAGGGCTAAAAAAAATAATTTTTCTAATTTAAATAAATTTTAAGTTATAGACTTGTTTCCTTCTGTTTCTAAGTTGTTTTAGGACCGAAAATTAAGGGCTTTTAGTATCAAGGTCTGAAACATACGTGCTCGGGTGTAGATGTGAGTATAAAACGTGCATACTTTTACTTATAAAAATTATAAGTTTTATTAAATTGTGAATTTTGGTCCTATTAAAATACAAGGGTTAAAAATGAAAATTTTGAAATAGTTGAGGAACCAATTATGCACATTTATAAAAAGTGAAGGGTGCAGGTTGTCACAGTCTCCCCTACTTTAGAAAATTTCGTCCCGAAATTACTTTTAAGTGAAGGTTTCCATGAAACAAAAGACATTTGTAAAAAAGGCAATTAGATTTTAAGAAATGCATCAGCCATGATTTGACAAAGTTTGAAGTAGTTGTTTAATACCCAAAATAAGAGTTTGAAAATCCTTAAAGTTTGACCCAAGGTTAGAGAATTAAGAGTTTATAATGAGAAAGGTTTGGGAAAAGTATGTAACTGGTGAGGGTAGGGCAGTGTTATAGTAGCTTCCCTTACTTTAAAGAAGTTTTTGCCCAATTGCATGCAACACATGTGATTACGATCCTAATCACTAGTTGACCAGCCTAAATGCATGTATGATACCCCAATTGCATGCAACACATGTGATTACGATCCTAATCACTAGTTTGACCATTCTAATCACCAGTTGACTTTCCTAATTGCATGTTTGATTCCTAATCGCGTGTACTGCTGTTATATGTGTATTTTAACATCCCGGAACACGGTTTGACACCTAGGAACATGTTAGGAACCCCGTGACATGTCCAATAACTTGGTAACACGTGTTCGGACCTGTTTATGCGTTAATTAGGCTTCATGCTAGATATAGTAAACTGTGGTGTATACTAAGTGTTTGATTGCATATGATTATGTGATATCTTGCATTCGGCTAACACGTGGATGTTTGGTCACCAATGGGATGTCGAGTCTTGTCTGGTGTGGTCGGTTAAATGTTTAAACATCATTTCAAATGTACACGGTTATGGTTTGGACTGTTGGGGACTAATCAACCTACGGGTTATTAGTCTAACATCTTATACGCTCGTCATGATAGGTCACCGGTAGTTGGTGCCGTCTATTGAGCGGGTTTACTTGTCTTAGAGGGAAAGCAACATCAAGTGAGTTTCACGGCCCCACTTTAAGTCTTTACGTTTCGGGGAGACACATGCTTTATACTTGTTTCATAAAATATCATGTTATACTAGTGTTAATTCATTTAATGTACTATACGATACGTGAAGTCCCGGGGAAACCATGAATATGCTGGATAGCATAGCGGGGGAAATGTGGATAGATCTATTGGGACTAACAGACCCCACTCGTCGGCCGGGGGCCGGCGGGTGCATATTGTCTCGGTCATAACGCTGACGTGGGATGGTAGTGCATATTTCGGGCAAATTGTTATTTCGTCTTGTCTGTAATGGTTTCCAGGTCGTAGTAGTATCATTCATGCGTCTAGCTAACACTATCATTTCTAACATAGTGATAACATGATGGCTTTCATTACTTAAATGTTTAACATAAAACCTGTGAACTCACCGGCATTATTTGCTGACGTTTTTAGCATGTTTGTCTCAGGTCTTTGAGGTAGAAGCATTGCATAGGCGCACGGAGTCTCACGGCGTCTAGGATTCATATGCATTTTACTTAGCATTTTCAGACTTTTATGCTTTTACTTTGAGTTATAATAAAGTTTTTATGCTTCCGCAGCGATGGATTATTTATGAAAACTTAATGGATTATCTACGTCGTTTTAACGTATCATATAGTGTCGTTTTTACGTATCATATAGTCTCGTTTATTGTGACCGTTGACTTGGATCCTGGTTTATCACGCGCCTCGCGGTAAAACCCCGCACGTGGACTTTGAGGGTGTAACAGACGCAAGTATCCAGTTCGTTTTCCTAAGACTACAGAAACTAGTAGGAAAACTCGATTTTGCGGACGAAATTCCAAAACAAGGGGAGAATGTGACAACAGTCAACAAACCAGGTCAACATCTGTACGCTTTTCAATTACTATTGTCATTATATGTGCATCCTTATACATTTTGCATACACTATACCCCCCCCCCCCCAGTCTAGTGAAGCTAGAGTTAATCAGAAAACTCAACAAGGAACACTTGTTTAGTCATACAACACCCGGACAAGTCACCAAACAAGCATCTCATGAAGTTACTACACTCTAACACGTGATAGCTCATCTTTAACATATGTATATGAATACATGGACCATCATGGGTTATCATTTAATAAACATATGATTCACAAACCCGATACCTATGAAACAAATAGATGTTGATGTCATCATCTAACTCTCAAAAGACATTCCTATGTCTTAACCTAGCACGACCTATGGTAACTCACAAACTTTCTACTGTAACCATTAGCTATCAAAAGCCATGGAACACTTTAATAGATCTATTGGGTTAACACCCCCACTCTTGGTTAGTCGCTCTAATCGGTTACATACAAAAGAGTGTTAGTATTCTACCATACATACATTGTCTTTAGTGTACAATGTGCGAGGCACAACAGTCAAGAGGTTTGGTTATAGGACTCATGGTTTGCACAGTAATCATTCGCTTAGCTAGCCTATGATTGATCATACACGAATTACACATTTGTTTTACTTATTACGTCAAACTCGTGAACTCACCAACATTATTGTTGACAAATCCTTTATGCATGTTTTTCAGGTAACTAATTGGGCGCCGCAAGGATTCGAGGGAGAGGTTCAAGCATGCACTAAGTGGTACTGCTTGGAATGGGTTTTGTCAATCCAGTGATGTTTCGTTTTTAATTCCATGAATTCTAGACATTGTCTCATTTTCTAGATACTTTTATGTTGGTTTAATTAAATTATGACAATATCCATCTTCCATGGTGGTACTATTTTAATAAAAATGTGTGTTGCTTGAACCTTGTGCTTGAAAACTTTTCGATGGTCACATTCCCGTGTTTCCGCCTTGGCGGGGTGTGACAGTGGATGCGGGATGGACCTAAACTTTGTCGGAGGATTGATTATGTGCACACTTTACTTTGTGTTTTTGTTTTTACATGTAGACTTGGATATACATTAGACATATGAATTGCTAAACTTTGAAACTTATAAACTTATTGCTAAACTTGGCTTATGTATTCTCACCAACTTTTAGTTGACCCCCTCCCCCCAATCTTTTCTAAACTTAACATTTTAGGAAATACTGATGCTTGAAGTCTAATGCTATCAAGAGGAGTTATTTGAAGTTTTTAAGTTTCGTTTTATTGTTTGATGTACTAGATTTCATTCAAGACATTTTGCTATGTATTTCAGTTTGGATACTCTTAGTATTGGAATAAATGCCTATTTAAAAATTACATTAATTACCATGAGCTACTGAACAATCATCAATACGTAACATCCCAATGTTTCCGCCATCGGTTGGGGTGTTACACCTAAAGGGAACCCGACTATACTGACCAGGATGTCGTCTTCCAATACGCTTACAACATCAGTCTCAGGTTTCACTACAACAGTTTAGACGTCGCCCCTAATAATAGACCTTTAGGGGCGACAATCGTCCCTAAAGGTCATGTCAAATTTGCTTGGTGCCTAAAACCCTATGTGGCCCCTTAAGGTGTCGCCCCTAAAACCCTCTGTGGCCCCTAAAGGGTTTTTTTTCTGCTTTGTCCACACACGCACAATCAAACGCAATAATAACAAAACTAATTAACCAAACATACCAACATTTACACATATATAAAACATACCAACATTACATATATATAAACATACCAACATTTGTCTAAACATACCAACAAAACTAAACAAACATACAAATATTTACAGTCAAGCATACCAACAAAACTAAACAAACATACCAAAAACGCCTAAACGTTTTCGTCTTCATCTTCGTCGTCGTGATCGCCACTATTGCCGCTTTCACCTTGATTTCCAAAGTTTTGAGATTGGACTTGAGATTGGTAAAATTGATTACACATTTGAAGCATTTGTGCTTGGAACTCAGGATTCGTCATTATGGTATTAAATTGCTCCTACAAATATATGTATACCAAATGGGTCAAATATCCTATTTTCTAAACATATTTATACCAAATGGGTCAACTATCAACAAATAACTACAAATATATACCAAATGGGTCAAATATCCTATTTACTACACATATTTATACCAAACGGGTCAAATATTAACATTTAGCAAACATACATACACCAAATGGGTCAAATATCATATTTTCTAAACATATTTATACCAAATGGGTCAACTATCAACAAATAACTACAAATATATACCAAATGGGTCAAATATCCTATTTACTACACATATTTATACCAAACGGGTCAAATATTAACATTTAGCAAACATACATACACCAAATGGGTCAAATATCCTATTTACTAAACATATTTATACCAAATGGGTCAACTATCAACAAATGAACTACAAATATATACCAAATGGGTCAAATATCATATTTACTAAACACATTTATACCAAATGGGTCAACTATCAACAAACGAACTACAAATATATACCAAATAGGTCAAATATTAACATTTAGCAAACATACATACACCAAATGGGTCAAATATCCTATTCACTAAACATATTTATACCAAATGGGTCAACTATCAACAAATGAACTACAAATATATACCAAATGGGTCAAATATCCTATTTACTAAACATATTTATACCAAATGGGTCAACTACCAACAAATGAACTACAAATATATGCCAAATGGGTCAAATATCCTATTTACTTAACATTTAAACTACAAAGACATACCGGTGTAAATGCGGTTGCGTTGGCGTTGGCGTAAGATGCGGAAGGCTTTCTCTGGGATAGGGTATAGTCCCAATCCCGCGAACATGTCCGCGACGTCTGCCCAACACTTCTTCAAGTATACCAATCTTCTAACACCCCAAATAATATTAGTTTTTAACATACTTTAAACCCAACAAACAATCGCAAAAACATGAAAACTAAACACACACATACACATATATATACCAACCTCATCCTACCGTTGGGAGCTGCTTCCTCCTCCTCCTTCTCCTTCTTCTTCGGCGACCCGTTGACGTTCAGACTCAAAACGTGACCTTAACCTGTGTTGTATTTCACAAAAGTGATTTAATAGAATTACATATATATATATATATCTAATATATTATAAATAAATGCTTACATAATTCTCTTCATTCTGAGGGGTATCAAACGTCCCATGCCTTCCTGTATGTCCAATACGGTATGCTTCATACCGTTCCATGTTCTGTTTAACATTAAAAGTTAAATTATAAGTTAAATAAACATTATCGTCTATGTATACGAATATGTTATGTCATTGTTGTGAAGTCTATGAAGTTAGAATTATTACACTTTCTGCACGGACATCTAATCGTTCCATATGAGTTGACGAATGATTTGACATACTCAGTGAAATTGGCAATTCCTTTTTTCGTACTCAACGTCCAAACAGTTCTGTTAAATCCAGCTTTTATCGATCGACATGATAATGTGACTGAAACATAATTTGGGTTTAAGGCACGATAATTTAAATGAAACATATTATTGACACCTAAAGGGTAGGCTGCTAAACCCACTTTTTGAATACCTTATCTCATATATGAATGTGTATTACATGATTGTTTGTTTAAATAAAATTCGGCATCATTTCCCCTTAGCCCCCAAGTATATAATATAAATATATACCCGAGGAGCAAAGAGGAAACGTCAACCGAATCTTTCAAAAACAAACAATCATGTAGTACACATTCACATCCTAAATGAGATAAAGTATTCAAAAAGCAGTCCCAAAACGGGGACTACCCGAAATTAATTACTAAATCAATTTCGGGCGAGTATTTCTAAGCTCACTATGTTTTAAATTAGGATTCATTTTCGGGCATGTCTTACTAGTCTCATAAATAAACATACACTCATAAATACACACATACATACATACACTCATACATACATATACATACATACATACATACATACATATATACATACATACATACACTCATACATACATATACTCATTCATACATACATACATACATACACTCATACATACATACACCCATATGTACATACACCCATACATACATACATGCATACACTCATACATACACGCATACATACATACATACATACATACATACATACATACATACATACAAATAAAAAAACAGAAACAAATAAATAAAAAACAGAAAAAATAAAAAAATTGAAAAAAAACAAAAAAAACAGAAAGAATTATAAAAAACAGAAATAAATAAAAAACAGAAAAAATATAAAAAAACAGAATACATACCTAAATACACACATACATACCTATTTACACACATACATACCTATACATAACAATATAAGGCATAAATAAAAAAAAAAAATTAAGGGCGACTACTAACCGGTATTAGGGGCGAATCTTCAGCTGGTTTGGTAGATCGGAGCTTCCTACAACTCATATTTTTATTATTAAAAAAATTAAACATATACTTCAATAAAAAAAATACTTACAGGACAGGGGAGGAGAGTAGAGGGAGAGGAGGGTCGTGGAGGTGGTGGGGGTGGTCCGGTGGGGGGAAAAGAAAAAAGGGAGAGATTGAGAAAGTGAGAGGAGTGGGAGAGATTGAGAGAGTGAGAGAGTGAGAGAGTGAGAGAGCAGAGAGCAGAGAGATCTTTGAGAGAGGAAAAAGAAAAGAGGGAGAAGAGAAACAAGCGGGTTATTTATTATTTTTCGACCTTTAAGGGCGACTGTTGCCTCTAAAAGTGTCTCCCCTAACACTATTAAGTACGATAAAACCTGGTCCGTTGCTCTGCTCGTTGATCCGACGGCTGCATAGCTGGTTGGTAGGGATTGACCTTTAGGGGCGACCAAACAGCGGGTCGCCCCTAATGCTCAAAATTCTTGTAGTGAAGCTCACCAATCGGTAAGTATTCTTGAACTATTCGTGAACACATAATAAATCCTTAACAAACATGTTCGTATTCTTTCGGTTCGTTTACAGTCCTATATATAGTATTTATTCTAATCCCAAACACACTTTTTCAAACTTGTTTGGTTCTATATCTTTTTCGTCCTTCATTAGCTTTTCTTTTTTACATTCTACATGTAAAGAGTATCATTGACCCACACATTTTGTAGGAATACAAAAAAAAAAAGTAGAGAGAACATAGAAGCTAGAACATAAGTGACATCAACCCAACCAAACCACCGATACATTAATTTCTATTTGCATTTATTAGTGCACCTCACGAGGCAGGTCTTCAAATCTGTTTTAACTGCAAATTAAAATCATACAAAAAAAATGTTATAATCATAGAGAAATTACATGTATTCTTGTAATCATATTGAGAAATTACATATTCTTGTAATCATATGGTTTTATGTAAATTTTGTTATTTAAAATAATCAAATCGAAAGTGGTAAAAGCGTCGGTTCTCTCTGGGGGGGGGGGGGGGGGGGGCGGGTTCGATTCCCACGGGAGGCATGTGATGGATACCCCCACCCTTGTGGTGGGGTAGGTGGTTGGGAAGTGATGGAGAGACCCTTGACCCTTGTGGTCATGGGTTCGACTCCTGATCCCTCCAGGTTTTACTAGTTCACTACCGTCGTGCCTTCGGGCGGGTTTGTGGGCCGGATTTTCCCTGGAACAGGAGACGGGTGGGCCGAAGGGCTCTGTCCGTACGGACTAGAGGCCGTCTGGGGCCCCTTTCGGTCATTGGGGGCCGCGTAAGAGTACCCGGCAATACTTTAGTTGATCGTTAAAAAAAAATCAAATCGAAATATGGGTCCCACTTAAACTCTCTAGTGATCAAAACAATATGTTGGAATATCAGACTTATCAACGAGTTATCGGGATGTGTACGAACAACGAGTTAAGGGTGAGGGTCCTAGTCCCATAGCGGTTAGAAATGTGTGAATGTAAGATGTAAGTTTTTTAGTTGTGGGAGTTGGAGATTCTAAAAAAATAATTTTGTTTTTATTATACAACAACAACAACAACAACAATAATAATAATAATAATAATAATAATAATAATAATAATAATACAACCTACTCTTATAATTATATACTCCCAATAAGATATTGTAATTGTTAAAAAATTAATAAAAAATCTCATAAATTATATTTTTATTGAAAAAATAATTAGATTGTAAAGTTTATGTTAAATAAAGAGAAAGCGAATAAAGAAAAGCGATCATACCAAGACTCGGCATCATACAACTTTGAAACGAACAACCGATGATGCAATAATATTTTCTGCCCAAACCAAATCGACCAAACTTGGATTTACGTTTAACAACTCTACTAGAATCGCTCGGAACCAAAGATCCCGGAATTTCACTAGCCGGTGATGAAAGGGTCAGACTAGTCGAACCCAGTGGGATCTTGGTCAAATCGATCCCGGTTGGGCTAAATTTGGCCTGTTGAGGAAAACATTTGGCTACACAATTCCAATAACATGGTACCCTTTCTTCCGGTTTCTTGTCACCAATAAGCACACACTGATTAAGGCACCCACCCCAGCATGAGTAGATCCCGGCCCATCCTTGTTGTGATAACAACATCAAAACAATCAAAGTACTTATTAAAGTACTTGTCTTGATGCTTAATGTACAATATGTTTCCATCTTGATGATCTACCCTCACCTATTTCCAATTGCTTTATCAATTATGAATTATTATGTGCAAAACTTATAGGGCCAAGGATCCACCAAACACAATTTAATTCTCATTAATATTGTTTTTGACACATACGTTTAAAGGCGGGGGTTGTGGGTTGGGAGGTGTATTTTACAAAAATATAGTTTGTAAAAAATAAACAAGTCTATGTATATATACTAGCAGGAATCCGTGCGTTGCGGCGGGGCTGCACCCGTAACTTTTATTACATATATAATAATTTTAAACTAAAAATCATCATGTGTTCTTGTATGACAATTATTTTGGTGGAAGTCCTTTAATATTGAAAGCACGAATAAAAAAAACAAAAATTGATGCGGGAGAATACTGAAAACTTGAATCAGAAGACAAGATTTCAGTCTCTGAAAAAAAAAAGTAGCTAAATACTCTAAATGAAGCCATAAAAAATAAAGAATGGCGTGCGGGATGGGTTTGCCATCCCGTAGTACTAATTGTTCGATTATGTGGTATATTCCCGATTATGCTCCGAATGTATATAAGTCATTTCTCATGTTGGCGAATGTTTCGTCTAATGAGACACCCATAGGTGTAAAGGAGAAGTTTGTGTTATATGCGCGGATGAAAGAAACCATGACATTTGATCAAAGAAACCATGAGGTTGCTCTTGATTAACTTAATAGCCATGATGTTGCCCTTGATTAACACAACATTTGTCTGATTGTTATTTTTAACCGTAAATTTTTATTACATATACAATAAATTTTAAACTAAAAGTCATCATATATTCTTATTTGACAATTATTTTGGTTTTGCTAATGACCGAGTCAGTCACGAATGGGACGATGCCTATCTCTTTTATTTGAGTTTGAATATGTTAGTCAAATTTTTATGTATTATTTTTAGTATAAGTTAATAAGTTATTTAATTGTTGTACTTTTAAACTAAAAGTCATCATGTATTCTTGTTTGACAATTATTTTGGTTTTCCTAATGACCTAGTCAGTCATGAATGAGACGATGCCTATTTCTTTTATTTGAGTTTGAATATGTTAGTCAAATTTTTTATGTATTATTTTATTATAAGTTAATAAGTTTTTTACAAGCTTTTATAAAATACTATTTACATTATAAATATAAATGTTAGATGTAATAACACTACATTATTGTTTGTCATTTATTACACTACATTATTAAATGCTAAAATGTAGAGGGACAATATTGTAAATGAGAAATTATTTATGCATTAACACTTGTACCAAATGCAAAAACAATGTTTTTATGTGTCTTAAAATTAAATGAAAATTACTATCTTACCCATCTAGAATCTATTATATAGTAGTATAGATATAGAAGTATAGATAGATATAGATTTATACTTAATGCTATATGTGTATTAATTAATATAATTTAATAATATTGTAGAAAGACTATTTTAACCTCTTACTAACTTCATTAAGGTGTTGTACCATAAGCATAAAGTATAGCAATTACTTAAATTTGATTGGTATCCTTGCCTCATGCTTTATAATATATATATATATATATATATATATATATATATAGGGGTGGGTTCATTGGGGAACCAAAAAAAAGTGGAGAACTAGGGAACCAAGGGTATTTTTGTCCAATTTGTCAAAAGTCCAAAATAACCTAACCACCTTTTATTCAAAAGTATCCATGATCTCTAATGGCTCTCTTTCTCTCTCTAAAAATATGCTTTCTTTCTCTGTAAACCCGATCTCCCTCACTACAAATTGGGTCTATCTTTCTATCTAGAAATCTAGTTTCTCACACTAGAAATCTGGTCTCTCTCTCTAAAAATCTGGTCTCTCACTCTAGAAATCGGGGTTTTACATTTCACAGCAGATTTCACGACGTTCTTCAGCAGATTTTATGACGATTTTTGGTGTTTTGCATTAAAATTTCAAATCTGGTAAGTTTAGGGTTTGTAGTTTTGTTGATGATGTTGCATCTCTTTTATTTCACACTGGTCACATATATTTTTTGTTGTAATTGCTTGTTGAGCTGTATACTGTTTCCACATCTATTGATTAGCAGATAATTACTTGGAAATTGCAGCGGTTGATTTTTTTTTTTACTAAGTGATTTTGATTTAGGTGTTTGATGTTAGTAACTTGAAGTGCTTAGTTATGAATTGTTAATGATATTGATTTTTTTATTGAATGATTTTGATTTAGGTGTTTGATGTTAATAACTTGAAGTGCTTAATTATGAATTGTTAATATCATAAGTCATATACTAGTATTTTGCTCTAATTGTTTATTGAGTTAGTTTTAATTTTGTATTAAGTTGACTAGCAGATAATTAAGTGGAAATTGTTGCTATTGAATTATTTGTTCTGTATGATTTGTTCAATTTTGTTGTACAGGTAGGTTTTGTTGATGACGTTAAAAAAAGGTAGGTTTTGTTGATTACACCTTCAAGATTTGATTTCTGTATAATATCATAGGAGATGAGTTTATGTGTGCTTATTGCTTGCATTTGTTACTGCTTTTACCTAAAATAGTATGTTGGAATACTTGTTAGGCGTGGTTTTTTTCTTCCATTAATGGTTAAATTTAACAGTTTATGGACAAGCTTTTTAGTTGCTTTTGATTTTAATGCAATGAGTTGCTTTTAAAGAATTTTAACATGTTAATTTTTTTTTTAGTTTGATTTATTTATATTTGTAAACATAACATCTTAAATTTGTTGGTTGGAATTGAAATTGATTTGTTTTATAACAAGATCATTTTTAAATTTGTGATAAGAAGATGCCCCTGCTCTAACATGTTAAATATGCTGGTTGGAACTGAAACTGAATTATTTTATTTTTATAATGAATTTAACATGTTAAATTTGTTGGTTGGAATTAAAGTTGATTTATTTAATTTTTATAATGAATTTAACATGTTAAATATGCTGGTTGGAACTGAAGCTGAATTATTTTATTTTAGTTAGATTTTCATACATATTTGTAAAAACATAACATTAAAAAGAATTAACATGTTAATCAAATGAGAGTCAAACATAAAATCCTACTAATAAGATTCGAATAACTCATCGTGTGTGACTGATTCAGGATTTCAATTGAACTTTTTGTGATTTTTCATAACAACACCACCTTTTTTCAATAGTCAAATTGAGTAGTTGTACCTCTTGTAACCATGTATGTTTCAGTGTGTTAAATAATAACTACAATAACTAAGTGGTTTGTTGCGCGTTACGGCAAGAACAGTGATAATTGCGAAGAAAGGTCAGATGATATGTAATCTGATCTAAGTACATAGAACGCAACATATTACTAACGGAAGAACAAAAGTACAGGTGTATGTTGCAACCTACGGTTCACATAAGGTATGGTATTCTAGATCATACAAAAGGGGCGGCGGTTTTTTTCTGCAAAATGTACGATACTGTTTATTAACAATAACTATCAGATTAAAAAAATGTTGGTGTAGGTTGATGTTGTTGACTGCATCACTTTATAGATTGGGTTTAAGTGTATACACAAATTATATATATACATATACCATAATTTTTTATTTATGTATTAAATTTTTTATCATTTATAAATGAAAAAAAAAACTCAATACTCCTTCCAAACCCACATTCACAATGTTCTGTGCTACCTCACTTTTAGTTGGAGGGTTTGCCGAAAGATCAGGAACAGGGGTGGTGGTCGGAGCTTCGGTTATTGCTTGTAATTTGTGGAAGGTGGTGCTGGGTACGATTATCGCATGGTGGTCGAAGGATTGCAGGGCTTTAACCCTAATCGATGCTAACAAATAAAATCTTAAGAAAACCCAATTGATAGACCTAAGGAAAAGGGGCAAACCTAGTATAGCGATAGCCTTCATTGATTTTTGGCGACGAAGATTCACTATTGATTTTCGAGGAAAGGTTGCACTCTAACGACCAAAATAACAAAGGAAAAAGTAAGAACTAAATGGGAAGAGCAGAGGAAGGAAGAAGATGATGAACCTGTGATGGAATCCAGCATAAAGTCGTGCAGGAATGGGCCAGGAACAACGTCAAACGAAGGTGTTAGGTAATCAGCAAAATCACAAGGAGGGAGGATAATCGTGGCAAAGTTTTAGGCAAAACACGTGTGTATTAAAATAATAACAGCTTGTTTGGATATTATATATATTGAAGCCCTATTCATGCCCACTTTTATTTGATATATAGTGTAATGGTGACCCTGCTTGACTTTAGCTACCCGACCCATTTTGGCCCGTTCCCAAGATTCGTTGACATGCCCATATTTCTTTTACTATCTTTCACCTTTGGATTTGCCACGATTATCCTCCCTTCCTGTGATTTCGCTTGTTACCTACCACCTTCGTTTTACGCTGTTCCTGGCCCTATTTCTGTGCGACTTTCATTTGATATCTAGTGTAACGGTGACCCTACTTGACTTTAGCTACCTGGCCCATCTTGACCTCTTCCCAAGCTTCCTTGACATACCTAGATTTCCTTTACTATCTTTCACCTTTGGATTTTTATCTTTATTTTGCAGCAAAAGCTCGACATCCCTGCATTAGAAAGAGTTATAGCTCATTAAATAAAAACTCAAGTATAGTACCATCTACTTGAATAAGGTACATGTAATGTGCAGACAAAGAATAATTTGTTTTCCAAACTGATAATTTATTAAAATGCAGCCTAAGCATTAGTATTAGAATTCCTGTCTTTTAAAAAGCTTTAAAGCTAATATTACTTGTCCGTTGTTATCATTTCGAATAACTGATCATACATATTTGGACCTTTGTCTATACTCCTCACTGACACACGAATTCCTGCATAATATCTTATCAGGGGTATTTAAGACATAAGGTTAATAGTCAAACAATCTGAAACGCCTTATGGAATGAATAAAGTAGTAAATTGGTACCTCAAAGAAATCCCTGCATAATATCTTGATTTTTAGTTTGTGTCGTTGAAATTCATAATATTAATATGTTTTAATCTAAGACGAATTTTTGTAGTTAATTTATAATAAACTCTTTTTTTTTCTTTCTTCTTTTTCTGAAGTGAAGTTCTAATATTTAACCTATATTCAAGTGCAGGTATAGGAGCATGGGTTTGTCAATAATGCAGTCAAAAGGGAACTTAGTGAGAGTGAATTTGATGAAACGAATAAATAAGTCAGGGGTGGAGGCGATGCGCCACAAAATATGCATGAATAGTAATGTTGTTCGTAATCTACAAAGAATCTTACACACTAAATCTTTAAATATTCACAAGATTGAGATACTATTACCACTGCTTCGTGACACTTATTGTATTTCATAATGAGTCGATTTTCCATTCAGGTGGTTGGAACTTTAGAAAAGTTTGATATGTTTCGTTTGGCATGGGTGGCACAGTTTGAAAATGAAATTACAAAATTAGGTCAGCAAACATTTTTTTTGCTTGATTTTAACATGTTAAAAAAATTGATTAAACATTTTAAGTTCTTTTCTCTCGGTTTGATTTTCACATATATTATTAAAATACAATCAATATTAAAATGATTTAACATGTTAAGTTTTTTTTTATTAAGATGTTAAAGTATTTTGATTTAACATGTTAAATTATTTTTAATAGAGTAGGTTTTTCAATTCAAAAGGGGGTAGCGGCGCAACTTGTAGCTCGTTTACCCGCCGCCCACTTGTAAAACTTGTTGGTTTAAATGGATATTTTAAGTTAAAAAAATTATTTTATTTCAGTTTGAAAATCAACCGGTTTGCAAAACTAGAAACTTTTAATTGTGCATTAGAAACTTTTAACATGTCAAAATACAAAATAATAACTATAATTTAGAAACATATCCCAATCATTTTCTTCAAGATTACATAGCCTATGAGTAGCTCTTTGTACTTCTAACAAAAGATTTTGAATCAGGCAAATCATAATTTAAAATCGCATTCTATTTTTATAAATTATAAATATTAACTATTCTAATTCTTTTAACCTTTACTCATATACTTGTGGGTTTTTAAATGAAAAAAAATCATTTAACATCTTAAATTATTTTATTTCCGCTTCGTAAAACATAACATGATACTAAAAAATTAACATGTTAAATTATTTTATTTTAGCTTGATTTGTAAAACCTAACATGGTATTAAGAAGATTTAACATGTTAAATATTTTATTAAAAAGCTTCACTGATATTTTTTTAGATTTTTTTCCATGTTATTTTTAGCTTCTTATGAAAAAAAAATCAATTTAACATGTTAAATTTATTTCTTTCGGTTTGAATTTCACATAGATTATTAAAACAGAACATTAAAAAGATTTAACATGTTAAATTTTTTTATTAAGATGTTAAAGTATTTTGATTTAACATGTTAAATTATTTTATTTCAACTTAAAAATTAACTTGTTTTGAAATTAGAAACTTTTTATTGGACGTCAGGAACTTTAACATAAAAAATGGTATATAAATCACTAATTTCAAAAATAAATCTAAAGCCTATGATACTACATGACTTAATATGGTGGGACGATTACACCAAATCCAATATTGCATTATGTGGTGAATTGAGACCATTTTTTGTTGCATTTAAATTATTTTTTTCCTGCATTTAAACCGTTCTTTCAATCTGACTACTTAAACCGTTTAGACCATTTTGGCATTCAATCTGACCTTGGCTGCATTTAGACCATTTTTTCATTCAATCTAACCATTTTGTTGCATGTGACCATTCTTTGCTACGTTTATACAATTTGACTTTATAAGTCAAAGTTGTTACATTTTGGAATTCAATATTACCATTTTGATTCCCGGTCAATGTTGTTACATTTTAGAATTCAATATGACCATTTTGACTTTCCAGGTCAAAGTTGATACCTTTCAGAATTCTATATGACTACTTTGACTATCTAGGTTAAATTCGTTACCTTTCAGTCATTCAAATTGCACCCTTACATTGAAACCAATTTAACCATTCAAACTATAATTAGCAGTTCACATTGTGTATTAAAACCCATACAACCATTATAACAACTACATTTCAATTGAGTTTCTAAAAGAACCAATACATTGCACTTATAAACATATGCTTTGCTAGACAAGAAATTCCAAAAGGTCATCTTTTTTTTTCAAACTTCTATTCTTCTTTATTAGAGCATCATCTTATCTAATTTTAGGTCTGCATTCTTCATCTTTAATGCCTTGTTCTTCATTTCAAGAAAGTCACAATTGACTTCATGAGAAATCAGAGCATAAATTTGTTCTTTCTACATGAAGAACTTGCAATCTAACATTTGACATATGAAATAAGAAAATCATGATGCATTCAAAGGCCATTAGGGAACCAGAATTACACACACATGAAGAAATTAACATACATGCCATTCAGGGCATCCATAAACTAATGTACATGCCTAGCACGTCGATTTCCAGCTACCATATGTGCTATTTCTGAATGAAAAAACAATCTAACGTGTTAAATTATTTTATTTTAACTTGATTTATAAAAATAACATAATATTAAAATAATTTAACATGTTAATTTTTTTTATTTCAGCTTGATTTGTAAAACATAACATGTCATTAAAAAATATAACATGTTAAATTATGTTGATTTAACATGTTAAATTATTTTACTAAGTGAACCTTTAATAGTCAAACAATGTGAAACTTTTTATGGAATGAATAAAATTGTAAACTGGTACCTCAAAGAAATCCATGCATAGTATCTTGAATTTTAGTTTGTGTCGTTCAGATCCAAGATAAGCATAGTAATGCCATCTGTAATTACAAAAAATCTTACACATTAAATTTTCAATTTTCATAAGATTTAGATACTACTACTTCGTGACACTAATTGTATTTCTTCACAGGTTGGTTTTTCATTCAGGTGGTTAGAACTTTAGAGCAGTTTGAATGTTTCGTTCCACACGGGTGGCACATTTTTTGTACACTACTATAACTTCTAGAGAATGTTTATATGAAAATGAAATTAAACATAATTAGGTCAACAAACAATTTTCCCACTTGGTTTTAACATGTTAAAAAAATTTGATTTAACATGTTACATTCTTTTTTTTTCCAGTTTTGAGTTTCACATGGATTAATAAAAGATAACATTAAAAATATTTAACATGTTAAATTTTTTATTTAGATGTTAAAGTATTTTGATGGAACATGTTAAATTTATTATTTCAGGCATTTAAAACCCCTTATTTAGTTTATGTTTGATAAAATAATAATCACTAATGACTTTTGTCTCTAAAAAGGTCAAATGTGAACTTTTTAGGAACGGGTTGATATTAAACCTAAGAATCTAGTAGCAGAGATGAAATAGAACTAACATGCCGTCTCTAATCACAAAAATAATAGTCAATGCATCCAACCCCTCCCTCTAAACAAGTGAAAATAAAGACAACAAAATAATGACCAAACAATACACCTTGATGTATCCCCTAATGGACATATCACAGTCATATATAACATGTATTAGTATCTTGTATCTACATTGGCAATGTGTAAAAATACCTCCTTGCCAATTATTGCAATTGTGGGTATAGTCAATAACCATGGTAGTTGCCTAAACATAGCTGCTTCTATAGGTCTTGTACATAACAACACCAATGTAGCACTACCATAATCTTCACCACAAACAATCACACAACTTTATAAACCTGCATATATAATATATGTCACTTACCTAAGAGTAAAAATATCATGCTTTAATGTCTAAAGTAGCAAAGACATACCTTATCAGCGACCAGATCCAAAAGCGCACCAAAAGCAGTTCCTAAGTTTGTCTATTATCAAACATAAAAACGAGGAATCACTACTCGGGCGATGAAAAGAACAACCCTTTCTTTGTAAAAAGTTCCAAAACATGATATATGCATACTTTTCTTGCTAAATATCCATCAAGCCAATATGTAACTGATGCCCAATGAAAATATCCGTTGTAGCATTTGTTCCAGACTGACTGCCCATATAAAAAGCTAAACGAACACAAAAAATGATTTGTTAGCTTCGTCAAACACTGTGCATAATAATGAATATTTTGCATAATAAAATACAAGCATAAACCTGTTTATTCAATGGTTTGTATTCAACGATGAAATCATAAAATTATATGTTAAAATGAAAGTTATTATATGTACAATCCGAACTATACCACAATTTGTTAAGAGCGAATTCTTCATTAACATGTTACTTCAGTTAAACCAGTTTATTCAAAAGTTTGTATTCAACAATGAAATCGTAAAATTAGGTCATCGGCCGTGGCCAGGAGAGATCCTTGGTTCATAAGTAATGTCTTGCCTCTTAAATCAACAACGCGTTTTGGGGCTTAATGTTAGTGGATGAGAGGAGAACTCCACAGTTAAGCGTGCTCAGGTGGGAGAAATTTCAGGATGGGTGACCTCCTGGGAAGTCTCCACTTGGGCAACCAAAAACAAATCCGTGAGCTCTGGATGGGCAAAGCGGACAATATTGGTGATGAGAGGGGCGGGATGTTACAGATGGTATCAGAGCCACTCCTGTGCCGTTCGGGATGGTGGGTGCACACCTCATCAGGGACGATGAGACTCTAACAGTGGGTGAATGTGACACCCCAGGAACACACCTCATCAGGGACGATGAGACTCTAACAGGGGGTGAATGTGACACCCCAGGAAAATCCCACATCGGCCGTGGCCAGGAGAGATCCTTGGTTCATAAGTAATGTCTTGCCTCTTAAATCAACAACGCGTTTTGGGGCTTAATGTTAGTGGATGAGAGGAGAACTCCACAGTTAAGCGTGCTCAGGTGGGAGAAATTTCAGGATGGGTGACCTCCTGGGAAGTCTCCACTTGGGCAACCAAAAACAAATCCGTGAGCTCTGGATGGGCAAAGCGGACAATATTGGTGATGAGAGGGGCGGGGTGTTACAAATGATTAGTAATATGAAAACTGAGAACAGTGGCAATGTCGAGCGATTCCTCCGGTTGAATGTAATACTTAGGTTTTTCTGACCTAGGCTTTTAGATTAGGGCTTCGACTTTGGGATAGATCTGCGATGAAACATGATGGTGAAGGTTGGAGGTTGAAGACGAAGATGAAACAATCTGGGATCTTATAAAGCTTAGTTTGAGGCAAGATCGTCATCTTCACTCTACACATCTCATTAGCCCTTGTAAATCTAAGCTTTCCAAGCACCTTTCGCAACTCCTTACCGTTCAGCTTATCATCAGCTTAACATTGAAACAAAATGATACAAAAAAGAAAACTAATCTTTAACATGCTAAATATGCAACTAAAAAACAAGCAACAACAAGTCTTCAAACAACATTTTAAATGAGATAGCTTATTTCAATATTCAAAAACTATAATTATTTACTTCTTATTAGTTTTACATGTTAAACTTATTTGTTTTACATGTAAAACATCATGTAAACGAATTTCAACTGAAATCAGAAACATAAACAAAGAGAATTGCTAGATCTAAACATAATTTCCAGATCTAAACGAATTTCAACAAAAAAAAATAGAAACATAAAAAAGAGAATTTCCAAATCTAAACAGAAAGCAACATACCGAATTGCCAAATCTAAACGAATTTCAACTAAAAATCGAAAATAACAAAGAGAATTTCAGGATGAGACCAAAAAATAAAATTAAAATAGAAATTCAACTAAAACAGAATATAACAAAGAGAATTAGATCCAAACGAATTTGTGCTTGAAATCATAACAGCTTAATAGTTGATTAATCATTAGATCAGATTAAAAAAAAAACCTGGACATTGATGGTTACTGGTAGAGATCGATGGTTGCATTGATGGTTGAGATGGATGGTTTCATTACTAGTAGAGATTGATGGTTGCAGGTGCAGGTGTATGTCTTTGTTGCTTGTAGAGATGGAGAAGAAAGAAGCTTGTTGTAGAGAGAGAGAGAGAGAATGCAGAGAGAGAGAAAGAGAGAGAGAGAGAGAGAATGCAGAGATAGAATTCTAGTAGATGTTTTTTTTCCTAATTCCAAATATACCCTTTCTTTGAAACTTAGGTTAGATGGTGACAATCTAATCTCAACCCTTTAATTTTTTGATCTAAAGGCTCTAAACATGGTTCCCTGGTTCCCCATTGAACCTCACACTATATATATATATATATTGCAAAGGGATTAATCCTACATGTCATGCTCTTATGCAATCTCTCATTTGAGAGATGCCACATAGGATGTGGTGTGACAACTCTAAACCAATTAAAAAAAAAAGAAATAAATATGATTTAACCTAATCTATTATAATCTTTAACCTAGTATATTAAATACCTAATCTACTAAATCTAAATATTAAAACTTTATTATTTTATCTCTCGTGTTTCCTCTCATAACTTTTAACCGTTAATCTCTTTTATATACGAAATTTTTTAAAGAAAAAAAATACACCAAATTAACGAGCGTTTTATTATCTTTCCAACGAGTACCATAGTGCTATATAAAAATCGGAGAAAAAAAATGACTATTTTTTTAACCCGACAGGTAATGTGTCGGGTTTGGAATTAGTTTAAAAAAAATTGTGGGTTTGGGTCGGGTCTGGGATTAGGTGATACCCGACCCGATTACCCGAAACAACATACCCAAATACCCGAACTACATACCCGATCATATACCCATGAATTTTTTAGCGCATCACATAACCCTTAAACTAATGCGTTCGATATTTCAATAATTAACATTTTTTTGTTATTTCATGTTAGTTCTTTTTAGAATGATTGATTACAAACTTCCAAATTCATTTGTAATGGCACTAGATTTATACCCCGGTGCAGAGATTCGTTTTTTTTTTATATTTGAATATGATAACTTATGTCAGAGATTTGTTTAAAATAATAATAATAATAATAATATATTATTATATTATATTAGATATTTCAACCCCGGACGCTCCGGGGATAAAAACTAGTAGTATAGATATTGCAAAGGGATTAATCCTACATGTCATACTCTTATGCAATCTCTCATTTGAGAGATGCCACATAGGATGTGATGTGGCAACTCTAAACCAATTAAAAAAAAGAAATAAATATGATTTAACCTAATCTATTGTAATCTTTAACCTAATCTATTAAATAACTAATCTACTAAATCTAAATATTAAACCTTTATTATTTTATCTCTCGTGTTTCCTCCCATAACTTTTAAACGTTAATATCTTTTATATACGAGATTTTTTAAAGAAAAAAATTACACCAAATTAATGAGCGTTTTATTATCTTTCCAACGTAATGCTAAACACATCATAGCTGTTAATCTTATTACGATTTGGCATGTAGATAAATTAAGCACGTAAACATAGTTTTAAGTTTAAGAATGGTACGGTTGCGTCAAAATATAAAGTAACCCAAATTTGTACCATCTAATGAAAACATATTATATTGACCTGACTCGTTTCTGGACAAAATTTACGTCAAAACACAGATCAACTAAAAACGCACATAAAAATAAGTACGAAAAATTATCATATTTGACCTAACTCATTTTCGAAAATATTTGACTTGAAATGTAAACCAACTTGAATTTATACTGACATATACGTAAAAGTAAACATGTAAAACTCAAGTGGATCAAAATGATATTTTATAAAGTTCTTAGAAAGATTTGGGGTGTAAATATCAATGCTAAAAGTGGAAGAAAAAAAAGTTATAATACCCCAAATAAATGAGATTATGATTAGAACGGAGATCTTAAGTTCAAATCTCAACGGTAGAAATACTTTATAGGATTTAGTATAAAATAGCGAAGCAGTTAAAAAAGTAGGATCATGCCATCTCAATAGGTAACTTAAACCATTAACATAAAATTATTTTGATTATTAAAAAAAATTAAAACATTAGTATTAATTAAATTTTTTAACATTACATAATATATAAACATAATAAAACACACCAAAAGACATCATAAAATGATGTATTTCTCTAATTTCATTTTTCACTCTCTCTAACAGGTTTATGAATAGGCACCAAAGTAATTTTACATATTATTCTTTTCCTTGTTTCTTTTAATCTTCATCTTATCGGATTGAAGTTCATTAAACTTTAACAACATTTTTGATATGTTATTCAAATTATGTTTGTAGTTGTGTCGAATAGAGGATGTTTCTCGTTTCCCTTTACCCCTGACACCGGGAGGGGGGGGGGGTTAATCAGTTCTTCCCAGACTTCTAGTTCTAGTTTGTCATTTGTGTTGTTTATCAGTGACAAACCAAAGATTTATTTTCTGAGTAGACGATTAAGATTTTTGCCAACAAATTACACTATTTTAAACAACCCCCCATACATGTGTAACATTAAGAAATTCCCTATACATTTTTTAATTTTATTTGACATTTGATTATTCAATAAAACTCCATTAATAATCATTTCCATTATTTTTTCCCTTCTAATAATTGTTTCAAATTATACAAATAAAAAATCATATTCAACAATCTTATTTCCAATAAATATTTGATTTTTGTAAAAGTAATTTTTATAAATGAGATTTAGTTATTTAAGAAATTGTTTGATTAAATTTTTTTTGTTATTTTAATTATTTAAATATATTTTATTTCATTAAAATAAGTAAATTTATATGATTTACAAAAAAAAAAATCAAATGTTATATAATTTATTTAAAGTATATTAATTTCAAAAAAACAATTTGGATTTTTATCTTTTAAAAATTAACCCAAACCCAAACCTAATCCCTTTTCACCCGACCTAACACCTAATCACTCCCAACACCTCCATTTCCCCATCCAGATCAATCCCATCCCGAGAATCAAACCTCGTCGATTGATAATCCAATTCAACCTCAGAACTACGTTTATTTTAAAATCAAATTGCATGGATCGAGTCGTTTTTAGTTAATACACTTTCCATAATCCAATTATGTGTTTTACTTACTTGATTGACAGCTAACTGAACATTTATTTGAAACAAAAAAATTAGACCTAGGCGTATATTAAATCAATCCCAACCAAAACCATATACACCTTTAGGACCCTTTCGCCTCTATTTTCCCCCAATCAAATGAAACACACACACCCACACACTTTCTTTCGACATTGGATCAAGCTTGGTCTTGGTTTCTCTTTTCTACGACTAGACTTCAATTGCAAACAATATGTCTTAATTGAAGCCATCTCTATACTCGTTTTTATATGCCCTAAAACAACCCTAACCTTAATTTGATTATCAAAAACATTTTGATGTTCAATTGATCTAAGATAAAAACTAGGGTTCTTAGGTTTTATTTGGAAATTAGGATTAATTGTTTTATAGGTTTATATTCTCGTTTGATTTAATTCACAAGTTCAAGCTTAGACCAACTAGTCAGGGCCTTGGCTTTAAAGTTCAGGCCCACCAGTGGTCCCGGGTTCAACCCCGACTCTCAACCTATTCCCTTATATTTTTTTAATGTTGTTTTTCTTTTTATTTTAATTATTTTAATAATATTCATTTATTCAATTAAATTACTTAAATTGTTAAATTATATATAATGTTTCATGAATTCTATCAAAACTCCTGTAACGTTTATAAACTTTGAACTCTACTATTTATATTTTTAATATCTGAAAATCTATTATTCCATATTCTTAATCATTTTTCTTGTTTTAATCATAATTAAATATTTATAAATTTATTTTTATTATTTAAAACCTTAAAATTTTTAGTTATTAGTTTATTTATTTAAGTTGTGTATTTATATTTTTGGATTAGAATTTATATTAAACAATTAATATTAGTCATCGTTGCTTCCATTGTGCAAGTCTGTTACCAATCTGTTATTTCGCCCAGCCCCTTCTAGTCGGGTTGTTACACACGACCTATCACACATTTTTGAAAGACTTATTATGTTTCTATAAAACCCATAAAAAACTTATGTTTAGAACCATTATTAAAACACACATGTACAATTTGTTTAAAAACACTAAAATATATATTTAAACAAGGAAAAGTAGAGAATACTTGCAACTAGCTCAAGGCTAGGGATGATTCACAAAACACAAGATTTGAATTGGGTTGTAAGCGTGTTCTTCTCAAATATTAAGCTCCA
Organism: Ambrosia x helenae; assembly: GCA_030844895.1. Classification (NCBI taxonomy): domain Eukaryota; kingdom Viridiplantae; phylum Streptophyta; class Magnoliopsida; order Asterales; family Asteraceae; genus Ambrosia; species Ambrosia x helenae. Next base: position 43,355,377 of record CM061228.1, read on the forward strand.
AGCTTGAAACACACTTAAATGGGTTGGAATTAGGGATGAAACTAATATAAAATTGGTTTTTAAAGTTTGAAAGTGAAGTGTGTGCGCGCTTGATGACCTACGACCAAGAAGATACGAAAGAGGAAAAAATGTGTTTTTGAAATGAAATGGGTAGCATGTTATTTTATAAAGATATTTCATTTACAATCATGATCATAAAATAACACAAACCATCCTACAATCTTCTCATTTAGACACTAGATCAAGAAACAAGAATTGATTGAGATTTCGGTAAATAAAAAAAAAAGAAGAAGAAGAAGTAGGGTGGTCATGGTTGGTTAAAGTGGAGCCCACATGCCTCCAAAATGTCAGCCAATATTATGTTATTGTTATAAATAAGTTATTATGATGACTATCCACATTCCAACTCCCATCTCTTCATATGCTTTGTATTAATGTAAGAGCCTTATAAATAGAGGCTTCATGTAATTGTTATGTTACACACTCAATGAATAAGACTTCCCTCTTCTATCCCTCTCTAAATCTTCCTCTAATCTTTGTTCATAGTTCTTATATTTTGTATGCTAGTAGGCCATTGTTTTACAACACGTTAAAGAGACATTAGTTGCTAATAAAGTTTATTCAATTTCTTTGGTTTAAGCTAAAACATTAATAGTTTTTGGTGATACAAGACGTCAAGACTATTAATAACGACTTTAGTTGTCTTATTTCAAGATTTTGACAATCACATAATAGATGGGTAGCATATAACTGTTTTATATTATGGTATCTAAAATGTTGAAATTGTATATAGTTTCTATGGATATTTGTGAATATTAAATTCATGCTTATATTTTGATATTTGAAATGTTTGTGATGAAAATGCTATATTGTGATAAACTAATACATAAATTATATGTTTTTATTTTAAATGATGAAACACTTTATTTTACAAAGATTGTACCATAACTTGTTTTATTTGGTAACATGTTATAACATCATATGTTGAATTATGTATACAATTGACTATCTTGTATTTTATATGTTATCATTTACTTAGCATTGATTAGAACAAATAAAACAAAGTTATGGTTTATTATCACTCCCATGAAAGATTTACATTTGACATCCAAAGTGTCATACACCTTGAATCTCATTATCATGTTATAAAAGGTCGTAAGATGTTGGGCCGATAATATTATATGACTTGGACATATAATTACTTCTCCATGGATGTTATGTGAAGAAATGTTTATATATGACGGAAATTGGATAAAACAAATTTTGTTTGTTTGTCAAACCTCAAATATGCTCTTGAAGTAGCAATGTCATTAAAATTGGATGAAAGGTTTGAAGTGACTTTATATCCGTCCAAAAAGGAATGAATATCCATGAATGTTTTCGGATTCTTTCTCATTCCCTGAAGTGAATGTGATGAAAAATGATCGGTATAAAGGTTAAAGATCATGTACATAACTAAGGAAGTTGTAATGATTCCACCATGAAAGTTTTGTGGTTATAATCCATTCCCTGAAGTGAATGTGATGATATAATGATCAGTGTAAAGTCCATGATCATGGTAATTGAGGAAATATAATTACTTCTCAATTTTATATGGGAAAATTGGATAGAACGAATTTTACTTATCATACCTCAAATACGCTCCTGAAGTAGCAATACCATTAAAAGGGTATGAAAAGTTTGAAATGACTTTATATTCTTATGTCCAAGAAAATAATAAAGCTTGGTTGCTTTTACTCCATTTCTTGAAGTGAATGAGATTATATAACAATAATTGAAATTGTCATGATCATGGAGATAATTGAGAAAGTTGCAATGATGGTCATAATGTGATCAACCATCAAAGATTATTATAATAATAGCCAAGTTAAATAATGAGATTGGTCATAAAAAATGCAATAAAGACCATGTTACTAATGAGATTGACCACCACATGTGGCAAATAAAAGGATTGACTATGTAACATGATGGTTTGAACATTAAAGTTATAATACATTCTTTCATATCTTATGTTTTGTGTTACATACGTGAAAGTAATACATATTCGATCATAAACTAGAAGTTTAGTTTATGGATCATAACTATTTAATTAGTTGGCATGACCAGTAAGACCACACCGAGTCGATGATGATGTGAACATAATGAAGAACTTAAAGATTCTTCAATCTGGTACATAGCATGTAATGTTTGATCTTAAGCGAAATTATATATTTTCCATATAAAGTAGGGTGAGTATCACTATATATTTTGGAATTGATTAAAGGGTACGCATATCCTAACATGATACCATTTAGTATTTAAAATTGATGCATCATCTAAATGGTTATCAAGTTTGCAACCAGAAGTTTGCTTGATTTATGGCTTAGCTAATAAGATAGCAAGCATATTATTCTAGATTGGCATATTTAATCAATTCCTAAGATAATAATGATCATTGGAATAAGTGTTAAACTTCATATAGCTTATGTTCATAAAAATATTGCTTTCATTGAGATGATCACTAAAACGTTTACTATTGATTGCAACATCAATGATCATGAGAACAAAAGTTCATGTTTACATTTGATTTTACATGCAGTAACATTTATTCACATCAAGCCAATACATGGTAATAGTTTCTCCCCATTATAGTTGGTTTTGGTCAGGAACCAAATATTGCCCATCTAAGATTTTTGTTGTGCGACATATATTGAAATTGATCCATCACGACGCACGGAGATGGGACCCTAAAAGATGATTGGGAATATATGATGATTTATAGAGTCTTCAAACAAGAGATTTATTTACATCTCAGTTAATTGATATCCATATCAATGGATTAACATTGCCAACATCGGGGGGAGATAAAAGGCAGTTGGAAATAGAAATGAGTTAGAATGAAATATCATTGATCCTCGTACTAAACAATGTGAACCAAAAGTTCAAAGGATAATTCATTCACAGAGATTAGCGAATTAATTACCAGACGAATTAACTGGCCTAAATATGATGAATAGCTAATCAAGTCACATATACCAACTGCTAATGCTCCATTTAATATGAGTGTCCAGTAAGGACAATCGTATATTGGCAATAAGCCTACCGCACGCCTAAAGCGTGGTAGACTAGTCGATTCCAAAGAATAAAATCCTCGATAAATTGGAGCAAGTAAGAAAGATGGTCAAGTCGAGGTTATAGTAAAAAGGTCTCCTAAAGAGACATTAGACATGATGGTTCCAGAAGAACCTCAGGTACCTGAAAATAAAGAGATCTCGTTATATAGTATCATGTCTACGAAATGTATGGAATCGAAATAAAATCGACGTCGTTATAAATTTTATGTAATGTAGCGCTTTAAATGAGGATCAAGATTTAAGATCTGCCTATGAATGATACAAAGAAATGATTGGCCAAAATGGAAATACGCAAATACGGCAGAGTTGAATTCTCTATTGAAAACGAAAGTTTTAGGCCGGTAGTCCATACAACAAAAGTTGTAAAACATATAGATATGAAAAGGTATTTTGTGCAAATCAACATTTGAAAAGAAAATGATATAAGGTAAAATTGGTGGCACAAGAATTTTGCAAAGACCCATAATTGATTGTGAGGAGACGCATTCTCCAGTGGTGGATACAATGATTTTTCATTGTGTTATTAGCCTGGTAATGCAAAGAGAGAATTGAAATGCGTCTAATAAATATCATGATTTCCTTGACACTGAAAGTTTACATGAAAATACCTGATGAAGGATTTAATGTGTCAAAATGTAACAACCGACAAAAATGAGGTAATTCCGTACTAATTAATTAATGTGTAATTAACGTAATTAAGTGCAGATATGTGTTAATTATTTAACTGAGGCCTTAGAGAATAGTAAATTCCCATATGATGCATATGAATGCATACGTTTAATGGTAAGGCATGATAGGATCATGTGCAAATAAACTTATCCGGTATGGACGTTGGTGATTACCCGGTAAATATTATATAAACGAAAAGGATCCCGAACACCCAGTGTGACGACCGGGACAATTTTTCTTTTTTATCGCTTCGTTCTCTATTAATTCGGGAAATTTTCGGGACGAACATTCTTTCAACTGGGGGATGATGTGACACCCGGCAAACTCCGGTTAATAACTTTCGTTAAACTAGTAAGTCTACCTTAGCGAGTCATGCATATTACGTACTTAACTGGGTCAGTCGAGTCGTTACGATGATTTTGGGAATCATCGGGAGTCGTTACGATGATCCGCGGGATCATCGGGAGTCGGTCCATAACCATGTGTACAAGGATTGGTGATTCGTGGAATCGTCGGGTTTAACGCACACACGCAAGTCTTGAGTCCCGGGAATTGGTGAACGGATGTAAACGTGTTAGTTATCGTGCATTATGTGTTTATAACCATTATGTGACTTGTCGGTATGTGAATACATGTTTATATGTGTTAAAATAGTGTTTAACGCGCCAAAAACCCATTCTGGGATCATACAGGCGATTAGAAACCTAGAGGGCTCCTAATCGCCACTTGCAGGGGCGAATAGGGGATGTTTACCGGCGATTAGGGCTCTAATCGCCAGTATATAGGCGATTAGAGGCCCTACTCGCCTGAACTGCTTCCCTACTCGCCTGATCTGTTGTGCACGAGTCAAAAACACCTATAAATACAACCCTTGACTCCCCAAACACAATTTGTGCAACCCTAACTGATCCTAAGCCGCCCACACACCTTGAAACACCTCTGGAACTTGTTTTGCTTCAAAACTCACCATTTCCAAGCTTACACACCTTTCTTTGATAAAATCCAAGGTGTGTTCTTCATCCCAAACCTTTGTAATGTTATTGCTTTGGTTCCCCAAAAGTCTAGACCTTGTTTTGACAAGAATGTGTCTTTAAAAACCTTGGAAATGAGTTCTAAAACAAGTCTACACCATAATACTTGCTATATGTGAAGTATTGATGCATATGATGATTTTTGGTGATTATAACATGAATGTTTCCATGAATTTGATGTACTTCTGATGTGTAGGAGTTGTTAGGATGATTATCTATGAGTTTAAGCTATTGTTATAGTGTTTAGATGAAAGTATGCATTTTGACCCATTTGGGTGATTCTTGAAGAATTAGGATGTTATGATATGATTCATTTCTTGTTTATGGTTAGGAATCATGTTAGAATGATGTTATAACATAGGGATGATGAATTGCAAGTTGTAGGAGGTGTAATTTGATCTTTACTACTTAAGGAAAGATTTCATAGTTAATGAAACCTAGTATTTTGCCATTTTAGGAAATAATCGCACCGAGGCCGTTAGAGCGGAGATAAATTGGGGGGTTTTTGCTTGGAATGGGTTGGCTAATAGCTTAGTTTTGATATTGGGTGTTTTTACATGTTTCGGATATGATTTGGAGGGTTTAACGCGTGAAAACGCGCAACAGCAGTGTTAGGGGCGAATAGGACCCTACTCGCCAGTTTGACCCCTCTATTCACTAGTTGACTTTTCCTAATCACATGTAAGTTTCCTAATCACGTGTACTGCTGTCGTAAACGTATTTTGACATCCCGGAACATGATTTGACACCTAGGAACATGATAGGAACCCGGGATACACCCAATGACTTAGTAGCACGTGTTCGGACCTGTTTATGCGTTAATTGGACATTATGCTAGACTAGGTGAACTCTTGCGCGTATTAAGTGTTTAATTGCATATGTTTCATGATGTCTTGTATTTATCTAACACGTGGGATGTCGGGTCACCAATGGGATGTCGGTTCTTGTCTGGTACGGTCGGTTTAACAGTCAAAGGTGTTTTCAAACGTTTATGGTTATGGTCTGGACATTCGGGGACTAGTTAACCTACGGGTTATTAGTCTGGGTACTTACCTACATCTTATGATAGGTCGCCGCTATTTGGGGCTATTATAGCTTACTGATTTAACTGTTTTCAAGTAACACGATCTAAGGTGAGTTCACGGCCCCACACTTTACTAGTTTTGTTTTCGGGGTGAGAAACATTCTTATACGTTTTGATCACACATTTACATGTTTTACATTATAAACACACGTTTTCATGTTATACTATGGCTCACACTTTATTGCTATACGGTTCATCTAAGTCCCTTAGAAACCACTAATACGGGGATGTAGCGGGGAAATGTGGATAGCGCTATTGGGCCTGATGTAACACCCCAACCGATGGCGGAAACATCGGTATGTCACGTATTGACGATTGTTCAGTAGCTCATGGTAAATAATAAATTTCATTAATTGATTACATAAATTACATACAATTGTTCTAAAAGAATTTGTATATCAAAATGAAAAATACTAGATACACATCTTCAAGCATTAACTCTAATCTTCAAGCAAGCTATATCCTGAAACATGTTAAGTTTGAAAATATTTTGGGTCAACAAAAGTTGGTGAGAATTACATAGGTTTTGATAATTGAATAAAAACTTGTACAATTCGAGTGTCATGGCAAGTCTAGTCCATATGTGAAAACAAAACAATCGGGTAAATCTAGTGCATAATCAAACCTTGTGACTAGAATATTGTGGTCCATCCCATACGCTCATGGTTCACTCGATTATGTTATAAATTCGATAACAATCACCCACGCTACCTATGTAGGAGGTACACGTATCCGGGTGGGATTGTCAGTCCAATAGATCTATCATTGTATACCATCGGCTGATCAATGTTAATGATTATGCTAGAATAATGTGCTTACCCTAGTAATGTTTAAGACATAATGCAACATAGAATAACACATAGACACTTATGATTGAATTGTAAATTGAATGTTGTAACATGTTTCACCCCAAAATAGTGAAATGGAAAAAGGGGGGCTATGTAAAACTCACCTTAGGTGCTTAATGAGTTTGTGAGTTTTCTTGAGCGTGCAAACACTTAGTAATAATGCCTTGGAAAACTCGGAACTAGCTAGAGGAGATAATGATGGATGAAAACTTTAGTATGTGGGAGATGGGATAATAATGTTTTTTTTTTATTGAATGTTATAAAGAGTTGAATGGTAGGCTATTGTATTTATAGTGTAGAAATTGGAGTTGTAATTAGGGACTACTTTGACTAGGCTAGAATTTAGGAACAACTTTGACTTGACTAGAAGACCATATTTACTAACACTTTGACTTGACTAGGAGACTACGTTTGACTTTTCAGGTTTGACTAAGGGACCTTGAAAGGGTTTAAGTTTAATTGGTTTTAATTAACATCACAAAACACCAAATGGTGTAGTGGTTTGTGTGGTGTGGTTAAGGTTTAGCCCGCCAGGGACTCGGGTTCGAATCCTGGCTCAGGCAAACATTTTTTAACGTTTTTAAATCAGAATTTTTAATAAAATCCAATTTAATATTGATTATAAGTCATTATTTAAACAAAAAAATTAATAAAATGGATGGGAAAGATAATGTAAACATGAATCTGATGAATAAACGAGGGAGTTCTATATATATATATATAAAAATTGTGTGATGTTACAGTCTCCCCTACTTTTAGGAACTTCGTCTCGAAGTTTATTAAAAACACAGGGATGAGGATGATTAGGTAGAAATTAAGTCAACTGGGGTTTGGAAAATTTGGGTTAATGCACGACATGAATTTATAGGTAATAGAATAATCTGTTTCGAATAATTTGGATAAAAGGTTTGATATGTGTGAGTTTTAAGGGTTGGATTAGGTTCGTCTGAAATAGCAAGGAGAATAAGAATCTAGCAAAACACTAAACTTAAGTGTTAGGAAAGAAATGCATGAGTTGATTGACTATAGAAAGACTAAATGAACTACCAGGTAACTAGAGTTTATAATTGATTATCTACCGAAAACCTTGATAGAATTCCACACTACCTTAACGTACTTGTAAATTCATGATTACGTTCCGGACCGCAATCACCAATTTACCTTACATTAGGGTTTTGTGTCCTTCTATGACTCTAAACACATATGTAAGTAATGCAAAATAACCTTGTGATTGAATCATATACAATGTATCCAAAAATGAGTCCAACTGTTGAGCAGGAAAAAGACTTCTACCAGTCAGTGAATAAGAACCTCTACCGATTGTTGAGCAGGTGCGATAGCCTCTACCAGTCGTTGAGCAGGTTGTAGGGCCTCTACCGACTGTTGAGCAGGCATGATGACCTCTACCAATCGTTGAGTAGGTTATTTGGTACTCTACTAACTGTTGAGCAAGTACTTCATCCTCTATCAGTTGTTTAATTAAGTGTACCAATTATTACACACATGAATTGCAAATTGATAATATGTACATGTAAGCAATCAAGTATCAAGTATAGCATACGAGTTGTAATAGAGTTGCCCTAGACAAGGTTAATGACTCTAGGTGTGTCTATAGCAAATAGTTTATATTCCATGAATTCTAGTTTCAAATGTTCAAATATGGTAGATAGTCGAATCCTCATGTATAACTAAGGATTATGTTTGATGCAACACACAATCAAGTTTCAATAGTTTGGTTATCATGGGTAACTAGCTCATGTGTGAGAAGGTGAAGGATATGAATTTAGTTCTTGAGAGGATGATGAAAAATCTTGAAGCAGAATCAAGGTTGTGAGACATAGTGAATGTGAAGATAGTTGATAAAGAGTTTATTTTATAGTAAAGAGATTATGTAGCAGTGTAAATTGTGGGGCTTGAATCAAAGGTTAGAATCAAGTGTATGAGAAAACATGATTGTGGTATATGCCAAATATTGTAAAAAATTCGAAATAGTTGAAAATAAGTAGGGGTCCATGGGGAGTTGGAGATTAAATTTTTTGTTCATGAGGATGGAAGGATTTAAAAATTGGTTTAGTACATAAAAAAGTCGTTAAATATGATCAAGGTTGGAGATTTTAAACATGACATTAGGTTTTGAAGATCAAGGTTCTGTTAAGCGATTTTTAATAGATTAAAGCATTATATAGAAAATCGTTTGTTATGCTAATAAATAGACATTTGAATTTAGAAATTAAGTTTGAGGACATCTTTTGACAAAAACCTGTATTTTTTTTTCGTAGTTTATAGGTGATAAAAATTTTGAAAAATATTTAGAAATCTTTAGTGTTGTACTAGGTGATGAAAATTTTGAAAATGTTGAAAAAGCTTTTTTTTTTTTTTTTGAACCCCTCGTCAAGATCAGGCTATGAGGTTATAGTTTTAAAATATATAATATGTTGAGAAAGGAAATAACATGATTTGGGTAGGGTGTTGAAAGTAGTTAAACAAGTGGCTAAGATGGTAAGGTGAGGTGTGATTGTGAAATCCATTTATGATTATGAAGTGGGATTGATTTAGACTGTAAAATTTTGGGATTTTAGAGCTTAGTTTTAAGGGAAGTGAGTGTAATCATTTATTCATTAATTAGAACGAATAAACGAAAACATTGACATATCAAAGCTTCTAAATTCTAATAACATAGTGAAGACATGCTTTAGCCTATAAGTGAACACTCATCCCGAGAATTCCCAGGTAGGCATCCAGGTCCCTCGTCTGATTGGGATTTATGCGCAATGCCATTCCTAGACAGAAAACTCAGAATACAGGCGTTCACCCTTCCAGATTGCATGTGTTCGTAATTAAAATCTAGAAATTCGACGGGATCTTCAAGGTAGTTCAGGTTAGGACTTGAGAATTCGTCCTATTAGTCTAAGGGTGAATCCAGTGATGGAGAATAATCGTCTTGTAGGGACTAAAGTAGAGATAAGAAGTAGGAGGGAGATAGAGAATAGAAACAAGTAGGGTTGCAAGTAAAAGGAGCAAGTACTGGTTAAAATCCTATGGTTATAGACTAGATTATTTTTTTCTAATAACCTAATTCCCTATAACCATGGCTCTGATACCAATCTGCTTACCCTAGTAATGTTTAAGACATAATGCAACATAGAATAACACATAGACACTTATGATTGAATTGTAAATTGAATGTTGTAACATGTTTCACCCCAAAATAGTGAAATGGAAAAAGGGGGCTATGTAAAGCTCACCTTAGGTGCTTAATGAGTTCGTGAGTTTTCTTGAGCGTGCAAACACTTAGTAATAATGCCTTGGAAAACTCGGAACTAGCTAGAGGAGATAATGATGGATGAAAACTTTAGTATGTGGGAGATGGGATAATAATGTTATTTTTTATTGAATGTTATAAAGAGTTGAATGGTAGGCTATTGTATTTATAGTGTAGAAATTGGAGTTGTAATTAGGGACTACTTTGACTAGGCTAGAATTTAGGAACAACTTTGACTTGACTAGAAGACCATATTTACTAACACTTTCACTTGACTAGGAGACTACGTTTGACTTTTCAGGTTTGACTAAGGGACCTTGAAAGGGTTTAAGTTTAATTGGTTTTAATTAACATCACAAAACACCAAATGGTGTAGTGGTTTGTGTGGTGTGGTTAAGGTTTAGCCCACCAGGGACTCGAGTTCGAATCCTGGCTCAGGCAAACATTTTTTTTAACGTTTTTAAATTAGAATTTTTAATAAAATCCAATTTAATATTGATTTTAAGTCATTATTTAAACAAAAAAAAATTAATAAAATGGATGGGAAAGATAATGTAAACATGAATCGGATGAATAATCGAGGGAGTTCTATATATATATAAATTGTGTGATGTTACACCTGACAAACCCCACTCGACGGCTGGAGGCCGGGCGGGTGCATATTGTCTCAATCACACTAGGCTTACCGAAGATGAGGTAGTCTGTAAACAAGGGTATCACACAGTCAGCAATGGTTTCGCCCGTATGAGTAACACACTTGACGCCTAGCTAGCGTACGAACAAGCATAGTATGAACAGTAACAATAACAGTAACCGTAACGGTAACAGTTTTTAAAGGATTAATGAAACGATTATTGAAAGAGAAAAACCTGTGAACTCACCAGCATTATATGTTGACATTTTTGGCATGTTTTCTCAGGTCGCTAAGGTAGCGGTTAATGGACTAGGCGCACGGAGTCTGGCACGGCGTCTAGAAGTCTTGTTGCATAATAAACAATGTTTTTTTTGTAAACTGTAATATGTCTTTTGGTTGTAAACAAGAAATGCTTCTGCTGCTGGTTTATGGCTCAAAGCATAATGTTTTGGTTGTTTCATGGAATGTCTTACGTATTTTCTTCCATTTAGTTGTCGTTTATTGTGACCGTTGACTTGGATCCTGGTGTGTCACGCGCCTCGCGGTAAAACCCCGCATGTGGAAATTTGAGGGTGTGACACCCACGATATAAAATAAAGGGTATTTTCACAAAATATAATGTGTTTTGGAACTCCAAAACCATAAGTGAAAACTTTCCATACAAATCTCCCGGTAATGAATAAAGTGCGCGTACCGGTATAACTCATAATTTCACCCGACAAGAGCCTAAATAACCAATCAACACTTAAACTAGGCTATGTTTAAGGGTTATTAGAGGCACTTTTAATGTCTGAATAACACGCTATTAAAATCCGAAAAATACCTGAACGACAAGGGATCAAACTTAACAAATTATTGGTAAATATTTTGTGTTGTGGACCCCACCAACCCACCCCCTAGAACGGCTATCTCCTAAACCATGCTCCCAATCTTCTTTTGTACTAAGTAATCCAAGAATTGATATTAGAAAGTATGGGATGGATATGGCATGATATTATATGAGATTATATGTCCTTGTAAGATTGTGAAATCTCTCATTTTTTGCTTAAAAATCTCGGCCCATACACCCCCTTATAATCTAAATAAGATCATTCAAGGATCCTCCTAGTACACTCACAAATCCTTATAATCTAAGGTAGATCATATTAGAGATTATATTGTGTCCTAGAAAAATCAATAAAATCTCCATCTTCCTTTTAATATCCACGGCTCAACACACATATACAAGATCACCAAAGATCACTCTAGTACATTATACAATCCTCACTAGATTACATATAATCCATGGTAGATTGCATCCAATCTTTGGAAGATATGGAAGAATTATAAAAGACACATGTGTGTATACTTGAAACATCAAAGCAAAATCCATCTTCTTTCTTCTCTTGGCCGTAAGTTTACAAGCACCCACACACTCACTTCTTTGAAGTTTTAACACCTCCAAATCACTCCTAAACATCCATTCTTCAAACCCCCATTGTGTGTTTCAAGCTTGGAGCTTAACCACTAAGGAAGAACACACTAAACCCCATCATAATCAAGCATTGAAAGCTTCCCTAGCCTTGTGCTAGTTGTAAGTATTCTTGATCATGTTTTGTCTTTAAAAAGTTTATGTTATTAGATTGAAGCAAGTTGTACAAGGGGTGAACTTGAATAATCTTTTCATAATAAAACATATGATTTTTAAAGACTAAAGTGGTGTTTAGTTAGTGTGAATAAATTGAAAGTTTAGTGATGGATGTTAAGTATTCTTGTAGTTTTTACTAAGATCATGAATACTTGAAGAAAAATGGTGATTTGAGTAATACTTGTTAATGGAACTTGGATGAACTTAAAAGTGATTTTAATCATCTTAACTTAAAAATACAAGACTTGTTAAAATGATATTTTTGAAAACTAGTATTGTAAAAACTACATCATCAAAGTCTACTAACTTGAAAAATGTAATTTGGACTTGTTGGACAAAATACACAAATAACACATATTAGTAGCCTTATTAAGAATATATAAGACTATTAAAAGTGTTAAAATGTGAAAATAAACTAACATTGCAAAAATGATCCATTAAAGTCTACTAGTTTAGTAGGAAAATGCTAATCTTGAAAGTTAGTATGGAAAAATGCAACTTTTATAAGTTAAGGGACTAATTTTGTAACTTTAAAAGTTGAGGGACTAAAATGGATATTTTAGAAACTTGAGTCAAAAAATACAACTATGAAAAGTTTGGTGTCAAAAGTATAAATAATAACTTTCCAAGGTAGATTTGGTAAATACTAGTAAACATACTCATGTATTTTGTATAAAAGTGCATTTTTATAAAATAAACTTTTATAAAAATATGGACTTTTTCTAACATATGAATTTATATAAAAACAAAGGTTTTTATAAAAATGTTAGACAAATTAAAACTTGGGAGAACTTATATAAAAATGAACACTTTTATATAAATGGGAATATAAAAGTGTTGGAACATTTTTGTAGATAAGTTGTCAAGTTTTGTATTAAAAATACAAAAGTATTTTAAAACCTCCAAGTAATATGTGTAGGAAGTTAGAAAGTTGAATAATATTTCTAGAAAATACATATTGGAAAACTTGGGAAAAATTAACTATATATATATATTTCTAGAAAATACATACACTAGCTAATTACCCCGGGAGGGTCCCGAGGTTGAAAAATCTAATTTTAAGTGATAACCTATTGTAAATGGCTCAAGTTAACTAACCACAAAATCTCTCAATCATTGCATGTTCATAGTATTCTCTTCATTAATAACTCTTCCCCACAAAATCTAATTTTACGTGATAACATAAACACTTTGTGTGTTTTTTTCCTGTATGAACGAAACCCCACAAAAAATAGTCGATTTTTTCTCCGTTTTTTATATAGCACTATGGTACTCGTTGGAAATATAATAAAACGCTCGTTAATTTGGTGTAATTTTTTTCTTTAAAAAATCCCGTATATAAAAGATATAAACGTTTAAAAATCATGAGAGAGAAAATTTTAAATTTATTTTTAAATTCTTTTTTCTTAAAATAACTCAATTTAATTAAAAAAGGAAACAATTCAAAAACACCAAAAACTCTCCATTATGATGCCACGTGGCACTCTTAAGGGAAGGTTGAGGCTTCCATTGCACGCCTATATATATATATATAAGTTAAGAAATCGGACTTGGACGTGTTAACGAACTAAGACGTAAAAGCGGACAAACAAGAAAAATATCATTACGTCAAGATAAGTAAAAATATATTTTAAGGAGTTAAAATATATATAACTTGGGTGAAAAATTACATAACACTTTCCTAAGTGTTGGAAAATATTCTTGGGAGAAAATGTAACGTAAATAATCTAAAGATTAAAAACGTTAAACGAATGTATGGATTTAACGAGGAAAATACATATATATATATAAATACATATATCGGCTCGACGAAATTCTAGTATATTTACTTAATGGGAAAGTAAATATACGGGAAGGAAAACCGAGTTGAGTAAACAATATATATATAAGTATACCGAATCGACGAGATCCTGATATATTTACTTAATGAGAAAGTAAATATACGAGGTAGTGAGTCGAGTCGGGCATTAAAAATATATTATCGAACGACAAGACCTTAGTATATTTATTTGAATGGGAAAATAAATATGCGGTAAAGTGAGTCGGGTCGAGTGTTAAAAATATATTATATCGAACGATACGATCTTAAGTATAATTATTTAATGGGAAAGTAATTATACGTTAAGTGAAGTCGAGTCGAGGATAATATTATACAAGTTAAAGAAAAATTAATGGAAATATATATAACTTGTAAGAAAGGGTAATCCGTCACCAACGGGCCTAGGATACACGTTTAATTAAACGAGGAATTGGATTAAATCATGGTTTGGGAGTTGGGTGTACAACTTGCCGAAGCACATGCACTATAGGTATAGTGGCTTATACGTCTAGGACGTTTGTAGGTGTTTGACCTCGAGCATACTATTCTCTATTCGAGCCGAGCACTTATTCAGGTGAGTTTCACGGCCCCATTTTAAACTGTTTTACGTTTTTCAGGGGAAAGATATGTTAAGGAAAATGTTTGACGGGATAATTACATGAGTTGTGATCACCACTCGGGGTTGAGTCCTCTCTTCTATAACCATTAATTCAGGGAAATGAAACTGAAGGAATATTTGGATAGTACTATTGGTGCCTGACAAGGCCCACCCCTAATCGATAGCGTCGATTATGCATTGGCGTATGCCAGGGGTGCACGTATTCTGAAATCAAGTCGTTGGAAACCGAGTAACGACTTGGAGCGGGGCATTATTATTAGTCTTGGTTTGGTTATAGGCTCAAGTAGATTGTAGGAATTTGCAACTCCTATAAATAGTCATAACATGGTATTTCCCAAGAAGTAAAGTTTTGGAAACTAAAACCTGTGAACTCACCAATATTTATATATTGACGTCTTTTTAAACATATCTTTCAGGTAATTGAAGGAGGACAGGCAACGTGGCTAGCAGGGTGGGGGAATCTCATACTCTTCGCGTCGAATAATTTGGAGTTTTGTTATTATTTCCCAAATATTGGGATATATTTTGAAAATCTCCTTGAATGCATTAAAACAAGTTGTTTTGAAATGTGTAAACTCTAAACTCGGTTTGACGTGAGAATAAATGAGCCTTTTGATTAATTACTTATAGCTTGCGTTAATCTCGACTTTATGCCATTGAACCGTCGCGCCACGTGTTTCCGCCATTGGCGTAGTGTGACACAAAATCTTGTAACGTAAGTTCTCGAGAACGTTATGATCGGAATAAATAGATTCAATTCTGAATACATTATGTTTGTTATATGATTGAATTGAATATAAGTGGAACTCTTCATGAGTATCCTAAAGCAATTGAGTGCTTAAAAGTTAATATGAAACATCGTAGGATGTAACTATTGTGCACCAATACACCACAGGTAATAAACTGAACCTGGTGATTATTATACTTCAATGTATAAGAATGGTACAATATATATTGGAGAAATAGATGTTATTGTTCTTCCAATTGAAGAGTTAATGCACTGCGTAATTGGTCAAGATGGAAAAGTCCTTGATGGATTGATGATGCCTGCAGCATTGATATCAATACCTTAAAAAGTATTATGTAAAGGTATTATAATATTTATGGACTAAAATAAGGGGGTTGAGTGTTTTAAAACTCATGAGATATCCCGATAAAGAGCAACATAAGTTTGATTGTATTATCCAGCTTGTATCAAAAGTTTTCTTTTAAAAGTTCACTCGCAGTTTACTGTGATAATGTCTGAGCATTATCGAGAGACTCTGTAGAACTTTTAAAAGGGGGATTTTCAAAAGTCCTTGACATAGTGCACTCATTGCTTGACCTACAATTCGAGTATATATGTAATGATATGTTTACCAATCCATCAAAGTATATCTTGAAAAGATGGTAGGACATTTTACAATGGACATAGCTCATATTTAAAGTGCATTAAAGGTTGTCCAATTATTTGATATGGAAAATTATTCATTTCATCTTCTACCAAAGTAGAGATTTTCACTCTAGAAGTACCATAGTTAAATATATATGTACATTAGTATATGTCTTGCTAGTTATGCATGATTATTATATCTTCCACATGAACTTATTATCATAATATAGTCTATGTCAAGCGAGGAGACACCGGAATGAGTTAAAACAAATACTTCAGGTATGAGTGATATTTGATTATATTTCACTAACCCATGCAAACAAGTTTGGTTAGTCTTGTAAATGCAGGGAATATAACACATTACAATTGTTGATCTTGTGACATTTATTTACGAGAGGAGGAAACATTAGTTCAACTTAAAGAATTGCACTTACGAGAGCAGGGACTAAAATTCTGGAATGAAGATCATACATCAATGATTCAACTTAAAGATTTTCACGTCAAGTGATCAAGAATGCAAATCATTAACTACAAAACTTTGAGCAACTTTCTTAGAAGATCGACACCGTCATTCAAATGATACATATTAAAATGAGGGGGAGTATTTGACACGTTGCACTCTTTTTCCCTTAACTAAGTTTTTGCCCCCATTGGGGTTTTCTTAGTAAGGTTTTTAATGAGGCAACATACTTGATCTAGAAGTATCAGGAAGAGTAATACGCCCTGCACTCTTTTTCCCTTGGCTAAGGTTTTGTCCCACTGGGTTTTCATGGCAAGTTTTTTAACGAGGCAGCATCACCAAGCGTATACTACATTATTTTCTTTTATCATGTGGATAGTCAAGGGGGAGTGTTATAAATAAGTTATTATAATGACTATCCACGTTCCAACTCCCATCTCTTCATATGCTTTGTATTAATGTAAGGGCCTTATAAATAGAGGCTTCATGTAATTGTTATGTTACACACTCAATGAATAAGACTTCTCTCTTCTATCCCTCTCTAAATCTTCTTCTAATCTTTGTTCATAGTTCTTATATTTTGTATGCTAGTAGGCCGTTGTTTTACAACAGTTATGTTTAATATATAGTTTTTGGGTTTAATCGGCTTTTAGTCGGATTTTATGTACGCATTATTTGGACATTAAAATAGCCTTTAGTTACTCTTAAACATAACATAGTTTAAGCGTTGGTAAGTTATTTAGGCTTTTGATGGGTGAAAATATAAGTCATACGCGTATTAGGTGCGATACGCGAACTTTATTCATTACCGGGAGATTTTGGTTTTGAGTAACCATTGGGTGTTTTTGGAGTTCCAAAACACTTTATATTTTGTAACAATATCATTTATTTCACTTCCCGGGCATTCGGGATTGTTTTCGGTTATTTATTTGTTACCGGGTAATCACCAATGTCCGTATCAGACAAGTTTATCTGCACGCGATTGCGCCGTGCTCTTAATTAAACAAATGCAACCCTATGCATCATATGGGGAATTTTTTATTCTCTAATGGCTAAATTAATCCAATTAATTTAAATATGCACTTAAAATCGTTAATTACATATACTAATTATGTATGGAAACATACCGATTTTTCCAGATGTCACAAGTTGTCATACCTCAAACATGGCGTGCACGCAGGGGACAACAAGTACAATGCGAGGGCGCTTCGACCTTCAAATCACATGAGGGCACCTTACTAACGGCCGCCACTAACTACCAAATGCAGAGGAGACAATAGTAGAAAGGGACAAAGGAGATCATCAAATCACGGACAGGCACACCTGACACCAGGAGGCATACGCCACATGGCTGAGCCCCTCATGCTCGCCATTCACAATCCATCATGTGAAGGCGAAATCACTCCTTTCCTTTTATTTACTTATAACCCACTTTATCGTTTACTAACTTTGGGTTTGGTAGTGGATGTAAACTCTTAATCGGGTCTGGCCCAATAACATGTTAAGGGTTAATGTTGGAGACTCGTGTGAAACCTATTTAATAATGCCTTTGTCTCCTTGAATATACCATTAAGAAACTTGAAAAACACACATCAGGCTCACCATCATTTTTGTGTCCGTATGTTAGATCCACTTGTAGTATCCTAGCACTCACCTCCCTACGTAGCCCGACTTGTGTTGTTTCAGGTTGTCACTCACTTACCTCTTATTGTGACACCCGGTTATATATTAGACAGGATCTCATAGAGTTGCACCTCTCTGGGGACATGGTCCAAGAAAGGAGTTCGTGGAGAAGTAGGATTAAAGTAAGTGACTTCTAGGATTTGACACTTAGGTAGCATAACCGGGTATTATGAGGCCTTACCTATAGGTTTTCTAAACCTATTTTTATTCATGTGTCTATTTATCCTGTTTTCTTAAGTAGTGTGAAACTTACATGTGGTTGTAGTCGCGTTTACATGTTTGTATGATGTTCATTGTATTATATTTTTATGCACTATCTTACTAGCTTATTACTGCACTTGGCCCGCTAGCCGATAGCGATATATCCCTGTGGTGCTTGTCTCGTTACTCGTATGCCTGCCTGTTTTCTGTTCTCTCTTTCTGAGCCGGGGGTCTCTATGGAAGCAGCCTCTCTATCCGTTTGGGTAGATGAAAGGTGTGCCTACATCTCACCCTCCCCTGACCCTACCAATAGTCTATACTATTCGTGGGATATACTGGGTATGATTGATTGATTGATTGATTGATTGATTGATATATATATATATATATATATATATTTTTTTATTAATAATAATAATAATAATGATAAGGTTAGTTATTATATCTTACCATCATCCTAACCCATTAACCAAACCATAACCTTTAACCCAACAACCCAACCATCTTTAGTCTTTTTTTCGGAGCCCGTTAACAAGCCCAGCCCAAGGACAGGCCCAACAGCCACCTTGGTCCAGCCCACTCTCCCTTATCTGTTTACAACAAAAAAATAAAAAAAAAACCCTGCTCTAGCCGGGTATCGAACCTGAGACGAGCCGCACACACAACACACGCCATAACCACTAAGCTACAAGACCATATCTGATCTTATCCCAACTTATAAAATATATATACACACCCTTAACCTGTTTCTTTCCCCTTGGATGCTGCTGTTACACGAGCTGTTGTACACCCACATTCACATTCTTTTTTTTTTTCAAACCTTTGACCATTTGATTTAGGAAACATTAATGATTAACAACACTTAGTTGACCAATTAATTAACGCGTTCAATCAGCCCCTAAAGACCATGTTTCAGCTCGATTCGAGCATAATTCGCGCATATACATTCAATTCGTGAGTCAACCTTCCAATTCGATGAACCGAGCAGTAGCACTATAAATTGATACCTTCTACACCTTCACAACTCGCCGACAATACTCTCACAAACTCTTAATTCTGTTATCAAGCTCTCATTCAAAGCCTTGTTATCGCGTTTGACTTTTTCATTGACCAAGCATCAATCACGTTTACGTATCTTGTAAGTTGCTTTCTTTGTTGGGTTTTAACCTTCGGCACATGAAGAACAATAGCCCCATGAATCCAGGGCTATTGGTCTCTAATTGGTGTGATTGAAGGATTAGGGCTCGTATGGTGGATTTGGGGAAGAACACCATCACTACTAATGTATATAATTATTTCGAAACTGAAATATAAACAAATCTGAGGTACAGATCAGTTGTTGGGATGTTTTGCTAAAGGCATTGAACCGGCCAAGGGCCCAGGTTCGAGCCCCACAACCAACAACATTTTTTTTTGCCTTTCTTATATATATATTTAACATATTATTTTTTTTTAAAAAAAATAGTTTTTAAATACCAAACGTGGTTTATAAATTCTATAAAAATTATAATATGATCTCCAATTGATAAAGTTCATCATCCAATTGTTAGTTTTACAAAAATCATTTATTTAATATAAATTATTAATAATACAAGTTTATTCATTTATATTTATTAAATTCTATAAAAATATCTAAACGATTTTATTAAATCTCACAAAAATTTTCCTAAACTTGTATATTCTTAAACATTCCAGAAAATATTTTTAATTCAGAAAAACCGTGCATTTCATATTTTTAATTAATTTTTGTTATTTTTAATCATAAATAATTCATAATAAATTCATTTTTCAATATTTTTGTACCAAAATTTTACATAAATTATTTCTTTTCATTTGGAACTGAAATACAATTTTTAATTCAGAAATTCTTTAATTTTAATATTTTTTAGATATTAAAGTCATATTTTGACAATTCGAAATAATTAAAGTAAATATTCTATTTCAAGAAAATAATTTTATAAAAATTATTTTCCTAATCAAAATCTTATATTGTGACTATATTTAACTTAAAATTTTACAAAAAGACTTTTATTTATTTATTTAGTAAATTTCTTATATTTAATAAACAATTTGCTTACTAATCAAATAAACGTTTATCCCTAATTCGAAGCCCTAGAAATACATGTATCCTAGAGTTATTTCCATTACACGTTATCAAATTCTTTAGGTTGACCCTTTGGGATAATTTCCAACACATATCCCGTTGTCCAGTTCAATTTCAAGCTATTACATAAACAGTGAGTATTTCCTATCCCCTTTTTGTCTTTATTCACTTTTGGGGTGTTACATGTACACTTATACAAAATACACATACAAGTTTACATTTTTACAATACAATTCTAGTACTATGTGCATTTGCTTACAAACGTGCTTTATGCTTAGACATTACATGTAAAATACATTTGTACTTAGTGAAATCATTAACATTGTACAAGTCGACCTTAACATTGGATAGCGCTATTTGGATTGACAACCCGCCTAGATTGATTCTCCCCCTTTTTCATCGGAGAATCCGTGGCCAGTGTTAAGCTTTTTATCCATTTATTGGATAAGTACACTACAGTTCATACAGTACATTATACAGTCACAGGGTTGATTTCGCTCATTTGTATGATACATAGTTTACATAATTGCACTATAGCTTGCACTTGAATTGTATAACTTTTTAACCTACTATATATATATCAAAACTAGGAATGCTCACCAACATTTCATATGTTGACCAAATCTATTTTGTACATGTTTCAGGTGCAGTATGATCTAGTGCTTTAGTAAGGGATACTTAGTGCATTGTTTTAATCAGTTATTTCATTATTTACATTTCATTTAAGACTTTGTATTTCCATTTCAATGTAAGACAGTTTTGGTTTATTCAATAATATTTACATTTTAGTACCATGTGCTTTGAACAATCGTCACTACGTGGCACCTCGATGATTCCGCCATCGGTTGGGGTGTTACAGATTGGTATCAGATCCATGGTTATAGGGAACTAGGTTACTAGATGAAATAGGCCTAGACTATAGCCGAACTTCAACTTTCATGCATTATATTTCCTAAACTACCTTACCCCTCATTTCCCTCTACTTTCCTTCTTCTATCTTTCCCTTCTTCTCTTTCTCCATTCTTCTCATCTTTCATCATGGTGCATAGAGATGGTGTCCTACAGGGAGTGGAAAGTTTACATCATCATAGAACGAGAGCAGTACCTTTTATGAAGACACTCTTAGACATAATACCTACTCTTATTTTACTCCTTCGAAGTTGTTGAACTTTAATGAGTGTGATAAGGACACGTGCAATCTGGAAGGTTGGACGCCTGTACACTGGGTTTTCTGGCATAGGCAAGCATAGCGCATAAATCCATTTACGGACCTGTTATGCTTACCTGGGGATTCCTGGAGTGAGTGTCCACTTATAGGCTAAAGCATGTCTTCTTTGATCACCATTGGGTTCAATTCCTTTGAAAAGTCAACGTTCTTGGTGAGCTTTACAGCTAGACAAGGGCACTCCAAGCATTTTGTACAAGTATTTCCAATAATACCCTCTCGTTTCATATACAATACTTTGCATATCATGATTGCTTACAAGATCATATCTTCATAATCATCTGTACGGTTATACACTTACATTTTCTAATCTCATGATTATTAATTAACTACCTCATAGATGTCTGCTCGCCGCATGCTCCGTGATGCCAGCCAACGCCCTTCTGGACGACGTTCTGATCGTCGCCTCGCATCTTTAGTCGCCGAGCAAATTGCTGCGGTGATCCCAAACCTTGTCAGTGAGAACCCAGAATAGTAACAGTGCCAACACAAGGAGTACGACTCAATTTCGGTGCACTTTCAAACACTTTAACTCCTGCAACCCCACAAAATTCACTGGTGAGGAGGGTGCTACTGGCCTCCTCCAATGGTTTGAAAGCATGGAGAGTACTTTTGTGAACAGTGAATGTCCTGATGAGCTCCGCGTTCGCTATGCTACTAGTGTCCTTCAAAAGGGGGCGCTAACCTGGTGGAATGGTGAAAAGCGCAATCGAGGAGCTGATGTTGCTTTATCATTATCTTGGGCAGATGTTAAGGAACTCATGATCGCCAAATTCTGCCCTAGGAACGAAATCAGGAAACTGGAGGAAGAGTTCCATGGACTGAAACAAGACAGTGGTGAGAATCTTGCGTATAATACTCGATATCACGAACTTAGCATACTGGTTCCACACATGGTCACCCCAGTTTCTCGAGCAATCGAAAAATATATCGAGGGATTACCTGACCTGATTCAAGACGTTGTCACTGGAGGCAGAGCCACTACGATAGAAGAAGCCATCCAACTTGCAGCCACATTAACAGACAAACACGTAAGGAAAGGAAATTTGGTTAGAAAGGGCACCAAGACATCTATTGAGAAAACCACCAATGTTGTTGAACAATCTAAGACTATTTTAGCAAAGGCCGCCACTACTGCTTCGAACTCTAAGAAACGAATGGGCGATAATCTGAACCATACTGTTGTGGATCCTGTGACTCAACCTCCTATCAAGAAAGCCTACACGGGAACCCATCCTCAATGCAACACCTGCAAATATCATCACCCTGCAAATCTTCCATGCCGTCAATGCACTAGATGTGGAAGGTTTGGACACTTTGTTACCACTTGTCGAGTAATGGTTGGGACACAGAGTAATCATCAAACATCTGCCCAGGAACCACTACGGATTTCTAACGGTCGGGCATGTTATCATTGTAGAGACCCTAATCACATGCTACCTCAATGTCCCAAATTGAACAATGTAAACCTGGTGGCACATGGACGAGCTTTCAATATCAATACCAACGAAACAACTGATCAGGATGACGTTCATCCCACTGGTTAAGCCATGGATGAAATCTTCCCAAGACTCGAATACTTGTGTTTTCATGTTCTTGATCCTATTATCACTTTGTACCCAATTTTGTCGCACTCATTAGCATATAACATCTAGAAATTTCCTTGCATACTATCGTGTATTAACACAGATTGGAAATTTATCATATTGGTTGCGTTTATTTTAATCGTACAAGACTCTACATTACACTTATTTGAAACCTTTGGACTTAATACTTGATCTTACAGAGCCTTTCTAAGAAAACATCATTGCTTGTTATATGAAACTTGATCTTTCCTTTAATTTGACTATTCATTGAACATCTAATTATTCATGATACCCGTAGACATTTGAAAACACTTACACTTAATGGTTGTAGCACTTACAAACTTGCTTGCCCGTGTGTATTATCCACGCAACTCAAATAAACATTGCATTTAAAGGGCTCCTCGGACGAGTGGTAGCCCATACTTAAATACTGTTATGCTTACAAGTCGTTGCAAACCCATGCAATTAACCTCATTATTACATGGCCTCATTTCATTAATAACATCTCATTGCAACTCAACGTGTTTGTTGTGACATCTTCTTGTGCAACTTATTTGCTTTAATGTGTGTTAGATTAGGATCATAGAAGGACATAAAACCCTAATGTAAGGTAAATTGATGATTCCGGTCCGGAACGTAATCATGAATTTACAGGTGCGTTAGGGTAGTGTGTAATTCTATTAGAGTTTTTGGGAAGACGTCCAGTACGTTTTCGAGGTATCAAAGGTGTGGTGGGTTAGCTGCGGTACACCCTGTATACAAACACTAATGATGCATTGAAAGTGTGACTGGAAGTCGGACTAGGAACAAACTCTAGTTATTTGATAGTTCATTTGGTCTTTCTATAGTCAA
Organism: Ambrosia x helenae; assembly: GCA_030844895.1. Lineage (NCBI taxonomy): Eukaryota > Viridiplantae > Streptophyta > Magnoliopsida > Asterales > Asteraceae > Ambrosia > Ambrosia x helenae. Next base: position 43,379,566 of record CM061228.1, read on the forward strand.
TCAACTCGTACATTTATTTTAGGAATCCTAAACTTGCAATTTAAGTGATTTACTAGATTCTTATTATTCGAGACGAACCAAATCCTTAACCCACACCTATCAAACCTCCTATCCAAATCATTTGAAACAGTCTACTTTGTTACCTATAAATTCACGCCGTACCTTAACTCAAATTTTCCAAACCACAGTTATCTTAATTTTTACCCAAACTTCCATAACCCTATGTTTCTAATAACTTCGGGACGAAGTTTCTAAAAGTAGGGGATGCTGTGACATCCGTCACTTTTTCATAATATATATATATATATATATATATATATTAATAATAATAATAATAATAATAATAATAATAATAATAATAATAATGATAAAGTTAGTTATTATATCTTACCATCATCCTAACCCATTAACCAAACCATAACCTTTAACCCAACAACCCAACCATCTTTAGTCTTTTTTTTTCGGAGCCCATTAACAAGCCCAGCCCAAGGACAGGCCCAACAGCCACCTTGGTCCAGCCCACTCTCCCTTATCTGTTTACAACAAAAAAATAAAAAAAAAAAACCCTGCTCTAGCCGGGTATCGAACCTGAGACGAGCCGCACACACAACACACGCCATAACCACTAAGCTACAAGACCATATCTGATCTTATCCCAACTTATAAAATATATATACACACCCTTAACCTGTTTCTTTCCCCTTGGATGCTGCTGTTACACGAGCTGTTGTACACCCACATTCACATTCTTTTTTTTTTCAAACCTTTGACCATTTGATTTAGGAAACATTAATGATTAACAACACTTAGTTGACCAATTAATTAACGCGTTCAATCAGCCCCTAAAGACCATGTTTCAGCTCGATTCGAGCATAATTCGCGCATATACATTCAATTCGTGAGTCAACCTTCCAATTCGATGAACCGAGCAGTAGCACTATAAATTGATACCTTCTACACCTTCACAACTCGCCGACAATACTCTCACAAACTCTTAATTCTGTTATCAAGCTCTCATTCAAAGCCTTGTTATCGCGTTTGACTTTTTCATTGACCAAGCATCAATCACGTTTACGTATCTTGTAAGTTGCTTTCTTTGTTGGGTTTTAACCTTCGGCACATGAAGAACAATAGCCCCATGAATCCAGGGGCTATTGGTCTCTAATTGGTGTGATTGAAGGATTAGGGCTCGTATGGTGGATTTGGGGAAGAACACCATCACTACTAATGTATATAATTATTTCGAAACTGAAATATAAACAAATCTGAGGTACAGATCAGTTGGTTGGGATGTTTTGCTAAAGGCATTGAACCGGCCAAGGGCCCAGGTTCGAGCCCCACAACCAACAACATTTTTTTTGCCTTTCTTATATATATATTTAACATATTATTTTTTTTTTAAAAAAAAATAGTTTTTAAATACCAAACGTGGTTTATAAATTCTATAAAAATTATTATATGATCTCCAATTGATAAAGTTCATCATCCAATTGTTAGTTTTACAAAAATCATTTATTTAATATAAATTATTAATAATACAAGTTTATTCATTTATATTTATTAAATTCTATAAAAATATCTAAACGATTTTATTAAATCTCACAAAAATTTTCCTAAACTTGTATATTCTTAAACATTCCAGAAAATATTTTTATTCAGAAAAACCGTGCATTTCATATTTTTAATTAATTTTTGTTATTTTTAATCATAAATAATTCATAATAAATTCATTTTTCAATATTTTTGTACCAAAATTTTACATAAATTATTTCTTTTCATTTGGAACTGAAATACAATTTTTAATTCAGAAATTCTTTAATTTTAATATTTTTTAGATATTAAAGTCATATTTTGACAATTCGAAATAATTAAAGTAAATATTCTATTTTCAAGAAAATAATTTTATAAAAATTATTTTCCTAATCAAAATCTTATGTTGTGACTATATTTAACTTAAAATTTTACAAAAAGACTTTTATTTATTTATTTAGTAAATTTCTTATATTTAATAAACAATTTGCTTACTAATCAAATAAACGTTTATCCCCAATTCGAAGCCCTAGAAATACATGTATCCTAGAGTTATTTCCATTATACGTTATCAAATTCTTTAGGTTGACCCTTTGGGATAATTTCCAACACATATCTCGTTGTCCAGTTCAATTTCAAGCTATTACATAAACAGTGAGTATTTCCTATCCCCTTTTTGTCTTTATTCACTTTTGGGGTGTTACATGTACACTTATACAAAATACACATACAAGTTTACATTTTTACAATACAATTCTAGTACTATGTGCATTTGCTTACAAACGTGCTTTATGCTTAGACATTACATGTAAAAATATTATTAAATTAAATTAAATAACTTAATTAGTGCAGACCAGAAAATCAAGAATCAAGAATAATAATAATAAACGCTGTTTTCCATAAACGTATGCGTTAACATATTTTTTTAACAGATCCGTTACTGTGCTTAAACAGAGTACTCAAAAATCCCCATAGCAAATATGGAGACCGCCGCCGTGTTCTCAACCGCCGCCACCACCACCGTCGCCGGCCGTGGTTTCCTCCGCTCCCCTCACCTCTCCCTTCTTCCTCATATCTTCAACTACAAGGTTATCTCTTCATCTATCATTTTTATTCTTATAATGTATTCCGCACACAAATCTATGCTTCAATTTTTAATTGACATTTGTTTTTATTTCTTTTAGCTTCGAAATCAATTGCGTTTTAGTTCGTTGAATACTTACGCCAATGTTAACGCACGTGCTGTTGAAGTGGCTTCTTCCCTCAGGTGCTGCTGCTTCTAATATTATTATTATCATCTTAATTTAGGTTAATGAATTAATTAAACCCTAGAAATTATAAACATTGCTAATTGAATGAATGGATGGGTGAATGAATGAATTAGTGTTGTTTTGTTGACTCAACAGTGTACCAAGTGAGCCGGTTGAGCTAGATTGGGATAACCTTGGATTCGGGCTTGTGCATACGGATTATATGTACACTACGAAATGTTCTCTAGGGGAAGGCTTTACTAAAGGCGAACTAGTGCCTTTTGGGAACATTGAGATTAATCCGTCCGCCGGAGTCCTCAATTATGGCCAAGTTAGTTTTTGACTCTTATATGAACATTATTATATATATGCTTTATAGTTTATATACATATATGGCATGGTGGTGTCTTTGACAAGGAAAAGTTGCTCTTATGTGTACAATGCCTTCAATGATGCCAAGCCAACTTTTTTAAAATATGCATGTATGTGTGCTTTATGCTTTGTAGCTAAAATTCCAACACCAGAATATATTCATCCACTATGTGCAAGGAGAACTTTTTCTTTTGTATTCTCTTCTATATAATATGTAGAGTAGGTACCATTGTTATGTGTGTATATATATCTTGGTTTTAAAAGGCGCTAGGCACACAAAAGCGACAAGGTCTAAGCGCATCGCACAAAGCGCAAAAGCAGTGGGCTTTTAGTACCCGAAGTGCGCATTAATTATATATTTTTTTATATATCTCGTATATATCCCATAGGTTTTTAGCTTAATTTACCCAAAATAGAGCTATAAATAAGGTTTTTATATTATTTTACCCATATGTACAAGGCAAAAACACCAAGGTACAACATTTTTATGTATAAAAATACATGGTGTACGAGAGGCGCACGCCTCAGGGCCAAATGCGACGAAAAAAAGTCAAAATCTGCGCTTTTCTTCGCTTCTGGGAAAATGGGTAGGCGCAGATCCCTGAGGCACCCTAGGCTGTGCCTTGATGTGCCTCGCGCCTAGTCGCGCTTTTTAAAACCCAGATATATATGTGTGTGTGTGTGTGTGTGTGTGTGTGTGTGTGTGTGTGTGTGTGTGTGTGTGTGTTGATTGCATCTTATTATTCATTTCCCACTAACAGTGTTCTTCCAATTATTAAGGGTATTTTTTTGCATGATAGAACCTTGGTTTTAAAAAGTGTGCCGAGGCGCAAAGGGCATTGCCTTACGTGACATGAGGTGGTGCATGAAGTACAGGTGAGGTTTTTAGGGAAAAAATGCCCTGTGGCGTGCGCCTCATGCACACGGCTCTTATTTGTGCAGCAGAATGTTGTACATCAAGCTTTTTAAGTAGGGATGCTAAAAACCTTTGAAATTTATATAATCAATTTGCGTTTCGCGTACGAAAGCGCACCGCTTTTGCGCTTTGCGCCTCGGATTTAGACCTTGCGTCAGTGCGCTTCTCGCTTTTTAAACCAACTATAGAACCTTGTTTCAATTATCTATAAGCAATATTCATCACAAGACATCAACTTTGCACATTTGCACCATTCATGTTGTCAAATAAAGCAAAAAAAAAAATAGTAAAACTATCTTCTGCACCAGCTGTCTTTGTAATTGGAGTTGGATGCTAAAAATTAGGAAATTTTCATTTTCCTTTATTTTCAAAGGTACAACGAGGTACAATTTTGAACTTGTGTTGGTCAGCTGATTGCAGTTTTGTCATTTTATTAACTATTATTTCCCCTCAGATTTTCCATTTTGTAAATTAATGTTATATGTCCAACACTCTTTTTGTCTCAGAAGGTCCAAAAAAAAGACTACTTATTGGTTTCTTATTTTTCTGAATCTTTTACTGTCGTAACTAATTTACGATTTTGCCCTTTTGTAATTCCATAGGGATTATTTGAAGGTCTAAAAGCATATCGGAAGGAAGATGGTAACATTTTACTGTTTCGCCCGGAAGAAAATGCGAAACGGATGATTGCAGGGGCAGAGCGTATGTGTATGCCTTCTCCTTCTGTCGATCAGTTTTTGCAAGCTGTTAAAGCCACTGTACTGGCAAATGAAAGATGGGTAATGCATAGTTATATGAAAAATATGAAGTTCATTCATACCTTCACTTGAAAATTAATCATATAACAATTACTTTCTTCCCTTTATTAGATACCCCCTCCTGGCAAAGGTTCGCTGTATATAAGACCACTTCTTATGGGAAGTGGAAGTGTACTTGGTCTTGCACCAGCTCCCGAGTATACTTTTCTCATTTATGTTTCTCCTGTCGGTAACTATTTCAAGGTATGTTGTTTATAAAGGTCATCTTGAAGGTACACTATAATCATTCTTGAACACTATAATATGATTTTGATTTCTGTTTTGAATTTTAGGTAAATATACAATTTGATTTTTCATAAGATGTTTGTTTTAATTTCACTAATCTCAGGAAGGTTTATCACCAATAAACCTGGTAGTCGAGACTGAAATGCATAGAGCAACCCCTGGAGGTACCGGCGGTGTGAAAACTATAGGAAACTATGCTGCGGTAAGTATTTCTACTGTTGCTACTTCCTTGATTTGTCTTTTTGATTCTATAATTGTTATCACATTAATACTGTTTGGTATTTTATTAAATATCATCTAGGTACTGAAGGCGCAAGGTGCAGCAAAAGCCAAAGGCTATTCAGATGTATTGTATCTTGACAGTACACACAAAAAGTATTTGGAAGAGGTGTCGTCTTGTAATATTTTTGTTGTAAAGGTATATCCAAAAGTTCGTCATTTTATCTACTTTTTTTCTTTTTGTAAATGAAATTGATCCTTTCTCTTTTGTGGTCTCCATTCTTATGTTATAATTCTATATAATATAAATTAATATTTGTTTATCTAACATGTGCTATAGGGGAACACTATATCCACACCTGACATTAAAGGGACTATCCTACCAGGTATCACAAGAAAGAGTATTATTGATGTGGCTCGTGATCAAGGGTTCGAGGTACTTGATACTTTTATCTTATCTTTAAATGTGTTTATTCGATTGCACATACGCTTCTAGAAAGCCACCCTCACATCTTGGGGTGTGTTTTGAAAGTGATTTTTGCGATACCAAAACTTAAGATATAGATTTCAAGTTATACTAATTAGATAAGGTGACGTCTAAGTGTCACACAAGTTAAGAAAATAAAAAGAAATTTCTGTGAAATGGGAGTAAAAGTCTACCAACTTAAGTTAAAATAAGAGGTAGGCAGATGGATTAGATAATCAGTTTTGTTTCAGTTGGTGGTTATCAAAATAGATTGTTTGACTTGTAAATAATCATTCAAACAAACAAACAAATGCATCCATTAAAATCCCACCCGAGCCCTAAAACATATTATTGACATGTAAAGTATATTATCCATAATAAAATTAAAGTGTGGCTCTAGGAATTAAACAACATCAAAACAAAAAAAAAGTACTAAAAATAGTAGTAGTAAACTACCTTATGGCATCAAGTGATAAAAAAAACGATAGTACTAACATATAAAGGAGCAGATAGACCAGAAAAAGGTACCACGAAACCCCTTGAATTTCATTAGATAATTTTAAAAAAGTTAAAATCTAAAAACAAATCCGCTCATCCAGAACCGATTATAGTGAATTTAATCTTTTAACACGCCAATCCAAACGCCTCCTTAGACTAATGTCAGCTTCCCCTTGACCTCAATTCTCGTTTTGACTGTATATCTAGGTTTTTGAAAAACCGGTAGCAGTGGACGAGTTGCTTGCTGCTGATGAAGTTTTCTGTACTGGTACCGCTGTTGTGGTATCCCCTGTGGGTAGCATAACTTATCTTGGCAAAAGGTAAATCTTTTTTTTTTTTTTTTCAGCTTTATGGATTCTATGTGAGCTTTTATTATTTGATGATCTTGATTGTTTGACTCGGTTTACTTGTGTTATGTGACAGAGTGACGTATGGGAATACTGGCGTAGGACTCGTGTCACAACAACTTTATTCCGGGTTGACAAGGCTGCAGATGGGTCTCGCGGATGACAAAATGGGTTGGATTGTTGAACTCAAGTAGTTTCTTTTGTTTTTTGTTCGATTATGGTTTGTAGTTTGATTATGCAGGTAGTGTTAAGCTGACTCAATAAGTGCTTGACTGTTTTATCTTTCACAAGTTGGTGACATCATATGTGTGTTACTTGCTAAACTTATAAATTGTTTCCACCAAATATGCATAAAAATTATTCTAAGTTCATCGAACAAACTTTGTAAACAAGAGGCCAGCAAACTTGGGGACAAAAGGTTGAACAAGACATGTCTTAATGCTGGTTGGGTAGGGTTGAGTTGACTTACAGCAAGAATTTGTCATATTTTAGAAGGTTTTTATAGATGATTAATGCGTTATCTTAATGTAATTTTCTTTGTTCGGGAATGAAAGAATGCAATTTAACAATTAAAGAAGATTAAATGGTAAAAAATAAAATAAAATTAATGCGTTAATTATGGCTAACTAAAATATAATATTACATGTATATTTTGAATAGAATAGAATGCTTATGAATTGAAATATATTCCAGGTGACTTTTTTACCTGTTTGAAATGTTTCGCTTTTAGTAAGCCTGACAACTGGGTGGGTCAGCTTGCGTATTGGTTTCTGGTCGAAACTCGAATCAAAATGCATGCTAAAGTACGAAGAACATAGTAGGTCCAAATGAAGATAGTACTGAGATAGTAACTTTTGATGATTTACATGAGGTATAAATACACAGAATAAATACACAAAAATAGAAAATCTATACAATGAAAATAAGTACAGGAGAGATTTGAGGCAATTATTTAGAGTTGCCTAATACCCCTGTCAATACGAGATGGAGGTGGTTGTAGACAAAGCATTGCTCAAAACTTTTCAAATAGAGGTTTCGGTAAACTCTTGGTGAAGATATCGGCTACTTGTTGATCTGTGGAAATGAACTTCGTGTGGAGATGACCAACGACGACTAACTCTCGAATAAAGTGGTAGTCAAGATCGATATTTTTGCTCTCTTGTGGGAGATAGGATTTTGACTTAGAAAAATGCACCCTTGTTGTCACATAAAAGAGTTGATGGTCCTGGTTGTAAAACATGCACCTCACGTAGAAGATGAGTGATCCAAATAAGCTCCGAAGCGGTGTTAGCCATGGTCTTGTATTCCGACTCACAACTTGAGCGTGCTACTGTTGGTTGCTTCTTTGCGCTCCAAGACACTAAGTTTCATCCTAAATAAATGCAGTAACCGTAGGTTGATCTTTGAGTGTCAATGCAACGTGTCACACCCCGACTTTTCCCTCGTCGGTTGCGACGTTTGGTGCCTTTGCCAGCGCAGCGGAAAGTTGCATCTAAGACTCTTATTTCCTGAACGCCATTGCTAACCCTCTAGGATCCCCGATCCCAATACGTCGACTACTCCAACCGTGCTGTTACCAAAGTTTAAACCTGAAAGACATACTTAAAAAGTCAACATATAATGCTGGTGAGTTCACAAGTTTTATAAAAGAGTTGTAATAAGTTTGAAAAGATCATATCCGTTACTACTAGGTTATAAGAACGTTAGCTAGACGTTAAGTGTTTGTTTACTACTGCGGTTGGGAATCCATTACTATACGTTTATAAGTTGTTGAAGCTTGCCCAGCAGTTTTGGCTATAACCGATGCCTCGGCGAGCCAGTAATAAGAGACAATATGCACCCGCCCGGCCCAGCCGTCGAGTGGGGTTTGTGAGGCCCAATAGATCTATCCACATTTCCCCCGTTGTGCATCCCCGCACATTCATGGTTTCCCCCCTGGGACTTTCCATAAAAGCCGCATAGTATTTGTAAAGTAACCATAGTATAACATGACCTTTAGTAAGTAAGTATGTAAAATGTTTCTTCCCCGAAAGTAAAACCAGTAAAAGTAGGGTCGTGACACTCACGCACCCATTTCATTTTCAAAGACTTGTTCGTTTGGAATTCCTCAGGTTTGCATAAAAGAAGCATGTCTTCCACCCCGATAACATTTATAAAACAGTAAAAAGTGGGGTCATGAACTCACCTTAATTTCCATGCTAAGCTAGCAAATAAAGTCCAAGCCTCGACGGCTTCCTCGTGCCCTATTACAACAAAGGACACCTTAAAGTCTAACACATATAAACCTAGCCTATAATCCGGCTAAAAGGTAGTTTACCCAACTATCTAGACTCGTGTGTATAACTCGAGTACTAATATGCTTTAACTCGACGAACCGATCGTGACTTATCTTACTTATGCGTTAACACACGACATAGTACCCAAGTTGCGCACTCGTCACTATTCGTGTGCACACACGTTGGACTATATTATGAAACGTATAACTTATCCCGAGCCGTAGCTCGTCTTATAATTATATTTTAGGAAAATATTCTTTGATGAAAATATAAGTATAGTTATTTAAAATCGATTAATAACAATATCGCTTCTTTTCCAATCTTTAAAGGTTTCAAAATATTAACTTTTATATAATTCTTTCTCAAATAGGTTGAGCGTTCTATAATTCAAAACCGTTTAGATGGAAATGTTTTAGTTACCAAAATCTTTGGAGATTGACACAAGTGACGCTCAACAAATATTATGTATTTGTTTTGGAAATATTGTTCGACGTTTTTCTTTAAATATTGCAAGAAATCATTTGTCGAAAACCTTTTACGATATTGTAGAAAACTACATTTGTCAAAATACTTGGAGGTTGTTTATAATGAAATATGCAACAAATATCGCTTTCGTTTACGCTTATAAATTTTATAAAATTTCGGCAGAGTTTCCTCTGTTTTTGTACAAACCAGGCAACACAAGTCGCCTACAATTTTCCCAAAAATCAATATCAAACACAAATCCACATTTTGTTTATCCGCAATTCCAAATCAGACGAGACTTATACGTTTCGACGCTTTTACATAAACTACACTTATTTGTATAAAGACACGACAATATATATATATATTATAGTCCAACCAATTTAGTCCGATATCGATATTATAAGTCACGCATTTTAGTCACTATTACCGGTCGTCCGATACAATATGTAGTTAACATTTATTATTATTATTCGGTTCGTTCGCGAGTCAAAACTATTTATATATATTTATATTTTTATAAAAATACAATGCTTATAAAAATGAAATAATGAAATATGTACGAATTCAAGTATACCGAATCACACGCGAGTAACCCGAAGCCGCCTCGAACTGCGTGTAGACCGGAACCAAAGTTTGACCAGCTTTGACCGCGCATTGACCGAGGCTTGACCATCCAGATCTGACCCGAACAAGACCCGTACCGAACCCGATCTCGTACCGAATCTGACCCGAACACCAAAACCACCAAACTTTGATCCGAACCACAACCAGATTTGAACCGGATCTAGTTTGCGCAATACAACCTTAACCCAAAACAACCAAATCGGACCCAAGCCATAACCAAGACCACGCACCAACATCTGAATCATCTGGACTCGACCAAAACCCCGAACCCGAGCACCATGTCGGACCCGAACCTAACCCGAGTCCCAAACTGAAACCATCGGACCACGCTATCCTGAACCGGACCAATGAACCACCGCCGCCGCTACCTTCTACAACCACCACCATCTCCGGACACCTAACCCGTCACCACCACCAAACCTCCCTGTCGGACCACTTCACCACCACCGCCGGCCCCTTCAACAACCACCAACCCGTCACCCCTTAAACTGAAACAACCACCCCCTGTCCCCCCTTTTTATTTCAGCGCCGCCACCACAACTCGAGACCCAATCCCGATCAGAACCCAAACCAACCCAACCCGGCCCCTGTGGGCTTTCCGAACCACCACGCCGCCGCCACCACCCCCATGGTGGCCGGCCGGCTTCTGTAACAGAGGGAAGGAGGAGAGGGACAAGGGAGATGAAGAGAGAGAGAGTAAAGAGAGAGAGAGAGAGCTCGTGAGAGAGAGAGAGAGAGAGTTTTAGAGAGAGAGTAGAGAGAGAGAGATGAGCGGCAGAAATGGGGAAGAAGAAGAGGATTAGGAGCTTTTATAGGTAGGGTTTTTGGTAGGTAGGTTAATACCGCGTATCTAACCCGTTTTAAACGTAAACGTCTCGGTTTAGTTTTAGGCTCGATAATTAATTATAAAAATTAGTCGGTTTTGTTCGAAATACAAAACCGAGCATAAATATAAATATCTTCGATGTCCGACGCGTGTTTTCAGAACACGCGTTTAAATCGCGTCAATTAAATCGGTCGCAGTTTCGATCGTAAAAACAGTCAGTAAACTTCCGAAACTCAATAATTAACAATATTTAAAATAAATATTTAATTTTTTTAATAATAAAATCACGTCATTGTAGATCGGAAATTGTCGGGTGTCACACAACGAGCCCAATCTTCATCAGAAAACCTATTAAAACAGTGTTAGATGGTCTATCAAAGATTAAGCCGTGTGATAAAGTTCACTTGACATATCGAAGGATGCGTTTGACAAGCTGAAAATGAGTGGTGGTAGGATTTTGAAGGAACTGACTAGCTTGATTTACGACATAAGATAGGCCCGGGTGAGTGATGGTTAAGTATTGAATAGCACCGACAAGAGAACGGTAGAGAATTGGATCATGAAAAGGTTCGCCGGTAGAGTGGAAAAGATCCTTTGGTGTGAGAGGAGTGACAACGGGTTTGGAATGAAGCAGGCTGGCTTGGGAAAGTATGTCATAAGCATACTTGGATTGATTTAGAAACAAACCGGTTTTGGTATGGGTGACTTCCAAACCGAAGAAAAAACTTAGATTGTCGAGATCTTTAATTTTGAACTCCTTGTGAGGGCGACGAGTGAAAGTGGTAATGAAAGCTTCATTGTTACCGGTGATTATTATGTCGTCCACGTATACAAGGGTGTAAATTAAAGTGCCATTGTTTTTGAAGATAAACAATGATGGATCGGCTCGACTAAATGTGAAACTAAGTGTGATGAGGAATGAACTTAATCGTTGAATTGTTGAATGTTTTAAGCCATAAATGGCACGATTTAGTTTGCACACATGATTCGGATGAGTTTCATCTTGAAAACCCGGTGGTTTTTCCATATAGACGGTTTCCATAAGATTGCCATTCAAAAAGGCATTGTTGACATCGAGTTGTCGGAGTTTCCATTTGTTGATGGTGGCAAGGCTTAGAACAACTCGAATTGTGGATGATTTGACAACGGGGCTGAATGTGTGAGAAAAATTTAGATCCGGAACTTGGTTAAAACCTTGAGCGACAAGTCGAGCTTTGTAGCGGTCAATGGAGGCATTGGATTTGCATTTGATCCGATAAATCCATTTAGAGCCGATGATGTTGGTTGAAGCGGGACGAGGAACAAGGCGCCAAGTGTGATTAAAATGTAAGGCTTGAAGTTCATCATTCATGGCACGAACCCATTTGGAATCCTTCATTGCGGTTTTAATTCCTTTGGGAACATGTGAAGAGAGAAGAGAATGATGAAGAGAGTGACTGTAGAATTGAGATAGGTTAGCACTACGAATGGTTTTAAAAATACCATTCTTTGACCGAGTAGTTATGGGATGAGTATTGGTAATAAGAGGTTGAGGTTGGACTAAATTGGGTTGTTGGGTCATGGGATCCAGAGTGGGTTGCTGAGCGGAAGAGGTGGAAGACTATTGGGCTAAAACAGTTGGCTGAGTTGGAGTGGATTGGGCTGAGTTTGGAGTTCCGGATGGTAGGGTAATGGGTTCGGCTGAATATGGTAGAGGGGTTGGGAGTGGGCTGTGTAACACCCCACCCGAAACCCGGGTGATCATGCACGGTTGATACCTGACTTAGTAGCTGAATCATAGCTTTTCTTGTAAACTTGCTAATCCTGCGACATATATTTAAAATGTTTTTATGTCAGCTTATGTTGGTGAGCTCATGCACACTTGTATGAAAACATTCATTTAATATCATAAACAACAATACGGATTGTATTTACAGCACACACACTTGAGTTGGCACTATACTTTAATTTTTTTATATATAGTTATGATTAGACTATAAGGAGTGGTGGGGGGGGGGGGGGGAAAGAGGGGGATGAAGCGCCATGTGACACTTGTGGGCCCCTTGTGGGGGGGGGGGGGAATAATTGTGGGGAGTGGAAGGGGGGAAGAGGTGGGGGGAAGTGACACTTGGCATTTCTTTTTTCTTTTATTTTTTTGTTGTTTTTAATTTCTTTTTTAATAAATATAAACCAAATTTTTAAAAAAACATAATATTAATTCATAATAAACTACAAAGTTAAATAAAAAAAACACTTACAAACCAAAAATACATGAAATTTTAATAAAAACATAAAAAAATACACTTTAGTTATCGCTATCGTCTTCATCAGATTCGTAATCTCTTGGTACACTCCAAATATGATCAACCAGATCCGCTCGAAGGTTGTGATGTGTTTGGCTACTCTTGATTTCAAAGTTGTTGGCGTTTCTTTCTTCATCCGTAATGTTTGCTTGACTTTGCTGCGTTTCCTCACCAAAGTACTCGCATATTGCACGCCCTTCATCCTCCAAAATCATGTTATGTAAAATAATGCATGCGTACATCACATTTCGTATATGCGTTTTTTCCCACATTCGGCAGGGTGTGGCCAAAATATGCCATCTTTTTTTCAGCACACCAAAAGCACGCTCAACATCTTTCCGTGCAGCCATTTGAGCTTTGTTAAATTTTTTCCTCTTAGGGTCTAACGTCGTCCTCCGTGTAAACGATTTTACGAACACGGCCCAATCAGGGTAAATTCCATCTGCTAGAAGATACCCGTACTTATATTCTACCCCATTTAAAAAAAAAACTTCCTTTTGGTGAAATTTCGTTTATAAGATCGTTGAAGATTGGGGACTGATTAAGAACAGTCCTATCGTTCAACGAACCGGGCACACCAAAAAACGCATGCCAAATCCAAAGATCTTGTGACGCAACCGCTTCAAGCATCATACACGGCCTTTTATGAAAACCGCTAGCGTGTTGGCCTTGCCACTCAGTTGGACAAATTCCCACTCCCATTTCATACAATCTAAACTCCCGAGCATACCGGGAAAACCATGTTTTTCTTCGTGAAACTGTAAAAGTTGCTGGACGTCACTAAATGTTGGTTTTCTCAAATATCTTTTTAAATATAAATCAATGACGCCCGCACAAAAAAACTAAGTAGTTTCTCTAGCCGTTCTATCGGCCATCCTTAGATACTCATCCATTATGTCGGAAGTCATTCCGTAAGCCAATGCTCGAAGCGCGGCTGTGACCTTTTGCATCGCGGTAAATCCCATCTGACAACGTGCATCGGGCCTTTGTTTGAAATAATCAAACTTATTTTCCAAATCATTTGTTATTCTTATAAATAAATTACGACTCATACGAAAACGACGCCTAAAACTTCTTTCATCGAATGTTGATTCGGGTGAGAAGTAATCACGTACCAATAACTCATTTCCGGTTTGTCGTTCACGAATGATATACTGTCTACGCTTGGGTGGTTCGGAGGTCCCTTCGTCGTCCGCTATAGCTTTAACGACGTTCTGAACGGTCGCCATTAACATTTCTGCGGCACCTTCGCCCAAGTCATCCAAAGCGAGTTGATCAAACATATCGTCTGAACTCGAAGAATCGCTCGACATCTTGCAATTTTTTTTGAAAATATATGATAGTATTGAGAGGATTTTATGAAAAAAATGAGTGTGTTTGTGTATAGGATGTTATTGTTATATATATATATATATAATAAATTTTTTTTTTTAATACTAGCCGTTATACCAACGGATACATTTTTTTTTTTTTAAACGGTAATAAACAAACCTCCCCCAATGATCGCGCGCCACGTGTCCAAGTCACTCCCCCCACGCCAGTGGCTTCCCTCCCGCCCCCCCCCCCCCCCCACTCCCGCCCCTCTCCACGCCAGCGTATGGCGGTGTTCCAGCCCCTCCCGCCCCCACTCCGCATAGTCTTATGATTATGATATGATGATATGATATGATTGGTAGCCAAACTTATTTCATAAAGATGTAGAAATTTTATCAAATAACAAAACTCATTTCAAATATATTAAGTTAAAAAGATATCCAAAAGACACTGAAACAAGAACCAGAGATGCTATAAATCAAATTGAATAAAAAAAAGTTGCATTTAAAATAGTAATAACTAATAAATAGAATTGTATAACATTCAATCAATTGGTTTAGATACATGCTGTTATTTTCATAAAATTGTAAAAGTTTGATTGTTTCACAGACAACCGCTCTTGACTGGTTACAACTTACAACATGAGGAAAAGGCTGCTGTAGGGGATCAGTAACGTTTGATATAAATAATCAAGGATGAGAAGAAGTCGATTGAAGTTAAATCGCCACGTTCCCATGTAAAAAAATCAGGTAATCTCGTCAAATGTTAGGACAAAGGTTTCACCGGCTTTTGAGAGGTTAAGGTTGCAACCTTGTTGAACTGTCATTACAAAACAACTTGCATTAGCTCATACTTTATTATTTTAAGCTTCATGTTAAATACATCGTAGTTTCAAAACTTAATTAAAATCTTTAGATTGTTTTTATAATATCAAAAGAATAATAATAGTGAAAGTTTCACTCGACATGACGTAAAATGACTATAATTAAAAAATGAATAAAAGCATACCCTATTTTGCATGTATTTTTGCCTTATTGCATGAAGAGTAGCTTCTTTGTTTAGTTGAATATCTTGCAGAGCCAGGACTGTTTCTTTCAGTTCCGATGCGTTATAATTCGTATAATGTTCTAAGGTAGGATTCTGCAAAATAAATAAATAAATAAGTTGAAGGTAAATCAACATTTTTAAGATAATTAGTTGAATGTCAATTAAAAAAACAAGAAAAAAAACACACCCATGGATGTTCAACTTGATCAAGTGTCCACTTGGCTAAGAACACAGCTGATGCAGCAATGAGGGAAGGCAGAAATCTCAAAAAACCGTACTCAATGAGAGTTAACTCTACTAAATAGTTTGCCAAATATTCCAGTTCAATAACCGGAGCCTGCATATAAAGTCGTTTTTATCCCTAGATTACTTCTTTTCTTAAGATAATCAGTTGTGTAACTGCAGAGATTATGACAGCTTTATTAATGTACCTTGTATGAACTTTGTGCTGCTAAAATATATCTCCTGAAAATAAGATAATAAAATAAATATCATGTGTTAGACACTTGAGAGTTGCGATGCATAATCATGCAAGAGTGAAACCGGAATTTTACCGAAGGAACTTAATTACAGTTGGAACAGAAATCTGAAAGCTCAGCACATCAACAACTTCACGCTCCATGTCCAGCACCTGAAAGTGATATGTAGACTTTAGTCAATAACCTTTAGATTTCCAAAACGGGTCAAAATGGCTGGGTGGGTTCGGTAGCAGGTCAAACGAATTTAGGTCCAAACATGTAAATTTTAGCATGTGTTGTAACTTGTAACGAGACTGATCAGGTTGGTCTTTAAGTGAATAACGAATATACCTCCTTTCTGGTGTAGGTTCCGTCTGTGATGAAACAGAAGTCTTCAACACGTGGGGCAATAATTTCTTCATACTTCCTTAAAAGGTCAATAATCAAACAAGCATACTATTAGATGATGTTACAAGAATAAATATAATCTGTTCAACTTTATAAAAGAAGAATCACAAGATAATCATGATTTATGCCAACTTGATTTATAAAAGGAAGAGAAAAAAAACTTACGACGCAATGAGCATGCAGGTTATCCCGAGTAGTTGAAGCCTTTGTTTTACAATGTACATTTTAGAGAGATACTGATCAATAAGAGTGACTGTTAGGTAAAGTGTCTCGGGTTTTAGCTTATATTCTTCAGAAACCTAAACATCAGGAAAAAAAATAGTTTTATAGTCAATAAGAATTCCACGCATTTCTTGTTGAAGATCAGAATATTTGCACTAAGAATAAGAGACTGAACAGTTCATTGCATGGTTCAGTTTTGAAATATAAAAAATCAGTTGTGTGACTGTCAGAGTGTCATCTAAACAAATTTGAAAATGAACAGCTTGAATCCATATTATGTTCAAGAGCTAACCTCAACAAGCCAGTCAATAAGAATTCCACGCATTTCCTGTGTAATGTCCCGCTGCACTGTTTTCATATAATTTACTGAAGGCCTCCCCTTAAGCTGAAGAAAAATAGGTACAAAATATAAGGGGACATGAAAAATATATTTTTCCATAAACAAAGAGAACCCTTAAGATTTGTTTTAAACAAAAAATATGGATACTAGTTAGCAGTGGCGATCCTTTTAAGGGGCGGGGAGGGGCGGCCGACCCCCCGAATTTTCGCTCAGAAGTTCCGATTATATAGTTTTCGTATAGAAATTTTTTGGTATATAAGGTTTCAACCCCCGAAGTTTTGGGTCAAGATTCGCCACTGCTAGTTAGATGATAATATGGTATTGATATACGTAATACAAGAATAGCCTAATTTTGGCTAAATTTGAGAAAACTAATACAAATGGTGAAAGTAAATGGCATTATGTAATTTTAGAAAAATAAAAATCAACTCAATTGCTATATTAACAGCTAAAAGTACCTCTGCCGCACGTAAATTGTTAAATATTTCAGCTGCATATAAACTGCACATTTGAGGATCCTTGTGCTTAGAATCAATGTCAAGAATGGCTTGCTCATTTACAGCCTCCACTTTGTTAAAAATATGTATTTTCCCTACACAATGACACGAATTAACTTTACTTGCAAACATTCGTCACAAAAGAAGTTAAGCAATGACCGATGGCTAGTCCAATATTCCTTAGATATTAAATACCATGTTTAAGTGAAAATATAAGAATGCATAAGCATGGATATGTGCATTAGTCCAAATCCTTTAGCATCTAATTAAATATCATATTACCTTTTGGCAAAGAGCTTCCAAGAGCTTTTGAATTATAATATATACTTGGTTTGCTTTCTAAATCATTCACTAACTTTAGCTGTGCAGTTATTTGTCGTAATTCAGTTACGCTCTCTTTGGTCATATCATCATTCGCTTTTGTCTTCCCCTTTTGATCCTGAAGGCCCACGCATACAGCGGGTGCCACCATAGCATTGTTTCCAACAACAACTCTTGTTTTCTTGCTAGTCTGACAACCGATAAAACCAACAAGCATCACTATTAATAACACTATCCAAATAACAAGTAGCAAGTAGCAACAGTACAATTTGTTATTTTAAATTTGACATGTATGTACCTGAATTTTTGTTCCATTGATAATTTTCGTATTTAAATCATTTAAGGGCACGTTGGTCACTTCCTTCAGAACAGCCCTTCTCTTGGACTGAAAGCTAGAACCAACATCAGTGGGTTTGTTATTTGATGATCCTCTTTTACAGTTTGGTTGCAGAACCCGATTGGATTCATGTTTGGCCTGTAATGGGTGCAAACCACCAGACACGCCCAAGGCTTTAGCCCGTGCTCTAGTAATCCTTGCATTGGGCTTTTGAACATTAGCAGCAGGTACATTTTCTTTATTCATGTTTGCTTGCCTTGCCATTGAGCGGTGCATGATGTTAGATTGACTTCCTTCTCATGAAATCTGCATCTGTCACAACAAAATTGCAGCCTTATTAGTTTCATTTCTGTAACCTATAACAGTATCATTCTACAGGATCGGACATATTTAACCTCCAAAAAGATGTTTCTTTACAGTTCAACGTTTCTATCATTTATGAGATTATATACCAATTGTAATTAATAACGGAACACATTGGCTAATATTTCAGAACAGCAATGACCATACAATCCATTGTGTCCTATAAAAACCATATACTGAATTTGACAAAGAATAAAAATATGCTCATTATACAATATCTGAATGCAGATCAACCCAGGTCCTATCATGAGCAGAAAGATGATGATTGTAAAAGTGTAATGACTAATGGGTCAATTATATGCCCTTTGAAGTCTCACAATCCAAAAAAGAGGAAAGGAACTTTCATTTTACTCTAACTCTCTGCATATATCTGCCTCTTTTTATATACTTTCCCTGCTAGATTGCAAAATTTAAGTAAAGAAACTTTGTATTATTTGACTAAGCCTTGTTTATGCCATGACAATGTAAATTACAACCATAGTTCAAAAAAAAATGACCCAGGCGCCTCATGGGGTTTTATTGTACATGTGCCTTGTAGGGCTAGAGGCGGTGCGCCTTAGGGGGTTTTGATGTGTTTTTTTTATGTTTTAGACTTTTCGTGTTAATTTCAAACAATTCGTGTGTTTTTTATGAATCCGAAAATGAAATTAGTTACTATTTTATTTTTCATAAGATATATAACTTTTATATTTATTTTTTAATTCCGCCTCGGACTCACGCCTCATTCGCCTCAAGGCTTACGCCTCGTGAGGTAAAGAGAAAACACCTCGAGGCTCGATTTCGTTTTTTTTTTTTTTAACTTCGATTACTACCAAATACATAACTTGAATCATCTTTATCTTTCCAAGACAATATAATTTCAACATTTCATGACTTAGTTGATCAATAATAACCTTACTAGAGCCATATGAAATCCCTAAATATCAAGATCCTAACAGAGCAAGCAAGCAAGCAAGCAAACAAACCTAATTATTAAATATCCTAAAGAAAAAAGTATAACCAATATTTGTTTTACAAACATAATAATACAAAGGCTAGTCTCACACTGTTTTATCAGAATCATACCTACCAAAACACCAATTACTACAAGACAACCAACAGATCTAAGGCCTCATGGTCCAAGAAATCCTTCCAATATAAATAAATTATATACTATTCCATTTCATATATCATTTAAATTTAAAACATAAATAAAATAAAATAAAACATGAATAAATTGTCAGGACTCTCCACGTTACTTCCAGATTAATCTACAGCTAAACAAGTACATCTGCATATGGAACATTGGAACACCAGATGCACCAGAAATTAAATTAAATAATTGTTATATATCCTCAAAACCTACATTTCATTCCTCCTATAATAAATTTCCACCTCGATATTCATAAAACTTCAAAATAATTCAAACGCCAGATGCGGTCAATGACGTTAGGTACACTTTTTTTTTTATTTTTAATAAAATACTCGTTTAACAAAATCCTAAAGGCGAAATCACAGATCTGTGCGTCAAATTCATTCCAATACACAATGCATTCACAAAAACATAAATACAAGAAATTAACATGAATATTGAAACGCTATTAGTAGCTCAAATTTCAATTTGCGTGGTTGTTACGATATGTAATGCGATAACGTGTGTGTGTGTGTATATATAGCGAGAGAGAGAGAGAGAGATGAATATGATATGAGCTTACTGTGCAATCGAGAGCCAGAGAAATGTGAAGAAAGAGGTAGGGCTCAATCGAAATGCATTATGTGGAAGACATGAGAGTGTAGTGAATGAGTGAGTGGGTGTATATGTAGGAGGCGTGAGAGCGGGATAGATGTACAGTTTAAACTTCTAAAAAAACTTAAAGGAGGGAGTTGCATAACTGGTCCTTTTACTATTGTATACTCTACATTTGTGTTCTATGAGTTTAGATAGGTGTTTGGATGTGGATTTAAATTTTAAATTAAGGAAAAATTATGGATTTTGTATTTTATGTTTGCATCGAAGGATGTTATTTGATTTTAACATTGATGGGATTCTTTATTTATGTTTTAAAACATTGCACTATTTGTTCTATAGTAATAGTCTGGTTATTTTTTAACGTTAAGGGTCAGGTTGACCTCACATGATGGCAACTCCACCACTCACCCCAACCATTATACGATTTGTGACACAAAACATGAACGAAGTGTGAGAAAACATGAAGCCTATAAATTGAGTAACACTGAAAGGAGGTATAAAAAAGAGGTAGTACCTAAAGCAAATCGTGTTAATGAAGTTGTTAATTTTCGGTTTCGATGTATGCTTTCGGTGTCAGGGAATAAACAAAGGTTGTTGGTGGTGGATACGAGTTTGGTTTGAATCTTGAAACAGGTTGGGTTTTTATTGTGGGGGTTTAGTTGTTTAGTTTGTCTGTTAGACTTTTGATGTTGTTTCATAAGGCTCATACTAGTTATTTAGAACATGTTTAAGAATACCTATATGATGCATTGGTCTAAAAATGAAGGAGAAATCAAAATAGAAGCATTTGGTATATTTGAATGTTGGTTTTAGACTATAACAAGTCCTTGTAATTTGAGATTTGGATGTAGATATACCGAGTTCGTGTGTATATTCAAATAGTTGTCATGAGCATTTCGATGTGGGTTCTTTTCATTTGCAACTTTCTGTCATGTGCATTTTGATGTGTGTATGCCTTGAAACCACTCAACTGAAGGTTTGAGTCTGTGTGGATATTCAAATAGTTGTCGGTCATTACTTTCTTTAACCTCACATGAATTTTGTTGTGTAAACACGATAGTGGTGTTTGGCCATTGGTGGTGGTTCTTTTATCTTAATTTTGTTTTATAGGGTCGGATCTTTAACATAAGAACATGGTTTGTGTTGGAGAAGCTGGCGATGTAGGTGGAGGGTATTAAGGGATGTGATATGTAAAGGTGTAGTAAAAGGACATATTTGCCCTCATGGGGGCCCGCATGATCCTTTTAATGTTAAAAACTAACTAGGTTAGTGTTAAAAGATAAATTATACATTTTTAAAACTTCGAGGATGAATATTATCAATTTTAAAATTAAAAGGCATCAATTTAAAATTGATGAAAATATAAAAGATGAAATCTGTAATTTTTCCTTAAATTAACCTAGAAATGTACCTCAAGTTAACAAATAGAGTTAATAGCCATTTTCGTCCCCGAGGTTTGGGCCAGTTTGCCACTCCAGTACAAAAGTTTATTTTTTTTGCAATTCCTTCCCTAAGGTTTGGATTTTTTTGCCAAATTCGTCCTTTTCACTAACCCAGTTAAAAAATCTCGTTAAGGTCAGGGGTAGTTTTGTCTTTTACCCATTTTAATGAAGGACAATATTGTCATTTGATAGCCTATCCCCACCCCACCCAACCCCATCCCATTTACCCACCCCACCCCCTTCTCTCTCTCACACATAAAACACACACACACTCTCTCTTCTTCTCCATCGGTCACCTTCTCCGACCATTCTCCGGCTGATCTCCGTCACCGGAAACAACCACCCGGTGAGACATCATCATCATCTGAGGAAGTGTGTGTTGTGCTCGTTTTGATGGATCTGACATTCAGGTATGTCATATAATCTTTTAGGAATGGATCCAATGTCTTTTAATACTTGTTTAAATGCTTAAGAATCAGGCAAATACAATTATGGTGTGTAGAGGGTACTGCAGAGATGGTATCAAAAAACTCAAAATCGATTTTGGAATCAATCATCAATAGATAAAGGCTCAGAAGAACATGAAGTCACCGGAAACAACCACCCGAATACCACCTCCTCTAGTTGTCTTCTCCGACCTATCTCCGGCGACCCTCATCAGTCGACAATCCACACCCGGGTTCGATCTCGTTCAAGCACCCATCAATTGATTAACTGTTCATATTCGGATCTGTTCATCTCCATTACCATCATGTAACCTTCCCGACAACCGATCAACCGATTAACTGTTATTCCCTCTTAATATTTATACGAGAACACAGAACCGGTTGACTCAATCCACACCTGGGTTCGATCTTGTTCAAGCTCCCGAGGAAGAAGACAAAGAGAGTATGTTTATAATTATTATTATTATTATTATTATTATTATTATTATTATTATTATTATTATTATTATTATTATTATTATTACTACAGAGAGAGATATAGAGAGGGGTTCGATCTCGTTCAAGCTCCCGAGGAAGAAGACAAAAAGAGTGTGTTTATTATTATTATTATTATTATTATTATTATTATTATTATTATTATTGCAGAGAGAGGAGAGAGAGAGAGAGAGAGAGAGAGAGAGAGAGAGAGAGAGAGAGAGAGAGAGAGAGAGAGAGAGGAGAGAGAGAGAGAGAGAGAGAGAGAGAGAGAGAGAGATGGGATGGGGTGGGGTGGGGTGGGGTGGGGTGGGGTGGGGTGGGGTGGGGTGGGGAGGGGGTGGGATAAGATTTTTTTATTAAAATTTTAAATTGCAAGTAAAAAGACAAAAATACCCCTGACATTAACGACCTTTTTTAACTGGGTTAGTGAAAAGGACGAATTTGGCAACAAAATCCAAACCTCGGGGAAGGAATTGCAAAAAAATAAACTTTTGTACTGGAGTGGCAAACTGGCCCAAACCTCAGGGACGAAAATGGCTATTAACTCTAACGAATATGATAATAGAAGATATATTAAAAATTCATAAATAATGATTGATTTTTTTAATAAATTAGAACAATATTAGCATAAAATTAAAAACCGAGCGTTCATCAACAAGCTATAATTGTTCAAGCGTCAACTGTTTATTGGAACTTGCGTGTTAAGTCACCGTCTTGTTCTACACTAATTTCTTCTAAAGAGGGGGCGCCCCTTCAATTACATGTGGTTCTGTCACTACACATGAGAGTTAGTAGTAGGGGTTGTACACCGATCTAGGTTTCATGTCCCTAGTTTTTTTAATATCTTCCAACAAAATTAAACCGTATCAAATTCAAAACGATCATAACCTAACTAGCAATTGAAATTGAAATTTAGTTCGGTTTGGTTTCATACTGAATAAACAGAGCTTTAACAAGATAATATCTAGGGGTGATCATTAGTTCAAGTTTCAATTTCCTAAGTCCAACTTTTTGTTTCCTTGGTTTTGTGTTCAGTTGTACAAATATTAAAATCCAAAGCTCAATGTATATAAATTAGATTTGCTTAGGCTATAGGGTGTGGAGACATGAGAAAGGTAATGTCTCCATGTCACGTAGGATGCCACATTGGATTATTGGTGTCTCAAACTTCTTGAGACATGAGTGGGGTGTGGAGACACCAACACTCCATGTCTCAAGCATTCAAAAAAAATAAAAATAAAAATAAAAGGAAAACACCCTATTGGTTGGAATTTAAAAAAAAAAAGGAAAATTCTCTGATTGGTCCATCCTTTATGTCCTCTGAGGGACGTGGGGGACGAGGGAGGGGAGAACGGGGCAAGGGGGGCGGTGTGCTGGGGGAGGACGGGGGGGTGGGGGCGTCTCCACACCCTTCAGCCTTAGTTTAACCAAATGTTTTTAGATTTTCATTTTGATAAAAAGTGGCAAATTACATCAGATTTTCATTTAACCAAATCGAATTTTTTAAAATTGAAAACCAAACCGTACACAAAATAAGTAATTTCGGTTTGGTTGAAATCCCAAACGGAATTCAGTTTGACGGTTCGTTTAAACTAGTTCAGTAGTTTGTAACCAAACATTGATCACCCTAATTATTAGAAGAAATATGGAAATTGTATCCTTTCTGTTTTACATGTAACTTGAATTCGGGAGCCAAACCCGGATACTTGAAATATTCCAAATTTGATTAAATAATTTTGTGAAAATTAGTATTGTAATTTAATATTATTTGAAACTGTTTGGGTGGTGTTTTAAGTATTTGAAGAACGCTTAGTTTTTAAATACCATTCGTACGACTTTGATATGCTTGACTTATTGACCTGTTTAAAAATGAGTGGGCAAATGGTCAGGTTTCCTGGATCATCAATTCTTTTTTTCATTTCATCAATTAATCAAAATAATAATGTAATTAATTACACTACGAAAACTCACTCTATTGTTGACATGATTTTCTTTTGAACTATGAACTTCTCTAATTTATTTAAACACTGAATCGGTTGTTTGACCCATAATCCACTTGTATGATTTCATTTACAGGGATTTATTTTCATTTATCAATTTTAATAAGTACAAGATAAAATCGAAACTTTCATGTCAACTCATTTAAGGATTATAATTTTTTATTTTTTTTTATGGAACTACTTTCTCATTACTTTCAATCGACAGCTCCTACAAGTGGGAGGCGGGTAAACGGGTCACAAGTTGCGCCGCTACCCCCTTGTGAATAAAAAAACCTACTCTATTAAAAATAAAACTTAGTTCCTTAGGATTATAATTGTCATATTTACAATCCTTCTTCTAAAAGTAGATTCCATTAAAGCCAAATGTTGGAAGTGTTAGAACAAAAGACAATGGTTATACTCTTATTAAATAGTTTGCACTCATTCTTAAAATCTATATGGTGTCGTGGGACCAATTGTTTGGACTTCATTCATATCGACCAATACATGCCACTCTTGTCTCAGCTGTCAATCTCAATTTATATATTAAAAAACTAATGAGACCACTAGACGAGTCAATTGTTTCTCTTTACGATAAAAAAAGTCGGTAATATGAGGAGTATCATGAGTGACTCAAGGATGTGGTTGAGCCATGTTTGTTTGTTTTATGGAACGGCTACTTTCATTCAACATGGCAACTAATAAGACACTAGAGCCTGAACAACAAAACAACGATTACAAGGAGAAAGTACACCAATTCACGTTAAAGACTTACATGGCGATCAATTTTTGATCCACCAGTAACCGAGAGACTTCTTACCTTCCATCACTTTAGATATGTTAGCCTCCTTTTTTGTTTATTGACATGGTGTCATGTGGCGGTGTACAAATCGATTTTTCAGGATCTGAGACCGTTTTTTTTTACAAATTGGTTTTTTTTTTTTTTTTTATTATGGAGGAAAAACCGTTTTTTTAGGAAAAAAAATCCAAACCGGTATAAGCAGTTTGGATCGGTTTTAAAACCGGGTTTTCTAAAAATGTCATTTTGTATTAAAAAAAATCGGTTGTACACCAGAGAGTGGAGAACCGGCAGAAAAAACGGTTTAAAAAAGAACCGGTTTCGGTTTTTCAGGATTTTTTTTTCGAAACCAGTTTTTTTTACACCTCTAGTGTCAAGTCTAAATATGAAAGCAATATTACTATTACAAGAGTTGCGTTATCTTGAAGATATCATGTGTATTACGCTAGTTTTTAAACAAGTCTTGTGAAACCGGTGCTGGTTCGGTTTCGTTTTTTTCACTTTCAACCGGTTTTAGCTGTATCGGTTTCGGTTTGGTTCCGATGTGTGTACCGGTTTCGATTCTGGTTTAGGTTCGTTTGACCAGTTTTATCCTTCGGTTCAGTTGGTTTTGACCGGTTTTCCGGTTTCGGTTTCCCAACCGGCTTTTTTGTGCACCTCTACTTCACGGTAGTTACTGGTATGCCAAATAGGCAACAAGGCATGTAAATTTGAAAATTTCATACTTTTTTTTTTTTTTTTTTTTTTTTGGGAAAGAACTAAAATAAAAATGCAAATTTAGAACTTAAGTACTAAAACTATTGAGTGAAGTAAAGTTTAGGGGCTGTTTGTGTAATCACGTCTTGACTTTGTAAGTTCATGGGACCAGCTGTCGTGCTGCAAATAATTTAGTCCACGTCACTATAAAGGGCTCCTTTTTATTTTATCTCCCTTCTCAACTTTATAAAGTTAAAACAAGATTTTAAATTTAGATAAAGTGTTGTTTGGTTGACCAAGATTTTAAACCTTTTCTTCCTTTTTCTCTACACGAAATATTTTTATCATATAAAAAGAAACACATTGTTATTACAAATATCATTAAAAACACATTTTTTTAAGGGTAACAATGCCATTGTTTTCTATAATTTCAGTTTGGCTCAATTGAAATGAAAGTTTCTGAAAATTACTCTATTTTAGTTCATGATTTTGTGATAGTTAACCGGAAAAGCAATACATTTTAAATATTCTTTTAGTAACCCTTATAAAAATAACCATAAGGGTGTTCGAGCGATATGACGGGAATCAGATATTGTCCGAATGTGTAT
Source organism: Ambrosia x helenae (assembly GCA_030844895.1). NCBI lineage: Eukaryota > Viridiplantae > Streptophyta > Magnoliopsida > Asterales > Asteraceae > Ambrosia > Ambrosia x helenae. Next base: position 43,406,166 of record CM061228.1, read on the forward strand.
GGTTTGGCCGGTTCAATTATTCTTCTCAACCGAAGTTATCGGTTAGTCTATTTTCTTAAACAATCAGTTTTTGGTTAATTCATTTGATTTATTTGGTTAGATTGACGGTTTTATCAGGTTAACTTAATTTCAGTTAATAGACAAAACCAAACTTTAGTTAATGGCTTTGCTTATAAATACATGAAATTGAGGTTAAATACATAAAACAGAATACATAGGGTCAAATTATTCTACACAGTGTAACAAAAATGAGAAGAGTGAGAAGGATACAAAAAACACAATAGATCACGAGATATGACACAATGAGCCGCAAAATATAACACAATACCAAAAATATAACACAATGTTGAAGACAAAGACGCAATAAATCTAAAAAATGACACAATGATGAAAATAAGAAAAAGACACAATACTACATAAAAGACACAATGATATAAGGTAAATTCTAAAAACTAGAAGCTAAAATCTAAAAAAGCGAAAACCTAAAAACTAAGATCTTATGGTTCGATGAGACGGTTCCAATGCCGCTTGAATGAGTTCAATCGGAGTCCGTATTTGATCCTAACCCTAAATACATAAACTAAAAGTATATATAATGAAATGGAGGTAAAAATACTGAAATACGTGAACTAGAGGTTTATTGCTAGAAATATATGAACATATGAATGCGGTTCAATTCAGTTAATTTTGGTTAAACGAGGGTACAAAAAAATAATAACTTGTTTTTGGTTAATTACTTTTCAGGAAATTCAGTTTTCGGTTTGTACACGACTAAGATGTTTAGGCGTCGATTCCGAATGAATCGGCGACTGTTCTTACGTATAGCCGATGACTTGTCGACCCATGACTCGTTATTTACTTTACGATACGATGCTATAGGCAAAAGGGGTTCATCACCTTACAAAAATGCATAGCAGCATTGCGACAACTGGCTTACGGGACGTCAGTTGATTTGTGGGATAAGTACTTAAGGTTCTATAATCTTTCAAACTAGTACTCATGGACCCGGCAGCAAACTACACTCGGTTTTCTCTTCCCCAACCGTCAGATCTTCTTTACTCAAGATTAAAAAAGAAAAAAAATCAAAAAAGAGAAGAAAAGGGGAAAGGTGCCGCCGTACCACTATTATTGCACAAGTGGGTGCACGTTTTAAGTTAAGGCTACACATCTTGATGCATACTCCATCATTCTTTTATATTTTTGTCTTATCTCACCAGACATTTCTGAAAAGTATGTTAGGAATGTCAGGAATATATTGCTTTTTGACTTCATGGTCCACCTAATCTTGGGTTGCCCCCCACTACATAAATTTCATGGGTTGTAGAGATTTTTCTCTTCTCCACTTCAAGATTCTTTATGAAAGGGGAATATAAAAAAAAATAATCCTACAAGTGGCGGGAAATCTACTTTTCTTGAACTCTTAATCAGTCAAATACATATATTGTTATTATATATATGTATATAAGGAGGTTCAAAAGGGATAGACAACACTACGTTTTTGTCCTATTCGCCATTTCTTAGAACAAATTTTGCTCACAGTTGAGCATGCAAAAATTACACAGCTTTAGATCTGTGCGCATCCGCGCTCACCGGTAACTCCTCGCCGGAAACTCCACCTGTGGTAACCCGTGCAAAGCCGGTAACTCCACGCTTACGGGTAACCCCGCTTGACGGTAACTCACTACGCAACGGAAACCCCGCGCAAGGCGGTAACTCCTCACTTACGGGTAACCCTGCTTGACGGTAACTCCCTACTCAACGGTAACTCCGCACTCGCCGGTAACTCCACCTGTGGTAACCCGCGCAAAGCCGGTAACTCCACGCTTACGGGTAACCCCACTTGACGGTAACTCCCTACGCAACGGTAACCCCGCGCAAGGCGGTAACTCCACGCTTACGGGTAACCACGCTTGACGGTAACTCCCTACTTAACGGTAACTCCGCTTGTTGGTAACTCCCTACGCAATGGTAACCACGCTAACGGGTAACTCCACTTGTCGGTAACTCCCTATGCATATCGCGTGGGCATCAGAGGCGTTCCTGTGACACCCCAGGAAAATCCCACATCGGCCGTGGCCAGGAAAGATCCTTGGTTCATAAGTAATGTCTTGCCTCTTAAATCACCAACGCGTTTTGGGCTTAATGCTAGTTGATGAGAGGAGAACTCCACAGTTAAGCGTGCTCAGGTGGGAGTAGTATCAGGATGGGTGACCTCCTGGGAAGTCTCCACCGGGGCGACCAAAAACAAATCCGTTTTGACCCTTAACGAAACCAAACGAAACAGGGAGTTCAAATCTGGACGTGCTGTTTAACGAAACCAAACGAAACAAGGAGTTCAAATCTGGACGTGCTGTTTTGTTTCACGTTTTGACCTATTTCTAGGGCTCATACGAAAAACTTTTCTGAACGAAAGTTGTTCAAAATACTTTGATTTAGTTTACTGTAAAATTTGAGAGTTTTTGGAGATCGTTTGTCATTTTTAAAACGTAATTTAAAATAGTAGCTGCAATCTGCCCAAAATGTGAGTTTAACAAATCTAACATAACTAACACTCAACCTATTATTCTTTCGATTATCCTAATCGTAGAAGAACTCTAGACCCTTCATATGACCCTAAAACAACACTTCTTATTACATTAGGGCATTATTACTAACGGTTGCACGCTCGAGAAGACGCACGAACTCATTAAGCACCTAAGGTGAGTTTACATATCCCCACTCTTTTATAGTTTTCAATGCTTTTCGGGGTGAAACATGTTAAACTTTATTCTTTAAACTAATGAAATTCAACTATGTGTCTTGTGTGATTCTTTGTGCTACGTGTCTTAAACTTGCTAAGTAAACTCAACTAATACTTGCATAATCATTAACTCCGTACAAGCCAACAGTAACAATGATAGATCTATTGGATTGACAACCCCACCTAGATTCGTTGACCATGTCTATGGGGAGCGTGGGTGATTAAAACTGAAACTTAAACTTAGGTGAACCATGTAACATTTTGAATTAATAAAATTTCCGCTTTTATTCATTCAAGTCCCATTCACATTTATCTTATAACATTATTACTTTCCATTCGTATATTTAAAAAAAAAACACAAACCTTGCTCGATAAAAAACTAAATATTTGAACCCTCTTTATTATTATAATAATAATAATAATAATTCATGTTATTTTCTCTTTTGAAAACATATATGGAGATTTATAAAGTTTAGTTTTTATAAACTTATAAACAAAACCATAACTAACAAACAACAACCAACTTTAGCCCAAAACATAACCCAACCCAACCTTCCCTTTTAAAATCCAGAGCCCAGTATCAGAGGCCCAGTAAACCTGGCCACCTACCTCTCCCCTCCTTCAACTAATATATATATATATATATATATATATATATATATATATATATATATACTCAGACCAGGTACTTGAACCCGGGTCTGACGGTGTCCCAAGCCTTTACCAAACCAACTGAGCTACACCATCTTTTGTAAAGATATCCTACGCATTTAAAAGTTAACCCCTCTTAGATTATGGCTAGTCAAACCAAAAGTCAAAACCCACCATCAAACCCACAATTAACCTCTTGAAGTCTTGTTCAAAATTCAATTAAATCCCGAAAAGTTCTCGCCTCAATTTCATTCTTCTTCCCATAATTTGTTTGCACGTGATTATTAACATATGAGCTGTTAATTTAACTGATTAAATGTCATTATAACCTTTTTAATCGACACAAATCAAAACCATATAAATACCTGTTATTATTCCAATCAAACTTGCACCTACACTCAAGCTATAGCGACTAAAAGAACCCCTTTATAATAACCCTCTGTCGTGCTATCAATCGTCCAGAATCGAAGCATTGTTGGCCGCGTATGTGTGCTCGTTCTTTCATTATACTAGGTATATCACAAACCCTATTAATTATCGATTAATGTTCGGTTTTTTTCAGGGATTAAAAACCCTCAATTAGTTTTCGTTATCAGATCATGATTCGTCTGATTTAAAGGTTAGGGTTCTTATGTTATTATTTGGGGAAGATGACCAATTCACGTATCTAATAAATGTTTTAAAACTGAAACACATACAGATCTGCTGCCCAGATCAGTTGGTGATAACCCACTTAATTAAGACGTGAACCGGATTTTGTCCTGGGTTCGAGACCGGGCACAAGCATATTTTTTTCTTTTTTAACAAATTCAAATTCAAACCTAAGGAGCCTTTATAATTAATTAAATCGTTCCCAGGGTCCAGACCAGCTGGTCTGGGCTTGTGATTTAAAACCCCAACCCAGGTGTGATGCGGGTTCTATTCTTGTAAGCAACAACATTTTTTTAACCCTTTTCATTTATATATTTAACCTATTAATTTTTAAAATAGCTTTTAAACTATAAAAGTGGTTTATAAATTCTATAAAAATTATTTTATGATTATTATACAATTTATAGTTTTTCAAAAATCAATTATTTAATATATATATAATATATTACTAGTTTATTCAATTATAAATCGAAAATTCTATTAAAATATCTAAAAAATTTATAAAATTTCACAAAAATTATTTTAAACCTATAAATCTAGAAATATTCTGGAAATAATTTTGAATTTCAGAAAAACGTTTGATAAATAGTTTTAATTAATTTTCACTATTTTAATCGTAAATAATTCATAATAAATTCATTTTTCACTATTTTTACATCAAAATTTTACATAAATTATTTTTGTTCATATAAAACAGAAATATAAATTTTAATCTGAAACCTTATTAAATTTAATATTTTTAAACACTAATACTATATTTTGACTAATAAATATAAATATGTTATATATTCAATTATTAAGAAAATAATTTTATAAAAATTATTTTCATATCCACAACATTAAAATACAACTATCCTTAATCAATATTTTACAAAAAGCCTTTAATTTAATTATTTTTCTAATTTCTTTTATTTATTAGATCATTCACAATTTATCTAAAATAACAATTAAACAATTATCTATCCCCAAATTAGGAACCCTAGAAATACTTGTAGACTGGAAAAACTTAGACTTATTTATTGCTTTAAACATAGGGTAATACTTGGCAACGTGGGACCACACTTATTCTATTTCAAAGGACGTAACACTTTGCTAAGGTGAGTTTACATAGCCCATTTTTCCTTTTCACTATTTTGGGGTGAAACATGTTTAAACATTTTATACACTATCATTTAGTCATTCTATCATTTGACTGTAACAAAAAGACACAGTACCATCATTAACATTGATCAAGCCGTATGTTTAGATTACAGCGCTATAGGTCTGACAAACCCATCCCCCCGCATAAATTCAGGGATGATCGAAAACAGTTACACTTTTACTAACTTGCGAGTTAGGTCTCAGTCGACACAAGGTTTGATTGTATAAAAGACGCATTGTTACATGTCGGACTCATATTCTATCATTACTCATTATTATACTTCAACTACAACATATTGTTTTCAACTATATGCAAAACCTATGTATTCTCACCAACTATTTATAGTTGACCCCCCATCTTTCCAACTTGACATGTTTCAGGTTTTGTTTGCTTTTGGAAGTTGTACAAGTCTTGGAACACGTAGGAGCTTTGGACCTAGTTTATATTAATCAACTTTAGTAATCATTACTTGTAAGGCAAATTGGAAATTGTTTAATATTATTCAACTTTCATTTAGTACCATGAGCAATTGAACAATCATCACTACGTGACACCTCGATATTTCCGCCATCGGTTGGGGTGTTACAAACCATGTATATGGGATGGACATTTAAACTATGTCAACAAAGGTTTGGTTATGCCCTAGTTTGCTGTAGTTTTGTTTTCACATGTATGCTCTAGATGTTACATATTGACATTGAATTGTACACTTTATACTTTTGATACTCTATTATGCTTTTATTAAAACTTATGTATTCTCACCAACTTTATAGTTGACCCCCTCCATTTTCCAAACTTAACATGTTTCAGGGAATATTGTTGTTTGAAGTTTTACAAGCTTTGGATCACTTAGGAGCTTTAGACATAGATTAGACAAGATTATCAAGTTGTTTGACAATATTCGATGCTTGTATGAATTGGTATATAGAATAAATAAATTATGTACTACTTATAGTTAATCATGAGCTATTGAACAATCGTCACTACGTGGCACCCCGATGTTTCCGCCATCGGTTGGGGTGTTACAGATTGGTATCAGAGCCATGGTTATAGGGAGTTAGGTTATTAGATACATAACCTAGACTAGAACCTTAAGAGTCCAACATGAGTGACCGTTGCTTGCTAATTGTTTATGTTTTTCTTCAATCCATCTCGTGCTTCCTTATGTTGCTTCTACCTTTTTCCTTTGACTTCTTCCCTCATGCTAAGGATTATCAACATCATCCATGGTGGAGCTACACTGCACCGTCGTGAAGGGGAATCTATTGAAGGCCTTACTCTTAGGCTTAATGCCTACTGTAACATCGTAAAATTTTCCCCAAAATTTTAATACATAAAAAGCCCTTATATATATATATTTTTTTTATTACTCCTTTATCATTAATATTATACAAATGTGCCTAAGTCTTTATTTATCCTAACTCACAACTTATATACATACATAAATGTATATAAATAATAATAATAATAATAATAATAATATGATTCTAAATTCTTTTTTTTTTCTTCACATACAAGATTTTTTTTTTAAATAAAGCCTTGAGTCAAATAGTCAAAGTCTTAGTCAAAGTCTTAGTCAAACAGTCAAAGTCTTAGTCAAATAGTCAATTCATCATAAAACCTTACTTTATGGTGTTGACCAATTTTAATGGCTAATTGAATCCAAAGCTAGTAATAAAAACCACCTATGACCCATTATACTTTGCACCTCTAAATCGATTGTTTTAATCCGATTAAACTTTCCCTCATACCTTTCTTCTATAGTCTATTACTTCTACAATTGAAGCTTTGATTATAAGCTCTTGTAATTGGCAACTTTGGGGCTACACATATTCTATTTCTCGAGACTTAATACTTTGCTAAGGTGAGTTTACGTAACCATGTTTATGCAATTCTTCATACTTGCAACATTATACTTAAGCAATTCTACATGCATGTATAGTTGTAAACTTTAATGCCTCATGAATTAGACAACAACAACAGTTTCAACGAGTTTCAACATTACATAATCATTAGCTATGGCCAAGCCGGCGATACTCAATAATAGATCTATTGGATTGACAATCCCACCCGGATACGTGTACCTCCTACATAGGCAGCGTGGGTGATTGTTATCGTTCCAACATATTATTAAGGTGAACCGTGGATGACGGGATGGACCTAAACTAGTCGGAGGTTTGATTATGTCGATTCAACATTTCATGTTTATTCATGTATACTTAAACTTACGATAGACATATGAATTGCTAAACTTTTATTCTTAAACTTAATTGCTTGACATGGCTTATGTATTCTCACCAACTTCTAGTTGACCCCCCCCCCCCCATTTTTACAACTCAACAGAAAATAATGATGCTTGAAGTCTAGAGCTAGCATGAGAAGATATTTGAAGTTTTATGCTTTGTTTGATTTTTGGATGTACTAGATTTCATTCAAGACATTTAATTTAATTCAATATTGTATTAAAGGATTATGTAAACATATGTATTACCATGAGCTACTGAACAATCATTCATACGTGACACCTCGATGTTTCCGCCATCGGTTGGGGTGTTACATATTGGTATCAGAGCCATGGTTATAGGGAATTAGGTTATTAGAAAAATAATCTAGTCTATAACCATAGGATTATAATCAGTACTTGCTCCTTTTACTTGCAACCCTACTTGTTTCTATTCTCTATCTCCCTCCTACCTCTTATCCCTACTTTAGTCCCTACAAGAAGATTGTTCTCCATCACAAGATCTACTCTTAGACTAATAGGACAAATCCTCAGGTTTAGCCTGAACCACCTTGAAGATCTCGTCGAAGTTCTAGATTTTAATAACGAACACGTGCAATCTGGAAGGGTGAACGCCTGTATTCTGAGTTTTCTGTCTAGGACTGGCATTGCGCATAAATCCCAATCAGACGAGGGACCCGGATGCCTACCTGGGAATTCTCGGAATGAGTGTTCACTTATAGGCTAAAGCATGTCTTCATTATGTTATTAGAATCTAGAAGTTTTGATAAGTCAACGTTTTCGTTTATTCGTTTTAATTAATGAATAAATTATTACACTCACTTTCCTTAAACTAAGCTCAAAAATCTTAAAATTTTACAGCTTAAATCAATCTCATTTCATAACCATCTATGGATTTCACAATCACACCTCACCTTACCATCTTAGCCACTTTTTAAATATTCAACACCCTACCCAAATCATATTATTTCATTTCTCCACATGTTACTTATTTTTTTTTAAAAAAAACTATAACCTCATACCTTAGCACAAACTAAAGATTTCTAAATCTTGTTGTATTTTCATTACCTATTAACTTTACAAAGTACATATTTTTGTCAAAAGATGTCCTCGAACTTAAATTCAATTGTTTATTTATTGACGTAACAAACAATTTTCTATATAATGCTTTAAACTATTAAAAACCACTTAATAGAACCTTGATCTTCAAAACCTAATGTCATGTTTGAAATCTCCAACTAACGGGAATATTTTAATCAAAGCTCACTTAGCTTGTACTATTTAACAACTTTTTCTTTATGTATAAAACCAATTTTGAAAATAAGATTTTTTTTTCCATAGGAATAATATCTAGTCTCTAAATTCTCCATCGACACTCATTCATTTTCAACTTGTTCAAATTTTTACAATATTTGGCATATACCACAATCATGTTTTCTTATACACTTGATTATAACCTTTGATCCAAACCCCAAAAATTTACACTGATACATAATCTCCTTACTATAAAATAAACTCTTTATCAACTATCTTCACATTCACTATCTCTCACAACCTTGATTCTACTTCAAGATTTTTCATCATCCTCTCAAGAACTAAATTCATATCCTTCACCTTCTCAAACATGAACTAGTTACCCATGATAACCAAACTATTGAAATTTGGTTGTGTGTTGCATCAAACTTAATCCTTAGTTATACATGAGGATTCGATTATCTACCATATTTAAACATTTGATACTAGAAATCATGGAATATAAACTATTTGCTATAGACACACCTAGAGTCATTAACCTTGTCTAGGACAACACTATTACAACTCGCATGCTATGCTTGATACTTGATTGTTTATATGTACATATTATCAATTTGCAATTTATGTGTGGAATAATTGGTACACTTAATCAAACAACTGGTAGAGGATGAAGTACTTGCTCAACAGTTAGTTGAGTACCAAATAACCTACTCAACGATTGGTAGAGGTCATCATGCCTGCTCAACAGTCGGTAGAGGCCCTACAACCTGCTCAACGACTGGTAGAGGCTATCGCACCTGCTCAACAATCGGTAGAGGTTCTTACTCACTGAGTGGTAGAAGTCTTTTTCCTACTCAACAGTTGGACTCATTTTTGGATACATGGTTAATCATATTATTTTACATGTGTGTCTAGAGTTATAGAAGGACACAAAACCCTAATGTAAGGTAAATTGGTGATTGCGGTCCGGAACGTAATCATGAATTTACAGGTACGTTAAGGTAGTGTGAAATTCTATCAAGGTTTTCGGTAGTTGACCAATTATAAACCTTAGTTATCTGGTAGTTCATTTAGTCTTTCAATAGTCCATCAACTCATTCCTTTTAGGACTCCTAAAACTTAAGATTCTTATTCTCCTTGCTATTTTAGATGAACCTAATCCAACCCTTAAAACTCACACATATCAAAACTCTTACCCAAATTATTCGAAACAGTTTATTCTGTTACCTATAAATTTATGTCATGCCTTAACTCGAAACTTCCCAAACCACCCTTGTCCTAATTTCTACCCAATAACCTTCAACCCTGTGTTTTCAATAAACTTCGGGACGAAGTTTCCAAAAGTAGGGGAGACTGTAACATCGTAAAATTTTCCCCAAAATTTTAATACATAAAAAGCCCTTATAAATATATATATATTTTTATTACACCTTTATCATTAATATTATACAAATGTGCCTAAGTCTTTGAAGGGGTAGGGTACCGCTTTTAGGCGCACCCTACTCCCCGCCAGGAATATTACTCCAAAGACACAGCAGCGCCAAAGGCGCGGAGGCACCAGCAGGCGGCAACCGAGAAACATCCCCCTTGGAAACCCAACTGCCTTCCTCTCGTCAGGGGTCAGCTGCCAAGTGGTCAGCCGCCTGACAACTGACACCCCTGCCGACCATCCACAACACGCCACGTGTGTGGAGGACAAAGCACCTCCCAGCCAGCCAACCACGAGGCGACACGTGGTCCAATCAAAAGAAGCCCTCCTCAACTTGGATCACTTTATCTAACTAAAGGTTAGAATCCAACTAGGTGGGCCTACTAACCGGCCGGCCCGATCCTCAAAGCCCGGCCCATTAACAATGAATGGGCTGGACAATCCTTGGCCCATACATCTCCTATAAAAAGGAGGACTTGACCTCCTTTCTAGAGGCGAAGAAAACCGGCCAATAAGAACTAACACACTTGTATCTCCACTTGTATTGTTATTCACATTATTCATTAATAGAGATCACCTTTTACAGTGGACGTAGATCTTACAAGATCGAACCACTTATACCCTTATTTATTGTATGTGATTGCTCGCCATTTTGTGTACAACCATAGAGCAACCATCGTTGTGAGCTAAGGATTATACCCTGCTGCGAACACGAGTCGTTACCCCATATATCACCCTGCCATTCACCACTTATTATACTCGTTGTTTCTTCATTGGCGCCATCCGTACCGGCTGAAAGATCCCCAAAACTTTCAAAACCACATCCTTAATTCACACAATGGCTGATCTAACCCCCGTCGGAAGCAAGGGAGCAACCCCCTCTACGGTTGTTCAGACCGCCAGAGCGGCAACGCTCCAAACTCCGAACAAGGACACGCAACCAGCAACCACAAGGGAAGAAACACCGCCCCGTGTGGTTTCGGCCTCACAATCCTCCGAATCGGACGCACCTGACACACCCATGGACCCCGACGAGTGGCTCTTTCGAAAACAACTCAAAAACACCAAGATCTACCAGAATATGCTGGCAAAAATCCAAACCAGTAAGTCTAAAGGTAAGGCTTCCCCCTCCGCCAAACATAGCCGGAAGGGGAAGGAAAAACAAACCACACGCCCAAAGTCCCATGGTGTAGGTCGCAGCAAGAACACACGCGACCAGGACCTAGTAGACTCTGCGTCGGAATCCGACGGCTACCAACCCACCAGCGATTCAGACGCAACAGCCTCAAGGGCCAAAAAGCGGAAGCTAGCAAAAACTCACTCGGCAACATCACACCACAAAGAAGACGACGACTTAAACAGACCGTACAGGCCTAAGTCGTTCGCCTTAAGTTCAAAGTTCTGTCAACGAATAGCCACCGCACCTATAGAAAAACAAGCAAAACTCCCCAGCAGCATCGGCAGATACGATGGCCTGCGAGACCCCACAGATCATTTGCATGATTTCGAGTGCGCCGGAACCACAGTCCTCTGGCCTGTACAGGTTTGGTGTCACCTGTTTGCACAAACCCTTACCGGCGCAGCCAGAGTTTGGTTCGACAACCTCCCCATCAGGGGCATCTTAGACTTTGATGACCTCATCCAAAAATTCAAAGATCACTTCTCCCATCTCAGGCGGCATAAACGAGATAAGGCCCACATCCTCCTTTGCCAGCGTACACACAACGAATCAATAGACGACTACATCGTGCGCTACAACAAAGAGGCGCTGCAAATCGGTTGCGGAGAAGAACTAACCCGCGCAGGCTTCATCCACGGAGTACGCAGCGAGGATCTGATGAAGACCCTATCCGGGAAAACAGGAGTCCCCGATTCTTGGGAAGAAGTCATCAAGGCTTCAAAAATATACGCATCCTCGGAGCGCTCCATCAAACAACAACGCGGATATAACCAAACCAACAACTCTAACAGAAACAAGGGCAAGCAATCCGTTTGGTCGCGCATTTCAGGACCAACGGACGAAGGCAAATACTTGCCCTCCAACGACGCCCGCCAGACGATCACAAACAAACAATCAAGGGACCACAAAGCCCAATCCAAGAAGACCACCGACTGGACACCGTTAACCAAAACTCCGTCACAAGTACTCAAGACAGAGCAGGTCACTTTCAGGGAGCCTAAAGTGTTGGGCAAACGAAAGAACGTGGACCACACCAAATACTGCGAATACCATAACGATTATGGCCACCTGACGGACAACTGCTACAGCCTAAAGTTAGAAATAGAGGCGGCACTAAAGACAGGCCAACTCGGTCATCTTGTCAAAAACGTTAACAAAGGCGGGCGCAACAACCAAGACGACAAGTATGAAGAGCCCGGAAAGAAACCAATCCGGAATCTACAAACAAGTCACATCAGGCATACCCCGCATCATCATTGCAACATGATCTCCGACGCGGGAAAACGCCAAAATAAAGGAAAGCGCTCCAGAGAAGCAAACGACTCCTGGAAAGAGGTGGATGTCCTCCTCCCCCGTGTACGAGGCGGACCCTCCGCAACTGCGCCATTAATCGTCACCGGTGTCGTTGGACACTATAGAACTCAATCCATGTTTCTAGACGGCGGAAGCAGCACTGACATCATCTACGATCAGTGTTTCCAACAACTGGACGTCGATGACAAAGCCCGCCTCATCCCAGTCAACGCACCAATCTCGGGCTTTATCGACGAGGTCATCATGCCGCGCGGCATAATCAGTTTCCCAGTCACCTTGACGGATGGCACTCATGAACGCACAGAAATATGTGACTTCATGGTCCTACCAGCAACATCCCGGCACGATGTCCTACTAGGGCGGGAAGGCCTGGCAAAGTTCAACGCCAACGCCTCCACCCCACACCAAATGGTGGGCTTCCCGACCCGAACCGGCGTTGCAATAATCCGTGGCAACAAGCAATGCCACGCGATCGATGTCGCAAAACCTCAAACAACACAAACCCGATCGGAACCGGAAAACTGGGTTCTAAACCCTAAATTCCCGGACCAAACGGTCATCATCGGCCATGAAATCTCCAACACCATACGAGCGCACCTTAAGCAACTATTAGTAAAAAACATAGACATATTCGCCTGGCAACCATCTGACATGATCGGCGTTCCACGAGAAATCGCGGAACACAAACTTAACACATACAGATCAGTGGAGCCAGTCGCCCAAAAGATGCGCAAAATGGGGCCGGAGAAAACAAAGGCGATGAACGAACAGGTCAACGAGCTACTACACGCAGGCATTATCCGCCCAATACGCTACCAAACCTGGGTAGCCAACCCGGTCATGGTAGGAAAGGCGACAGGCGGATGGCGCATGTGCGTCGACTACAAAGACCTAAACAAAGCCTGTCCAAAGGACTGCTACCCTCTCCCAGAAATCGACCTAAAGGTAGACTCCCTAGCGCCATTCCGCTTCAAATGCTTCCTCGACGCCTACAAAGGCTACCACCAGATCCAAATGGCGAAGGAAGATGAAGACAAAACAGCCTTCCGCACCGATACAGGCATCTTCTGTTACACCAAAATGCCCTTCGGTCTAAAGAACGCGGGAGCTACATACCAACGCCTCATGGACAGCGCTTTCATCCACGAGACAGGGGTACGCTTGGAGGTGTACGTTGATGACCTCGTCATCAAAAGCAAAGACGAAGCCAACATGCTGGAAGACATCCAAAAGACATTTAATCAACTGCGAAAGGTACGCATGAAGCTCAACCCCAGCAAATGTTCCTTCGGCATGGAAGAAGGAAAGTTCCTAGGCGTTATAGTCACACGGGACGGTTTCCGCGCAAACCCAGACAAGGTCCTCGCCATCGAAAGAATGCCTTCACCAACATCCATCAAGGAAGTCCAAACCCTAATGGGACGCCTAGTCGCCCTCAATCGCTTCCTTTCAAATTATGCTTCCAAGTCTTTTCCATTTGTAGACACTCTAAAAAATTGTCTTAAAAAAAGTAATTTCCGCTGGACCCCTGAGGCGGAAAAAGCTTTTCAAGAAATGAAACAATGTCTTATCAATTTACCTACTCTCACAGCACCATTACCCAAAGAGCCACTAACCCTGTACCTCTCTGTAACAGAGCGGGCAATCGGCGCGGTACTCTTAGTAGATCGGAAAACCGTTCAAACACCCATCTACTACATCAGTAGAACCCTGCTAGACGCAGAGACTAGATACTCCACCATGGAAAAATTAGTGCTAGCCCTCATCCACGCTTCGCGCAAATTGCGCAGGTATTTTCACGGCCATCCAATAAACGTCCTAACAGACTACATGATCAGCGACGTTTTACGCAAGCCAGAAACCTCAGGACGCCTGGCAAAATGGGCAATCGAACTCGGCGAACACACTATCAACTACAAACCGAGACCCGCCATTAAGGGACAGGTACTCGCAGATTTCGCCACCGAAATCCCAACAGACAAAATCGCGGGGTGCCTAGCAGAGCAAGACCCTGCACCACCAACGCCGGAAAACGAAAGCTGGAAGCTTTACACCGACGGCGCATCCAACTCCGATGGCGCCGGCGCAGGGTTGCGGCTAATCAGCCCAAACAAAAAAGAATACACGTATGCCATTCGATTAGATTTCGCCGCAACAAACAATGAGGCGGAATATGAAGCGCTACTAGCAGGACTACGCATCGCGCACCAAATGGGAGCCTCCCACATCGAAGCGCATGTCGATTCACTGCTAGTAGCCGGACATATAAATGGCACATATGACGCAAGGGACGCCACGATGGCATTATACTTGCAGCAGGCCAAACTACTCATACGCGAATTCGCTTCTTGCACAGTCATCCACATTAACCGAAGCGAGAACAAACCCGCCGACGCGCTAAGCAAGATGGCTTCCACAGTCTTTGAGCACATGGCCAAAAATGTCCGGGTCGAACTACAAGAAACCCCATCAGTCCCTACAAGGCAAGTCAACGTCATCCAAACAGGAAACACCTCTTGGATGGCACCACTGAAGGCTTACTTCACATCCGGAACGTTACCCAATAACAAAGCGGAGGCACAAAAACTTTAGCACAAAGCCTTGCACTATCAGTTAACGGATGGAATCCTCTATCGACGATCATACCTGGGTCCACTACTACGATGCGTCGACAAAGAGGACGCCTCTTTCCTCATCCGAGACATCCACGATGGTACATGCGGACTACATGCAGGACCTAGAATGGTGGTGGCCAAGCTAATGAATGCAGGCTATTATTGGCCAGGCATGCACCCAGACGCAGTGGCTGAACTGCGCAAGTGCGACTCATGCCAGCGCCACGCGCCAAACACCCTGCGCCCTAAAAACGACTTAATTCCCGTCACAGCGGCATGGCCGTTCCAGAAATGGGCAATAGACCTTGTTGGCCCATTTCCCACGGCACCAGGAAACGTTAAGTTCTTAATAGTGGCAATTGACTATTTCACAAAATGGATCGAAGCAAAGCCACTAGCAAAAATTGACGGTGCACACACCAAAAAGTTCATATGGGAATTTATCATATGCAGGTTCGGCTTGCCATATCAAATTGTAAGCGACAATGGAACCCAATTCACCGACCAACACTTGCAACAATGGTTGGCGCAAATGGGCGTCCAGCAGATTTTCACCTCAGTAGCTCACCCCCAAGGGAATGGCCAAGTCGAAAGAGCAAATCGAAGCATCATCGAAGGCATCAAAAAACGGTTGGGGACGAAACGAACAGGATGGGTGGACGAACTTCCGCACGTCCTATGGGCAAATCGCATACTCACCAAAACAAGCAATGGCGAAACCCCCTTCAGCCTAACCTATGGCCCCGAGGCCGTCATTCCCGCCGAGATAGGATGCCCCTCCGCAAGAGTACTCATGGCGGAAAATGGGCAAAATGACAAAGAGCTGCGGCTAAACCTCGACTTACTTGAAGAACGACGAGAGCTCGCCGCCATCAAAGAGGCCAGATACAAAAGTCAGCTGGAGCGCTATTACAATCAAAGAGTTAAGCTACATAACTTTAACATTGGAGATTATGTTCTCAGAAACAAAAGCGCTTCAAACACAGAAAAGCAAGGCAAACTCGCCCCAACATGGGAGGGACCCTACAAAATACAAGAAATTCTGGGCAAAGGCGCATACGCGCTAGAAAAAATTGATGGCACGCCTATCCCGCGCTCTTGGAACGCGGCACAATTACGTTTCTATTACATGTAATCCTTGTAAAGACTTAGGCTACACATGCCTAAGCCATTTTTTTTTGGGAAATTACAAGAAAATTCTATGGCCTAACTTAAGGTGTGCAATACTGGAACTTGGGTCTTCAAGGCATAAATACCATGTATCACTATCGCTGGACTCAATAATCAATCCAAAAATACACAAAGTTAAAACCAAAAATTTCATTTATATAACCCATCAAAAAGAGGCGTTCAAGCTGCCTCAAGCTTTACAAGACCTGACAAAAGACGATCACAACACATACTAAGATATCCTATTCCTCGCCGGACTCATCAAAGTCCACCAACTGTTCTTCAAGGTCCTCCGGACGCGTCCCAGACGGACCTTCACCACCACTCGCCGCTTCTTTCCCCTTCTGCTGCGCCTCCGCACCCAAACGGTCGGATTCTTCTATAAAGTAACGGAGGGCGCCAGCTGGATCAGCATACTGATTACAGTCCGCCACCGTCTTCAGTATGGGGAACTCGACTTGCTCAAACTTCAGGAGTTCAGCTTCATACTCCTTCTCCCTGGGTTTACCATCATGCGCACCCTCAGTGATACGCCCTCCATTCAGCGCATGGTAAAACCCAGTGTCGAATCCCTCAGCCTCCCCAGCAGCACGCGCAGCAGCGGCAATAGCGGCAACCTGATCGCCGAGATTGGGTTCATTCCAGAACCGCTTGAAAATCTGGAAAGGAAACAAACATCAGAAGGAGAATACACAAGGACAGTAAAAAAAAAAGTACTTACCCCGGCGATACCCTCGGTCATCACCCAGCGGATGGACTCCTGGGACTTCTCCTGCGCAACATTGGCCTCATCCAAGAGAACCTTGGCATTTTCAGCCTCTGTCTGCGATACGGTCAGGGATTCCTCCAACGAAGCCCGCTCCTCCATCAATGCCGCCCTCTCCTTCAACCACGCCTCCTTCTCACCCGCCAACTCAGAAAGCTGAGAAGAGGCGCCAACAAGCTCATCATCCTTGCTGCGCAAATCAGACCGAAGACCCGCCACCATGGAGTCCTTATCAGCCAAAACCTTGGCATGGCCTTCGGCGGTCTGTTGCAGCTTGGCGTTCTCATTCTTTAGTGCCTGGATTTGATCCTTCAACCTCATCGTCTCTTGGTTCGTAACCTGACAGGCATCAATCCAGCTTTTGTGAGCCAGCGCATGCTCCTTCTCCAGCTCCTTCACTCGGTCCTCAGCTTTATAGGCCCTATCACGGTACCTATCCACCTCTGACTTCAGTTTTTCCTCCCTCTGTGCCTGGCTAGCCCGCCGAGCATTAAACTCCGCGATATCCCGGGCATACTTTTCATCTCGCCGCTTTAAAGATTCAATAGCAGCAACTTGAAGCGCCTGCCCAACACAGATATCAGTGATCAACTGCGACCGGGGCAAGCTATCTTGATACTCCCTCTCCTTGGGAGGAACAACTTCGGAAACAAATTCCTCAGCCGTCAGAGGATTGGCAAAGCGGGAGTTCTCCCGGATACTCCAGTGCGGACGCCAAATCACATCGCCCGCGAAGTAACCCGGGTCACTCCGATCCACACTTGACCTCCCACCAGAAGGTCCACCACCACCACCCCCAGGAGAACCACCAGAGAACGCCTGAACACTAGCGAGCCTGGCGGCCTCCTCCTCCGCCCTAGCCTTGGCGGCCGCCTCCTCAGCCCTGGCTTCAGCCTCAACATTCTCCTTCTCAAGACGCAGCTTTTCAGCTGCCACTCTTTCCTCCTCGGCTTTCCTAGCCGCTTCCTCCAAACGTAGCTTCTCAGCTGCTACTCTCTCCTCCTCCTTGGCAGCAGCTTCCTTGGCCCGCTTCTCGGCCTCAGCTGCCTCTTTCCCCGCGCGAGCCTTCGCCTCCTCCTCCTCCTGCCTTTTCTTGGCAACCTCCGCCTCACTTGGCTCGGAGGCAGAACCTGAAGCTGGCGGAGAAACAACTGCAAGGAAAAACAGAACACTTAAGAAATGTGCATCAATATACAAACGAGAAGGGAAGAAGGCAGAGCACTTACTAGTAACTTTCTTCAGCGTCTTCTGGATCAGAGGACGACGCTCAGGCGGAGGACTAATCTCCAGTGAAAAAGGCGCAGGCCCGGCCCCGCCCGACTTCGAACTCCCAGATTTCCCAACCTTGCCTATCTTCCGCTTCTTTTTCAGCGGACTAACCGCCGCATCATCTTCAGGAGCGGAAGAAGATGATTCTGCACGTCTCTCGCGTTGACCAAACAGAGGACCTTCACCACTGCACTTAAAGGCGAAGATTTAGCTTGAGACAACACCCTATGCTTATGAAAACGCGACACACTCTTCTTACGACCACGCGGAGGCGCTGGATCCACCATTTCTACAGAAGACCCAGTGGACTCCTCGTCATAGGAAACGACAAAACAAGGGTCTACCCCCGCATGAGGAATGTAACATCGCAAAATTTTCCCCAAAATTTTAATACATAAAAAGCCCTTATATATATATATATTTTTTTTATTACACCTTTATCATTAATATTATACAAATGTGCCTAAGTCTTTATTTATCCTAACTCACAACTTATATACATACATAAATGTATATAAATAATAATAATAATATGATTCTAAATTCTTTTTTTTTTCACATACAAGATTTTTTTTTTTTTATAAAGTCTTAGTCAAACAGTCAAAGTCTTAGTCAAATAGTCAATTCATCATAAAACCTTACTTTATGGTGTTGACCAATTTTAATGGCTAATTGAATCCAAAACTAGTATAAAAACCCACCTATGACCCATTATACTTGGCACCTCTAAATCGATTGTTTCAATCCGATTAAACTTTCCCTCATACCTTTCTTCTATAGTCTATTAATTCTACAATTGAAGCTTTGATTATAAGTTCTTGTAATTGGCAACTTTGGGGCAACACATATTCTATTTCTCAAGACTTAATACTATACTAAGGTGAGTTTACGTAACCATGTTTATGCGATTCTTTATACTTGCAACAATTATTTAAGCAATTCAACATGCATGTCTAGTAGTAAACTTTATTGCCTCATGAATTAGTCAACAGTTTCAACGAGTTTCAACGAGTTTCAACATTTACATAATCATTAGCTATGGCCAAGCCGGCGATACTCAATAATAGATCTATTGGATTGACAACCCCACCCGGATACGTGTACCTCCTACATAGGTAACGTGGGTGATTGTTATCGTTCAACATATTACTAAGGTGAACCGTAGATGACGGGATGGACCTAAACTAGTCGGAGGTTTGATTATGTCAACATATTATACTATTCATGTAGACTTAAATTTACGATAGACATACGAATTGCTAAACTTTTATACTTAAACTATATGCTTAACATGGATTATGTATTCTCACCAACTTCTAGTTGACCCCCCCATTTTTTTCCAAACTCAACAGGAAATACTGATGCTTGAAGTCTAGAGTTAGCATGAGGAGATATTTGAAGCTTTGTTTGAATATTTGATGTACGAATTCTTGTAGAACAATTGTATGTAATTTATTTAAATCATATAATGAAATTTATTATTCACCATGAGCTACTGAACAATCATCAATACGTGACATCCCGATGTTTCCGCCATCGGTTGGGGTGTTACAGATTGGTATCAGAGCCATGGTTATAGGGAATTAGGTTATTAGAAAAAAAAATAATCTAGTCTATAACCATAGGATTTTAATCAGTACTTGCTCCTTTTACTTGCAACTTTTACTTGCTATTCTCTATCTCACTCCTACTTCTTATCCCTACTTCAACCCCTACAAGAAGATTGCTCTCCATCACAAGATCTACTCTTAGACTAATAGGACAATCCTCAGGTTTAGCCTGAACCACCTTGAGATCTCGTCGAAGTTCTAGATTTTAATAACGAACACGTGCAATCTGGAAGGGTGAACGCCTGTATTCTGAGTTTTCTGTCTAGGACTGGCATTGCGCATATATCCCAATCAGACGAGGGACCCGGATGCCTACCTGGGAATTCTCGGGATGAGTGTTCACTTATAGGCTAAAGCATGTCTTCACTATGTTATTAGAATCTAGAAGTTTTGATAAGTCAACGTTTTCGTTTATTCGTTTTAATTAATGAATAAATGATTACACTCACCTTCCTTAAACTAAGCTCAAAAATCTCAAAATTTTACAGCTTAAATCAATCTCATTTCATAACCATCCATGGATTTCACAATCACACTTCACCTTACCATCTTAGCCACTTTTTAAATATTCATCACCCTACCCAAATCATATAATCTCCATACTATAAAATAAACTCTTTATCAACTATCTTCACATTCACTATCTCTCACAACTTTGATTCTGCTTCAAGAATTTTTCATCATCCTCTCAAGAACTAAATTCATATCCTTCACCTTCTCACACATGAGCTAGTTACCCATGATAACCAAACTATTGAAACTTGATTGTGTGTTGCATCAAACATAATCCTTAGTTACACATGAGGATTCGACTATTTGCCTTATTTGAACATTTGAAACTAGAATTCATGGAATATAAGCTATTTACTATAGACACACCTAGAGTCATTAACCTTATCTAGGGCAACTCTATTACAACTCGTATGCTATACTTGATACTTGATTGCTTACATGTACATATTATCAATTTGCAATTCATGTGTGTAATAATTGGTACACTTAATCAAACAACTGATAAAGGATGAAGTACTTGCTCAACAGTTAGTAGAGTACCAAAATAACCTACTCAACGATTGGTAGAGGTCATCATGCCTGCTCAACAGTCGGTAGAGGCCCTACAACCTGCTCAACGACTGGTAGAGGCTATCATACCTGCTCAACAATCGGTAGAGGTTCCTACTCACTGACTGGTAGAAGTCTTTTCCTGCTCAACAGTTGGACTCATTTTTGGATACATGGTTAATCATATTTTACATGTGTGTCTAGAGTTATAGAAGGACACAAAACCCTAATGTAAGGTAAATTGGTGATTGCGGTCCGGAACGTAATCATGAATTTACAGGTACGTTAAGGTAGTGTGAAATTCTATCAAGGTTTTCGGTAGTTGACCAATTATAAACCTTAGTTATCTGGTAGTTCATTTAGTCTTTCAATAGTCCATCAACTCATTCCTTTTAGGACTCCTAAAACTTAAGATTCTTATTCTCCTTGCTATTTCAGATGAACCTAATCCAACCCTTAAAACTCACACATATCAAAACTCTTACCCAAATTATTCGAAACAGTTTATTCTGTTACCTATAAATTTATGTCATGCCTTGACACGAAACTTCCCAAACCACCCTTGTCCTAATTTCTACCCAATCACCTTCAACCCTGTGTTTTCAATAAACTTCGGGACGAAGTTTCCAAAAGTAGGGGAGACTGTAACATCGCAAAATTTTCCCCAAAATTTTAATACATAAAAAGCCCTTATATATATATATATATATTTATTACACCTTTATCATTAATATTATACAAATGTGCCTAAGTCTTTATTTATCCTAACTCACAACTTATATACATACATAAATGTATATAAATAATAATAATAATATGATTCTAAATTCTTTTTTTTTTCACATACAAGATTTTTTTTTTTAAATAAAGTCTTCGTCAAACAGTCAAAGTCTTAGTCAAATAGTCAATTCATCATAAAACCTTACTTTATGGTGTTGACCAATTTTAATGGCTAATTGAATCCAAAACTAGTATAAAAACCCACCTATGACCCATTATACTTGGCACCTCTAAATCGATTGTTTCAATCCGATTAAACTTTCCCTCATACCTTTCTTCTATAGTCTATTAATTCTACAATTGAAGCTTTGATTATAAGTTCTTGTAATTGGCAACTTTGGGGCAACACATATTCTATTTCTCAAGACTTAATACTATACTAAGGTGAGTTTACGTAACCATGTTTATGCGATTCTTTATACTTGCAACAATTATTTAAGCAATTCAACATGCATGTCTAGTAGTAAACTTTATTGCCTCATGAATTAGTCAACAGTTTCAACGAGTTTCAACGAGTTTCAACATTTACATAATCATTAGCTATGGCCAAGCCGGCGATACTCAATAATAGATCTATTGGATTGACAACCCCACCCGGATACGTGTACCTCCTACATAGGTAACGTGGGTGATTGTTATCGTTCAACATATTACTAAGGTGAACCGTAGATGACGGGATGGACCTAAACTAGTCGGAGGTTTGATTATGTCAACATATTATACTATTCATGTAGACTTAAATTTACGATAGACATACGAATTGCTAAACTTTTATACTTAAACTATATGCTTAACATGGATTATGTATTCTCACCAACTTCTAGTTGACCCCCCCATTTTTTCCAAACTCAACAGGAAATACTGATGCTTGAAGTCTAGAGTTAGCATGAGGAGATATTTGAAGCTTTGTTTGAATATTTGATGTACGAATTCTTGTAGAACAATTGTATGTAATTTATTTAAATCATATAATGAAATTTATTATTCACCATGAGCTACTGAACAATCATCAATACGTGACATCCCGATGTTTCCGCCATCGGTTGGGGTGTTACAAGGAACAGAAGATAAAGGGTCAGGATTTATAGGATGCTCACGTGAAAAAAGAAGGACGGTTGGCTTGAACTCCAGATAGGGAAAGTAGAACCTATCAACCATCTCATCTATCACAGACACCCTACCCTCCGCAGGCTCCCTCCACTCCAAGGGAGCTTTATCCCTTAACAAAAAAGCATCAAATTTTGACATCCCTAAAAGTCAAAACAAAACATAAGTCAGTCCAACATAAAAAAGATAACGATTGAAAAGCTTGGAACACACGTACCAGGTACCACAATCACCGGCTCTTTCCCCTGCACAATCTGAGCCCGACTCATACCCAACAAAGCCAACATGGCTTCGGAACACATACCCGTGTCAAACGGGGAAGCATGAGCCACCAACTCCTTGAACCAGGATTCATCCCTGTAACCCTCCATAACCGGGTGATCACCTACTCTCTGACGCTCAGCCACCACCTTCCATGGCATGTCCACAGGTATCACACCCCTCTTGATGTAGAAAAACTTCTCCTTCCAGTCATGGAGTGACTTGGGAGCAGTTGTTCCACACGGAGGCACATGGGGTCGAGGAACAAAGTTGAACCAGGAACCCTCCATGTTCAGCAAATAAAAGACATTGAACCGTTCAAAAGACGGCTCAATGTCTAGAGCACGGCAGCATGCTTCGAAATGGACAAGCCGAAGCATCCCGAACCCACTCACCTGGGTGACGTGAACACCATACCTCACCAAGGTATCCACCTGGAACTTGGTAGCAGGTAAACGGAACCCACATAAAGCAAGGTGGGCCCCATACAAGCTCATCTTCCCCGGAGGAGGAGCCAACGCAGTATTCTGGGCAGATGGCAACTCCACCTCCCAGGAGGAATCAAAATCCATAGCCTCCAGAAATTTCGCGAAGCTTTTCTTACCCCACTTGCAGGTTGTGTTATGCAACAGCTTCTTAGACGTCTCGGCAGCCTTACTAGGGTTTCCCCCAACATCCGAACCCTCAGACATGGTGAGGAGAGTTTTAAGAAAAAGAAAAAGAAATTTTTAAGAAGACACCGGAAAACTTGAAGCTTCACCGGAGAAGATGAAGATTTTTCAGAGAAAAGAAAACAATTCGAGAGTAATAGGAAGAAACTCCAAAAGGCTCCTCGGGTATTTATACCCATCGCATTTAATGCGAACAGGAACAGCTGGCAGAAGACCTTTCACCTTGCCAGGAAGGACACATCTGGACGCTACACGTGGCACAAACAGCTGGATGAGCAGTTACTCACCAGCACACGATGCCACGCGTCTGCCAAAAGGACGATCCCCCACCTGCCCAACGTCAGCAATCAGACCGACAACTGCACCCCACCCACACGCTGACGTGACGACCAACTGTGCAGACATCCTTTCTGCACTCTGACACGTCCACCAAACCGTCTCATCTTCCGAAGCACGTTTCCTAAATATTAAGGAAACCTTTCAAAATTCCAAAAATTAAATACAAGGGGAACATATTTAATACACCATCAATATGCCGGCCACGTCATTATAACTGCCACGTCATCACTTGACGCTGGGTTAACGTGAATTCCAAAAGACGTTCTCCGCCGGATTTCAGATTCCAACACCCAGACTGCCACGTCATCACTTGGCGCTGGGTTAACGTGAATTCCAAAAGACGTTCTCCGCCGGAATTTACTTTCCAACACCCAGACTGCCACGTCATCACTTGGCGATGGGTTAACGTGAATTCCAAAAGACGTTCTCCGCCGGATTTCAGATTCCAACAACCAGACTGCCACGTCATCACTTGGCGCTGGATTAACGTGAATTCCAAAAGACGTTCTCCGCGGGATTTCAGATTCCAACACCCAGACTGCCACGTCATCACTTGGCGCTGGGTTAACGTGAATTCCAAAAGACGTTCTCCGCCGGAATTTACTTTCCAACACCCAGACTGCCACGTCATCACTTGGCGCTGGGTTAACGTGAATTCCAAAAGACGTTCTCCGCCGGATTTCACTTTCCAAACACCCAGACTGCCACGTCATCACTTGGCGCTGGGTTAACATGAATTCCAAAAGACGTTCTCCGTCGGAATTTACTTTCCAACACCCGGACCGCCACGTCATCACTTGGCGCTGGGTCAACACAAAGCGTTGAAAAACGTACTTTACAAAAAATATTCACTTTTGCCAAACTCTTGGCAACACTTTTATCAAAAAGAGCCATGTACAAAGATAATGGGACGCCAATATCTTTCCACAGGTCACAAGAGTTGCAACGCGCACTCTTTCGCTCAAAATAAAAGTTTCAAACAAAGGACACATTTTAGTCCAGCGCCCCACCAGCTCTCTAAGCAAGACCAGGAGACACCCTGGACTTGGGGGACTTGAAGGGGTAGGGTACCGCTTTTAGGCGCACCCTACTCCCCGCCAGGAATATTACTCCAAAGACACAGCAGCGCCAAAGGCGCAGAGGCACCAGCAGGCGGCACCCGAGAAACATCCCCCTTGGAAACCCAACTGCCTTCCTCTCGTCAGGGGTCAGCTGCCAAGTGGTCAGCCGCCTGACAACTGACACCCCTGCCGACCATCCACAACACGCCACGTGTGTGGAGGACAAAGCACCTCCCGGCCAGCCAACCACGAGGCGACACGTGGTCCAATCAAAAGAAGCCCTCCTCAACTTGGATCACTTTATCTAACTAAAGGTTAGAATCCAACTAGGTGGGCCTACTAACCGGCCGGCCCGATCCTCAAAGCCCGGCCCATTAACAATGAATGGGCTGGACAACCCTTGGCCCATACATCTCCTATAAAAAGGAGGACTTGACCTCCTTTCTAGAGGCGAAGAAAACCGGCCAATAAGAACTAACACACTTGTATCTCCACTTGTATTGTTATTCACATTATTCATTAATAGAGATCACCTTTTACAGTGGACGTAGATCTTACAAGATCGAACCACTTATACCCTTGTTTATTGTATGTGATTGCTCGCCATTTTGTGTACAACCATAGAGCAACCATCGTTGTGAGCTAAGGATTATACCCTGCTGCGAACACGAGTCGTTACCCCATATATCACCCTGCCATTCACCACTTATTATACTCGTTGTTTCTTCAGTCTTTATTTATCCTAACTCACAACTTATATACATACATAAATGTATATAAATAATAATAATAATAATAATAATATGATTCTAAATTCTTTTTTTTTCTTCACATACAAGATTTTTTTTTAAATAAAGCCTTGAGTCAAATAGTCAAAGTCCTAGTCAAAGTCTTAGTCAAACAGTCAAAGTCTTAGTCAAATAGTCAATTCATCATAAAACCTTACTTTATGGTGTTGACCAATTTTAATGGCTAATTGAATCCAAAGCTAGTATAAAAAACCCACCTATGACCCATTATACTTTGCACCTCTAAATCGATTGTTTTAATCCGATTAAACTTTCCCTCATACCTTTCTTCTATAGTCTATTACTTCTACAATTGAAACTTTGATTATAAGCTCTTGTAATTGGCAACTTTGGGGCTACACATATTCTATTTCTCGAGACTTAATACTTTGCTAAGGTGAGTTTACGTAACCATGTTTATGCAATTCTTCATACTTGCAACATTATACTTAAGCAATTCTACATGCATGTCTAGTTGTAAACTTTAATGCCTCATGAATTAGACAACAACAACAGTTTCAACGAGTTTCAACATTACATAATTATTAGCTATGGCCAAGCCGGCGATACTCAATAATAGATCTATTGGATTGACAATCCCACCCAGATACGTGTACCTCCTACATAGGCAGCGTGGGTGATTGTTATCGTTCCAACATATTATTAAGGTGAACCGTGGATGACGGGATGGACCTAAACTAGTCGGAGGTTTGATTATGTCGATTCAACATTTCATGTTTATTCATGTAGACTTAAACTTACGATAGACATATGAATTGCTAAACTTTTATTCTTAAACTTAATTGCTTGACATGGCTTATGTATTCTCACCAACTTCTAGTTGACCCCCCCATTTTTACAACTCAACAGGAAATAATGATGCTTGAAGTCTAGAGCTAGCATGAGAAGATATTTGAAGTTTTATGCTTTGTTTGATATTTGGATGTACTAGATTTCATTCAAGACATTTAATGTAATTCAATATTGTATTAAAGGATTATGTAAACATATGTATTACCATGAGCTACTGAACAATCATTCATACGTGACACCTCGATGTTTCCGCCATCGGTTGGGGTGTTACACGTACTTCCTTGATTTTCAATTCCTTCAAATAATTGAGTCTTAATAGTGCAAGGGAACATGTGCAATCTGGAAGGGTGGATGCCTGTACACTGGGTTTTTTGGCTAGGCAAAGCATTTCGTATAAATCCGAATCAACCAACGGACCAGTTATGCTTTCCTGGGAATTCTTGAAGTGAGTGTCCACTTATAGGCTAAAGCATGTCTTCCCAACCCACTAATTGAGTTCAATTACTTTGAAAAGTCAAAGTCTCCATCGGTTTTTATAACTAGATGACGACAATCCAAGAAATTACTTATCCTTCATACACTGAGTTTCATATTATTTCGCAAAGCTTTATCTCAACCTCATCCACTTGTGTATAATCCTAAACTACAATTCATTATTTCATCTAGTTTAGATTTCACTATCTTTGTGATTATCACAATCCTGCTTCATTTTGTGAGTATTTCTTATTTCACACATGCTAAAATTATTTCCAACATTGATCCATAACTCATGAATCCCATTACAACATGTTACATATTTTTAACCAATACTTTACAAACCTATTACCTATCATTTTTTTTCGCCATTTTTTTAAACCTCCCCTGCAATTTTCTGAAATGATCTTCAACCATAAAATTTCACCATACCCAAGATTTTAAAACCTTGTTTTAACTATAACACTATAATTTGTGCAGAGGAGACACCCTGACTTCCAAAACCAACGATTACAATTTTTGTCGAACTTTCATCACCAAGAGATTTCACAAAATTATAGCAAATAAATTTTTTTGTTAGTGGATCCTCGATTTCCTCAAACGTACTTTCAAAAAAAAAAAAAAACAACGTCATGTTTAAAATCTCTGACTCACTGAACTATTCAATCTAAGCCCATTTAGCTTGTACCATTTATCCTCAACCATCTTTACCCTTACTCGAAACCAATTTTGAAAATTAAATTCTCCTGACCACAGAAAAGCTAAACCTTTTAAGTTTTCTATTTATTCCTACTTGTTTCATGAATTTAACTCTTCAAGTACCCTCATCTTGTTCAAAACCCAATTTCTTAATATCCATACTTTTCCATATACATGATCATCCATTATCTATAAAATATTAGAACTTATCATATAAAAATTTTCAAGTAAGTTTTCATAAACCTAATTGTCTATCTCCTTATCCTAAAAAAAAACAAACAAACGTGATTTCTATTAATATAATTATCTATCATCTAAACTCTTTGTGGACCAAACTCCCGTACACATGGTCTTCTAATCTTATTGTATCGCCATGAATTTTTATATTTATCATAAACTATTACTTAGCAACTATATTTTTATAACCAATTTTTTTTCACAAACCCGCTTTTCAAAATTAAGATAATATATTTTCTATATTCTTTATTTTCCACAAACATGGTTATGTATATAATTTTTTTTTACATTTTTCATTACGATGAAAATTTTAGTTATTCATAAATCTATAATAAATTATATAAACCAATATTTTTCGTTTCTATAAAAATGATTTTTTTTTTATATTCTCCATTTTTCTACACTAGCATTTCCTGTGATTACTCATTACCTGTATTTTCCAATACATGATTTCTCATTTCATAAACTTAAACATGATTCTCCATCCTATTTTTCCCATAAACTAAATTTCCATAACCAAGATTTTTCATCTTGATTGCCTATGAACTTGAACTCGTATACCACTAAAACAAAATATATATATATATCAATGAACTTTATTTTCTATGTCTATGTTCAAATCTTAGTTTGCTTCATCACAACTCGAATTATACCTAACCATGCATGTCAACTAAAATCTACATGGCATACTTGTTTACATTCTAATTTAGATGTCCTACCTAATTTACAAATTCAATTTAAATGTATACAAGGTTTACAACTTGGATTTTGTGTATTGCTTAGTTCACCTTATATACTTGCATTCTAAATTAGGAAATTGTTCCATGTCTAGAAATTTCTATTTTATCGTTGATAAGTATTATATTTTTATATGCGAATGCCATTTACTACTCACCACTACTTGTTAACTCAAATCAACCATATATGCATAAGATATCAATTTTGATCGTATTTTATGAATTCAAAAACAACATGTTCCACTACCTCTTAATAAAAAAAAAACAACTATCAACTATCAACTTAAGCATACATAACTTTGTGGTTGCATAATACAAGGACATAACACGTCCCTATAAGGTAAATTAACCATTACGGTGCGCAACGCAATGGTGAATTTACAGGTGCATTGGCGTGTATTGAAATTCTATTGTGTAGCTAGTACCCTAAACCCTTCACAAATCTTTGAAAATGAATATATACCAACAAGTTAAGCGGGTAGCATTGGTAAGAAACTAGTACGTATTCAAGGTGCCAAAGGTATAGTGAGTTAGCCGCGATACACCTTATATATAAACACTAATGGTGCGTTGGATGTGAGATTAGGAGTCGGACCAAGAAATA
The DNA here is from genome assembly GCA_030844895.1 of Ambrosia x helenae. NCBI lineage: Eukaryota > Viridiplantae > Streptophyta > Magnoliopsida > Asterales > Asteraceae > Ambrosia > Ambrosia x helenae. The sequence goes on from CM061228.1 coordinate 43,435,831, forward strand.
GCCCTACTCGACGTATATCGAAATCAAAATTTATCCTTCTCAAGATTATAGTATCTACTAGTTGAATTTTAGGGAAAAAATTTCCTTAACTAGGGGAGACTGTAACATTCACGATTTTTACAATAATTTAGTTTCAACTTTAGGGCCTAAACTGACAATAATCCAAGTTCCAACACTTTTATAAAACCTAAAATGGGTCAAATTTAATTTTGTGAAAACTTTGAGGCATCTTTGCAAAAGATGAAACTTTAACAATAAACAATTATTTTTATAGAAAAAAAACTATATATTTATATATAAATATATATTATATAGACTATATTTCGTAAAAAAATATATTTGAGCAACAATACCGATTGTGGATATTATCTTTTTTTTTTTAACAGAAACTTTCATTAAAAACAGGCCGGTTCTAAAAAACAGAACCGCCTAAACTATACACACATATACAAAGGATATTTAACCCAATGATTCCAAACAATGTCATTATACTTAGATCTATACTTCAACCACAGATAAGTCTTGGACTTCACTTCCGTCACCGCTTCCATGACCCTTTTATCTTTTCCTTGGAAAACCTTTTCATTTCTGACATTCCAAATTACCCAAGTAGTAACCATGACGATCCCTCTAATAATCTTTTTCCTCCACTTCCCGGCATGCACATTTTTATAAAGTAACAACAAATCCTCGAAATCATAAGCATAGAACGGATCTATCTTACACCACATGCAAATTACACTCCATACCCCATACGCAAAAAAGCACCTCACCATCAGATGGTTAACGTCTTCATTTGCACAACCACATAACGGACAAGACACATCTTGGATACTTACCCTTCTTTGCACAAGAGCTAATCGAGTGGGAATCCGATCTTTAGCAACTCTCCAGGCTAACAAACCAACCTTTAGCGGAACCCAAACCACCCATTTAAAGCCAAAAACTCTGTTGTTCACATTCGTACCCATAGCCTCACTGAGAAACATGTTACGAACTGAACTAACCGAAAAGGGTTCCTGCTGAGTACCATTCTAGATCCAGGCATCCTTCGTATCACTCACAATCAGCTCCGCAACAATTCTGTTCAAATATTGATATTCCGATAGCTCCTCCACCGTATTCGGACCCCTATACCAGCTCGTATGCAGCGTATATCCTCCAGCTAATATAGTCAGCCTTTCACTGATCAACGCCTTCTTATTCTTATCCAATTTATACAACCTGGGCCACCTGCCTTTAAATAATGAGTCTCCCCACCAAAGATCTAGCCAAAATCTTATTTGATCCCCATGCCCAAGCTTTCCTCGAATAAGATGATGAACCAAATTACCACCAATTTTGGTTCCCTCCAGAGTGTTGGTAATAACTTTCCAACAACCCGACAGATATTTCCTAACCGGTAAAGAACACCATAAACCCCTACCATTGTGCAACGCTTCGACCACATTTCTCTAAATCGAACCATTCTCCATTCTAAACCTCCAGGTCCATTTAGAAAGGAGAGCCAAATTCATATCCTTTAATCGTAACACCCCAGACCACCGAATTTCTTAGGCTTAGTAATTACCTCCCAAGCTATCCAGTGTATCTTGTTATCCCCCTCTACCCCGGACCAAAAGAAATTCCTCATAATCTTCTCCAAAGACTCTATAACCCCCACCGGAGCTTTATAAAGAGAAAGATAATATAAAGGAAGGCTTGTTAAAACTGACTTGATAAGGGTGAGCCGGCCTCCCATAGATAAATTATTTGCCTTCCAAGAAGACAACCGATTCTTGACTGTCTCAATCACTGGATTCCAATGGCAAATCCGATTCATGTTCGCCCAACCCGGATACCTAAATAGTCAAATGGAATTCCACCAATTCTACATCCTAAAGTCTCCGCCATAACCTCCACCTCACTATCTTCTACCCCTATCCCGGTTAAAGACGACTTGTGAAAGTTGAGCTTTAATCCGGAACAAATATGAAACAACCGAAGAATTCTAGCAACGCTTTCCACATATACTTTATCCCATTCACCAATAATAAGTGCATCATCGGCGTAAAATAAATGTGACAAAACTAACGAGTCACTATCCAACTGAATACTTTTCAACTCCCCCAAGTCCACCGCCTTTTCTAACATACAATGAAGCACCTCCATGACTACAAAAAAAGAAAAGGCGACAATGGGTCTCCTTGTCTAACCCCTTTTTCGCATTGGAACTCGAACGTGGGAGACCCATTGACTAAAACCGAAGATCTCGCCGATTCTAAAATCCCTTTAACCCAATTACACCATCTACTTGGGAAGCCCATATGACTTAAAGTAGATAGCAAGAAACCCCAATTAACATTATCGTAGGCTTTCTCGAAATCAAACTTTAATAAAAACGCATTCTTCCCAGTCTTCTTGATCCATCCAATCGCCTCTTTTATCACTAAAGGGCCATCAAGAATAAATCGACCACTTAGAAAAGCCGATTGTGTAACCGAAATGACTTCCCCCATAACCTTCCTAATTCGCAAAGCTAACACTTTAGAAATGACTTTGCTAACAATACAAACCAAAGTAATAGGCCGATAACCTTTGAGACCCACCGGAGTTTTAGACTTAGGAATCAAAGTTATAAATGATGAACTACAGCCCCTACTAATCAACCCACTCTCATGGAACTTCTCAAACATATTCCAAAAATCCCCTTCCCAATGATCCCAAAAATGTTTAACAAATCTGAAGTTGAACACTTAGAAAAGCCGATTGTGTAACCGAAATGACTTCCCCCATAACCTTCCTAATTCGCAAAGCTAACACTTTAGAAATGACTTTGCTAACAATACAAACCAAAGTAATAGGCCGATAACCTTTGAGACCCACCGGAGTTTTAGACTTAGGAATCAAAGTTATAAATGATGAACTACAGCCCCTACTAATCAACCCACTCTCATGGAACTTCTCAAACATATTCCAAAAATCCCCTTCCCAATGATCCCAAAAATGTTTAACAAATCTGAAGTTGAAGCCATCCGGACCAGGAGCTCTATCTGACCCACAATCAAACACCGCTTCTTTAATCTCCTCCTTCGAGAACCGCTTTATTAGATCCTCGCCACTCGTAACATCCAATCTCTTCATATTATTAATCCGGATAACTGGTCTATTATTATGAGACTCCTTGAAATGATCACGAAAGTGTCGCATAACCCGGAACTTAACTTGCGAAGGCTTATTTACCCATTCCCCTTCAACCATCAAACCCGGAATAGAATTTTCCGCTTTCCTACCATTAACTACTCTATGGAAAAAAGCAGAATTTTCATCCCCATCAATTGCCCACCTCACTCTAGACTTTTGTTTTAAATCCCTAATCTCACAAACCCACATCTCCTCCTCTTCAAGCTCTCTTTCTTCCATAGCTAACTCTAACTTTTCTAAGTCTTCTCTCAAACTTGCCATATCGTCACCCTCCTTCTTCTTAACAAGCTGCCACCAATCTTTCAATGCTTGTCTAATGTATCTCAGCTTTGCTGTAATAACCTCATCCGGGTTTCCATCTTGCACTCTTTCTGAAAAGGCTTTAATAACAATCGATTCACATTCCTCCCGGAACAACCATGAATTGAACCATCTGAACGGCTTAGGCCCATAATTAACCTCCACCAAAGATAAGAGAATGGGGCAGTGATCAGAAAATTCTCTATTAAGAGCTCGCAGACAAGCGTTAGGCCACTTATTAAAGAATTGCTGACACACTAGATGGAAAATAAAATAGGAATCCGTTATTAACATAAACAATTTCTAAAACACAAGTTTTGTTAATTTATCTATTTTAATGTTTTGATAAACATAATTACCATTTATTCATACATTAAAATTTTAATGATTTGTTTAAATATGAGTGATAAACTTTCATGGTCTATCCTTGCATTTGAAACGGTTCCATATAATTAACAACAATATTAAGTTTTTTTTAATGATAATACAAGTGGGTTTAATACTAATTAATGGAATATGCTTATTAAGATGATACGAGAAAAGTTTGAATGTTTGAATATATTTTTTTTAAACTCACGGCCAACTTTTTAATATATCCTTTTACATTTTTTTTAATTTTATTAATTAACCTCCTAATCAAGTTACAACTCTATTTGCTAACCTATAAATACCATAGCCTATCTCATTCATTCCTTGCACCTTCCCATTGAAAAACATTCCTCTACCCTTTCTCATATACAAAAATTTCCAACCATCATTCTTTCTCCCAGCTAGTTTCATGTTTTTCAAGTAAGTACTTTAAGTATTGCAATGCCGTTTCCATCATCTTTTTTTTTTCATTCTCCTAATAAAACTAGCATGATTTTACTTTTAAAACCTGTAACATAAAGCTTATAAACTTATTTTTAACAAAAAGATTTTTTAACATATTCAAAGGTGCACATAAGTGCAACCCTTGATTTGGACAACATGCAAAATTGAATTTAAAACCACCATAACTAAATTTAACATATTCAAAGGTGCACAATATGTCGAAAAACTCATCCGTTTTGACCCTTAACGAAACCAAACAAAACATGGAGTTCAAATCTGGACGTGCTATTTTGTTTCACGTTTTGACCTATTTCTAGGGCTCATACGAAAAACTTTTCTGAACGAAAGTTGTTCAAAATACTTTGATTTAGTTTACTGTAAAATTTCAGATTTTTTGGAGATCGTTTGTTATTTTTAAAAGGTAATTTAAAACAGTAGCTCCAATCTGCCCAAAACCTGAGTTTAACAAATCTAACATAACTAACACTCAACCTATTATTCTTTCGATTATCCTAATCGCAGAAGAACTCTAGACCCTTCATATGACCCTAAAACAACACTTCTTATTACTTTAGGGCATTATTACTAACGGTTGCACGCTCGAGAAAACGCACGAACTCATTAAGCACCTAAGGTGAGTTTACATATCCCCACTCTTTTATAGTTTTTCAATGCTTTTCGGGGTGAAACATGTTAAACTTTATTCTTTAAACTTATGCAATTCAACTATGTGTCTTGCGTGATTCTTTGTGCTATGTGTCTTAAACTTGCTAAGTAAACTCAACTAATACTTGCATAATTATTAACTCCGTCCAAGCCAACAGTAACAATGATAGATCTATTGGATTGACAACCCCACCTAGATTCGTTGACCATGTCTATGGGGAGCATGGGTGATTGAAACTGAAACTTAAACTTAGGTGAACCATGTCTATGGGATGGACCTTTAAACTATGTCAACAAAGGTTTGGTTATGCCCCAGTTTGCTGTCGTTTTGTTTTCACATATATGCTCTAGATGTTACATATTGACACTGAATTGTACACTTTATACTTTTGATACTCTATTATGCTTTTATTAAAACTTATGTATTCTCACCAACTTTATAGCTGACCCCCTCCATTTTCCAAACTTAACATGTTTCAGGGAATATTGTTGTTTGAAGTTTTACAAGCTTTGGATCACTTAGGAGCTTTAGACATAGATTAGACAAGATTATCAAGTTGTTTGACAATATTCGATGCTTGTATGAATTGGTATATAGAATAAATAAATTATGTCATGAGCTATTGAACAATCGTCACTACATGGCACCCTGATGTTTCCGCCATCGGTTGGGGTGTTACAGATCATTTGTAAAATCCGGCCCCTCTCACCACCAATATTGTCTGCTTTGCCCCGATGGGTTGCCCATCCAGAGCTCACGGATTTGTTTTTGGTCGCCCCGATGGAGAATTCCCACGAGGTCACCCATCCTGATACTACTCCCACCTGAGCACGCTTAACTATGGAGTTCTCCTCTCATCCACTAGCATTAAGCCCAAAATGCATTGGTGATTTAAGAGGCAAGACATTACTTATGAACCAAGGATCTCTCCTGGCCACGACCGATGTGAGATTTTCCTGGGGTGTCACATTCACCCCCTGTTAGAGTCTCATCGTCCCTGATGAGGTATGTACCTACCATCCCGAACGGCACAAGAGTGGCTCTGATACCATTTGTAACATCCGGCCCCTCTCACCACTAATATTGTCTGCTTTGCCCCGATGGGTTGCCCATCCAGAGCCCACGGATTTGTTTTTGGTCGCCCCGGTGGAGACTTCCCAAGAGGTCACCCATCCTGATACTACTCCCACCTGAGCACGCTTAAATGTGGAGTCCTCCTCTCATCCACTAGCATTAAGCCAAAACGTGTTGGTGATTTAAGAGGCAAGACATTACTTATGAACCAAGGATCTATCCTGGCCACGGCCGATGTGGGATTTTCCTAGGGTGTCACAGTTCCGCATCTCGCGTGGCCATCAGAGGCGTTCATAGCTCAATCTGCGCGTACACCCACGGATTGCTTTCATCTGCCAACAACAAGCACTTCGTGCAGTCTTGGCTAGCATACGCCATCGCAAAGCACTTCACGGATATCGTGGAGCATTGCCTCGGACTAACATACAACCTTAAAAGGCGTCTTTCGCGGAGCATGCTCTTGTCTACTTAAAGCAATCCACTCCACATCTACATTCACGCATTACACTTGCCACACCAAGGCACAATTTTCACTACCAAGAAAGGATGAGCTGTCATCCAAGAATCACTATAATAAGTCTAGTATCCATCCTCTCCCCTCACATACTCGGAAATAGGAAGCACACCGGACTGGGGGGACTTGATGGGATTGGGTACTAAACCGACTAGTGGTCATACCCAAACCGGGTCTAGAACTGCGCGGAAAGAGCCCATGCGCGGCAAAGCAAAGGAGTGCATCGTGCATGGTCAACGGCTATGCACAAATCAAGGGAGTAAATTACGCCCGGTCAACAATCGCGTAATGGTCAAAGGAGAATATCGTGCATGGTCAACGTCCATGCATGAATCAAGGAGACAATCCCGTAAGACCAACATTAAAGGCGGTAAACCGTTCCATCATTCCCTTAATCTTAGCTTCTCTTAACTACCTTACTAACACAATCAAGGGTAGTGGAGACAACCTAACCGGGCTTAGGCCAACCACGGTTAGGACTTGGGTAATGATGGCATACGCCCACTTCTATATAAGGGATCACATCCCTAGTAGGAAAAACACTTTTTGCTAACCCAAACAGCTATCATTAAAGATAGTATCCACATTCACCCTGTTTTTGTCATAAACTACTACCTCGTGTAGTCGTCTCCACACCCACAACAACTCTTGTTTGCAGGACATTCAATCCGAAGCTGCTAGTGAAGGATCAACCCTGTAGATACAATAATCTTATCCTCCCTAACCGGTGGTAAGACCAATTGTTTCTTCAATGTCCGAAAGATTTGCACGAGAATGTTTGTATAAGTTTTGCAAACGTGTTGTGAAGATCTACAGCAAAAAATATTTGCGAAAACCAACCTCCAATGACGTCCAAAAGTTGTATCAATTCCACTTACAAAAGCATGTGATGTGTGTAAATGTATATATAAAAAATAACACAAGCTTTAATTAAAACGACTCACCTAAAAACTACACACGCACGGCAAGTGTACCGGTCGCAAAGCAGTAAACAGATAAGACCGAGTATCGAACCCAAAGACGCGAATGCAACTCAAGATCACAACCTATACCGAATACTAGCCTAAATAAATATATACTTAAATGGGGGGTTAAACTAATGATTAAAAACTTAAAAGAAACTAAATATAAATAAAGTAACCTCAGCTGCTTACGGGAACTAGGAACTTGGAGAAATCGGATAGGAAGAAGGCTGGTTACTTAGGCAAAATCCCTAGACACTAGCAATAAATCCTGAATCTGGTAATTAACTTGAGACCCTATTCTTATCTAATAAACCTCCTGTCAAGGATAACTCACTAGACTAAAGGCGGGACAAGTGTAGAAATGCTAAGATGGATCCGGATCGCCCTAGCGTACCAAAATCCCACAGAAATCAGGTCAAAACCTCTCCTGGATTAAAACCCTCAAACTATGAAGCAGACTTAAACTCTACTGAAGAAAACCTAGGAAAACTCTAAACACGGACAAGTAGCGACTCCCGCCCTAGCGCTTGCCAACTACCGAACAATGCCTAGTTAGTTACCTAGCAAACTCGAGTTAGATTTCTCACCCTCAAGAATGGACTGCACGCCTTAGTTAATTTATTATATTAGTTTGTTATACTCGTGTCGTACTCCAACTACAAATACTAGCACGCTAACCTAAGTTGACGAACTAGATTGATTCCAAGACCTAGGGGGTATCTCTACATGCCTAGCTCCACAAAACCAATAAACAAACCTCAAATAAAATTAACACCAACACACATATATCAAATCCAACAATAAAATTAAAATCATGTAATTCTACACATCAAATTAAAAACCAAAAATCATTAAATACTGCAAATTACGTGTCTAGTTCATAAACCTAAGCAACCATAAAAGTCTAGCTCATAATCTTTATAAACATCACAAAATAAATAAAAATAGTTGTAACCATGTCTATAAAAATAATAAACGAAAACTAAACCTAACCCAAGGCTCGTTGGCTCTTGATCTTTAACGTGCCCGTGACCTTTTCTCCTTCCGTGCTTGTTCGAACGGCACCGTAGTGGCCGGTGACTTTTTTTGCTTCTTGTGTGCGATTGAAAAATAAAAAATAGAATTGTGAATCGGCTCCCTTGAATTCTCAAGTGAATTGCAATTTTCGTCCGTCCATGATTCTGTAATGTTGAATGGATATATCTTGTTTTGCGCCGCCTCAAAAGCCACGTTTTTAACTTTTTTTTTTCTTTTTCTTTTAATTATTATTATTATTATTATAACTCCGTGCTTTAGACTTCGGGTGTTCTTGGCTTGACCAAAGTTCATCGTTTGCGCTTCAACGTCCACACGAACACCTACCAAAATATAAAATAGACAAATAAGTACTAAAAATGACTCAAAACTAATAAAAATATATAAAAACCTATACTAAATAAAATAGACCGGTACAAACCTAAAACTAATAAAAACTATATACAAAAGACTAATTTATGACTCAAAATACATAGGAAAATAGATGTGTTTTACGACACATCAAACATCCCCACACTTAAACCTTTTTCGTCCCTGAAAAAGAATTATGCTATGGAATCACAGTTAGGTTTACATCCTGTTTCAAAACATAGGTTATTTAATTAATAATCTACTAACGTATTGATTGCGATTGCAGGTATATTGATCCTCTTAAACCCACACCGGTTTCCAAGCCCCTTTTTATTTATGTTAAGTACATGTTGATTAGTCTATCTAGGGTCTCACTCGAAGGAAGTCACAGTTCCTCCTAATCCCGCCTCAAGCTTATAAAGCTAAAGGAACGACCAATTGACCATTTCCCAACCGTCTTATGTAGAAAACCAAGAGAATTTAAAATCACTTTTTTTTTTTTTTTTTTTTGCATACTTAACTCAGAGGGTGTGACCAATCCAAGTCGCTATCCCAGTGGCCAGACACCTTAAGCTTCAGCATTTTTTTTCATCTCAGCACACTTAACTCAGAGGGTGTGACTAATCCAAGTCGCTATCCCAGTGGCCAGGCACCTTAAGCTTCAGCATTTTTGCTTTGATTTCTATATTTTTTTTAAGTGATTAGAAATTCTAACGGTTTTCTACTTATAACGGTGCTTCTTATACTATTTTTGGCGGTTTCGGTCTCCCCGTTTCTCCTAGATGAGAACCCACAAAATAGCCTAACATAATTAATTTATTACTTTTCAAAGATAACCTTTCTACCGGCCGAGCCTACCCACATATCCCAAATCAGACACGTTTTCAATCAATTTTAATCTCTTATTATACATACTATTTGAAAACCGGACACCTAACTTTACCTATCATTTTCCATAATTTATATAATGCAAACTTCAAAATCAGGGACTTTTTTTTCAGTTTTTTTTTTTTTCAATTTTTTTTTACTCAAACGACTTTATATACAAACTAAACGACAGTTTCCAATCCCCACACTTAAACTCTACATTGCCCTCAATGTAGGAATAGAAAACGACTCAAAACAAAAAATAATTAAAAAAAAATCCGAATACAAAAATAAAAAGACGATGGCAAATTGGAAAAGACTTAGCTGGTTAATTAATGCGTAAGCTCCAAAAACTCTAGTCCAATCCAGCTCGATCGTATAGCATTTTGGTCGCGATCGGCTCTGACACAATGGTAAACTCTCGGGTTGCTTCAGTATAACGTACAGCTCCAGAATCGCCCGAATGGAGATTGAGTACGAGCGGTACAATCCAAACCTGCACAAAATGAAACAAACAAAACCCGAGCATAATACTGAACCACACAAAAATAAAATACTCAAGCTACTAACTTAGACTCATAATATAACAACAAACAAGAAGACGTACCTGCTTGGCAAAATGGCGGTGAATGGTGGTAGAACCAAATGGGTAGAGAAAAAAAATTATGATTCTCGCTCAACGTGAAGGACACTGGTGATCACAACACGCGTTGCACGCGAAAAAAAAAATATATATAACTTTCCGGGGTAATAGCTGGTCGCATGAGGCGAACAGGTCAGCCCAGGCTCTCCGCATTACGCGAAGAACCTTTTTTCACAGAAAGTTGATTATTTTATTTTATTTTATTTTTTTAAGAAAAATTCTCTTATTACCCAAACCTTTACCAAAACTCTCACTCATAAAATATATATAAAGATAATACATGCGATCCGCTCATTGTGAAATTTCCTCTACTTAAGCAAACACGCAAACCTGCTAACTGACTCAAAGACACAAAAAACAAAGATAAAATAGAAAGATAAAAACCTACAAACTACTACCAAAGAACGACCACAAATAAAAAAAAATGAAAAGCTAGAAAGAAAAAAAAAATAGGTATAAATATAAATTTACAAACTCTACAGAGCCTCCCCACACTTAAACTTAATCAGGGGGCTTCTCTTTTATCTGGACCCGATCCAACCCATTTAATTCCACCCGGTCCATATTATTTAGAAAAATTAAATTAGTGGAATTGAAAAATATTTTATCGAATTTAAATGGGTCGGATCACCAATATTTAAATTTACCTGGACCAAACCTGATTCTTGGCATGTAATGAGGGGACTTGTTATCTCTACAACTCCTGACCCTCACCCTGTGTCGGTCCAGGTGCCTCTTCGCCTTCTCCCGTGGTAGTGGCCATGGTGGTGGCACTAATAGCAGTGTAATATCCAATGCCTGCACGGGCTGGCTGTGGTGTTCTTCTTCTTCTTCCACCACTGCTTCTTTCTCATATTCCTTGTTTGGTGACACTTGTTCAAAATCTTTGTCCACTTCCGGGGCTGACAAATCAACCAACTCGTCACCAAACTCTTCTTCCTCATCAACTGCTTCTTCAAGCAGGTCAGTGGTGTCTTCCTCTTCCACCACTTCTTCCTCAAACAGCCAGCCTGTGGATTCAGAAAAATCCATATCTTCCTCAGCCTCCCCTATCTTCTCCATCATGGCTTTCCTATGCGCGTCCCAGGCTATCATTTCTATCTCCTCATCATCACTCCAGACATCTGCCTCCCAAGGGTATGCTGTTGAACTAGAGATCTGGCAAGGCTGCTCATCCTGCTGAACCAAAGGTGGGACTAAGGCGTCCATTATGGTCTCTGGCTCTAACCCTGAATCCTGCAAAATATCATCCTCACAAGACAAGTGTAAAGAATCATATGAGTCAGTTAAATCATGCACAGAATCAGATGAGTAAGGACAAACAGTTTCAGTAACGGGCCTAACACAATCAGGTAATGTAAGTGTTACCATCTCGTCTGGGTCATCATCTGTGAAATAAACCTGCTGAACTGGAGGTGGGACTTCAACGTCCATTATGGTCTTCAGTTCATCCACCTGAGCCTCTAGCCTTTTAAGTGCCGCATCTTGTTCCCTCAAAGAGTCGGTGCGCTTGGATAGCAAAGAATCGATATCCTCGAGCATGAGCTGTTGTTTAGCAACTAAGGTGGCAAAATCGGGTCTAGTGTGAGACGAGACATCCCGATAATCGGGATGTGGATACAAATGTTGGCTAGGTGGATACTCTGACGAGTTACCACCATGCCTATCCTCATACATCTCAGCTTGTAGACGATCAAGCCGACGTTTTGTTCTATCTAGTGACTCAGATGTTGCAGGGTTAAACCACCGGTTAGCCTGTGGGTATAAAGGCTGGTATGGCTGATATGGCTGCGGCTGCAAATACTCGTTAGCATAATAATCCGTGGAATACCCCGATGAGTATGAATGAGGGCATCTTATGGTAAAATGGGGTCCTCCGCAGATCTCGCACATGATAAAAAAAATTATATATTACGAATAAAAAAAATTAATAATAATAAGAAAAAAAAATAAAAACAAAAATTATTCACAAAATAGTAGACTAGAAACGGATCGGATAATTCTCAAGAGTGCTAATTGCGTCCCCGGCAACGGCGCCAAAAACTTGATGTGTGTAAATGTATATATAAAAAATAACACAAGCTTTAATTAAAACGACTCACCTAAAAACTACACACGCACGGCAAGTGTACCGGTCGCAAAGCAGTAAACAGATAAGACCGAGTATCGAACCCAAAGACGCGAATGCAACTCAAGATCACAACCTATACCGAATACTAGCCTAAATAAATATATACTTAAATGGGGGGTTAAACTAATGATTAAAAACTTAAAAGAAACTAAATATAAATAAAGTAACCTCAGCTGCTTACGGGAACTAGGAACTTGGAGAAATCGGATAGGAAGAAGGCTGGTTACTTAGGCAAAATCCCTAGACACTAGCAATAAATCCTGAATCTGGTAATTAACTTGAGACCCTATTCTTATCTAATAAACCTCCTGTCAAGGATAACTCACTAGACTAAAGGCGGGACAAGTGTAGAAATGCTAAGATGGATCCGGATCGCCCTAGCGTACCAAAATCCCACAGAAATCAGGTCAAAACCTCTCCTGGATTAAAACCCTCAAACTATGAAGCAGACTTAAACTCTACTGAAGAAAACCTAGGAAAACTCTAAACACGGACAAGTAGCGACTCCCGCCCTAGCGCTTGCCAACTACCGAACAATGCCTAGTTAGTTACCTAGCAAACTCGAGTTAGATTTCTCACCCTCAAGAATGGACTGCACGCCTTAGTTAATTTATTATATTAGTTTGTTATACTCGTGTCGTACTCCAACTACAAATACTAGCACGCTAACCTAAGTTGACGAACTAGATTGATTCCAAGACCTAGGGGGTATCTCTACATGCCTAGCTCCACAAAACCAATAAACAAACCTCAAATAAAATTAACACCAACACACATATATCAAATCCAACAATAAAATTAAAATCATGTAATTCTACACATCAAATTAAAAACCAAAAATCATTAAATACTGCAAATTACGTGTCTAGTTCATAAACCTAAGCAACCATAAAAGTCTAGCTCATAATCTTTATAAACATCACAAAATAAATAAAAATAGTTGTAACCATGTCTATAAAAATAATAAACGAAAACTAAACCTAACCCAAGGCTCGTTGGCTCTTGATCTTTAACGTGCCCGTGGCCTTTTCTCCTTCCGTGCTTGTTCGAACGGCACCGTAGTGGCCGGTGACTTTTTTTGCTTCTTGTGTGCGATTGAAAAATAAAAAATAGAATTGTGAATCGGCTCCCTTGAATTCTCAAGTGAATTGCAATTTTCGTCCGTCCATGATTCTGTAATGTTGAATGGATATATCTTGTTTTGCGCCGCCTCAAAAGCCACGTTTTTAACTTTTTTTTTCTTTTTCTTTTAATTATTATTATTATTATTATAACTCCGTGCTTTAGACTTCGGGTGTTCTTGGCTTGACCAAAGTTCATCGTTTGCGCTTCAACGTCCACACGAACACCTACCAAAATATAAAATAGATAAATAAGTACTAAAAATGACTCAAAACTAATAAAAATATATAAAAACCTATACTAAATAAAATAGACCGGTACAAACCTAAAACTAATAAAAACTATATACAAAAGACTAATTTATGACTCAAAATACATAGGAAAATAGATGTGTTTTACGACACATCAGCATGATTTTCCAGGAATGCTTGGAAGCATTGTTTGCATGCATTGGCCGTGGTGGAATTGCTCGAATCCATGGCGTGGAATGTTTATGCGAGGCGATCAAGGCCATCCAACAATAATCCTTTTCATCTGTTTTCGGTTTGATTTTTGGTTAATCAGTTTTCGATAAACACATCTTTAAATACTAAAGTATGTCACAAATTGATGTTCATTCATTGATATTGTAGACATAGAAATCCAAATCAAGCAAAGGTTGACAACCTTTGATCGATTCCAAGTAATTAGGCTGAGCTGAAGAAATAGTCTCAATACCGTACCTAATGGGTGTGGGGCTCGTCCCCGGCCCGTTTTGGGTTGTCTAGGATGGCCCACATCGCCCCCTGCTGCGTCTTCCATCTTAAACGTCTTCCTTGAGACATAGGGAATGGGCCTTAATTTTGAAACATTTGACTAGGGTTGCAAACGAACCAAATGAACACGAACAAGGCATTGTTCATGTTAGTTTGTTAAGAAAATTATGTGTTCACGAACAGTTCATGAACACTTACCGAACGGGATTTAATGTTCATGTTCGTTTGTTAAGAAAACACTCATGTTCGTGTTCGTTTGTTAATTTTGTTCATGAACGCACACGAACACAAACGGACATTACTGAACACAAACAAGTGTTCATGAACACAAAGAAGTGTTCATAAACAGAGACAAACACAAACGAACATATATTAACTTTTGAATAACATCGAATTTACATACATTAAAACATTAGCTAGATTCACCCAAAATATAACATAATTGTCCAAACATACTTAATACTGGAGAAGGGCGTTAGAGGTGGATGGTAGAGGGCGTTGGAGGTGGAGGGCATCAACACTTGAACGTGGAAACATAAAATAAGTTTGGATACAAAAAAGTAGGTTTATTGATCTCATATAATCATATATTTACCTCAAATATATTATTTATTGGGTAAAATAAATAAAAATAAAAGAATATTTAAAAAGTATAAAAATTAAAAACCTTAATAAATTATCGAACACAAATGAACAAAAACGAACACGTTACCGAACGTTCACGAACATAAACGAATGAACGCGACCTCTGTTCATGTTCGTTGGTTACACTAAGCAAACAAAATTTTTTGTTCGTGTTCGTTCATTTATTAAACGAACGAACACAAACGAACATCCCGCCGAATGGTTCATGAACTGTTCGCTGAAAGTTCAGTTCGTTTGCAGCCGATTACTTTGCGGATGAACCATTGTACACGGCTGAGATTTTTAGGCGCTAGTTCCGAATGAGTTAGCGACTGTTCTTACGTATAATCGATGACTTGTCGAGCCGTAATCCGTTTTTTACTTTATGATACGATACTAAAGGCAAAAGGGGGTTCACCACCTTACAAAAATGCACAGCGGCATTGCGGCAACCGGCTTATGGGACGTCAGCCGATTCGTGGGACAAGTACTTAAGGATGTTCGAAAGAACTGCACGAGAATGTTTGTATAAGTTTTGCAAACGTGTTGTGAAGATTTACAGCAAAAGGTATTTGTGAAAACCAACCTCCAATGACGTCCAAAAGTTGTATCAATTCCACTTACAAAAGCAGGGGTAGAATACAGGCACGGGTATTATCTTGCTGATGGAATATACCCAACATACTCTACAATCGTTAAAACTATTTAGCACCCGGTCGACGAAAAAAGAAAGAAATTTGCCAAGTATCAAGAATCGGCTAGAAAGGACATTGAACGATTATTTGGGGTTCTACAATCAAGATGTCACATCATTGAAAACTCGACACGTGCTCTTGAACCCAAAAAACTACGTTATTATATGTATGCTTGTATCTTGCTGCATAACATGATCATCGAAGATGAAGGTCGAGTTATTGTGAGTTCGAAGAAAACGCGGTGGGGGAAAATACTATTCCAGTTAGCCCGATTTAGCAAGAGTTAAACGAATTCTCGTCACGTAACGAACACATACATCTAAATCTTCAAGCGGATCTGATTGAATACATTTAGAACAATAGACACGACGACTAGTTTCTTTGTAACATTTTAAAATGTTATGTAATCTTGTAATTTTTTTTAAGTTTAGGTTTTTTTATTATAACTTTCTTTTATTATTATTTTAGTACTTATTTGAAGAGAGAACATAAAAATTATAAGAGAGAAAATAAAGTTTATTTTCATTTATTATATTGTAAACATAAAGATTAAAAAAAATAAAGGTCCGTTTACGGCTGTGCGCATATAATGTACTAGGTTAGAGTCCCGTGGGGACCCACGGTGAAAACCTAAGTAAATAAAAATTTACAAAATTGAAAAGTAAAAATAAATTAATAGTGTTAACATGTAATTTCAAACCCACGATTAAACTAACATAAATGAAATATATATTTAAAAATCACCAACCTATTAAAAAATTAATATGCAAAATCATTAAGAAACAAATAAACATCCAAAAGTTACCAAATCATAACATTATTAAAGAAAAAAAAAAGTAGCAATCATGATGTGAAACACCAAATTATAGTATGGAAAAAGATATTTCCGGAAATAAAAGATATGATAATACTAAAAAAAAAAATAATCATCAAATAATATTAATAAAGCCAACGTTGTGCAAAGCCTTCTTATGCTTCTTTCCATCAAGATGGGCATTTAGGTTTGGTTGACTGGTACATCTAACTTCACATAGACCACAATAGAAGACATCATTGCCGGTAGCATGTGCAACCTAAGTAAAAATCAATACAAAAATAATTAATCTAATTTTACATATAATCAGTACATACATATATGTATATATATACATATAAGTTATATGAATATATATATATAAATATATTAAATGTAATACCTTAGATTGATGTTTTTTACCATTAACATGTTGTGCATATTGGGCATCATCCAGACATTGAACGTCACAGAGTTGACAATAATTAGTTGGGTGAAGAATTGCACCGTTGGAAAGCATATGCGAAAACCTAATATCCATGAGTACCTATAAAAACAAATGCATTGTTTATGCATATTTCGAAGATGAAAAAAAAAAAAAAAAAACATAACCGTAATTAACATTAAAATTGTTAACTATAAACAAACATCAATTTTGTCTTGTATTGATTTGAAACAAAGTATAGAAAAAAGTCAAAAAAATAACAATACATTTTTAAAAAAAACGAAACCGTTCAAAACAAAAAAAAAAAAAAAATTAAATAGAAAAATTCGAATAAACCTTGTTTGAATTATGAAGAAGATATAAAAAAAAAGTTGTCAAATGATGTTTATATAGATATTAGAGATTTTTTTTATTTTTGTTAACCTTATATTTTTAGTAACAATTAATGATAATATAAATTATATATAATTATAAACTTAATAATTTCGGAAACTATTTAATTTAAAAACCGTTAATGTTGACTAAATTTATTAAAAATAATTTAAAATGAAAAGTTAAAATAATAAAACCTTTTTTTTTTTAAATTGTAATAATATAGTGTATGTGAAATGTATAAATTGATAAAGAGATATTGTAAAAAAAATTTAATAATTAAAAAAGTGTTTCACCAAATAAAATAATAGGATACTTTAAAAAAAAAAAACGGTAAACATAGACTGTTAAGAAAATCGTAAAAATAGTGAATGACTAAAGACATTGAAATATGTAAAAAAAAAAATTATGGATGTGTTCGTAAGATAGATTGTAGCACGGTAGTTCCTATAATGTTTAGATGAATAATTTGGAAAAATAATTAAACCATAATGACTTATCTGTAACAATAAAAAAAATTAGACTTACAAGAATTTGTCATAGCTGTCCAAAAATCTCCTTGTAAACAACATTTACAGTACGTGTAGTCACATTACCTTCCTTGTCTAATATTAATATCTTCAGACCATTCCTACTTTTCACTCTTGATAATGCAACATACAATTGTCCGTGTGTGAAAACTGGATCTTTCAAATATAACCCAACCTTAGATAGCGACTGTCCTTGACTCTTGTTTATTGTCATAGCAAAAGACACAGAAAGGGGAAACTGTCTTCTTCTAAATTTGAAAGGAATCTTCTTATCAGAGGGTGTAAGACTAATTCTGGGAATAAATGTCCGCATTCCAATGTTACTACCTGAAATAATTCTGGCTTCTATAACACGTTTTCCCAATTGAACAACCTGTAGTCTTGTTCCATTACACAAACCACTTCTTTGATCAATGTTTCTGAGTAACATGACTGGAACACCAACTTTTAAAACCAATCTGTGGTTTGGAATTCCCGAAAACTTAAGGCTATTAAGAACATCAGGTGAATATAAACTTTCATCCATTTCTTCATCAATATTTTCTGATTTACAAACACTGTCTGAACTTAGATATACCATCTCCTCACCAGGAAACAAAGCAAGCAAACGATCATTAATATCTTCAACAACTTCATTCTTGGGTGCCAAAATAGCTCGTTCTTCGAAAAAACCTGGAATAATTGAATTCTCTAAAATCGATGGGTAAACAAACGATATCAAATCAGAAACAGGATCCAACGATTGAGTAATCAATAAGTCATCAGGTATATCAATCATACATTCATCCTCAAATTCATAGCCAACCTTACCTTCACCTAAATCCAAAAGCCATTTTGCAAAATTCTTTGTTTGCTCAATCTCAGATGTAGTGTTGCCACAACTTAACCGCATATTTTTGGTTAACTTAAGGACTTTGCATTCAAGCCAAATGTATGAAGAGCTTAATGATGCATTAACAATATCATATCTACTTCCATTTGGAACTACTGGTAGAATTTGTCTGAAATCACCTCCAAAAACAACTACCTTTCCACCAAATAGTAGGTTCGAATTGTTATCATTATCAATACCAAAAACGTCTTTTAAAGTTCGATCGAGTGCTTCAAATGCATGTTTATGAACCATTGGTGCTTCGTCCCAAATAATCAAATCAGTTTTCTTAAGCAATTGGGCTACGTCACTGTCTGGTGTTATGAAGCATAAAGAATCCTCGGTTAGATTGATTGGAATTGAAAACCTTGAGTGTGCAGTCCTACCGCCTGTTAATAGTAATGAAGCGATACCACTCGAAGCGACATTCAAAACAATTTTACTTTTTGATCTTATGGATGAAGCCAATGTTTTCCATAGAAAAGTTTTACCGGTACCACCATATCCATAGACAAAAAATACACCACCTTTTTTACCCTCGACTGCTTGTATTATTGTGTCATAAACATTTCTTTGCTCATCTGTTAGATAACCAAACATCTCTTCAAATTCGCCTCTCAAACAATTTGTGTCATATCCCAATTCCTCATTAATCAATCGATTGTTTGAAATGTATATTGAGTCATCATCAGGATATGGCATGTCTATAAAATTTCGCAAAGTGGAACTATTGCGTAACAAAAAGTTTTCAATACTAAGCAAAGCAAAGTTCTTAATCTGATCTTCAGAAAGTCTCAGATCTACATAAATTTGAATAAGAAAAAATTTACTCAATAATATCAAACGATATAATTTTTTATACAAAAATAAAAATAATATTAGTATGTAATTAACTTTACTAATACTGGTAAGAAATCATACCTTGACAATCAGTGTCTTTTCTTCGTTTACGTAGAATGTCTTCAGACAACTCTTTCCATGTACTTTCCCATACAAAGTTTGGTCTAGAAAGACTATTAGATGTTAACATAGTTGCAAATAAATTTCTCAAGAAATCACCAGATCCTGAATGGAATGCTTCCTGTATTGCTTCAATATACTCAGCATCATCATCCAACAGTCCCATGGCATAACACGCATCTCTATATGTACCATAAACACGTCCATTGACAGTACGAATATCTTCAAATGAGGTTGGACCTTTAACCTTATTTAACAGAATCCTTAAAAAGTAAGCTTCACCCACAGCAGGAGACACATGATGAATACGACCAACTGATTTGTTTCTTTGCCTTGGTTCCCAAGAGCGCTTGTCACTTTTCCAAACATAGTTTAACGGGAATTGGACGTACGTAAGTTGCCTCGCGTTGTCATCGCTTTCATTGCGTTTCATCCAACCTAAAAACATTGATGAAGCGACACATGGTTTGTTAAGTACATCATCAATGTTTTCGCCAGCACCATAAACAACTTTCTGTTGTCCAGGAAGATGGAAAGGTAGCCTCATTACAGGAGGGGTTCTGTAATGAACATCATAAGAGAATATTCTCCATGAAGCTTCACATGCAGATATATACCGACATTGATAAAATCCTTTGATTTCGTCTACTTCCTCTTCCTTACCTTCTTCATTATTGCTTTGGACAACATTTAGAGTAATTCTATCTGGACCTTTGTTAATATATTTAAATAAATACTTTATAGATCCAGCTTGATTACACCATTCGACATTGATATGTGCTTGATATCTTTTAAGCAGAGTTTTGTTATATGGAACAACATACCTATTATCAAGGTCAACATTAGACTTTTCAACAAAGTTACCATTGTCTCTCCTTCTATAAACAGGAAAACCTTCAGAATCAACGCATGTTTCAATCTGAAATGTTCTAGGAAAGTTTTTAGAACATTTTTTGTCGACCATGCAAGGACAGTTCGTATTATAAACACCACAAGGACCATGAATCATATAATCACGTACAAGCATGTACAATTCTGGATCTTGATCCTTATCTGGAATTTCAGCAGATATAAATTTATCAATATGGTCAACGGTAGGGAGTTTATACGCAGGTTTCATAAATAAACAAATATGTGCATGAGGTAACCCCCGCTTTTGAAACTCTACCGTGTAAACAACTGCACATGAAATTAAATACAATTAGTTTGCTAGATGAGAATACAATATTAGAATAATAAAATGATAGTTGATTTAAATAGTTATTAATAAATTTAATAAATTGAAATTTAAAATTATAGAAAATAAATTAAAAATATAAATGACTTTTGTAACTTACCTGCTGTAACCTCTCCAAATATTTTTTCTTGTTTTATTTCTTTGATGAGACAATCAAGTTTAATTTTAAACAATCTACATAAGATGTCTGGTCTGTCCTCGGGATTCAGAGTGGTGTCATGAAGATACCTTCTGATTTCTGGCCATTTAGGATTACATGTTATAGTTATAAAATAATCTGGATATCCACACCACTTGCAAATTGCCATAGCATCAAGATAATTTTGCATCATATATCGAGCACCTCCTGTAAAAGAAGACGGGAGGACAACACGTTGACCAATACGTGATGTTTCTGTATTCCCCTCTTGTTTTTTATTGTTTAGAGTTTCAACCGTCTCGCTTCTAAGCTTCGTTTGTTGACTCCGTATGTAAAACAATCTCTCCATCTCAATCATTGTATACGAATCAACTAAAAACTGTTGAAAGAGTCGCCTTGCATTTAAAATGAGTGAGAATCTATTCACCCTATCTTGAAGTCTATAAGCAAAAAACTCCCTCATTGTTAAATTTTCATGCAAAATCTTTTTTGTTTCATTTTTTTTAGCACTTGTACTTGGTGAGGTATCCGGAACATTTTTGTGAAGAATGTCTACTCTATATCCATCTTCACCATATGGTAGTAACAATGGATACTGAAGTGCAAGATAAGAAGGATGCAACTCACTAATTCTTTGAAGAGTACCTTCCTTTGTTTGTACAATAATATCACGCTTTTCAACTTGGTCACCAATATCACCTACAATTAATGCAGCAACTTCTGAAGCAGTTGGTAAATTGAATGTCCTGCCATCTTTGGGCCTCCTACCCTTCAATTGCAACTTAATTTTTTCATTAGGATTTGAATGAAAACAATCCCTAGCAATTCTATAAGATTGTACCAAGGAATTTGTTGAATCCAACATAATTTTCAATTGTTTTATAAGCTGAACTTCAATTAATTTTTCTGCTTCCGAACGTTTAGATGATGATCTAAAAAGGTAAAAAAAAAAAACGTTAAAAAATTATAAATATATTAAAATAAAATGTATAATTAAATTAAATATAGAAAGTCACTTACCCAACATTGTTTATTCTATTGGAAACTTCATTGTCAGTATCATATATGTATAGCTGACAGAATTTTGGTTTCTCTCCATCGGTAGGTAACAAACTACCCATCGAATGATAATTCTCACCGCTTATTCTAAACACAGAAGGGCCTTTACCTTTATTAACTGAAAAATCAATTTTCCCGCCCATAGAGGTGAATGCGAACATTGAATTGTAACGTCTAATGTTCTTGAGGAAAATTTTACTTCTCTCATCGACGCCATTAAATAATTCTTTATATGTAGGGGGGGTTCCTTAAAATCAGGAAGCTCAACTTTGGCATAAGCACAACATAGATAAAAATTTGTTTTGGTGTTGTTTTTATTTCCCCTAAGAGCTTCACTCTTCCATAGCTTAGCATAACATTCTTGACAGACAACTGTTTGGTCACCATGGTCCAAGTAATCTAGAATGGTTAACATATGATAAACACAAATACAAATAGATCAGTATTATAAAACACCTATTTAGCAATATTGATAAATGTTAGTTACCTTTGGATATGCCTTTTATAGCATTAACAGTATTTGATTCAATGTTGTCTTCTAAACATTCAGACAAATCAGCCATAGGTATTGGAGTAACCGTCCTTCGAGTATTACGATTGACAGAAGAGTTTTGTAACCCTATAAAGTAATAAGAACTTTTGTTAATATATATAAAAATAAAATATTAAAATATAATGCTAATAAAATAAATAATGTAATTTTGTACCTATTTGGGTGCTCTTGCACCTTTTAGAATCCAATACATTTTTTCTATGTCTTCTTCTTTCGGAAGATTCTATAAAACAATAATAAGAATTATAAAAAATTATAGGTATCATAACTTAAAATTAAAAGTTAACACCAATTAAAGTGAACATTGTTTTATACATAATACCTTCAATATTTATTGAAGACTGTGTAATCCGTATTCGACTCGCATCATCATGAATAGAAACAACAAAAGTTAGTATGATTTAAAATATAATATACTAAAAATGGAGTATAAATATATAAAAATATTAATTTGGAATGAAAAAATACCGTTTGAAATATTTGACAAAGGTGTTGCACATGTATTAACTAATAAGAAGTAGAAAAAAACAATATTTAGATTTATAAATATGAATGTATAAATTAAATTTCATATATGTAATGTATAATTTAAATAATTAATAATTTCACCTGTATTAACATTCAATAAAATTGAATTAGAATCCAATACATTTTTTCTATGTTTTCTTCTGTCGTAAGATTCTATAAAACAATAATAAGAATTATAAAGAATTATAGTTATAACAACTTAAAATAAAAATTCAACTAAAATTAAAGTAAAAATTGTTTTATACATAATACCTTGAACATTTATTGAAGGCTGGGTTCTCCGTTTTCGACTCGCAGCATCATGATTACAAACTACAAAGGTTAGTAAGATGTAAAATATAATTTGCGAAAAATGGAGTATAAATATGTAAAGTTATTCAAATTAAGAATGAAAACATACCATTTGAAATGTTTGACAAAGGTGTTGTACATGTATTAATATTCAATATATTTGAATTAGACATTGAAAGGGTTTGTACTTTTTTTGATCTTTTTTTATCCAAATACATCTTTCGTCGCTTTCGATTTTCAGCAGCTACATTACATCATAAAAGAATATATATAATCAGAATTTTGGCCAATATTTAAAAATTATATTAAGTAATAGATATTGTGTAGAAACTAAAAGGTAGATATATGCTATACAAACCAGGATTAATGTTTTCCTTGTTGACGGATGAAGATAATACAACATCTGATGATAAAAAGGGTTCTACCAATGTTGAAGGCGACATGTTTTCAACAGAAGAAACATGATGCAAATATTGATTCAAAAATCTATGATGGTCATAACCATTATGAGACACTATAAATAAAAATTAGGTTAGGAAACGGAAAAAATAAATATGTTTAGCACAAAATATTTAAATATAATGCAAACAACTGATACATCATATTAAAAAACTTAAAGTTACGTATTTCGTATACAAACCAGGATTCATGTTTTCTTTATTGTCGGATGAAGATAACACAACACTTGATGATAAAACAGAGTCTTGCAATGTTGAAGGTGATATGTTTTCAGTAGAACTAACATGATCCAAGTATTCATTCATACGTCTACGTCTTTCAGTAGAATTAAGAGAAACTGAAAGTAAAACATAAAATTACAAAATGAAAAAAAAAAAACGTTTAATCAAATCTCACATATATATCATTAAACTATTTTAAATAATTAGCATAATTATAATTGTAACTTACTATATAATTTATGTTTAGAAATTTTATAGTAAAATTATGAATGTAAAATCAATATAACCTACAGAATAGCTTACCATTAGACGTACTACTACTCTTGATAACTTTAGAAGCCGGTAAACTAAAAGTACTTTTCGGTAATTGAGACATTGTAGAATAACCGTTGACCTCTGTATAACAACACGAGTGACAATGATTATTAGGGATAATAACATTAGAAATACTAAGTTATAATTTAAATGATTAACTTATAAGATAAATAAAAAAAATAAGTTTTCATGCAATTCTTAGTAGATTGTTTGAAACATTAAATATATTGTAAGTTAAAACTATTTCTTGATAATCCTAACATCCATTTTTTTGAAAGTCGAAGTAGACATATAATGCTAAAATATATAAAAAAATTGTAATATTAGATTTTAAATTATATATTATTTGCTTTACAGTAAATATCTTAAAAAAATAAAAAATAAAAACTACAACCACATGATATATACGTATACTAAATTACATAGACATTATATGATAAATCTCATATAGACAATAAATATAAAGATGGATGTGAAAACTTACTCAGAAATTAAGTTTTGAAGATTAAATTGTAAGACTTGTTGTATACAATCCCCAAAGGTAAGAACAAAAGAATATAAAATGAAATTGAAAGTAGTTGAAAGAAAAACACATTTAGTATAATGATTCAAGTGTTTTGAATATTTATACTAATATGGTATTACCTAAATATGGAATTGTAATTAATTTTTAAAATTTTTGAAAAAATAAAAACTGATTAATTACCGCTTAAAAATAAAAATAAAAGAAACCGAAATTTTAAAATTGAAAATCTTTAAATGAAATTAAAAAAAAATAATGGAATAAAATTAATATTTCGATATTAATTTACATTTATAATATTAAAAGTAACGAAAATAAAAAAAAAAACGGTTAAGTTATTTTTAGGAAGTGATTTAATTTTAATAATTACTTATTTTTAATAAAACTTTTATTAATGAAAAATATAACATATAAAAAATATTATAATTTAGACAGTAAAATTAAATAAGAATTATATAAAAAAAAAAGCAAATAACCTTTAAAAAAAGTTAAACAACGAATAATAATATCGAAATTATAATTATTGAAAATTAAGAAAATACTGATAATATAATTGATATAAAGTTGATTACTTTAAATAGGATTTAACTAATTGTTTACAATACATATAAACATATAAAAGTAAAACAATATTTCTGGTTAAAAAAATATCATACACCAAGAATGGCAAGAAAAAACAATAATATATAATATGCTATTGGGTATATAGCTTTAGCAGTATAAAGCCGAATATAGAAAGTGAAGTTAATTTATTTCATTTGTTAATCAAGGCGTATTACATATAACATAAAAAAAAAAAAAGTAAATAAATATAACATATGATTTATTTCATTTATTACAATACGCAAAAACAGGTGAAACTTCAAACAATTATTCATGAATGTTCATAAAATGATAAAAAAAAACAGAAGAACATAAACCAACCACGCGAAAAAAAAAAACATAAATTCATAACAAAAAACAAAAACATCT
Organism: Ambrosia x helenae; assembly: GCA_030844895.1. Lineage (NCBI taxonomy): Eukaryota > Viridiplantae > Streptophyta > Magnoliopsida > Asterales > Asteraceae > Ambrosia > Ambrosia x helenae. Next base: position 43,461,838 of record CM061228.1, read on the forward strand.
TCAACGCATCATCTTCATTTCACATCATTCTTCATCAGTTGACAATTCCACACGCAGATCAACAGATCCCAAAATATTGTTCCACTTATCCTGTATTAAAATTGTATATAAAGTAGGAAATTTAAGATAAAAAATAATAAAAAGAAAATTAACCATATATATGTACAAATGAATTACACAAATACTTTGATAATACCTGCTCAACAAACATTTTTTTCTCAAGTTCAGACAAAACATTTTTTTCCTCATTTATACCTGTAACGGTATAAATTTCAGAAAAGGTTTTTAGATTTGTCTCCGTCACTTCTATTTTGAATCCAAGCCATCTATCTCTGATTAAAAAGAACTCATCCGGAAAGCGAACGTAATCACCAACCTACGAAAAATAAGGTATGGTAATTAGATAATATAATTTATAATAAATTATATAAAACTTATTAAAATGAATAAATATAAAAACAGACGGTATTTTCTTGTAACAAATCATAAATATCTAGTGGAACCAATTTAGCTACATCTTCATGGGACAAAATTAACATGATTCCATCACTAATATCTTGTACCAAGATTTTTATCTTAAACCTGAAAAAAAAAAAATAGGGGATTAAAAAAAAAAAATAGGAATTTCTTTTTTTGATTGTTTTAAGGGGTTAAATATAAAACTTAGTAAAGAACCTTGGAATTGCTTGAACTTCATTCTCATCACAATTATTGTTCTCACAAGTGTATTTTGCTTTTATTTCATATCCTCCGTTGTCACAATTAGTATTGTTAACAACATAATCAGTGGTTACTTTCGCATGGCAACGGGAGCAAGCCATGTGAAACCACCCGTAGTCTTTATACACTTGCGATATCTTACCAAATACAATAAGACTTGTTTCAGTTTGTGATTCCCACACATTAGCAATTAGGCTAAATGTGTTATTGTTTACATAATCATTGAAAGAGTCCATGAAGATTTTCACTGTAAAACAGAAAATAAAAATGGGTCAAAAAAAAATAATAAATTAGTAACATAAAATATATATAAAAGCATAAATATATTATGTGAAATAAAATTAAAAAATGAAAATAACAAAAATATGACATGGTACATACATATTATTGCAAAGGGAATACAATTTGATATTTTGTTATGGATATACAAAATGTGAATAGATTATAATCATCGAAAACTATTTATAATCAAATAAAGTGTTCTATTTTAAGTAAAGGAGAAATACATTACAATACATATTATTGTTGTTTTAATTTAAAACATAAAATTAGTGTTGAAATGGCATAATTTATGAATGTCAAAAAAGAAATGGATAGAAATTAGGAAAAAGTTAGTAAAATCGGTTATGAGTGTAATAAGCAAAATAGGGAAACTGATCATACTGTGGAGCAATTGTATCTAGTAATAAAAGACATTAAACACATATTTTTAAGTATTTTGAAGTAGTGTATATTTCAGTTATATTTAAATTAGACTGGAAGATTAGTAGCTAGGCCAAGGAAATCGCAAAAAGCTTGGATTTAGTTATAGAAATGAATAATTTTCGGGTACTAATTATCAATTGGTCAAACGCATAGTTGCATATTTTAATATAAAAACTTGTAATTAGTACTATTGTATTGACTAAACACATTGATTTCAAATTACAATTAATTAAAAAATAGTATTATAGATTAAAAGTTATTAATAATACAAATTGTACGTTTAATGCTGCAATAAATTTTGTAATAGCAACTACCATTGACTAATTTTTGAACCAGGTTTGAATGCATATATGCAAACGTAAATAACACATATTTCGCCAGAAATGGTTATTTGTTCAAAATATAGAAGCATAAAAATCAGATAAGTGATAGGTGAATTGCTGGAAATAAGACAGTATATGACTGAAGATAATTATTAGTTTTGACAATGTTTATATTGTCTTTATATAAGAATATATAGCTAAAGAAATTTGAAAATACGAAATTTCATGACCAAAATGAAATTATCAATTATCATCCAAAAGCGTTACATGCAAACTTAAGAAATATAAGTATCATCAAAACTCTTCTAATGGAAATGTTAAATACATAAAAATAGTTTATAAATTTTTTTAAAAAAATTAATAGACAAACTATATATAAATCGTATATTTTAAATAACAAAAACAACAAAACTTTTGAAATAGAATAAAAGTAAAATTTGTTTAGTGCAAATTAAGTTTTACAAATAAACATGTTTGTACTTTTCATGAATTCGTATAAACAAAATAAGGGAAAAGAAAGTTTTATTGGTAGTATTATAAAGGTAGTACTATGTTTAGTTCACGACTAAACAAAGTAAACGGATTAATGTAATCCAAATTAAACCATCATGACAAAACTAAGGTTTTTATGTTATAACAAAAATTTCAACACAATATGCAGTTTAGTATTTATTTGGGTACATAATTTCAAGTTAAACCCAAACTTTCGACATATAGTTTTATATCAGATAGATAAATGATGCAATAGATAATAGTATTCAACATCAACAACGCAAAGAATTATCAACCAAAACATAGCTTACTTAGTTATTGTCATAGATAACCAAGGTACTAAAAAACTGCTACATCCACTTAGCAACACACAAACTGTTTAGTTGACTTACTCCATAACTAATAAACCAAAACTTGGAGTACGCCTACTTTCATAAGGCTTATTATTTACTTATAAGTTTGTACCATAACCACATAAACATATAACTACCGTAGAGAAAATATTGGACTTACATAACTTCATCTACGGACGCGAAAACACCAAGATACCTTCACGGATCACAAACGCTATACGATAACGCCTTCCATTCTTCAAACCCAGCTTCTTCATCATCGACTTCCATCTTCCTAAAGAATACCTTTTTTTCTCACCTTTCCCTTCAAAGTTCATGTGGGTAAAAAAACACATTCCACTTTCAAATTGACAAAAGACAGTCATAAAATTCTTAAGATCGGAACTCATGACAAACTCTTTAGGAAAGCGCTGGAAACAGATTTGATAAACAAAAAGGTAAATAATAAATCACAAAAAAGTTTATACGGAAATAAATACATGGGAGATTATACACTATATTAGTAGGTGAATGCTTACGAATTTGTAGGTCACTTTGGCAACAATTTGGTGAGTAGGAGGAATAGAGTTGAAGTCAACTTGTACACCGGGATATGGATGATCTTCGGTATCACTGAATCCCTCAAAATCCGAAGAAAAGTCACTTTCTTCATCTGAGGTATTCTCATTCTCTTCATTTGAGTCGGAAGAAATTACAATAACTTCGGGTGCCATTCTTGAATGTTAACAGTACATGAAAAAAAAAATATATATATTAGATTTGTATTAGATCTAATAAAGGTTTGAATTTTATTTCAAAACATAATATTTTATAATTGGACAACACTTATACAAATCTATATATGCAATTGAATATCTGTTAGTGCGTTCTATTTAACCATAGGTGGAATGATAAAACTTTATTATTCAATTGTTATTTTGATTAATGATACTTATATTCTTTGATTAAATGGACTATGAGTTGTTCAATCTTATGATGTAAGAACAAAATAAACATTATATACTGATAAATAAAAGTTCTTCAACAATAAAAATAATTTTGTTATATCTATTATAATAAACCTGAAAACATAAAAAGATACAAAAACAATTCTGAAATCATATCCCTAATCTAAACTACACAATATTCGAATATATTACCAAAAAAAAAAAAAAAAAAACAAAATTTTAATTTCATAAAAAAAATGTTAAATCTATTATTAATTCTGACAGATTACTACAAACTGAAACATGAATATAAAAAACGATTTAAAAAATGAGAAAACAAAACCCTAAAAATAAACCATATTTTCCAAATCTACCTATTATCAAAAATTCGGATATTTATACATTTAATATAAAAAAATGTAACAAAACACAACCCTAAACTATACCACATGACAATCAGATTAATAAAAAAAAAAAAATTTATTTTATCTTTAAATAATTGATAACAGTTCAAATAGGAAGATTGATAGATAAAATCACATACCTTTGAATAATTGGTGCAAGAGATATCAACCCTAAATCAAGAAAAAATAGAAAGTAGTATAGATTAGGGTTATGTTATAAAGAATTAGCGGCTATGATTATACTATTTTCGAAAATAGGATTGGATTAGTAAAAAATGTTACCTTGAAGATGAAGATCCGATTGATGAGGTTGAGAGAGATTGGTAAAGTGAAAGTTAGGTAGAGGGTTTTTAATGAATGAAAATTGGTGTATCACATTAGAGGTTGCCGACAAAATTTAGTTGTGTAACCTAAAATCTGATGGGCCAACACTAATACTAATCATCAAATGGGCTTAATGATTAACGGGCCATGTTAATTGGATTTACGCAATAGGCCAGAAAAAAAGTTAAGAAAACTGATGGGCTCACCTTTGTATCGGGCTATAATGAATTCTGATGGGCCATTGGATTTTGAAAATAGCTATGTTTGTATGTATAGAAAGTTGTGTTTTTTAATCAGTTTTATATTGTATAAAAACAGGAATGTAATATTGTTAAGCTTATAAATAAAGACTAATACTCAATCATTTTAGATATAATACAGATTATTAGATTTAATAAAAAACAACTCGAACAAAGTTTTAGTGATTTTAGGTCGTGAGCCGTTTTTTGGGGTAATAATTTGTATACTGATATGTCAATATTTTAGGAACTTTTGATGTCAATGTGGTCAAAACAATGGAAGATATATAAAGGGCCTCGCGAATAATATAAAACTTAGCGATTTATTCAACAAATAACCGTACATAAACATACGGTTGTGGTGAAATATCAAGATACCAAATTATTCAAAACATATAATCAAATGTAGTTCAGATAAAGACTTAAAAAACAACGATAAAATCCAGTAATAAAAAGGACAATTCCAAATTCAACAAAAAAACGCCACGTCGAGTAACCTTGAACAAATATTACTTCTCAATCTTTGGAATGAGAAGATTGGTGTCTTCAATGGATTTTCCTTTGTCATCTTCAGAAACAAACTGGACATTACTTGTAGACAACATGTGGCTTTCTTCATCATCGTAAACATCAATCAACTTTCGCTTTATAGTAGTTAATGAAGATTCTTTTCCATGAGAAACATCATCTTTTAGTCCATCATGAGCAGCATTTGAAATTGGAGTAACATTGTCGCCAGTACCAGAAAATGATTCCTAAATAACGATAAAAGACATTTTTATTACTTTCAGTTTATATGCTATTACTTTGTAAAAAAAAAAAAACTTATTAATTTCATATTTAATAGGAATATGTATAAAGTAAAGAATGCAATAGGAAATATTGATATATTACCTTTTGAGTATCCAGAAAAAACGAAGACATGCAAATTGATTCAGAGTCGGTAACCTGAAAAAAGCTTATTAGTAATATAATATAAGAAAAATGAATTACTAATTAGATAATATTTATGTTAATACAATAACAACATATAACGATTTATACCTGACCAACGTTCAATTTTTTCTTTAGCTCAGTAATTATGTTCACATCTTGAGTAAACTTAGAGATTCCATATACTTCATATTTATTTCTCAAATTGTAGTCGGACACTTCAATCTTGAAAGCAAGTTCCTTCTCCAACAAACAATCAATCTCGTCGGGATATTTAACTGTGTCGCCAACCTAGTGTACAAAGGAAAATCAATATAGTGAAAACATATACTTATACAATCTATTATCTGAGATAAACAATGCTAACTCAAAACTTATAGGTTCAAAACATAAATATATAATCTGTGGTATGGTATTTTGATAAGTGTATAGATATGAATTTGAAAAGTAACCCAAAAAAATTCAATATTTTATATACATAAAATCACTTACGGTATTTTGAGTTAGCAAGTCTGAAGCAGATTCTTTTATAAGTTCACTGGCATCACGATGAAACAAAGTAAGAGACACTGCACCATTGGTATCCTGAACACGAACTTGAACTTTGTACCTAGTTAAGAATAAAATATTAATACAAAATATAACAATATATATGTAATATATGTAAATAACCATATAGTTAATACAAACTGTGGCTGAATACAATACAAACTGTATATGTTAATTTATATGTGACTCAATTAAATGAAACAATAGAACAATTACCTTGGAACTGGGTCAACAATCTTTGAACTGCACTTGACATTTACACATTGATGTATTTTCTCCTCCTCAAAATCTCCGGTGCCATCATCTTTCTCCCTAACAATATATTCCGTAGCAACTTTTTTTGTACACTTGGGACAACCAAGATAGTACCATCCAACTTCTTTACATATCGCCTTAATTGTACCCAAAACAACCAAAGGTTGCTCCTGTAATGAAGACAATAGTCAATTCCTTAACTTTTACTATATAAAAAGTAAATTATAAAAAAAAAAAAAAAAAAGATTAAATTAAATGTAATCAACCTCTTGAATCTCCCAAATATCACCAATCCTACTTAAAGTAGTGTTTGTTAAGAAATCCTCCTCGGTAGAAGCAAACATTGAAACACCATACGGACGATGGATTGAGGACGGAGTATCAATATTGACCTTAATCAAACTGAAAATAATAGGAACACAATTTATAAAGTACATGAAAAATCACATGTAAATATGTATATAATGTATTGATAAATCGAACTTACGAAGACTTATACTCATTAATGTCGTGGATATCGTCATTAATGTACAATCGACTGATATCAGCTCCAAAAGAATTGGACACATATGGCTTTCCTGATATAATAAAGACATTAGGTAACACAATTACATTTTTTTTTTTTTGTCAAATTCTTATTTCTTAATTGTTGTCTAGTTAACTATTTAATAGACAAATGTGAATAAATTTATTTGTATTTCCTATAAGACAGTATAAATAACAGTGTACATCTAGCATATGTGGCTAAAAAAATTATTTTCTATACATTTGGACGTGTATTTAATGTAATTCGGTAAGATGCAAAATAGTAAACTAAAGATATAGATGATACCATTAAAGAACTTCAAGCGCGCAAACTGCAAAATAACAATAACGTGCTCCTCCTTCGGATGTCCAACCACAAACTTTTGCATTTGCTTTGCATACTCATCCCATAGTGTAAGGTATACGGATAAACCCCTGGTAAGATTATATAAAAAAATAAAAGATTTTTAGGTAGACATACAAAATATATTAGGAAATCAATACAAATTTATAATATTTGATATCATACTCCTGATTTTGAACTTCCATTGTCAATCTTTTTTGGGGTTGAACAACGACATCCTTTTCTTCATTCTTATAAAATCTTTTTACATGGCCAATAAGATCTACATGGACATACAAAATATTATGTTAATTGAATTATAAATACGTACAACTTAAGAATAACTAAGGATAATTAACGTATGATATTTACCTATTGTGATGTTCTCGGGTATTTGATTATCAATGATTGACTGAAAAGGAACAAAACAGAAACCATACATAGGACCTCGAAAATTTTCACATTTTGAAACACGAGTATTAGGATTGAAACAGATTTTGTTTGGGTTTTCGGAAAATTTATATTTCGATGGATTGTATCCAATTCCAGGACTGGTAATGGTTAAACATAAGTTTTCTTCACAAAACCTTTCAAACCTAAAAAACCATCTTTTGAACACATTCGCTTGGATTTTATTACCCTGTAAAAGACAAAAGACAGTTAAGAATGTTATATAAAGGATTTTAGTTTTCAATGTTATTCATAAAATAAAAAAAAATTAACAAACATAATCAAGCAAGCTGTTACTTACATTCTCATCAATTAGGATCATCTCAATTGAATAGTCTTCATTAGGTATTCTGCGATTTGGTTGTCGCCATACCCTAATAACTCTTACTCGCAAAACAACATTGTCCCTCATGACATTGAGGTCACGTAACATGGTGGTTGCTCCTTCTTCCATTTATCTCAAAATAGCATAAACAATGAAAATGTTTTAGTGTTAGCATAATAATTAAAACAGTATACGGTTGAAAAGAAATAATAACATAAAAGATAAAGAAACAACTGAACTTACTTTGGATTGAAGAATTGTTGTGTGATTGTTCAATCTACCGCGTATGGTATATATAGTGGGAAGTTTGTAATTAGAATTAAAGAAACGTTTTAAATCTGACCGCCAAAATTTATGCTATGTTGAATATTTTATTGTAAAGGTTACCAAAAAAATGTCTAGGTTAATTATTATCAATAAATAATATAAGTTATTGTACAGCATAAAATCCGCCAATACTAAAAGTTGGTTAAAATAAAGCGTATGTATATATTTTATTAAATAACAACAAATTTTAAATAACTATACTAATTTCGAATGTAAAACATTATATTTTAAAAACTAACGTTCAAAGAATATAGGTGAAGAATTGGAATAAAATCAGCCAACATTAAAAAAAGGAAACTAATAACGTTTATTAATGATGTAGTCAAACCTATAATATGGCTGAAATAATTACCTTTCTAAATATGACTTTTTTTAAAAAAAGAAACATTTAAGTAAAATCTTTAATACCGTAAATACTATTTATAGTATGGTTGACTTAAGGTAAAATTATGCCCATAAAATCAGCAAATACTATAAACTTAAATAACATAAATCGTATTTATTGTAGGGTAAAAATAAGGAAAATTTTTAATGACTTACCAAAATTTGGTAAGTCAAACATAAAAAACGCAACTAATAATTTTTAATAAATAGTTGGTCAAACCTATAATTGGGTTACCATAATGATAATTGCTATATTTAATTTGTTAAAAAAATGTAAAGTTATAATTAAAATAAAAGACATAATAAAAAATTAAAACATCAACAACAAAATATTTTATTAAAACTTTATTTGAAATAACAATGACAGACACATAACAGAAGTATTTAAAATAAACTCTAGTTTATTACCTCTGGTATAGGAACCTTATGAACTAAAAGCTTACGACTAATTGCACACCAATTGAAGACACAAGCATCGCCTATTGAAATTTCTTCGGCTTGAATCAAGTAACGCCATCCATCAACAATAAACCTTGTAAACAAATTATAGATTAATATTAAAATAAAGTAAAATTTATATATTACAAACACTTATAAATTGAAAATGAAGAAAAGTATACAAAAATAAAACATTACCGGGTAGAAGTACCGTCGAAATTGATAATGACGGGCCTTGTCCATGAAAATCCATCGACAAATTTAATTGTAACCTCTAAGGTTTCATTTAACCCAGCAATGTGAGCAACTTCATATGGTATTATCTACAACAAAAGTAAAATGAAATTAAAATTTTAGAATAATAAAATTGATGTTGCGAAGAAAAAATAAACTGTACCAGTTCTTCGGTGATAGTTGAAGTAAAGGTCAGAAAATCTGATTCGTTATAGAATGTCAAATAATGGGTAGGCAATATGTTTTGGGAAGATGATATCTCGTCTGTAAGTAGTTTATGTAAAAGCATCTGCCGACCAGTCTTGCTAAAAGTAATTATATTGAAACGTGTAGTATCATTAAACTCAAAACAAATAAAATCACCAATTTCGAGACGAAGATCCTCAAGAAATTTGGCCCATCCAACAGTAAAACAGTACTTGGAACCAATTTTTTTAAGGGTTACATCCCATTGATAACTGTTAGTCACAAATAGCTTAACAGGATTAGAAGGTAGACCTACAGCATAGTGCCTTTCGGCAAATGACATTGGTAACACCTGAACATAAATCAAAATATTGTTACATCTATGTTAAGGGAAAACTTTAAAAGATAATAAATAAAAAAGAAAACATACCATTGGACCAACTATTTCATGATCAATCATCTTGCAAAATGAATTTGATAATTGTTTAGAGGGACAATGATTGTAGTATCGCATCATAAATGTATAATGGCCTATATAATCAAAAACAGCAAAGAATATGCCGTAGCATAAATCACGAACAACCCGAGACCATCCATTAGTTAAACAAAAAGAATCATCAACCGCTTTGACACGAACGGACCAATCATGACCTTCATTAGTCCTAATGATAACATTAGTGTTATAAAGATTGTTTGCACTAAAGAAGTTGTTCATTGATCTAGGAATGGGCTGCACATAATTGGTAAATTAAATAAGGCTATGCAATTATCAAAGTTTAGGTTAAAGTCATAAAATAAGTAAATATTAAAAAAAAATATATCTTACCAATTGTAACGAAGAAGGGTCATGTAGAACGACAAAGAATTGGTTTCCCTTTCGATATGCCATACTTTCTAAGTAACGTATATACTTTGAACAGAAGATAGGTATAGAGACAAATGGATTACCTGCAAAAATTGTGAACAGAGTGTATTAATAAACAATAATCTATGTGAAGCTATTCAATGACTGAATAGCCACATACATCAAATAATTGCAGGATAAAAATGAAAGGTATTAGCAGTCCGGATAACAAACGAAATGACTTGATTTTACAGCCTACGAACGTGATCTATGTGAATTTATTCAATGGCTGAATAGACATATAGATCTAACTAAACACTGGAAAAAAACACTTTGGGCAAAATCCATTGAATCATAATCGGAAAAAAAAAATAAATAAACAAAACATCAAGAAACCATGTAATAATCGGATAAAACACAAAAAAGATTATATTAACATATTATATCCGTAAAAAACTGGAAAAACTATGAAGGCAATGAATGATTGAACCTAAAAAAAAAAAAATTAAACATACCTTCAACCGCGAAATCTTCCAGGAAGTTGAACGCCTAAATCATGAACGTGAATGCCTCAAAACCTAATAAAAAATCAGATTAAAGCATAAATGCGAATAATTTGTATGTAAAATGATATGAAGTTATAGGTGGCCGATGCATACCTTGGATTCAATCGGAATCTGAATAGTTGTTTGAATGATGGTGGATCTTTAGAAGGATGTTGAAGCAATTAGATAGATTGAATGGGTTTGAAAGAGGCGATTGAAGAGGAGGTTTGTTAGGGTTTTCTTTTTGAGAGCGGCGATTAGGATTGTAGAGGTGTGATGTTTTTGTTTTGTGCGTGGGTTTTGATATAGGATCCGGGTCATTTTTTAAATTCGGGTATGGGTTGGACGAAAATGGGATTGACATGTGTTAAATCTTGATGAGGAGCTCTAGGAGGGGGACATGTGTCACCCTAGTTACTCCTTTATTAGTATAGATAGATTTTACTAATTTCATGAAAATAACGTTAAAAATGACGGACGGTTAATCATGCATCAGGTGGTGACGTTGATAGCCAAAAGACAAGGGGGTACATGCACGAGTCGGGTTTGTCCCGATTTCTAAGTGTTATGTGCCTTATGTATAAGGCTTGATACAAAACCACTATTGAGCCGGGGGTCTCATTGGAAGCAACCTCTCTATTCCCACGGGGTAGAGGTAAGGCTGCCTACATTTTACCCTTCTCATACCCTACCTTAACTTTTGCTATTGGTGGGATTAACTGAGTATGATGATGATTATTATTAAGACCATGTGTAATCATATGTTAAATGGGCGTGAAATGGGGCATTTGGCGTCCCTTTAACCCAGGAACACCGCCCCCCTCTAAGTTAAAGGGGCATTAAATGGGGCTGTGCGAAATATTTCGCGTGAGTTAAATGTTGGATGTGCCAATCATTGAGTGACACTTCATTTTTGTTTTTTTTTAATTCAAATTTAATACCATTATATATTCACCCAATTTCACCCATCATTACACCACTTATCTATTTCAAGCCTCTTTCACCCACCAAGTGACCCCACATTACCAAGTGTCAAAAAATGCCTATTTCACCCACCATTACACATGGTCTAACAAATTAAACAAGATAGTGTACGTGAGATTTATTGAAATCATTTTTCAAACGTAAGAAAATTACAATTACTTATTTCTCTTTCTTCCATGTTTGATGTACAATCTTTTATACTGAATCTCTATATAGAAATTCACTATAGCCAAATCTTTATAATTTGAAGTGCTTTAAGCGAGTGCTTTAAGCGAGTTTGAGTACACATTAAAGCTTTTGTTGGAGCTCCTTAAAGCTTAAACAAACAAGCTTGAGCTTTACTAGAATTTACCGGGATCGTAAACTTAAATAAGTTAATGCTTATACAACTTTTATTAAATATGTTACATACAAAATTATGATACACTATGATAAAGTTAATCAAATAAGACTTATTATGTTTTGTATTTAAACTATAATTACAAATATAAATAACTATAAATATTAATAAATAAAGTAATTAATAAATTATAAAGGAGCAAAATCCAAATTGGGCTCAAGTTTGGAAAACTACACCAGAACATAACTTAAGCTTTAATAAAGCTTGAAACAGGTTGAGCTTAAGCTACATTAACTTAAACGAGCTTAAACTCCACCCGTTTACACCTAAGATTATCTATTTGAACTAACGGGTTGTTTGATAGCCTCTTAATTATTTCAGTAAGAGACTAACTCTCAATCAATCAACATTAAGTGTGATTGGTTCACCAGAAGGGCACATCTGAATTAGGCAGCACCTCTTAATCATTATGTTTCAAAATGTAGTTGAATGACAATTTGGCCTCTTTGTCCCTTTAGTTGTGTTCATAACCTTCACCAGACCACTCACGCACCACCTGCTCAACCCACCACCACTCACCACCGCATCAACGTATTCTTATTAGTTGAGAGTCTCTTACCTAGTTAGGTCTTTACTGACTTAACACTTAATGACATAGAGCCATAGAGGTTGCCAAACAATCCCTAAGTGTAGTAGACAAGTAGATACCTTGGGTATGTTTGGCAAGGAGCTTTTAGGAGCTTTTAGGAGTTTCAAGCTATAAGCTTTTAAGAAAAAGCTCCTACTTAATAAAAAGCCTTGTTTGGTTGAAGAGCTGGAAGCTTTTAGGTTAGAAGAAAAAACTCTACAGTGAAAAGCCACTACTACTAACTTTTAAGAAAAAGCTCTACTAGCTACAAGCTTTTAATTAGTAAATGACACAAATACCCATTCTATTTTAAAAACAAAATAAAAACCTTCCTTACAAGCTTTTAATTATGCCCATTTTTGTCATTTTATACATTTTATTAAAAGCTTCAGCTACTATGCCAAACAATAAAATATATTTAAAAAGCTTCCAGCTACCAGCTTCCAGCTACCAGCTAGTTTTGCCAAACATACCCTTGAAGGTCATTTTTCACCCAAACTATAAACCCAACCCAAATAGCCCACTTCCGGGTTCAAAATCAGCCCAACTCGTAAATCCAAGATAATATTCCAGCACAACCAATGAACCAAATACCCATGCTCAAAATAATCAAATAATCAATGTTTTTAAATTGACTTTGTGAACTTTATTCACATAGCAATATATCTTTGATACAGATTCTTTTTATTACTTCTTCTGTTGAGGCAACCGCTGAATAACTACCTGCAATTTCAACCATTTACCTATATATCAATTGAAACCATTATATTTTACCTTCAGGTTAAATTTCAGAATTTTGGTAAAAAATGAAAGGTTAAACAGGTAGAACCCGTCCAAAGTGACCCATAGTAAACTTAAATGCTAAAACCCCTACTCACCCACCCGCTCATTTTGCCACCTCTAAACCAAAATGAAGGCATTGACTCACATACCTTCCCCGAGTTCTCTTTGTTCCCGACTATAGTCTGGCAAGCTAACCTCCACGACTCGGGTTTCTGTTTAAATTAAAATTTAAAAACGCAATTGAGATATGATGCTAAAAATGCAGGGCAAGGATGAAAAACTAAAACCTTTTTCAAGTATTTAAGTTCGGTATTTGTTCTCTCGTTTAAAAGCTCCTTTCCTTCAACAACCTGTGTGTTTAATATAAAATGAAACAACAGAAAGAAGTACACATTACTTCACTTGCAATTGGAATAATAACAAAGACAAATAAAAAAGCAATAAATCATGACATTTTTGTTCAAGATTTTGAACCGTGAATTCATATCCATATTTGGTTTCATTTTGGATGGAGCATTGCATCGTTATTCGAGGTTGCAAAATGGGTGGGTTAGGTCATGTTGACACAAAACACCTTACATCTACTATTTTTAATTGAGAATCAGTTAGGGAAAACTCATGGGCCTCACCAATACGCTGCCAACCAAAGTGGCCTTCAAGGGGTTAAGGCAGAAACCAGTATCCATAAGGAGTTTACCACTATGATACCCTTGAAGGTTTTTTTATCCAAATTTAATGAACAATTAGTGCGTCAAATATGATTACATATATTTCGCATTATGAAATTTTGAATAAATTGCTTCACGAGGTTTTATGCGTTATAAATACAGAGACTCTAGACCTGTTTGACATGCTTTTTTTAGATCTTATTTTTATGTTTAATGTAATAAAATACAACCTGCCTGCACATATAGTGTGCAGTAGCATTCACATGATAATAAAAAATGCTAGAAGACGTACCTCAACGATGCAGGTGCCGCAGCTTCCACCGCCTCCACAGTTCATAAGTTTTCCCTTCAAAATCAAATTTTAAACAAGGTTTCTGTCATTTAAGAGTAAACTTTGTTTCATGTTTATATGGTGTGATAAGAAACCAATATGTGATTACTGATTACAATGAAGACAGGATACATCAAATAGAAGAACCAAACCAATAACCAGCTTTTGAAAAACTTGAATACATAAATATTAACCAGACCGGTCATCAAACCAGCCATCAGACTGGTCAAACCGGACTCAAGAACCAGACGACATCATGATTAGTTTCCAAAAATATTTAAATATTACATAAAAATATAAATACTACATTACATTGTACAAATAAAAGAAAAAAATAAAAAAGAAATCTTTCAAAAATAGAAAAAGATTAAATAAATTTAAAACAAATAAAAAAAAAAACCCAAACACAGTATGAAAAAACATTAAAAAGAAATTGAAATACAAATATTAAAACCGGTCCAACCACTCAAACGAAACCGGCCTGGCTACAAAAACACAGCAGGGGCATGTTTGATTCTCTAACTAACTTATCTACTTTCCCACCTCCTTAATAAAAAAATCACAATTTGTAACTTATAACTTATTTCGTTTTCAACGCATAAAAACTCCTTTTCAAACCATTACATAAACACTTTTTTCCTCCTTATTAAGAGCATTTTTGGCTCTCCTTATTTCCACCCCTTATAACTTATTACCTTTCCAAAAAATTGATAAGTTAAAAAAGTGTTTGGGAAAGGTGACTTATCACTTCTACTTATGTATAAAATGAAAAAGGAGTTTTTGAAAAGTAAGTAGAGAGTAACTATTCAAAACTCCTTATGACTTTTTGTAAAAAGTTAAATAAGGAGAGCCAAACATGCACTTGGATGAATACATATTTTTTTCATTTGTGCTATTTTGACTTGTACATGTTAGCTCTATCACTACCAGAATGTGAAATGGTCATAGTACAAGTCATCAATGCGGGTAATGCTTATTTTGTGTGTGACAGTGTGAGGATGAGAATTGCTGAGGTGTAAAGTAATAACATACATACGTCCCATAAAGCTCAAGCTTGTTATCCTTCATGATATTCCTCAGCAGCTTCTCTCCACTCACCGCCGTCGCTCTGTCTACCGGATACTTCCCATCTCCACCTGGTTTTGGCTTCATTTATTATTTAAAATCAAATGTTACAAACACATATAATTCATTTATAAAAAAAAAAAAAAAAATTGATAGTAAGTTACGTACCCCTATAAATTGGAGCTCGATTTCTGGTGTGGTGGTTTGTGGTTGTTCAGTTGAATTGGTAATGGCAAATGATAATATTGGTTTCTTTCTGGTAAAGGACGTGATGGGTTTTGAGAGTTTGTTGATGCCAGTGGTTGTTTCCGGTGATCGGAGAGGTAACGGAGACAAATTTACGGTGAACGCCATTTTTTTTTTCTTTTTTTGGTGTTTCTTCAAACTTATGTTTTTTAGTTGAAGTGTGGACGTTCTGTGGCCACACTTTTTTTTTTTTTTTTTTTTTTTTTTTCTAGTTTTTACATTTGGAAACTTTTGACAAAAGTCCTCAAACTTATAGAAGAGTTGTGACACGACCCTTAATCTTGTCAAAGTTCTCTTTTAAACCCGCACCACCTGTCCTCGACTGATCCGACCCAGACTTAATCCGGCTGGTGTCGTATTGGTCTGACCCACACCATCCCAACCTTACCCAGCTAGCCAACGACCCAGACCGTTAGTCTAGGTTGGCAGTCTGCGGTCTAGGTTCTTTTGGAATGTTTGAATTCTAAATCTAATTTTTTATCTCTAATTCCGGTGACAAATTATAATTCGATAAAGAAAATCACAAACCAAAAGGACCGTTAGTATCCTATTTATCTTTTGAGATACAAGTAGGGTTTAAGGTTGTTCAAATAGCTCATGGCTCAGAGCTCACTTGGAAAAAGCTCGTTTAATATGGACCGGTTTGAAGCTTGGTCGAGCCGGCTTGGTTAGAAAGTGAGCCTAGCTCTGTTCATTTCTTAACGAGTAGGGATTGACTCGGATTATCTTAATTTTAATATATTTTATTTTTATATACATGCAATATGTTTATGTTTATAATTTGATAAAAAAAAGGTGGGGAACATGTTTCATTTTCTCAATCCTACCCAAATCACGTATCCCACTCAAATCCCGATTCCTAATATAGACAAATACTAGGTTAGAGTCCCGTGGGGACCCACGGTGTATCTACAAGTAAAATGAAAAAAAATTCTATAAAGATTTTAGTTTGCAAATTCTTTTATTTATTTAAAGTTACATAATACAATTCGTATGGATTTTGGTTGCATGCAAAATATCATCAAAAAGGTTTAATGCTACGCAACAATGGATATATCGATTAATAACTGTTTGATTTGACGTGATTTAAAAACAAATAATGAAATGAAATGAATAATTGTTACACCCTCAATTTCCACTTGCAGGGTTTTACCGCGAGGCGCGTGACATACCAGGATCCAAGTCAACGGTCACAATAAACGACAACTATATGCTATGAAAAATACGTAGAAATACCAATCACGCAGTTTATAAGTTTGGAAGTAAAACAAACAACGACAGCGGAAGCATTAATGTTTATAAAACCATAGTTCAAAAGTATGAATGCAAACCAAACATGGTTTACTTATGTATGCAAGACTAGACGCAGCGCGACTCCAGTGCACCTAAGACTCCCTGCTACCTTAGCGACCTGAGAAATCATGCAAAGTTAGTCAACACATACAGTGCCGGTGAGTCACAGAGATAAAGTTTGCAAAAGTTTGTATCCACAAGAAATCCATACCCAACAATTCTTACATCTATACCTGATGCTAGCTAGACATCGTTACATGATACTATAGTGTCGTGAACCACTGCTGAACGTTTAGAATGCCTCAGTACCCGTCACCGGTTCATCACCCGGTGCCGTAAGATATAGGACAAATATGCACCCGCCACCAACCTCCAGTCGGCCCGAGTGGGTCTTGCCAGGCCCAATAGATCTATTCACACTTTCCCCGCTATGTATCCATATGTTAATGGTTCACTAAGTTTTAGAGGACTTTACCGATGAAATAAGAGTCACTAAGTATCCATGTGATATAATGTAATATGTTGGTCTAAAGTAAGAAAGTTTGTACCGTATGTTTCTCCCCCAAAAGTAATGAAAACAGTAAAGGATGGGGCTGTGACACTCATCTTAGATTGCGTTCTTGAAATAAAGAATAAAAGACACGCCTTGATAATCCCAAATACTAGAGATCTATCATAAAAGTTTGCATAAGTGTTTTGACTAATAACCCTAAGGTTAACTAGTCCCCGATTGTCCAGATCATGACTAAGTATGTTTGAAAACATATTTGACTGTTAAACCGACACACCAGACCAACTCGACATCCCGTTGGTGACCCATTACACAAATTAATCAAGTACACATAGATTACATGTAAGGTCCAAGCATAAAATACTTAGTTTGCATAAAAAATCGCACATATGAAGTAGTTGGGTCGAATCAGAATGAGAGTGGGTTTGGTTCGACCCCAATATCCTTGGTTCGACCCATTTCTTATTCATTCGACCTTTTCATAAGTTCATGCAACCTAATACAAGTTCATTCGACCTTAACACATGTTAATTCGACCTTAACACGTGTTAATTCGACCTATATCAAGTTCGTTCGACCAAATGAAAGTTGATTCATCCTACTAAATTCTTGGTTCGACCCCCAAAACTCCCATTCGACCCCACGATGGGTCGAATGAAGTTTTGGTTCGACCCAGTCTGCAGCAAACATCCTAAAACACATCAAGTCGCATCAAAACAGTCCGAAAACATCACGAAGCATCATGAAACACAACAGTCAAGTTTGAATAACATATCCCCATGAAACCCTACCAATTTTACTCCAAAATCAGTCCGTTTTAATGTTTACCTAAAATGGCAAAACTATGGAAATGTCACATCATGCATGAAAACTTTACCCAATTTGGAAACTTTATGAAATCATTCAATAACTTAGCCCAAAATGCTCAGATTATTATGTGTATGAAAGCCCCTAATCATTTCATTATCATTAACACCAAGAATCAAACCCTAGATCTATCAAAAATCCCCAAATTAGACAAAACATCATCAACCAACAACTTGTGACCTATAACAACGAAAACTCATCATCAATATCAGTCCTAGAACATCTCTATATCATCTAAACAACATTCAAACATCAAAGAACACATAACACAACATAAAGGATCATTAACACATGTTAATTCATATGAAAACTCATGTTTTATGATAAGGTTTTGTTTAGAAAGGTGTTAGAAAGGTTTTCAATCATAAAAACTATCTTAAATAAGATTTGGACCTTTGGGGTTTAATGAAAACGAATTAAAATTGCTCAAAAAGGATTTTGGATGAAGAACATACCTTAGATCTTCACTTGTTATGATATAGAAGATTAGATTGTGAAAAACGAGTTCAAAAACTCCTTCCCGAGTGATTAAAGTTGAGAGAGAGTGTTTAGAGGCGTTTAGGGTTTGTGAAATGATGAAAAATGACAAAGTATGGTATTTATAGTAATGGTTGGTGTAGATGCATTTTGTGCGACTAATGCTTTGGATTACTTTTAACATATGTTTATGTGATTTGTCGAATGGGCGAAGGAGTTTTATATGGGTGAATGAGAGTTTCTGTTTGGGCGAAGGAGAGCTAAAGGTGCGAAGGAGAGAAGGAGGTCGAATGTAGATTTAGATGATAATGTATTGCTTAGTTCGACCATAGTGTTTGGGCGAACCTGCACATTCGACCAAGCAAAGTGGGCGAATGTGCAGGCCTATAAATAGGTCAAGTTCATTTTGAAAGTAAGTTTTTGTCATTTTTGTTTCCCTCCTGTTTGAGTCTCTCCCTAGGGTTTTGTGTAAACTTAATTCACGTCTTATTTTGATTGTAAAGCTTATTATAACGTGTAATTGAGTTTGTTTATGAATGAAATGAAGCTTTTAAAGATGATTTATGTGTTTTGTTAGTATTGTTATCATTTTGTGATTGATTCAGGGATTCCGCACCTGAATCAAACTTGTTTGATCACTATCTTTATAGATTTGACGATCCTACGCGCATACAAAGTGGTATCAGAGCCATATGGATCAAACAACCACAAACTGATAATTTTACAGCTGATTTGGACCCTATTTTGATCAAAAACTTTCTGTTTTCATTGATAAAACTGAATTGGTGATAATTTGATTGATTAGAGGTTGTTTTCATGGATAAAATGCATAATTCTATTTGATAAACTTGTTCCAAATCAAATCCGAAGCAAAACCTGATTAGAATCATCAAATTCTTTCAACTTTTGAAAAATTTGATCAAAATTAACTGATTTTCAAAGAATAACCGTTTTTGAAAGTGCAGGGTCGAACCTAGGGAGAATGGTCGAACGTGTGTGTTAATTTGGTCGATCCAAGGGATTTTTGGTCGAAGGTGGTGTTTTAACTGGTCGAATCTAGAGTTTGTTAGAGTATTGTTGTTCATTCGACCAGAATTGTCTCATTCGACCATTCGGACGGTCGAAGGTGAAACCAAACGGTCGAAAGAGGGTGTAAAGGGTCGAAAGTGATTTGTGTCTGTTGTATTTCTCATTCGTACCTTTTCAAACGGTCGAAGGAGAACAGTTTGGCTCATTCGACCACTCGCTACATATGAAGGTAGAGTCTGTTTATAAACTTCTCTAATCTTTTCGTGTTTAATCATTTTCAGATCAAGATGTGGAACTTTCCTACTACACCACGACCTAATCCAACACCACAACAGTAGACAACCAGGGATCCTTGGTCGGTTGCTGCCCAAAAGTCTAGTCAACCATCACAACCAATCAATTATTTGGCTATGACTAGTACTATTCCTCAACACGTTGCGCAACCACAACCGGAACCGATTGGTGACTATTGGGGAGTAGCAGCAGCTGCGGTTCACTCACAGACGACTAATGCCATATCAACTCTTATCCAAGACTTGTCCTCAGGGAGTGGAAACCTCCCACCTAAGCTCATGGAAATGGTCGATTATAACACTTGGAAGACCAAGTTCAAGATCCATCTGGAGGGAATGGGTTTAGAGGGAACTGAGGCATGGCAGATGATTGCGAAAGGCTATGTTGCTCCGATCTTGGAGAACACGGGAGAGCCTATTCCATTGGAAAATCTTGCAGATGATGAAAAGAAGAAATTTGCTATTGAGAAGAAGGCGTTTTCTCAATTGTCTCAAGCTATCAACACTGATTTGTTGCATCAGTTTGGTTCTTGCACAACTTCTAAACAGCTGTGGGACATGTTGAAAAATAGGCATGATGGAAATGAGAAGACTAGGAAGCTAAGTATGGAAGAGCTTCGGAAAGAGTTTGAGAATTTCAGTTACATGGGTAACGAGACATTGAAAGAGTTGGTCCCAAGGTATTGCCACTTACTCACAGAGCTTTCAAGCTATGAGATAAGCATACATATGTCTGAATTGGTGGACAAGTTTGCTGATGCATTGCCACCGTATTGGAACCAACATATTGAGGTGTTAAAAGAAAAGGATGCGTATCAGTATTGGACTATTAATGAGTTCATTCAGAAACCGGAAAACAAGGAGATGGAGGAAAAGAGGAAAGCTAAAAGGGCTCAAATTCCTCAGAATCCGGAATTGTATCTTGGTGGTACATCTTCTTCCCATTCTACTTCCAGTTCTACTTCTAATGTTGCTCCACACATAGCGTGCGTATCTAACATTGTTGAACCACCCAAAACACCAATCAATTACCTTGCTCAAACATCTTCATATACTTCACCATCATATCCAACAACTACTTACATTCCACCATTTTCACCCATGCAACAAGCAGCATGTTACTCTGCTAGCCAACCTCAACAATAACAACCATACAATCCTCAAATGAACCAGATGCAAATTACCCAAAGTCAAACTAACGAAAGCCCGATTGTGTTGGAGACATCAAATCTAAACAATGTTACTGTTGAGATTGCTCAACAACATGTAGCATTAGTTTCAGCAATGGTAGCATCATACAATGGATTGGTTGCTAGTCAAATTGGGAACAACAACTTGACCAATGAGGACTACGCACAGATTGACAAGGAAGAAATGGAACTCATGGATATTCAGTGGGCCTTTGCAAGTATCATGAGAAGAGCCACTGATTTTATTCAAAAGACTGGGAGAACTGATCTTTCTACTTCTCCAAACACCACTCATGGCTTCAACAAAGCCAAAGTCACTTGTTTCAACTGTGGTGAGAAAGGTCATTTCAAAAGAGAGTGCACACAACCAGCACAACAAGGTAATAGAAATCCATTCAACTCTAACTACCAAAACCGACAAAACCAAAATCAAGTGTCATACCAAAGTCCCAACATTTCAAGTTTTCAACCTCAAAACAACTATCAAAACCGACAAAATACCCAACAAAATAACAATGCTAGACAATCCACAACACAAAATCAAACACAACAAAATTCAAACCGAACAATCATTCCCATTTCTACACCAAACACACAAACCCAAACCGAGAATCCAAATCAAGCTTTGGTGATACAAAAGGATGAGGGTTTTGATTGGACAGGTATGCAGTTAGGTGTTGAAGAAATCACAACTGGTAATGTGGCTTGTGTGGCACAGCAAATGAATTTGGATGAGCCGGTGGAGGTTGAAGAAGAAATTGTGACTGAGAAGATGACTGAGTTGAAAATTAAGGAGTTGAATGAAGAGATGAATGCTGATTGTGAAGAAAAGAAGTCTGGAATGATTCTTGATTCAGTTACTGATATTCCAGAGCAGTTTGATTCTATTTATTCTGATGAGGAGAGTGAGTCTGATTCTGAATCTAGTGTTAACTCACTGGATGATGACATTGACCAGTTGCTTGCTGAAGCTGACTTCTTGATGACCCGGAAATCATGCATAGTGGATGATGCTTGCACCAGAATTGATTATTCCAAGTTTTTCGCTGGGAAGGAAGCACACTTTGCACTGATGGCCATGACAGAACCTCCAAAACAGGTAAGTACCGAATCTGCTGTTAATTCAAATTCAACTTGTGTTAAACATTGCAAAGCCTATGATAAATTGATAGATGAGAATAAGCAACTCAAGGTTCAACTTGAGAGTGCAAAAATCAATTGTCATATCAAAAAGAAGCAAAAGAGTTTAACAGAGTACTTGATGGTTATAAGAAAGACGTTTCAGAATTGAAAAAGACTTTGTCTTTAAAACAAATGGCCATAAATAACTATATCAATGATTTAGAAAACACAAAACTGGAAATGGCCACCATCAAGTGCTTTGCAGAAAAAGTAAACAAAAGGCTTGAGAGTTATAAGCATATCGCTTATGTTGTTGACCACATAATAGAAGAGCCTTCACAGTCTAGTAGTGCAAACTACAAAGCTGTCCCAGCTCCGGTGTTGTTTGAAAACCATAATTTGCACTCAATAGCACCGAAGAGCTCAGTTAAATCTGACTCTACATCGGATGACGAGTCAAACACATCTAGTGTGGGAGACCCTTATTCTGATGTTAGACCTGTTTTGGGAAATAATGAGGGTGTAGTTGCCGCTGATGATTCTGATGAAGAGGATGAACAGTCTGAGAAGGTTTCTGAAAAGGTGTGTGATATTCCTGACGAAAATCACATAATCACTACTGAACCTGTTTTACCATCTCAGATTATCCATCCCATGGCTAACGCTCATAGAAAGAATCAATCAGTGAAGCCTGTTGAAAAGAAAGTTGAAAAGAAAATTGAAAAGAAAAATGAAAAGAAAATTGAAAATGTAGATGAAAAACAAAATGAATCGTGTGATAAACCTGTTAAAGTTTTCTATCGGATGCAAGGATCCGATAAGATCATTTCTGATGAAGAATATCCAATCCAATTTGCAAATTATTCAAAAATTGAAAAGATCTGGCAGGAGAGTACCATTTGGTTCCCGAAACATGAGCGAACAAATGATATACCTCCAGCAATTTTAAAGAAAATTCATTCGGATATTCCTAAAGAGCCAAAGGTCAATGTCACACAATTTATTAAACCAAAAGATAAGTCAAATGGTTTTCTTGAGCCGACTTACTCAAAGGACCCCGCTCCTGAGAGTTTAAGAAGAAGGTGTATGGATGATCAATATCCTATCACTAGTTATTCAAAGTCGAATGCCAAGAACAATTTTGAAAGTACCGTGCATGTTTTAAGTGCGGGGAGAGAGGGCATTTACTTGCTGACTGCCCGTACGTAAGACACAAGAGGCACGAGGTGGAGATGAAGCAGAAGTATGAATGTCCGGTCGATAATCATTGTTATCCACAGAGACGATTTGTCCCTCAACCAGCACCTTTTTATAACCAAAGCAATTATTTCAAAAGGAGGGAAAATCGTTCGATGACATATGATCACCGCAACCGGATAGCCACTGAGAAACCGTTTAAGAAACCAATGGTGAACGCAACTGTTGACAACAAAAGGTACCTGTTAAGCCTAATGTCAAACCAACAGTTGGACCTGTCTCTGTTAAATCAGAGAAGGTAACCAAGAAAGTATCGTTCATGGAAGAAGTAAAGAAACCGACTGAGACCCCAAAATCTCAGATCCGGATCTTGAAACGGTCTGAACAATCTTGGTCACCAAAGGGTTCTGAAGGTGCTTCAACTTCACAACAAAATGTGAAACTAGAGAATGAGAAAGGTTTGTGTGATCAGAAAAAGGTTGATAAAAATCAAGATGTTTGTGAGAAATCCGAATCTTTGAAACAAACTGTTCAAAGACCCAAGACCAAACAGGCTTGGGTCCCCCGAAAAATCTAACTTCTTTACTTGATATGTGCAGGGAGCTTCAGCTGGCCCTGTGAGCAGTCTTTGGATTGTTGACAGTGGAGCTTCTGGTCACATGACAGGGGATCTTTCGCTACTATTTGATATTAGAAACATCAATGGAGGTTATGTAGCATTTGCAGGGAACAAGGGAGGTTATATTACCATGGAAGGTAGTGTGAGCAATGGAATAGTGAGTTTCGAGAGAATATCTTATGTAAAGCAAATAGATTACAATCTGCTTAGTGTCAGTTAGATATGTGACAAACAATTTTCTATGTACTTTGACAACAAATCTTGCTATATACTCAAGCCGGGTTTCGAATTACCGAAAGAGTGGGTGATTGTAAAGGCGCCGAGAGTGAACAACTTATACATTCTCGATATGTCGAAAGAAATGACCACCAAGACCAAGTCACGTGTTTTCTCTCCAAGGCTACAGAAAAAGAATCAATTATGTGGCATAGGAGAATGGGACACATTCACCTAAGAAAGATGAATCAGTTGGTGAAGAATGAACTTGTCACAGGCGTGAACGTTAAACATTTTCACTTAAATGACAAGTGTGTGAGTTGTAAAAAAGGTAAGCAGCACAAACAATCCCATAGGCCAAAGAAAGTTAATTCCGTTGAACTGCCACTTGAACGTTTGCACATGGATCTGTTCGGACCGGTCAAGCGTAAGAGTCATGCTGGGGAATTGTACTGTCTTGTGGTGACTGATGATTTTTCAAGATTTTCATGGGTTATGTGCTTACACCGAAAAAGCGACACTTTTGATAATTTGAAAGTTCTGTTCACTCGAATGGAAAATATCTATGGTCTTAAGATCAAGAGGATTAGGAGTGATAATGGGACGGAGTTTAAGAATGCACAGATGGACGATCTTTGTGAAAACAAAGGTATTCATCATGAATACAGTGCTCCGTATACCCCACAACAGAACGGTGTCGCGGAACACAAAAACAGGACTCTAATTGAAACGGCGAGAACAATGCTTGCGGACTCAAATCTTCCAGTAATGTTCTGGAACGAAGCAATTTACGCAGCTTGTTATACTCTTAATCGTGTTTTAACGGTGAAGAAGTTTGGCAAAACTTCTTATGAGCTGTTGAATCGTCGAAAGCCGAATTTAGAGTATCTAGAACCGTTTAGAGCTCCTTGTACTATGCTTAATCCATCTGAGAAGTTCGCACCGAAGGCTGAGGAAGGATACTTTGTTGGATATGCAACCCCGCTCAAACGGGTATTCAACAAAAGGACTCGTCAGGTCGAGGAGTGGGCTAACGTTGAAGTGCAACGGTATACTCAGAATTTACAGGGAAGTGGTCCAGACTGGATGTTTGATTACAAAGATTTCTTTGAATCATTCAACCTAGATAGCTTGGTTGAAGAGGCTGTATTACGTTTGTATTACGAGGTCGAAAACGCAGTGACATCACCGTTGGTGCGTCCGATCACTGTGAACCCCCAAGCAGCTTCTAATGATACCAATGTTCCTGTCGTTGAAGAAGAGGTATTTCAAGAAGCTTCCACAACTTTGAATTCATCAGAATCAGAAGATGACGACGATGATGTTACAAGTGAAGCTATATTAGATCATGCTACAGTGACACCACCAGTGAACCCAACTACAAATGGTGCTTCATCATTGAATGTGGGTAATGATCTGGTTTCTGCAGAGAATTTAACTACTCAGACGGGAGTCCAAGTACCAGATTATCCGGAATCTCGGATACATCGAATTCACCCGATCGAGCAGGTTATTGGTGATCCTGGTAGCAGTGTGATGACAAGAGGTCAATTGAGGAATGCTAACTCACCAGAAAACCTTGGCAATCTTGCTTTATATGCCAAAATACAAAAATCAGGTTTTCAGAATGACTGGTCTTTTGCTTGTTATGTTACCCAGGTTGAGCCGCGAACTTACAAGGATGCTCTTTTGGATGAAGCTTGGGTGGAAGCAATGCAAGAGGAGTTGTGTAACACCCCAACCGATGGCAGAAACATCGAGGTGTCACGTAGTGACGATTGTAATAGCTCATGGACTAAAAGTGTAAATTTTGATATATTGATTAAGTAGTTTATTACATTGAAAGAAAAATACAAGATACAATAATTCTAAAGTGACAACTAAAACTGAAATACAATGGATCCAAAATCTAAGTAAAAATTCCAAATGCTTAAAAGTCATCTCATAAATAACCTGAAACATGTACGAAAATAGTATATGTCAATACAAAAATGTATTGGTGAGCATACCCTGTTTGAATACATATAGTAGAAAAAGAGTTTCGCAATTCACGTGTTTATACTGTCTACAATTTAGTGTTCAAGCTGTGTACAAATGCTACCCAAAATCAAACCTTTGTTTAATGAATCAAGAGTCATATATATATATATATAGTATTCGCTCATAGTAGGCGATGAATAATCGTTCACACATAACAATAATCAAGTACTATTTATTGCTATGCTAGGCCGCAGAACGGTTAATGATTCAGGTCATAAGTACACACTATCAGCGAATCAACAAGTAAAACACATACAAGAATTGCGATTATCAATATATGATAAAACATGATTAAGTGAGTGAAGTAATAAGCGTACATGAGTCACCCCAAAAGTGTAAAACATGAAAAAGGGGAAAGATATACTCACATTCGACAATTAGTAACTTGACTAAGTGAGCGAGCGTAAGCGAGCAAATCCAAAAGTTCAACCTAAAGTTTAAAGTGTTCCCAAAATAAGTATTTAAACTTAAAAGTGTCTAGGGTTTCTATTCTAAGGCACTTAGGATGTTAGGTCTATATTTGGGTTTTTAAGTTTATCGAACATCGCGAAAATTTATGATTTTTTTACTATCATGTGTTATAAAAGAAAATAATATAAGTTGGTATTTTTTTTCTAACACATGCATTTTTCTAAGGTTAATAATATTAAGTTTAATTCAGAAAAATATTTGAAATAATATCTAAGAAATCTTTTATTATCTTTATATCACTAATAATTACACAAAATCATAACTAAACCAAATTCACTTTGAAAAATAAAAGTTTTTATGAAACATCAACCTACTGACTTAGAATTTCCCAACATAATTTTTATAAAATTTTTGAGGTTAAAAAGAGATTTTTTATAAATTTTATTTGATTAAAGCTTATTAAAACAAATAAAAAAATAAAAAAATATGATAACATGTGAAAACATGTCAAAACTGAGGAAAATGGTTATGAAAGTTATTCTAATATAATGGAAAATATTTCCACCAATTTTCATGACCAAACGCATTATCATTGATTTAATATGAATTTAATATGATTAAAACATATAAAAATCACTAAAAATATTATATAACGCATAAAATGCCAAAACTAAGTTCTAAAATTCCTAATCGGCCAAATGAATCACCATGTCAAATTTCATAATTTTTAGGTCAATAATAACCGAGTTATGAATTTTTAAGTTCAAAAGATTTTAAATAAAAAAATCCCAAATACTCCTAAGAACACCCTAACCTTAGAAATTCAATTGAAGCCCTTAAAGCCTATAATCAACCAAACAGACAGGGGGCTTTTGATCTGCAAATGAAAACTAAGAGTATTGCAAAAAGGAATTGGAAAAACTTACAATGTGGTTAGTCTAATTAAGAAGAAAAGAAAACTGAATAATAGAATAATAAGCTTCCAAATTCGTCAGAAAACAAGATGATAATTGGGGCTTCAAGTGAAGAAATGATAGAACACATGAGAGCATTGTGTGTAATTGGAGTATAATTGAATGGTTTGTGGTGGAATTGATAATGTGTAAAAAAATGAAGTTTTTATACTAATTTTGAAGTAATTCTTGTCATATTTAATATTAATTATATACAAATGGTAGGAAAATAAATGGACAAAGTAAATAGCATCATAAAGTCAAGACTTGAAGTGATTGGGAGTTGAAAATAATGAAATTTAATATGATGATGAATGGAAATTTAATTAAATTTAGTGAAACCATTAAAAGACTCTTTAGTAGAGTTCTTTATGTTACTTGATTAGAGTTTTATGACTCAAATTAAGTTACACTCTTCAACTACTAATTGTTCTTGTAAAAAAATTAGGCTTTGTGCCTCATTTCATATACAAGAAACATACGTGCTCGGGTGTAGATGTGAGTATAAAACGTGAATACTTAAAATTATAATTTTTATTAAATTGCGACTTTTGATCCTTTTAGACTACGAGAGTTAAAATGAAAATTTGAAAATAGCCGAGGGACCAATTGTGTATATTTATGAAAAGTGTAGGGTGTAGGTTGTCATAGTCTCCCCTACTTTAAAAAATTTCGTCCCGAAATTCCCTTCAAGTGGGTGTTTTTATGAAACAAAAGATGTTGTAAAATAATAATAATAATAATAATAATAATAATAATAATAATAATAATAATAATAATAATTGCATTCGTCATGTTTTGAAAGAAAAAAAATTAAGTAGTTGTCTAATATCCAAAATAAAAGTTTCAAAATCTTTGAAAGTTGACCTGAGGTTAAGAAGTTGAGTATTTAAATGAGAAAGGTTTTGGGGATGTGTAATTGGTGAGGGCAGAGGTACCAATGAAGCAGTCTCCCCTACTTTTTAAAGATTTCTGACTGAACTTTATTAGAGTATGCAACAAGAATTCAAATACCCAAAAGTGTAAGAGTACACATGGTTGGATTTTTCTGTGTGGGTGGTCAAACGAAAGATTCTAGGAAGACGAATTGAAGCTCGTGTAAGAACGTTCCTATCGAAAATGCTAGCTATTAGCCCACTGTTCTAATGAAGAGATAAGTATAAAGTAATGGATAGGTTCTTGGTCAGACTCCTAGTCCGCTCCCGCAGTATCGTTTATGCTTATATATAGGGTGTACCGCAGCTGACCCACCACACTCCCGATACTTTGGATTCGTACTAATTGTCTACCAATAGCCTAAGTAGAATCACACACCACCCTCATGTACCTGTAAGCCCATGATTGCGTTTCGGACCGTAATCATCGATTTACCTTACACTAGGGTGTTATGCTTTTCCATAACCCTAACATGAAATAAATGTGTGCAACCAATATGTAATAGCCACTGTACTGAAATAATGTTTAAACATGACATGGTTAGAGGTCCTTCCCTTTCGGGTTTTCCCTTTAACCGTAATGAGAATAACATGTAAGTATAAGACATGGTTAGAGGTTCTTCCCTTTCGGGTTCACCCTTAACCGGTAACTTTTGTTCACATCGTTGACTCTAAACACTCATATTGATAGAACCTGAGGTTTACACCGTTCCCCTCGGATTGAAAAAATACTCTAATCCGAGTCGTACGTGGGCACCGGCTTAGATCTCATACGAGTTATCAACTAGTATGTTCGTTGGCCATGATGATGAACAAAATAATGTAAAGTATAACAGGGTTTTGCTCAAAACAGGAAAGAAAATATGCATACCAAATATGCGTTCTAGTAAGTATATAAGTATAGCATAAAATTTCGACTGAAAGAATAGTATAACATAAATCGAGTAAATCGCACAATTTGAACAAAATGAACGTAAACGAGTTGATTTAATGCTCAAAAACCAGTGTTGCAAGAGTAACTACTAATAATTAGTGCGAGTATAATAAGATAAATTTTCATTAATCAAAACGTAGTTTGCTCAATCTTTGTGATATAGTTGAAAGAAAAGTAGTAATGCATGAGGATAACTTTTTAGGAATCGAAGTGTGTTTTAGATTTAAAACAGGTTTATTTGAAAAATCTTCGTAAATACACATTTTCATGTGTTTACGAGATATCAAGTTTGAAAAGTGTTATAAGGCTTATTATTAGTTGCAAGTTTCTTCCGAAAACATATATTGGATACGTCATATGAAAACAAAAGGGCTTACATTTGACTTGTAAAATATGCAATACAAGTTTATAAAATGCAAAATGAAACCATTTCATGAAGTATGTGCAAATCTAATGTGTTTTAAAAGACCAAGATTTAAAATGAGGTGAAGGTTGTGAATGATCCCAGATGCCTTGACGAATTTTAAAAAAAAATAGAATTTTCTGTATTTAAACATTTCTTTAACTTGTGGGTTGAAAAGTCAAATTTTTTTTTAATTGTTATGAAATGTTGAGAAAATCTAAGTGTTACCCGTTTGGACTGGGTAAACTTGAAACCTTTTAATTGTCAACCTTTTACGAAATTTATACATTGAAAGATCGTTTGTTTATAAAGATCGTTAAGGCATCTCTTTGGGCTCATAGCGTGCTATTTGTTTCAGGACACGTGGTGTATGCAGGGTGTGTATTAATCTAGTGAATATGCTTCCCTAAACTGGGTGTAAATTAGTATTGTGTAAATGAGGATATTAGTGAATTTCAAAACTTTAGCGAGATTAAAAACGAGATGTAGAAATAGATCCCTGAGATGTGGAATTCACTCCTAACTCAAAGATGTTATTTCAAAATTGAAAATTATTGTGGAATGAAACTAATCACTAAGTTAAGGATATCACTCCCAGCTTAGTGGTTAAATTTCTTTCTGAAGGAAATACTCTTTGAGGTGTGGATGTCACTCCTATCTCAAAGTTATATTCCTAAGATAAATAACATATAGAGGAGTGAAACTAATCACCAAGGTATGGATGTCACTCCTAACTTGGTGATATCGTTTCGTTTGTAAAATACGAGTGTATTCTTTTCTAAGCAAAATACCGAAGGAATAACAAGAAGAAATCATAGCGAAAATATCTTGAAAGAAAATATAAAGATAAGAAGAATCTACACGAGAGGACTCGTGAAAGTAAACTTAGTTATAGACTAGGCTAAAAGGAATTCTAATAACCTAATTCCCTATAACCATGGCTCTGATACCAATCTGTAACACCCCAACCGATGGCGGAAACATCGAGGTGTCACGTAGTGACGATTGTTCAATAGCTCATGGACTAAAAGTGTAAATTTTGATATATTGATTAAGTAGTTTATTACATTGAAAGAAAAATACAAGATACAATAATTCTAAAGTGACAACTAAAACTGAAATACAATGGATCCAAAATCTAAGTAAAAATTCCAAATAATTAAAAGTCATCTCATAAATAACCTGAAACATGTACGAAAATAGTATATGTCAATACAAAAATGTATTGGTGAGCATACCCTGTTTGAATACATATAGTAGAAAAAGAGTTTCGCAATTCACGTGTTTATACTGTCTACAATTTAGTGTTCAAGCTGTGTACAAATGCTACCCAAAATCAAACCTTTGTTTAATGAATCAAGAGTCACATATATATAGTATTCGCTCATAGTAGGCGATGAATAATCGTTCACACATAACAATAATCAAGTACTATTTATTGCTATGCTAGGCCGCAGAACGGTTAATGATTCAGGTCATAAGTACACACTATCAGCGAATCAACAAGTAAAACACATACAAGAATTGCGATTATCAATATATGATAAAACATGATTAAGTGAGTGAAGTAATAAGCGTACATGAGTCACCCCAAAAGTGTAAAACATGAAAAAGGGGAAAGATATACTCACATTCGACAATTAGTAACTTGACTAAGTGAGCGAGCGTAAGCGAGCAAATCCAAAAGTTCAACCTAAAGTTTAAAGTGTTCCCAAAATAAGTATTTAAACTTAAAAGTGTCTAGGGTTTCTATTCTAAGGCACTTAGAATGTTAGGTCTATATTTGGGTTTTTAAGTTTATTGAACATCGCGAAAATTTATGATTTTTTTACTATCATGTGTTATAAAAGAAAATAATATAAGTTGGTATTTTTTTTTCTAACACATGCATTTTTCTAAGGTTAATAATATTAAGTTTAATTCAGAAAAATATTTGAAATAATATCTAAGAAATCTTTTATTATCTTTATATCACTAATATTTACACAAAATCATAACTAAACCAAATTCACTTTGAAAAATAAAAGTTTTTATGAAACATCAACCTACTGACTTAGAATTTCCCAACATAATTTTTATAAAATTTTTGAGGTTAAAAAGAGATTTTTTATAAATTTTATTTGATTAAAGCTTATTAAAACAAATAAAAAAATAAAAAAATATGATAACATGTGAAAACATGTCAAAACTGAGAAAAATGGTTATGAAAGTTATTCTAATATAATGGAAAATATTTCCACCAATTTTCATGACCAAACGCATTATCATTGATTTAATATGAATTTAATATGATTAAAACATATAAAAATCACTAAAAATATTATATAACGCATAAAATGCCAAAACTAAGTTCTAAAATTCCTAATCGGCCAAATGAATCACCATGTCAAATTTCATAATTTTTAGGTCAATAATAACCGAGTTATGAATTTTTAAGTTCAAAAGATTTTAAATAAAAAAAATCCCAAATACTCCTAAGAACACCCTAACCTTAGAAATTCAATTGAAGCCCTTAAAGCCTATAATCAACCAAACAGACAGGGGGCTTTTGATCTACAAATGAAAACTAAGAGTATTGCAAAAAGGAATTGGAAAAACTTACAATGTGGTTAGTCTAATTAAGAAGAAAAGAAAACTGAATAATAGAATAATAAGCTTCCAAATTCGTCAGAAAACAAGATGATAATTGGGGCTTCAAGTGAAGAAATGATAGAACACATGAGAGCATTGTGTGTAATTGGAGTATAATTGAATGGTTTGTGGTGGAATTGATAATGTGTAAAAAAATGAAGTTTTTATACTAATTTTGAAGTAATTCTTGTCATATTTAATATTAATTATATACAAATGGTAGGAAAATGAATGGACAAAGTAAATAGCATCATAAAGTCAAGACTTGAAGTGATTGGGAGTTGAAAATAATGAAATTTAATATGATGATGAATGAAAATTTAATTAAATTTAGTGAAACCATTAAAAGACTCTTTAGTAGAGTTCTTTATGTTACTTGATTAGAGTTTTATGACTCAAATTAAGTTACACTCTTCAACTACTAATTGTTCTTGTAAAAAAATTAGGCTTTGTGCCTCATTTGATATACAAGAAACATACGTGCTCGGGTGTAGATGTGAGTATAAAACGTGAATACTTAAAATTATAATTTTTATTAAATTGCGACTTTTGATCCTTTTAGACTACGAGAGCTAAAATGAAAATTTGAAAATAGCCGAGGGACCAATTGTGTATATTTATGAAAAGTGTAGGGTGTAGGTTGTCACAAGTTGTTGCAGTTTCCGGAACTTGGCGTTTAGACACTGACAGATTTGCCCCCAGGGAGAAAGAAGATTGGAACGAAATGGGTTTTCAAATGCAATAAGGATGATAGAGGAGTGATCGTAAGGAACAAAGCTCGTTTGGTTGTACAAGGATTTCATTAAGTTGGGGGAATCGATTACAACGAGATCTATGTACCAGTTGCACGCTTAGAGGCAATACGATTGTTTCTGGAGTTTGCATCATACAAGAAATTTAAGGTGTATCAAATGGATGTTAAGAGCGCGTTTCTCTACGGTGTGGTCAAGGAGGAAGTATACGTAGGTCAACCACCAGGCTTTGAAGATCCTATTCACCGGGATAAGGTCTACGTTTTGAACAAAGCTCTCTACGGGTTGCACCAGGCTCCAAGGCAATGGTATGAGGAGCTGAGCACGTATCTTCTTTCAAAAGGATTCAAGCGAGGTTTGGTAGATTGCACACTGTTCACTAAACGAACAGGCGATGACTTGCTTCTAGTCCAGATTTATGTTGACGATATTATATTTGGGTCTACTAACGAACTTCTTTGCAGAGAATTTGAACGTGTTATGCAGGAAAAGTTCGAGATGAGCGCAATGGGAGAGATGCAGTTTTTCCTAGGCTTGCAGGTGGAACAAAGACCAACGGGGATCTTTATTCACCAGACGAAATACGTTTCTGAAGTCTTGAGCCGATTCCAGATGGATGATTCGAAGCCGATGGATACCCCAATACAACCTAATCACGGGATTGGTGTTGACGCTAAGGGGGAGCTAACTGATCCATTTACATACAGAGCAATCGTCGGATCTCTGATGTATCTCACCGCCTCCAGACCAGATATAATGTTTGCCACATGTCTCTGTGCACGTTATCAATCAAAGCCGAAACAGAGTCATCTTGCAGCTGTCAAACGTATCCTTAGATATCTGAAGGGTTGTCCGTCGAGAGGACTATGGTACCCTAATGATGATAATTTTGACCTAATCGCTTTTAGTGATGCAGATTGGGGCGGCTGTGACAAAGACAACAAATCCACAACGGCTGGATGCCAGTTTATGGGGAGCAGGCTCGTGACCTGGCAATGCAAGAAATAGACCGCAGTTGCATTATCCACGTGTGAAGCAGAATACGTTTCAGCATCGAGCTGCTGCTCACAGGTTCTTTGGATACAACAACAGATGGTGGACTACGATTTGCAATTTCTTAAAACTCCTATTTACTGTGATAATGAAGCCGCAATTGCATTAACAAAAGACTTAGTAAATCACTCAAAGGCTAAACATATCCGGATCAAATACCATTTTATCTGTGATTGTTACGCTAAAGAGTTGATCGATATGGTCAAAATCCACACTGATTATCAACGTGCAGACCTTTTTACCAAAGCTTTTGATAAATCGAGATTTGAATATCTTTTGAAAGCTAACGGTATTAAAGAAAAACAAGACTGATCACCACCTCAGTTTATCGATTTTTAGTTTAGTTTTACTGCTTTTCATAAAAATTCGAAAAACCAAAAACATTGAAAAATTTCAAAATCCATAAAAATTAGAAAATTTTTGCTGATTGCTATATCTTCTTCCCTTAGATTAATGCCGTCAGATTTCTGTGAACAAACGATATCTGGGCAGTTACATATTTGAAATGCTCCAGCTTATCCTTGGGAACAGTAAACTCAAAAATTTATAAAAATCAGAAAAACCCAAAATGATTTCCTGGAGAAAAAGGGGAAATGATAGTACATTAGTGGGGATCTGACACATTCTAAAGAAATGTAATGCAATATAGGGCGTGTGTCTGAGTCTGAGTGATGTGCTGATAGGCTTCGTAGACCTATTACTGCGTGCCTGATACATACATATCAAACGAATTGTTGTGTGGATGAACTCCTCATGGGCATATGGTCTTAGTACCGTAATTTCGTTTGATAGGGTATTTGTACAAAACTCGGAGGTTTGGGTCGTTATGTTATTAGTTGTCTGGGGATAGCCTCTCTGATCTTCTGCTGTAAGTCATTACGGACCTAGATCAGATAGGGTATCTTTATAAAAAGAGCTTTAAGCCAAATCCCAAAGTTACCGAATTAAGGAACTTTCCATGTTTTATGATAATCAAAGATTATCTATTACATCATATTAATCACTGATGCAAATCATGATTGATATCAGTCCTCAACCTGGTAGAGTGCACATGTTACTTTGCTGCATTAATTTGCTGACCTGTATACTCTGTGCCTCACACCTTGTAAATTACAGACGACGAAAGCATAATCACGCTTTACAATGAGTCTTTGTGCACTTACTTCTTGATTCCGGGAGTATGTCGTGTGCGTGGGAACCACAGACAATTACGTTTATACTATACATAATCGTATCAGTTTAAAGCACTGCACAAAAGTCTGCATGTGAGTTTATGTGGATCACAATATCAGCAGTTGCCAGATCACACATTGTCTTTAATGATAATAATAAAAAAGATCAACGGTGTGATCAGATTTCTAAATAACTGATATGATTTCTTTACCGGAAATCCCAAAACATTTACTGCTTTATCTTTACATTTCTGCATTTTATATTTCTCGTCAAAAATTGCAAAACTCAAAAAGATTTTAGGTGTGTTTTAACATAAACTTTAAAAAATCCAAAAAGATTTTACATTTCTATCTTATTTTTGATAGCTGATGGTGGTTGATGATGATTTTCTAAAACTTGTTGGACCATTTGAGCTTTGTAATCATTAAAATGAGAAAATATGACTGTCGGATGCTTAAAAGTTGGAAAATATTTTGAACGGGATTCGATTTTGAGATTTGGTAAAATTTTTCAAAAATTCCAGATTACTTTCGCCCCCCCGTTGGGTCGAAGGAGGAATTTTTTGTTCATTCGTACGTTTAGATTTGGGCGAATGTGAGAGTTCTTGAGACAAGTTCACTTTCGAACCCTTATGTCTCATTCGAACCTTTAATTAGGGTCGAAGGAGACAAAAGCTTCACATTCAACCGGTATGAACGGGCGAAGGAGCACTCTATATATGAAATTTTCTGCTCATTCGAACCCATTCCAAATTTTTTCAAAATTTTTGACCTTAAGTCCACTTATTGATCTTTGATTTTAGACCATACCATTGTGTTCGTGTACTGTTACTGATCATTTTGCCTCTACATTTACAGGTTTTTATCCATTAATGACTGTTTGATCGTCATTTTTGTGTTTGAGCCCTAACTGCCTTAGAACATGGATTAAATGATGTTAATTGAACTTGTTTTTGATTAGGATTCCTTGATTAAGTGTTTTAGGGGGAGAATATGCAAAAACATTGGATTAAGAACAATCAGAATGCATAATCGATTGATTAAAGTCATTCGAACCCTAGTTTTTGAATTAAAACACTAAATCAATGAATAACTGATAAAATTGATTGATAGGAAAGCTTAATCGTTGGTTGTAGTTGCTTGATGAATCAAAATGACAAGTTAAAACATACTGAAATTCAAAATTGAAATTTGAAAGAGATGAACTGTCACTTTCGTCCTTTTACGAACGGTCGAACGTGCAAAAACGGGCGAAGGAAAAGGTTTATCTGGTCGAATGAAGATTAATGGTCGAATGAAACAATTTTTCAAAAACATTTCACATTCGAACCTTTGAAACTTCACATTCGCACCCAAAATTTCTCATTCGAACCTTCATTTGGGCGAATGTAGAAATTTAAAAACCAAATTTTCAGATTTTGTTTATTTTGTTTGTTTCTAACGTGTTTACTTGATTTGTTTTGCAGTATTAACCATGTCTGAACAGGAAGATGCGAGTGTTCCTGCTGGATCATCCTCATAAGCTGCCGAGACAGAGAAGACTGATATTCTACCGTTTGAGAATGCACATAACTGTTGTGCATACTTAGGCGACGTGAAGAAACACACGGAGTTTACAGGGATTATAGAGTTTTTGAAAAGAAGTCAGGTGATTGACGCAATTGCTACACCCGCTATCATTTACCGAGATCTATTACAGGAGTTCTGGACAAATGCGATGATGGACTTCTGGGATGGTGAATCTTCACTGGTTAGTAAGATTCAGGGGGAGCTAATAATCGTTTCAGAGAATGATATTAGAGAGGCATTGAAGCTTGATGATGTCAAGACGGATCCCAGAGAACTCAGCTGGACTGAACAACGAAAGTGCTTTCTTAGAATGAAGTATAACAGACCGATTACTGATGGTTCGTTACATAAGGGAAAGCTCAGTCCTCAGTTCAAGTATTTAGCACACGTGATGATACATGTCTTCGGGTCAGCAGCTGGTGGTTATGATTTGATGAGAAAAAGCATTAGCTCACTGATGGTGGCACTCATATTGAACAAACCGTTCAATGTGTCCGGAATGCTAATGGAACATTTATTAGAACTAGTGCGAGGTACAAGGACTAGGAAATTTCTGCTATATCCTAGATTCCTTCAGATGATTTTTGACTTAAAGTATACGAAATTGAAGAGAGATCCAAAGCAGATTATTGTTCAGGAGCATATGAACATTAATAATCTTGCTAGAATGAAGGCGTATAAAGGTGTGTCTGTGAACGAACGACCACCAGTGAGACGTCTATTTGGTCACCTGATCAAGATAGATTATGTAGACCCTGGTAAAGATAAGGTGAGGCATGCTGACAGTGCATCTGACGAAGACAATCCTTTATTTCCAGTTGACCCTGAGGCAAAAAGAAAGCGTCAGGTGGTGAATGTGGGAGCAAAGAGTGGAAAAGGTAAAGGAAAGGAGACTGAAACAGAAGCTGAACCAGCTAAGAAGAAAGTTTCAAGACGACACAAGAGTATGTCAAAGAAGGGATTACACTTGGTGGATGAAGCGTCGGTTGATTCTGAGGAGACGCAAGAAGATGAAAGATGAGATTCTGATGCAGAGACTGTTAAGAGCACCACGCCCAAGGCCACTGTGGCTGGTGAGTCTGCTAGTCTTAACAGATCATTGGAAGAACAAAGAAATAAGAGCCCTATTCGTTTAGACGAAACTGATGAAGATTTAGGCTTGGGATCAGGAGATTTTCCTGGATCGCCAATGCAAGGGGAGAAACAGAAGAAACCCCAATTCAAGAAGAAGGAGAAGGTATTGAAGCCTATGGAGAAGAGAGCTAGAGAGATTGAATCAGTGATTGCTAGAAAGAAACTTCCACCAGCATCTAGCTCGAAATCACCGGTTGCTAGTCCAGTTGCGAAGAAACAGAAGACGACATCAGGTACTGAGAAAGAGACTGATCTACCTGTTGATAAATTTAATGATGCACTGGATAGAGTGCTAAAGAAGATTAAGAAAGGAAAGTTCCCTGCTGTTGCTGAAGCTTCTACACCAAAGGTCACAGTTGATAGTGATGTGATGAACGCTGTGAACCGGAAGCTAGCTGACATGATGAAGATAATCAATCAGCAGCAAGCAGAGATTGAGAAATTGAAAAAACAACAATCAGAAGATGCTAGACGTTGTTGAGACATCTCATGACAATCAGGAAGCACTTGAAGCTGAAATTAAATGACTCAGTAAAGAAAACAAGAAGTTGTTGAAACATGAACAAAGAAACACCAGACGATACATAGCTTTAAAAGAAGAGAACAAGAAGCTAAAAGAGAGTAACAAGAACATGGACAACCTGATAAAAGATTTGTACTCTCGAGCTCCTCAACTAAAAGAAGGTGAAGAGGACAAAGAACAAGATGAGGAGCAGGTTGATTTTGAACCGTCAGATAAAGAAGAGGAGGAAGATGAGGATCTAGATGAAGATGCTGGAAATGCTCCTCAAAAGAAGAAAAAGAAAGATGATGGAGATGATGATGGTTCGGATGGTGAATCTGGTGAAGGACACAGCTCTGCAAGTTTTGATAGTGATGACGATGATGATGATAATACTGATAAGTATAAATGTGAGAAACGAGGATCTGGAAAAGGAGGTGTATCTAGTTCTAAAGCTCCTGGAGGATCTATTGATGATTATACGATCTTCTGGAATGAGAAGATGAGGTCATTGTCAGAGGATGATAAAATGATGTATCGCCAGATGCTAACTGATCGAGTCTGGACGATAGACATGACCAGTAGATTTTCTGAGATCTTTGAATCTAGTGACATGATGTTTGAATTGGAATATAATAATCCAGATTTAGAGGATGGTGAAGTTTCTGCGGCTATGTCGAGAGAGATTCTTGAAGGTTTAGCAAAGCAGGTTGGGAAGACGTTGGAAGAACTATTGGCTGATAATCAGATTCTCAATATACCCGAAAAGGAAGCCGGTAATCATTCTGATGACCGTGATGTACCTGCATTTGAGGAGATTGAAATTGAAGATATAACCAGTGAAGAGTATCCAGAATATTTCAAGAAAGATAAAGATTTTGGATTTGCTGAGTTCACTGAAGAGTTACTAAAAGAAGCCGAGAAACTTGCTAGAGAAAAGAGTAAAAAGTTTGTTGAAGAAGTGTTCAAGGGCATGATAAACCGAATATTGAACAATCAGATAGTTTGAAGGAGTTACTGAGGAAGCTGAAAAAGAAAGAAGCAAATCGTCCCAAAGCAGAGATCCAGGGAAGTTTTTATAAGCTACACAACGAAATGTTTAAAGGAAGAGCGTTGGGATGGAAGTTTATAAAACAGTTGAAATGTGTTGCTGTTAAGTGGGAGAAGGGGATACTTTATTTTGACAGATTTCATGATCTGAAGACTCTCCCGTACTGGGCTATTCGTGATATTTGTAGACATCGGTTGACTGGGTCTTCGAATGATCACATTGCTTATTTTGCTGATCGAATGGTGAGGGAGAGCAGGACGAAGTGTAATTTATTTGAACCTCAGTATCCGAAGCGAATTGTTCACAAGAAAGATATTGATTCTATTACAGGTTTGCCCAAGGTGACTTTGAAGTACAAACCACCAAAAGTGTTGAAACACATTCCATTATTGCAGATTCCACAACACTTTGCGAAAGATTTTATCTGGTGGTATTATGATTGGAAGATTGCAGAGGCTGTGATTGTTTTGAAGGATGGAGAAAAGAATTTCAAGAAGATACACATATTTGATCCTATGTGGTTGGTTAATTGTTCACATGAGGATATCATTATGTTGTATTACAATCCGATATACAGTGAGGTGAAGGATGCTGAACAAGCAAGTAAATACCAGCGTGTGGTATTTCTGTGCTTTGCTTATGATATAAATGCTGGATGCGATTTTGATAAGAAGCTTGGTAAGTTCGTGAAGATTCAAGATGTTCCTGATGTCAAGAAGAAAAAGCCGAAACAAGTTTTTGAAACGGTGATGACTTTAGAACAGAAGAAACAATTGCACATAAAGCTTATGAACAAAAGGATGGACCAAGAGCGTAAACAATCCAAACAATAGTCAAGGGGGAGTTTGTAGATGCATTTTGTGCGACTAATGCTTTGGATTACTTTTAACATATGTTTATGTGATTTGTCGAATGGGCGAAGGAGTTTTATATGGGCGAATGAGAGTTTCTGTTTGGGCGAAGGAGAGCTAAAGGTGCGAAGGAGAGAAGGAGGTCGAATGTAGATTTAGATGATAATGTATTGCTTGGTTCGACCATAGTGTTTGGGCGAACCTGCACATTCGACCAAGCAAAGTGGACGAATGTGCAGGCCTATAAATAGGTCAAGTTCATTTTGAAAGTAAGTTTTGTCATTTTTGTTTCCCTCCTGTTTGAGTCTCTCCCTAGGGTTTTGTGTAAACTTAATTCACGTCTTATTTTGATTGTAAAGCTTATTATAACGTGTAATTGAGTTTGTTTATGAATGAAATGAAGCTTTTAAAGATGATTTCTGTGTTTTGTTAGTATTGTTATCATTTTGTGATTGATTCAGGGATTCCGCACCTGAATCAAACTTGTTTGATCACTATCTTTGTAGATTTGACGATCCTACGCGCATACAGTTGGTTCGACCCTATGCAGGGGTCGAATGGAAGATCATTGTGGTCGAATGGGATTTTTAAACAACATAAGTTCTGGTTCGACCCTCCTTAAGG
This sequence comes from Ambrosia x helenae, assembly GCA_030844895.1. Lineage (NCBI taxonomy): Eukaryota > Viridiplantae > Streptophyta > Magnoliopsida > Asterales > Asteraceae > Ambrosia > Ambrosia x helenae. The sequence continues at coordinate 43,503,536 of CM061228.1, forward strand.
TCGAACCAAAACTGGTCTTTTCCAGATTTTCCAGTTTTGTCGTTTTAACGCATTTAAACACATCCTAACATAAGAACATGCAATCCTAACATATGTTAATCATATAGAATCATGTTTAATCATATAAACACCGTTAAAACACGTATTGCATATTATATAACATATACGAATCAATCTATGCATAAAACTTAATCTAATTCATGTAATTCACCAACAACGAGACTCGAGACTCGTGTGCACATAAAATAACACCAATGATCCTCCAGATCATTGAACCCTGGACAATACGTAAGATAACCCGACTCAACTGACCCATTTAAGTACGTTAATAAAATGTTTCCCGCTAAGCTAGACTTATAAGTTTATAAAATGTTAAGTTGAATATGCCGGGTGTCACATCATCCTACTGTTGAAAGAATTTTCATCCTGAAAATTGCACGAAGCCAAAAAGGAAAGAGACGAAAAGAAAGAAAAGAAAATTTTTTTACCAGTTGTCACATCATCCCCCCGTTGAAAGGAATCTCGCCCCGAGATTCACTCAGCTTCAGCGGTAACATGTCTAGATTCAAACGCACGCTTAGGAAAATGATGAGGATATTTAGATTTCATCTAATCCTCCCGTTCCCACGTGAACTCCGGTCCACGATTTGAATTCCAACGAACTTTGACGATTCGGATTTTACTTCGACGAAGGCTTCGAATCTTATAATCAAGAATTTCAACAGGTTCCTCCACAATGCGAAGACGATCATCAACCTTGATCTCTTCCAAAGGAACAATAAGAGATTCATCTGCCAAACACTTCTTCAAGTTAGACATATGGAAGACATTGTGGACACTACGAGCTCTGCCGGCAAGTCAAGTTTGTATGCCACCGGTCCAATCCGTTCCAGGATTGTAAACGGTCCGACATAATGAGGGTTAAGTTTTGCCACGCTTTCCAAAGCGTATGGCACCCTTCCATGGAGAAACTTTCAGAAGTACCCTGTCCCCAACCTGGAACTCCAAAGGTTTGCGACGGCGATCGGCATTACTCTTCTGACGATCCCGTGCAGCCGCTAAACGGTTACGAATTTGTACGATTTTCTCCGAAGTTTCGTACACAAGTTCTGGACCAGTGAGCTGACTCTCGCCCACCTCGGCCCAACAAAGAGGAGACCGGCATTTCCGCCCGTAAAGAGCCTCGAACGGAGCTGCCTTAATGCTAAAGTAGTAGCTGTTGTTGTAAGAGAACTTCACCAACGGTAGGTGAGTCTCCCAACCCTTGCCAAAATCGATAATACATGCCCAAAGCATATCCTCCAAAGTTTGAATCGTCCGCTCACTCTGACCGTCAGTTTGCGAATGATAGGCTGTACTCATAATTAACTGAGTACCTAAGGCTTTATGCAGAGTCTTCCAGAAACGCAAAGCAAAATGAGAATCATGATCAGAAATGATAGAAACAGGCACCCCGTACCGAGAAACCACTTCCTTAAGATAAATGCGAGCTAAGCGCTCAAGTCCAACAGTTTCCTTAATAGGTAGGAAGTGTGCCGATTTTGTCAACCGATCGACAATCACCCAAATAATATCGCAACCACTTGTTGATTTCGGTAGTTTGGTGACAAAATCCATCATGATCCGTTCCCACTTCCATTTAGGAATCTCTGGTTGTTGCAGGAGACCAGACGACTTTTGGTACTCCACCTTGACCTTAGCACAAGTCAAGCATTTCCTTACATAGGAGGCTATATCAGCCTTCATGTTTGGCCACCAGTAGAGTATCTTTAAATCCTAATACATCTTGTCGGAGCCAGGGTGAACAGAATACCAGGATTTGTGAGCTTCATCGAAGATAAGCTCCCGTAAACCCCAAACAAAGGAATCCAAACTCGTTTTGCGAAGTAGTGTAGGCCATCAGACCTAAGTTCAAGGTGCTTATCGGCACTATGCATAGTTTCAGCTTTAAGGTTTTCATCCTTCAAGGATTCAAGTTGCGCATAACGAATTCGATCAGGTAAATAAGAATGGATGGTGAGATGTAAAGCTCGAACACGACGTGGTTTCGTAGATTCCTTCCTGCTCAAAGCGTCTGCCACAACATTCGCCTTTCCAGGATGGTATTTAATAGCACAAACATAATCGTTAAGGAGTTCGACCCAGCGACGCTGCCGCATGTTCAACTCCTTTTGATCGAAAATATGCTGGAGACTCTTGTGATCGGTATAAATGCTGCACTTGGTACCGTACAAGTAATGTATCCAAATCTTCAACGCGAAAACCCCCGCACCCAATTCCAAGCCATGGGTAGTATAGTTCTTCTCGTGAACCTTAAGCTGACGAGAAGCGTAGGCAATAACCTTCTCGCGTTGCATCAACACGCAACCGAGACCATGGATAGAAGCATCGCAATACACAACGAAGTCATCCGTACCATCAGGTAAGGATAAGATAGGCGCAGAACAGAGTTTAAGTTTCAACATCTGAAATGCTGATTCCTGCGAATCGCCCCAGTCAAACTTTCGGTCTTTCTGGGTGAGAGAGGTGAGGGGTTGTGCGATCTTCGAAAATCCCTCAATGAAATGACGATAATAACCCGTGAGACATAGGAATTTCCGCACCTCAGATGGCGTCATTGGTGCTTCCCAGTCTTTAATGGCTTCGATCTTAGCCGGATCGACATCGATTCCTAGTTCATTAATGTAACACCCCAAAATTTCTAAACAGTAATTTATGATAATATAAGCACACGTGGATTTTAATCGAATGAAATGGGGAGTGACTTATACAAAATGCCTAATCTAGGAATTTACCCCGTTTACCTTGTTAGCTAAAAAGGCTTAGAGAATTACATGAGACTAACTTGATTAGTGCTAGTTAACTAGCAAATGCATGACTGATAAATGGTAGGGGCTAATCTTGCCAAGCCACAAACTTGAGCTTGGTTAATAAAAAAAATATGTATGGAGACCTCATTTTTTTCCAGGAATTCGATCTCCATCAAAACACACACACTAAAACACACACTTAACCAAGAAACTCAAGAACAAGCTCAATTCAAGGTCAATTCAAAGGGGTTTTGATTGCATTAGCCCTAAAACGAATCATCCAAGCATAATACACACCAAGTTAACCTTTTATTTGACTAATTTTGATGGTATGTTCATGCTTGGTTATGTTGAATATCATGGGTTGTTATAAAAATGAAAATTAAAGGCTTGTAAAGGTTACTCTAGTATGAGGAGACCATAATACATGATAATTTGTGTGTGTTAAGCAAAATCCTTATGAGATGATTATATCTTTGCAAATTCATGTTATAAGATGAATTGGGTTTCTTGGTGGATTTGTAGAAACCACCTTTAAAGCATGAAATACTAGCTTTTGTTAATACTTATCAATGCTAAACTATGATTTAGATGATTATTGGAATGCTAGTAATGTTAATCTTGGTCAAGGATGGATCCATGAGGTCCTTAAGTCCTAAAATTAAAGTTAGGAAAATCACGCCTACCAAGTGTTTGATAAAACGCCTTAATGAAACTCGATTTCACTTGGGCATAGATATTTGGTGAAAACATGTATATTGGTAAACATGACCAAAAATGCGTGTAGACAAGTAAAGACTAGGTTCTAACAACCTAAGTGATCATTCACCTCATAGGTGCGTATACAAGAGACTTTGGATAGCCAAGGAGTCTTGAATTGAAGTAAAAAGGAAGTGCGCATAAGGTAAGTCACTCGATGACTTAAATCTAAATATATTCCTAGGGTGTTTATATGCTTATTTATACCTTTGTATATATTCGGAAGCTAGTAGTTGGAGTATCACAAAAGAAGCTTAAACGAGATTCATAATACATAGAAAATGACCTTAGAGGAAGGTTGTCAATATCCCAATTAGGCTAACGGGTCAATTGGGTATACCACTAGTTAGTTAAGGATCTAAGCCGAGGGTCAACATTATGCCGATATCAATTTTTGTTAATTTCTTGAGTACATCCGTAGACTCTATGTTATCAATCTCAAGCTAGTCTATAAGCGAAAAGGGGCGCGGGACCAAGGTAAGTCATAACTATGACTTTCAAATATATGCATATCTTAGAAATTATACCAATGAAGTGTCGTAGGAATCGAGGTTCTATCATAATTCCCAAGAGGCTTGAAAAAACCTTGAAAATAAGTCGTGTCGCGAGTCACATAGGTCGCGCGAGTAAGACCGAGAGAAGTGGCACATGTGGCCATGGACACGAGGCGTCACCATAATGGCGAAGTGACTTGGCGAGTAAATACCATATCAAGTTGAGACTTGATTTGTCATATGCGAATCACAACCACAAACTTAGGAATTATAAAATTTCATGATTTTAACCTCTATGAGCCTTAACGGGTCATGAGAAAGGTGCCCTAAATAATGTAAAACTTGGAAACACACCAATTACACGGTCATGGTGGGCCAAGGCTTAGCCGAACCGAAAATTGGAAAACATGATTGCATTTGCAAAATAATGCAATCCCCCCCCAAAAAAAAAACGAAATCCACATACTATAGCAAATTAACAAAAGAGATTTCATTAAATCAAACAGGCGACTGAGAATTGTCTACTTGGGAAGTATCGTGACGAACGCGATGAGATCACCAGTGTCATGTGCGAATTGCTTACCCTGGCCAGGTAAGTGTTAAACACATGATACGGTGGGCTTCTTGTGATCTTTATGCATACGCCCCATGTAGCAAGGACTAGGTCAGGTGAAAAGGGCATGTGAAACTTCCGACTATATGACTCGCGGGGTCATAGAACGAGGGAGTAATGCTGAACCAATAAAGCTCCGTAGACTGGGTATGTAAAACGACGCATAAACAACCTGCGGGGCCATAGAGCCAAATGTATTACCACAACGTTTACACGGATTAGTAAATAGATTTGAACCTTAATCAAGGTTGAGTCATAAACAGATTCAGTTTGGAAATATACTTGAACCTTAATCAAGGTTGAGTCATAAACAGATTCAATTCGGAAATATACTTGAACCTTAATCAAGGTTGAGTCATAAACAGATTCAATTCGGAAATATACTTGAACCTTAATCAAGGTTGAGTCATAAACAGATTCAATTCGGAAATATACTTGAACCTTAATCAAGTTTAAAGTCATATACAGATTCAGTTTGGAAATTAACTTGAACCTTAATCAAAGGTTAAGTCATAATAAAACTAGAACCTTATAAAAGGTTAAATTCGCAACTAGACTTGAACTTTAAACAAGGTTAATTTATAATGAAGCTCGAACCTTTATATAAGGTTAAATTCGTAAAAGGGACTTGAACCTTAATCAAAGGTTGAGTCATAATCACATTCGGACCTCGATAAAGGTTAATCCGTAAAAAGGACTTGAACCTTAATAAAAGGTTAAGTCGTAAACACACTCAAATCTTAGTTAATAGTTAACACGCAAATAGACTTCAACTTTAGTCCAAGGTTAAGTCCTAAATACATTCAAACCATAATCCAAGACCAATTTCATAAATGGATTTGGACCTTAACCAAAAGGGTAAATAATGATCACCTTGAGATATAATCGAGAATTTACTCGTAAGTAGACTTGAACTTTAATCAAAGGATCAAGTCATAATGACATTTAAACCTTGAGGAGAGGTTAAACTATAAGGAAACTGGAACCTTAATCGAAGGTTAAGACATAGTCAAACTCGAACCTGAATGGGAAGTCAATCAAGCAGTAAAAGTCAAACCTTAACAAAAGGTTAAATCATAAACCACTCTAAACCTCATCTAAAGGGTAAAGTTTTAACGAGTATAAACCATACTCGATTGCCAACTCGTATACCAACGGGAACCCCGTACTGTGGTAAGACAAAAGCCAAGATTATGGCTAAGCTTAAGGTTAAGTTACACTTAAACATTAATCATAATAAATTCATGAAAGCCTCTGGGCAAGTGTGAACTATGCGTCACACAATTCGTATTAAATTCATGAAAGTCTAATGGGTAAATGTGAACTATGCGTCACACTAAATCATAAGGATCCGTGAAAGTTCGCGGGAAACCATGAACTACTTGTCTCGCAAAAATTGGAATGCGAAGAAAACAGACAAACATAGGACAAGTGTGAACTATGATTCACACGAATATGAGCTAAAAACAAGGTATTATACCTTAAAAACGAAGTGTTAAATAAAAGAAGAAATTAAATGCTAAAGTAAAAGGAGGATCATAGAAGACCCTGGAAAACTGAGGTGCATCCGCACTAGAGGAACGCTCCTAGCCTCGAGCAAGGATCGTGTGAGAGTAAACGGTGAATGATGTGATCTAATAAAGACATGTCAAAAACAAATAAAGCGAGATAAATCTCATGGGCTTTAGCATGTGATAGATGAACAGACAATCTAAACTCTAAATCAGATAGATGGCTATGAATCATAGAAATGAAGGCAATGCCTTCATAATAAACCCAACGTTGCATGCTGAATCATTATGCATACGAATACTAAATAAAGAAAACATAAGCATAGACTTGTGTGACTAAACATGGTAACGTAACACCATGAAACACAGATGAGCAAGAACCCTGTGGAGAAACGTTGAATTGATCTAAGGGTCAATAAGTCTTAAGGGACACAAATAAACAGAAACAGATCATAGTTTAGTAACGGGCCCTACAAGGCTAGGCCAATAAGGGAATAGCCCTGGATCCAAAGTGTTCCGATGAATTAAATAAAAACATAATCCGAAAGGGGACGTGAAGACGGGGTGTTATATATGAAATAATACCTAGATAACTAAAAGAGTCGGAAGACTCTGGTTAAATCTCAAATAAGATGCTTGCAAGAGCTCGAAATATAAAATTGAAAGGCTAGATACGAAAGGGTCACGAACCCATGCTAATTCTTTTGATAGGATAAAAATCCTAAAAGCCCGAGGCATTGGGGCAAAAGATAATAGGTGATCAGTCGCCTAGAAATTATTTCGACTAAGATTGAAACTCACATACTAAAATTCTGTTAGGATCTGAGTTTGATTGTTTTGATATATTTAGAATAAGATGAGAAATGAATGATGTAAGTATATATGGTAAGTGCAGCGGAATGATAAACTATAATCAAAACAAAGGATAAATGTTTTCTTCAATCGAAAGCTTTCATTAATTGAAAGATTACAATCAAATACAAGTACTCCCCCTCAGCCTGATCACACAGTGATTGTTTGTCTGAGAGAATGTTTGTGTGTGATGTGATAGAACAGTACAAGCACTGTTCTATTTATAGACAAACCTAAACCACTGGTGACCTGTGCTGACGTCACCTAAGATAGTGACCTCTAACAGAATAACAACATAAAACATCTGCCCTATACAAACTACTGTTGTATTACAAAACACTGTAAACTAAACTACTGTTGAGGGAAAACTCTGATGGTCTTGCAACATCTGTTGGAGTCTAAGTGCTGTTGACTCCAACAGACCTTTAGTCTTCAGTACTTGATCAGCAGTTGTTTCTTCATCAGACCTTTGGTCAGCAGTTGTTCTCTATCAGTTGTTCTCTAGCAGTCCTTTGTATCAACAGTTGTCATAGCAGTTGTTTGGATGGAACAGTTGTTAGGGTCAGCAGTCTTTTGGGAAGAGTATGTTGTAAAGACTGTTTATTTGTGTGAATCAACTGTTAGCATATTTTGGCTTTTCAATCATCTGTTCTTCTCCAGGTCAGCAGGCCCAACAATCTCCCCCTAGAACAGATGATGCCAAAACTAAGCTTTATTCTTGATCTTTATTTCTCATCAGACTTTCTCTGATTTGTCCTTTGAATTGAAGTTCAAAGTCCAAGGCAAATAGGTCTTCTACATCTCTTTCAAGCTCAAGGTTCAGCAGTGTTTGGAGATCATTTGCATACAGGCTATATGCATCATCCATTCTTAGCTTTTGAACTTTTCCATCTGACTTGAGCAAAGTCAATTCATGGTTGTCTTTATTGACCTTCCATTTTAGAATTTTTAAGACAGAGGATTTGTTGAGATTCACTTTTATTCTTGATGAGTTTGGTGATGGAGGTCTCCCAATGAGTTCTCTAAGCTTATCAGTAGTGGGATCTGAGAAAAAGTGTACTTGATTGAAGAGGCCCTCCTTTATGTAAGTATCAGCAAACTTCTTCTGATCTTCTTCAGACATTTCTTTCTGTTTCTTGAATTGTCTTCTAGCAGCAGCTGATAGATCAGAAGTGTCCAGTAAGCTGTCTAATGTAAAAGCCTGTTGAGGTCTCTTCATTAGTGGTTCATCAGAGTAGACAGGTTTTCTGGGTAGGCTAGGATCTTTCTTCCTGTTTTCTTCCAGTCTCTTGTATGTTTCAACCAACCTCAGCTCAGACCATCTTGCAACTGACCTCATCTCCCCATAATCAACAACCACAATTTCTTGTCTCATTCTCTTAAACTTCAAGGCTCTGGCTGGATCTCTGCCTTTACTAAAATCAGGAGCAGAGACTTTAGCTGGGGGATTCTTGGCCAACTCTTCAATTCTCAAGAGTTCTTCTCTAAGTGCATGAGTGGTCCAGCCTGCAAACTGTTTCTTGTTTTCTTTATAAGGCATGGTTGCCAAGATCTATTCAAGAAGTGATTCCCTAACCTCCTTTTCCATGTCACTGATGAGAGGCATGGCAGACATGGAGTTGCTCAGGGTCTTAGCAAAATCTTAAATCCTTCTCAATTTGCTAAGCTCTGCTGAATGGATGCCCTGAGCAGTCCTGTCATCCTTCCCTTTGCATTCTCTTTAATGATGGCATCTGCCTGTTCAGCCTTGTATTTAAGATATGTGTCAATGTTTAGGGGAACAGGGAAATGTGGAAGAGAAGGGAAAGATCTTTCAGATGGTTGTTCAGTATTATAGAAGGATTGCATTTCCCCCTTGAGTAGATCAAGTTCAAGGGGATACTGAACAACCAATGGTGTAATGGTTGGTGGTGGTCTATGGGATTTGAGTTGTGAAGTGTGTGGTGAAAATGATGAAAGTGGAATGGCTGGTATAGGTGTGGATTATGTACTTGAAGTGGTGAGTGGTGATGTGTGTATGTTTTCATCCTGTACAACAAAGGTCGATTTCCTCTTCCTTTTGTACAAGATTTTTGGTGATGGTGGTGTAGAAGCAGTGGTTGTGTTAACATCTGTTGGCACCTTAGTAGGACCAGCAGATGTTTGGGATTTAGGTGGTGATGTGGTTGTAGGTTCAGATGTAGGTTTGGTGATAGTGATGACAGGTTCAGATGTTGTGGTGGTATCAGTGGTTTGGGTAGCAGCAGTGGTTTTAACAGCAGTGGTTTTCAGTTTGGATGGTGGTTGTCTGACATGTTTGGCAGGCATTTTCTTCCTTTTGGAGGAACCCACATCTTCAACTTCCTGCTGTTGTTCCCTTTTCTGTTTTACCAACAACTCTGCCTTGACTTCCAAAGTGTCAGCCCTCTTTTGCTTATCTTCAGTAGCTTTTTCAGCTTCTTCATTTGCAGAGTTGTCCACTTCTTTATCTTTGCTGGTTTGTTGTTGTTGTTGTGGTGCTGTTTGAGTAGACCCTGGTTTGTTGGTAGACTTTGATTGACCTTTTTGTGAAGGTGGACAACCAAAGGGATCTAACTTTGGTAATCTATCTCTGCCACTCTCCCCCTTTTTGGCATCATCAGCTGTGAATGCATCATCATCTTCATCTCTGAGAATGGTGGTAGGTGCAGAGCCAGTAGTCTTCAGCAGGTGGTCTTTAATGGCCTGAATATCTGCATGGGTATCTTTGTACCTAGCATCTACCATGTTTCTGATTTCTGCCATGTAGGTTTCATGATTCTGATCTGCTAGTTTTCTGTGAGCTATGATGATGGGGGAAACAGATTTCCATAGCTCACTAGCAATATCAGCTGTGGATGGTTGACTCTTGGAGAGTGTGGCCAAGGATTCCAATATTAACTTGACATCTGATTTGATATCAGCAACAGAGGTTTCAATGGTTTGGACTCTGGCCATCAATTCTTGGTAACTAGTGGTAGTTTTAACTGATTCAGTCCTAGGAGGTGAATCCAAAGGATGAGAACCAGATGCCCCTTTTTCTTGGTTCTGGGGACTTCCAACTGATTTTGGGGACACTATAGTGGCCTCATCAGTTGTTGCCTTCAAGGGAGTCTTAGTTATGTAACCACTGTCCTGGTGTGAGACAATGGTCTCTACATCAGTAGTGGCTGTTCCACTTGAAAACTCACCTAGAGTTGCATTGAACTTTAGGGGTGTAACCTCCTCATCTGTTTGTGGGATGGCTGATTGAATTTACTCAGTCCCAGTCACTTGTGGAGGTATACTCTCATTGACAGGTGAAAGAGAGGAACCGGGATTTTCCTGAGTTTTGTCAATAGCCTCAAACAGAGGTTGCATGGTTTGTTGAACATGTGATAGTGAAGGTGGAGGAGTAAAAAGAGAATTAGCCCTGGGAGAGGGGCTTGTGAACATATGGCCAAGTGACTCAAATGTATCATGATGTGTTTCCCCTTGGCTTACAACATGATCCTTTTGTGAGGATGCATGAGGAGTTTGGACAGGTTGAGATATTTCCAACTATTGTGAGGAAGTACCAATAGTGGTTTCTAGTTGCTTTTGTGTTGCAACAGAGTTATCTTCTGGTATCTCATCTTCCAGAAGTCTCTTTTGTGGTTGAGTGGTGGTTTTTGTGGATGGACGTTTTCTTTTGGAGATGGTTGGTGTGGGTTTCACAGCACTGGATGTAGTGCCATGATCACCAGGAGCAGTGGGCTCAACAACAGAGGTTTGGACAATAGTTGTTGTCTTAGTCCTCTTTGTTTGTGTTTTTGAAACCTTTGACACTTTTGTTATTTTTTCTTGGGTGTTTGAACCCAGCATTCTTGTGAAGGTTTCATCAGTTAGACTCTTCATTTGCATAGACTCACCCTTTTTGAAAACTTTTTCTGGTAAAACCTTTTGAAGGATTACACTTAAAATTCTTGGGTAAATTAGAAAAGCATTATTAGACCCAGACTTTATGGCTTTCACATTTGACACTAATTCCATAAACAGTCCCTGGGATAGATTGAAGTCAGAATCTAACAACATAGCATAGCCCAAGTACTGAATCCTCAATGGGATTTCATTAAAGGAAGTGGACTTAGCGGAGACACAGAGAAGGAGGGTATGGAAGAAAAATTTCATGACTGGTGGGAAAAACTTTTTGAAAAGTGTTGACCCAGTCATCTGAGCATCATACCCCCTTTCCTGAAACTCTGTGTGAAGCTCTGCCTTAGGGAAAGAGTCTTTACCTGACAGGTCATTAAGTGAGAAGGTTGTGGATATGAGTTGAGGGGTAATGACAATACTTGTCTCGCCAATTTTTGAGATAATGGAAGTAGGCTTTTTGTCTTGGAGCAGAAACTCAGCATTCAACCAGAATTCTTGGAGAGTATCAAGATAGATAGGGGCGTTAGCGGTTAGGATTGTCAGGTATTTGGATTTTAAGATGATGTCGATGGTGGAATGGAATGGAGTATTTTCATCTATTTTCACTAGATATGGGAGATAGTTGTGGGTGGCTTTAGCTTGAAGATCCATTGTAATGGATTCCGAAGGTGAGAGTGAGTGGAATTTGATTAAGGGTTTGAGAATGAAGAAGGCGGTTTCAGTATTTTGAATACAATGAGACAGTGTAACGACTGTTGTGATAAAACAGGGTTTTTATAGGCTCTGGTGAAACCGCTGATGTGGCCAAAACTCTGCTTGTAGGAGCAGACGTGGCAAACATCTGATGGTTAAACATCTGGTGGGGGACAGCTGTTTTGTCAAACAGCTGATGCAAACGGCTGATGCAAACAACTGTTTTTTTATTATCATTATTATAGATATCTGTATATATATATATATATATAGATATGGATAATAAAACAGTTGTTTTATCTGATTAGAGGTTTGAAACAGATTTTTCAACCTAACAGTGGATAAAATGGATGAAACAGTGGTTGTTTTATCTTTAACAGATTTTTCAACCAAAAAGCTATTTTAAGGATGAATTTTGATTTTCTGAAACATTTTACTGCTTTTATTGAAAACATTTGTGTTGTTTAATCCATGTTTAGCATACAAATTCTAGAAATCAGATTTGTAAAGGTAGATGTGTCTAAAGCTTTTGTCAACACATCTGCCAACTGATCCTCTGTTGGAACATGGTGCAGAGAAATCAAACCTTTTTCATAGCTATCTCTAACAAAATGATGTCTGATGTCAATGTGTTTGGTAGTGGAGTGAGAGACTGGATTTTTGATGATATTTTCAGCAGCTTGACTATCCAACATGAGTGGAGTCTGTAATGCAGTTATCCCAAAATCCAGCAATTGATTTTGAAGCCACATGAGTTGGGCTGTACAGCTTGCAGCAGCAATGTATTCAGCCTCAGCTGTTGAGGTAGAAACAGCTGCCTGCTTTTTGCTTTGCCAAGAGACTAAGGCATTCCCAAGAAACTGGCACCCTCCTGATGTGGATTTTCTTGTGGTGTGACAACCAGCAAAATCACTATCTGAATAACCTGAAAGCTCATTGTTTCCATTAGCAGGATACCAGATACCAAGTGTGGGAGCACCTTTTAGGTATCTGAATGTCCTTTTCACAGCAATAAGGTTTGACTTTCTAGGTTGTTAGTGCATTATTCATGTATGTCCCTAGCTAGTGATCCGGTACAGAATGTCGAAGGTTCAGATAATCAGAGAACGACCAAGACTTAAACACGAAGTCAATCCAATCAATAGTCGAGGGGGAGTTTGTAGATGCACGTATTGCGACTAGTGATTGGATCTACAAAGTTAACATGTGTTAAAAAGTGCTGATAACATATGTTAAAAAGTGCTGATGACCTGAATGTGGAAAAAGTGGGCGAAGGTGGAAATATATTGGATAAAATGGGCGAAGGTGGTAACATAGTGGGCGAATGTGGAAAGATTCCACATTCGACCATTCACACTGGGCGAATGTGGAATCTGTCCACATTCGCACCATGAAAAGGGGCGAACCTGCAGAGCCTATAAATAGATTTTGAGTATTTGTGATGAGAATAGAGTTGTCATTTGTGTCTGTGATAGGTCAGGTTCAGAGGTTGTTTTGAGAAATTGTGTGTGTGTTCTAGATTAACATAAACTGATTGTAAAAGCTTATTTGAAAGAAGTTAATCTATGAAATGATGTTGAAAATGATCTTGATTGCGTTTTGACTTGTGTTTTATCAATTTGTTCAGAACTAGGGTTTCCGCACCTAGTTTTGGGACTTGTATGATCGTATAATCCTGTTTTAGCTAAAATCTTTCGCTCACAAAGTGGTATCAGAGCATAGAGGATCATACAACAACAAATTTGATAAGATCAGAGCTGATTTGGACATGTTTTTGACCTAAATACATCTGTTTTTACATAAACATTGTTTTAAGTGTTTTTGATCGATTTAAAGAAGAATTTGTGGTTGAATTCAAGTTTTCCAAGACTTAAAGTTGCTCCAAATCAATTCCGAAACATAACCTGATTGAGATCATTCAAATCCATGAATTTTTGAAAATCTGAGATCAGAATAACCGTTTTTCAAACAATAACCGTTTTTCAAAAGTGAGATCTGATATAATGGGCGAACCTGGAATCTTCATGTGATATGATGGGCGAACCTGGAATCTTCATGTGATAAACTGGGCGAACCTGGAACCTTAATGGGCGAACCTGGAAAATTTTGGGCGAACGTGGAATTTGAATTTTGATATTCTACATTCTGGTGATTATTTTACATTCGGCTGATACTTTTGGGCGAACGTGGAATCAACAGGGCGAACGTAAAATTACCAGGGGCGAACGTAGAATTTAGTGCCTAAAAATTTCGAAAATTTTCTATCGAAAATTTGGGTAAGGCAATTTTTGAAGATTTTTGTTGGAAAAAATGATTAATTACATGGCCGTATGTAGAACGGATGAGGAGATCAAAGCTCTATTAGAAGCTGAAAGAAAGCAACAAAAATTACAGAGACAAAATTCTCAAGCTGACTACAGTTGGAGATTTCCAATGACACCAAAATCAACCGATGAAATGGTACACGTTAACAAGTGTGTTAACAGAGAAGGTGTTCATAGGAATGTTGTATGTTTAGTCAAACAAATGAGACATGATGATTCCAGTGAATTGTCAAAGAGTGATTTGAGTTCTGATACGAGTTCAGAACAAAGTACATCAGAACAGAGTGATATTTCAAATGGTGATGCAAAATCTGATAATGGTAATAAATCAGATGATGAGGTAAGTGCTAGTTGTTCTAAATGTGTCAAGTTGAATTGTGAATTGATGACACTTATTGAGGACAAACAGAAACTAGCAAATGAACTAGAAAATTGTAAAAACCAAATTAAAGTTTTTGAAAAGAATGAAAAAGATTTGTTAAATAAAATTGAATCTTTAAAGAAAGAAATGTTAGAAATGAATAAAAGTGTTTCAAAGAATAATTCCACATCAGAGTTGGAAATCACAACACCTTGCGTTGTTAATTCTGATTCTGAAGTGAAACAAGTGTTTGAACAGAAAACTGAAAATGTTGAAACAACTTCAGAATCTGAATCTGAAGAAAAACCCATATTCAGTTTTCCTGAAGGAGTTGAAGGATCCTACATGTTGGAAGGACATGACAAATTGATTTTAAACAAAGATTTTCTAATCGAGAATATCGAACAATCTCTACTTAAATGTATTTTTGTTGATAATCTTGATTTGTTAAATCAATTTAGAAATCAATTTGATCATCTTCATTTTGAACTCAGTCCTAACCAACATGAGAATAAAGAGGATCAAAAGAAAAATGTTGAAAATAAGAATGGTCCTAAAGTAAAGGGATCAAAACCAAACAAATCGAAAGGAAATGATCAGATGAAAAATTCTCATCAAAAGAATTCAAGAAATTTTTCATCTAGATCATATGACTATTATGATTATTCATATAAATCTCGATTTGATGGTTATTGGGGAAACAATTCACCACAGTATTCTCATGGTTATGTTGAATGGAGAAACTGTTTTGAATGTGGTGAAGTTGGTCATATTGCAGCTCATTGTCCCTATTGGTATTGGGATGACGGGTATGCATGTGATTTTGAAGAGTATAGGTCTTGTTATAACTGCAGAGAATGTGGGCATTTAGTTGCTTACTGTCCGTATGTTAAACAGAAAAAGACCGAAGTGAAATTTGCTAGAAATTCAGGCAATGTCAGAAAGCCTATGTCCTCAAAACCAATCAAGAAGAAAAAGGGGAAACAGGTTGTGTATGACAATCGTAACAAAATTGCCTTGAATAAAAATGGAGATTGTGATAGGGTTACTAAGGTAAGGGGAGTTCTCAGGCTAAGACTAAGAATAACTCTAAACCTGGGTCTTCATCAGTTAAGTCTGAGAAGATTCCAAACAAAGTTCAGAAGCAGGTGTCAAACATGAATCCTGAAAAGTCAAAAATCAAAACGATTTCAACAAAATCTAAAATAAACTCTGAACGTGTTTGGAAACCCAAATCACTTTCTAAGTCAATAGCAATTTCTACTTCAAATCAATCCATTGAAAGACCAATTGATTTTTCAAAAGGAGAATGGATTGATGTTCCAAGAATTGATGATCTTGGACGACCCATCATTGTGAAGGGATGGGTGCCTCTCTCATGCTAATTGTTTAATAAGTGTGCAGATTGTTCCAGACAGACCTATTAGCTATTCTTTGATAGTTGATAGTGGAGCATCTGTATACACACTATTTATTGGAGAGGTAAAGGTCAAGGAAGGGTTATTGAAGAAGGAAAACATGATTTCTACAGAGAGGAGAGTGTTTGTAGTTTGACTTCAACCTGTGAAGCCGGAAAAAGTGCAATCTCTTGCAATTGCTCTCAGGTGTTGAATTTCAATAACAGATACGACAAAATGGTTTGCTAATTGAAAAATCTTAATAAGTCTAGTAATCTGAGTGGAAAATGTTTTTTAAAGCTCAGTGGGTAAACCGCATCGGATATCATTTTATTTTTGTTTTTCTTCAAAAAGTTTAAAAAATCCAAAAATATGCTTATTTTTAGATTTTTAGGGGGAGAAAGGTCAGAAAAATCAAAATAAAAAATTAGAAAATCAAAAATGAGTTTTTCCTGGAGAAAAAGAGGAGATGATAGTACATCAGTGGATTGTCAGATTACTCTAAAAATAAAATGAATTGATAAACATTGAGTAGCCACTACAATTATATATTGGTAGGCTTGAAATCAAAGTTTAAAGTTCAGCATGGTGATATAAATTTAAAATCAATAACTGATAATCATGTGGATCAACGTATCGTTGGCATATGGTCTTAGTACCGAAATTTCGTTTGATAGATTGCCAAAATCGGAGGTTTCGGGTCGTTATATTGAAAGTTATCTGGGGATAGCCTAACTGATCTTTTGTCGTATTGATTTACGGACCTAGATCAGTCAGGGTATCTTATTAAAAGATCTTTAATGACAAAACCTTAAGTTACCGAATGAGGAACTTAACATGTATGATGATAATCAAAGATTATCTAATGCATCGTATCCAATCATTGATGCAAATCATGATTGATATTAGTCCTCACCCTGGTAGAGTGCACAAGTCGCTTTGAAGCATTAATTTGCTGACCTGTCACCGCTGTGCCTCATACCTTGTAACTAACAGATAACTACAGTGTAATCACGCGTTACAATGAAACTTTGCGCAATTCTTGATACGGGAATGTGTCGCGAATGCGGGGACCATAGATTTTTCAGTATCTAATATTACTATAATGTATCTAAAGTGCTGAGCAATGAATGATGATTTTGAGTTTAAGTGGACAAACATACTGGTAATGGTTGTAGGATGCTCAATGACAAAAACAGAAAATTGATCAAAAAGAGTTCTGACTGACTGTTTCAATACTGATATGATCCTCTTAACCGGAAAATTCACAAAAATATGTTGAATTTACTTTTATGCAATTACATTGGAAAATTAAAAAAAAAAGATTTTTGGTGTGTTTTAGCTTAAACTTTGAAAAATCAAAAAGTTTTGTTTCAATTTTATTTTTTTTATAACCAATGTTGGGATACTGTATGAGAATGCTCAGATACTTAAAAGTTGAAAAAGATTTCAAAATTTTCAAGTTTCTGGTACATATTGAAAATGTTGTATAGTTCAGGGGAAGAACTATTGAGGGTGAAAAGGAATGTGAAGAGTACTTCCGAGATTTTTGTCGTGTCTAACGCCAGTTGTAGTTTGTGCAGTTTTTAGTAAATTTTTTCTGCAGAATCAAATACAACAGGTGCACTACTCAAGATTCATCGACAAAGTGTATAACTGAACAAGACCCAAACCTGAACATCTAGATTACCAGAACAACAGAAGTTAGTAAGAGGTTAAAGAAATGATGAAGATTGAAGAAATCAAGATCATCGTCTATTTTCATCTCTGAATTAACAAATGACAAAGCCAAGATTTCTTGAGTCTGTCTGAGATTTCAAAGCTTATTGGAGAGATAGATAGGAACTTCGACACAAATGTGCATGAAAATGGAAAGTTTTCAATCAAGACTTGACGAATTGATAACTTTCTGCTTTGGTACACCACTAGCTAGGTCCAAGGGGGAGATTGTTAGTGCATTATTCATGTATGTCCCTAGCTAGTGATCCGGTACAGAATGTCGAAGGTTCAGATAATCAGAGAACGACCAACACTTAAACACGAAGTCAATCCAATCAATAGTCGAGGGGGAGTTTGTAGATGCACGTATTGCGACTAGTGATTGGATCTACAAAGTTAACATGTGTTAAAAAGTGCTGATAACATATGTTAAAAAGTGCTGATGACCTGAATGTGGAAAAAGTGGGCGAAGGTGGAAATATATTGGATAAAATGGGCGAAAGTGGTAACATAGTGGGCGAATGTGGAAAGATTCCACATTCGACCATTCACACTGGGCGAATGTGGAATCTGTCCACATTCGCACCATGAAAAGGGGCGAACCTGCAGAGCCTATAAATAGATTTTTGAGTATTTGTGATGAGAATAGAGTTGTCATTTGTGTCTGTGATAGGTCAGGTTCAGAGGTTGTTTTGAGAAATTGTGTGTGTGTTCTAGATTAACATAAACTGATTGTAAAAGCTTATTTGAAAGAAGTTAATCTATGAAATGATGTTGAAAATGATCTTGATTGCGTTTTGACTTGTGTTTTATCAATTTGTTCAGAACTAGGGTTTCCGCACCTAGTTTTGGGACTTGTATGATCGTATAATCCTGTTTTAGCTAAAATCTTTCGCTCACATAGGTGAAGCCTGGGATCTTGCACAGACACAAGTGGCAAACATAATGTCTGGCCTAGATGCAGTTAAGTACAATAAAGACCTAATCATGCATCTATAATGTGTTTGATCAACCAGTTCATCCTTGTCATCAATAGTGAGTAGCTTGACTGTACTCATGGGTGTACTACATGGCTTACAGTCATTCATCTCAAATCTAGTTAACAAATTCTTTACATATTTATTTTGGTGAATGAATGTGCCATTTTGCAGTTGTTTCACTTGGAGACCAAGGAAACACTGAAGTTCACCCATAGCACTCATTTCAAACTCTGCTGTCATGAGTTTCCTAAACTCTTCACACATTTTGTTACATGTGGATCCAAAGATGATGTCATCCACATATATTTGAACAATCATTAAGTCTTTCCCTCTCCATTTAAAAAATAAGGTTTTATCAATTTTACCTCTTGTGAAGCCAATGGATAAGAGAAGAGTGGAAAGAGTTTCATACCAGGCCCTTGGTGCTTGTTTGAGTCCATACAAAGCTTTATTAAGCTTGTAGACATGATCAGGATGGAATGTGTCTTCAAAACCAGGTGGTTGACATACATAGACTTCCTCTTGAATTTTGCCATATAGGAAGGCACATTTGATATCCATCTGATACACCTTGATGTTGTGGTTGATAGCAAAGGCTAGAAAGAGTCTAATGGCTTCTAACCTTGCTACAGGAGCAAAGGTTTCATCATAGTCTATTCCTTCTTCTTGTCTGAAGCCTTGAACCACGAGCCTGGCTTTATTCTTGACAACAATACCCCTTTCATCAGTTTTGTTTTTGAAGACCCACTTTGTACCTATTGGACAAACATCCTTAGGCAGTGGTACAAGTTCCCATACTTGTTGTCTTTTGAACTGAAGGAGCTCTTCTTGCATAGCTTCTACCCAACTGTTGTCTTTTAGTGCCTCTTGGTACTTGACAGGTTGTGTGAGAGATAGGAACCCTGCAAAAAGAAAGATATTGGAGGATTGACTTCTTGTTAGCACACCCTCTCTGATGTTGCCAATGATCTGGTCTGGTGGATGAGCTCTTAGGTAGATTAGATCTCCCTTATATGGTATGATGGCATTTTGAGGTGAAGGACAGAGGTTTGGTGACTCTGTTGTTGTAATATATGTTTGCACTTCTGTAGTGCCATCAGATGATTGAAATGGAAGTGGGGGAATGGGCCCAAGTGGTGTAAAACTGGACTGACTTTTGTCAACAGATGTTTGACTTTTGTCAACAGATGATTGTACAGTGATTGTAAGAGGTGAAGCAGTGGTTTGAGGGTAAGACTGGCCAACAGTGGTTGACTCAGCTGTGATAGAGTTTTGACAGTTGTTTTGAACAGTTGCTTCCTCTGATGCAGAATGGATTTTATAGTGACTGGGGATCACAACATCTGTTCTGTAATCTTGTTGTGGAGACTGTGGAATACCTGCATTGTTAGTTTTAACAGTGATATCTTCAAATTTGAATTTATCTAAATCAAACAGTTCAGCAGGGTTTGCTAGGATTTTTAGGGATGAAAGTTCATTGAACTTTACATTCAGAGTTTCTTCTATTGTCTTGGTCTTTGTGTTAAACACTTTATAAGCCTTGGCAGTAGAAGAATATCCCAGAAAATAACCACAATCTACTTTGGCTGCAAATTTTGAAATGGAATCTTTGAGATTTAAGATGAAACATGGGCAGCCAAAGATTTTGAAAATGAAATTAATGGTTTGATTTTGAACAAAATTTCATAAGCAGTTTTTTGATGTCTTGGGTTGATCAAAACTCTGTTTTGAACATAGCAAGCAGTGTTTACAGCTTCTGCCCAGAAGGACAGTGGCAAACCAGAGTCTGCTAGCATGGTTCTTGCAGCTTCTATAAGAGTTCTATTTTTCCTCTCAACCACCCCATTTTGCTCTGGTGTTCTTGGGATGGTGTACTGCCTCACAATCCCTTTTGACACACAGAAGTCATCCAACTCCTTATTTTTAAACTCTGTTCCATTGTCACTCCTGAAGACTTTTACTGGCAAGTCATATTGTTTTTCAACTTTGGTGACAAAGTCCTTCAAATTACATGCAGTCTCATCCTTAGAATGTAAAAAGTAAGTCCATGTAAACCTAGAAAAATCATCAACTATGACAAGACAAAATCTTTTTCTTCTTAGACTCATGATTTTAACAGGGCCAAACAAGTCCATGTGCAACAATTGTAGACATTGACTGGTTTTGGACTCATCAATGGATTTGTAAGAGCTTTTTTGTTGTTTTCCTTTTAAACAGGAAACACAATGCTCATCACATTTGAATTCTTTTGATGGTAAGCCCCTGACAAGACTTTGTTTGGAGAGTGTGTTGATAGTTTGAAGGTTGGTATGACCCAGTCTCCTATGCCACAATTATGTCTCCTTTGTGGAGGCAGCAGAAAACAAACAAACATTTGCCATAGGATTGCCCTTTAACATACCAACAACATACACATTGCCACTTCTATGAGCAACAAGTTGTGCTTTGCTCTCAGCAATGATGGTATCAATCTTTTTCACCACTTCTGGCCCAATAATCTTACAAGTTTTCTTTGTGAAGAATGAGCCATAGCCTTTGTCACTCATTTGTGAAACACTCAGGAGATTAAACTTGAGATTATCAATAAGATTGACATTTTCAAACTTGAGTTTCCCAGCTTGTACAGTCCCTGAACCCAACACCTTACCTTTTGAATCATTACCAAAGGATATATCACCCCCTCCATGAGCTAAGAAGTCCAGAAGAAGGGCTCTACATCCTGTCATGTGCCTGGAGCCTCCACTATCTACATACCAAAGACTATCTAAACAAGCAGAAGCTCCCTACACAGCAGTAATGGATTAGTTTTGGTGAGTGTCCAAAGCCAAGTTGGCTTTGGATGGGTCCTCAGACTTTTCAGACCCAAGCTTTGGAAGATGATCAGTGGTTTGAACTAACTTTTGAATCAAGTTCAACAACTGTTGCTGACCATTTGCCAGTGCTTGAATGTCAACACTTGGGGAAACAGTTGTTTGATCACTTCCAGACAGATGATAATACCCATAGGGATTTCTGTTCACTCTTGGTTTAGAGGGTCTTTTTGGCTCCTCATAAACATGTGACAGATTATGACATGGTGGTTGTCCATATCCTCTTGGGTACTTGCTTGTGGGTGGAGCATCTGTTACTTGGACATCCCTAGGAGCAGATGTTTCAAGACTTTTTGTAATAGATGTTTGGATAGGAGTGAAGGTCTGTTTGGGCTTTCCTTTTGAAGTACTCACCACCTGATTTGCAAGAGTTTTAGCTTTGTACTCTTGTATTTTTACATCAAAATTTTTGAGATGTAAGCACTCTTTGGTTTGGTGATTCTTTTTCCCACATATTGAACATGTGGCTTTGGAATCACATACACTTGTTCCTTTGTTAATATCATATGCTTTTAGAAGAAAACAGTTTTTAGTGACATGATTATTCTTTTCACAGAAATCACAGAACAAGTGGACAGTCTTTTCTTTCTTCTTCCCTTTTTCATCCTTCTTTTCAGCAGATGTTTGAGCATCTGCTGGAAGGTTTTCAAGCGAATGATTTTTGCCTGAGGTGTTGTCTTTCCTTTAGGAGTTTTAAAATCAACAGGTTTAAAATTCTCAAGAGTACCACACTCATCAGACTAAGTAGGTTTAAATTCATACTTTTCAAGTTCAGTGAATGATGAGGAACCTTCTGGTTTTTCTAGAACAATTTTCTTACCATTTGGTTCAGTGATTTTAATCTCTTGACCCTTCAGGTTTGTTGGTACTATCTCAACTAACTTTTGATCCTTTTTGTCAGTGTTTTCAAAAGCTGGAGCAGTGGTTTCAAAACCCAAACCAAACTTCACATGACTTTTGGTTTGTTTGTTGAGTAGCATTTCAAATCCTCTACATGATTCCACCCATTTCTGACATTCAACTTGGGTGGACTCAAGCTCACTTTTACAACTCTGATATTTTGTTATCATAGTTTGGAGCTGGTCTTTGGTTATGGTTGCTTCATGTTTTAAGCTGCTTATTTCAGATTCTTTTTTAGTTAAACTTGTTTTTAATTCTTTTGAAAGTTTCTCAAATTTAACTTCATCTAAAATTTTCTTTCTAAGGTTTTCATTCACTTCTTTGATGTTAGCAAATGCTATCACACATCTGTCAGAACATAAATCCTTAAGAATTTGAGGAGATACCTCAGCAGCAGCCATCAATGCACAATCACACTTGCACTCACAATCATCAGATGCACCCCAGGGATCTGAGAGATTCACAACTTCTTCTTCAGGTTTTTCACCTGCAACTACTTCATCAACAACATCATCAGTCACAACTTTAGACTCAGTCACCACCTCCTCAGATTCAACTTCTTCTACCATAGCCATGAAACAAAAATTTTCTGGTTCATTTTCAGCTTTGGCAACTAATGCAAAATTTTCATCTGTTAACTCATCTGGTAGACTGCTCCAATCAACAAAGCCTTGTGTGAAGAAGCTCTGTTGACTGGTCTCTGCAGGAGCAGAGGATGGAGCAACAGTCGTTTGCACAGGTGCCTGAGCAATAGGTGTTTGCACATAGTGGATCTGGGGAACAGTGGTTTGGACATACTGGACAGGAACAGTGTTCGAGGACTGTGCAAAATGAGCAGTGTTTTGCACATTTGGTCCAGGGGTATTATAGGAATTTTGATAAGTGTTGGTCTGAGGTCTTTGATTTGGATAGGTGATTATAGGTGTACCATGTTGACTCCTACATTCCCTAGCAAAATGACAAAGTCTATGACATTTATAACACTTTATCTTTGATTTATCCAACCCAACCTTTGATCTGCCAGTTAACCCTGGAAACCTTCTCCCAGTTTTCTTGTAAAAATTGTTAGTTCTTACACTGAGAAGGGCCAATTGGTGCATAATGTCCATTTCTTCCAAATCATCAGGGTCAAAGTATTTCAGGTCATCATACTCAAAGGATATGTTATCAGATGCCTGGATATCACCACCACTTGCTGTGAAAACATAGTTTGGTGAATAAGAATCAGAGTTAAAACCTGAGTTAAAACCTGAAGTTATGTCAATGAAGTGATCATAACTCTGATCCTTAGTATTTCCAGGCACCTCATCATGACCCAAAAGTGCTGTATTACCAAATACATAATCATCAGACACTTTTCCAGAGTCCTGGAGCTTCTTTTTCTGGTTAAGCTCTCTCTCATAGGTCAAGAGCTTACCATGAAGCTGGGTCAGTGATAGGTCCTTAAATCCAATTGAGTTTCTCATAACAATAGCAATAGTGTCCCATTTGTCTGGTAATGATCTTAAAAACCTATGGTTCAAAGTTGAATGAGGGTAAGTTAGACCAACCAGTTTTAGTTCACTAATGAGACAGTTAAACCTATCAAATTGTTGAGTTAATGACTCTCCCTTAACATGACTAAATGTTTCATATTGTTGGTTAAGTATTTCACGATTGTTTTCAATAACCTCTTCAGTCCCACCAAATTGTTCTTTCAGTGCATCCCACAACTCCTTTGCACTGTTACAGTGTAACAGCCCAGCATATATATATCATTGGGTAGAGCCATGGCCACGATACTGAAGGCCTTAGCATCTAACTCAATTTTTTGAAAATCCTGGTCGGAGTAGTTTTCAAGTTTCTTTGGCTCCTGAACCTTGGGATCTTCGGTACTCGGCACCATCGGAACATGTGGTCCGAAGATAACCGACTTCCAACACCCAGTGTTCTGTTGAGCTAGAACATGGCTCATCCGACGTTGCCAGATATTGTATTCAGATCTGACAAGCATCGGTGGCTTGTTGTTCGTGCCAGTGTTATGTGGATCATGATTGATTGAAGCCATTCTCTGATTTTTCAAAAACAAAGTCTGTTTAAAAACGGTTGAATCGAAAGTAAACTATTACTCTGTTTTCAATCCGACAAACAAACGATATCAATAATTGTGAGCTGATCTGTTTATATTAAATTGATTGATTAGATCGAATTTAATTGACCAAGCTCTGATACCAATTGTTAGGATCTGAGTTTGATTGTTTTGATATATTTAGAATAAGATGAGAAATGAATGATGTAACTATATATGGTAAGTGCAGCGGAATGATAAACTATAATCAAAACAAAGGAATAAATGTTTTCTTCAATCGAAAGCTTTCATTAATTGAAAGATTACAATCAAATACAAGTACTCCCCCTCAGCCTGATTACACAGTGATTGTTTGTCTGAGAGAATGTTTGTGTGTGATGTGATAGAACAGTACAAGCACTGTTCTATTTATAGACAAACCTAAACCACTGGTGACCTGTGCTGACGTCACCAAAGATAGTGACCTCTAACAGAATAACAACATAAAACATCTGCCCTATATAAACAACTGTTGTATTACAAAACACTGTAAACTAAACTACTGTTGAGGGAAAACTCTGATGGTCTTGCAACATCTGTTGGAGTCTAAGTGCTGTTGACTCCAACAGACCTTTAGTCTTCAGTACTTGATCAGCAGTTGTTTCTTCATCAGACCTTTGGTCAGCAGTTGTTCTCTAGTAGTCCTTTGTATCAGCAGTTGTCATAGCAGTTGTTTGGATGGAATAGTTGTTAGGGTCAGCAGTCTTTTGGGAAGAGTATGTTGTAAAGACTGTTTATTTGTGTGAATCAACTGTTAGCATATTTTGGCTTTTCAATCATCTGTTCTTCTCCAGGTCAGCAGACCCAACAAATTCAGATTAGATAACACCAATGTGAGTTAAAGAATGCATGAGACAGGCGAAGTGCTATCTGAGGTATTATATGGAGGATTCCATGGAATATTCTAACTCAAAATGAGTAATGCGAAATACTAGACTAGCACTAAACTAGGACATACGCACGTTATAAGATTCCACATCAGATGGGAAAGGGAAACAAACACTTCCTTATAAGGGGCGGGATACCGTCTCTGTCGTACGTGTTCTGGCCAGTCCTTCGGGGGTGAGACCAATGCAAAACGCTGAGCTTGGTCACAATCTAATACGGCTGGGTGGGAAAGGCGGACAATATACGATATGAGTTACCTTGGGCTATTACAGCCTGTTAAACGAAAGTTGGACTATTATAAATCCAACAAATCTTAACTCAGAAGTTTGACAAACGGTGTGTAGAAACACATCATAAGTCGCAGTCCCGAGATTGGATGACTAACTAAAGCATGTGACTTATGAAACTAAGTCTATTTGTAGCCGAAAACCCGGATGAATTAACTATTCACAGAATTGGCAATCGGATAGTAACAGAACGAATGATGAACCATTAATAGTCTAGTGATAGCTAAACGATCATTATGAGGTTTAAACGGGTCAAGTGTAGTCATCACGACTGGGACCCAGAGGAATGCCTAAATATAGCTAAGCCTAGTGGCAGGTGAAATAACTATCAGAAAGGACACCCGGTGTCTAGGTCAAGGAAAACGTGAGGTATAGAAAGGAAACGATGCTTTCCGGTACAACCATGGCATTATAAGAGGACTTAGAGCCAAAATCAAACTGAAACTAAAACCACATTGAGAGTGGGTGACGATCTTCGGAAACTCATTATGATAACTAAACCCAATATATGCCTCAGTGCATAGAAATGTTTCCAAGTAAGATAAATAATCGAATGAATTCCCTAAACCCTTGTGGATTTAAGGGATCGAAACACACGAAGGAGTCAAATCGCTGACGCCTGGACAAACCGTGACACCTACGGGTGCCTGAACTAGAATAATTCCCGGCAAGGTTAAATGAATGTGTATACGTAATATAGGGGGTGTAATCTAATTCAATTAAAATAAACCTCATCGAGCGGGGATATAACTCAAGATTAACCATGAGGCGCGGCCCATGGGAATTCGTAGATATATCCGGTTTCGAGGACGAAACCCTCATTAAGGGGGATGGAGTTGTAACACCCCAAAACTTCTAAACCGTAATTTATGATAATATAAGCACACGTGGCTTTTAATCGAACGAAATGGGGAGCGACTTATACGAAATGCCTAATCTAGGAATTTACCCCGTTAACCTGGTTAGCTAAACAAGGCTTAGACAATTACATGAGACTAACTTGTTTAGTGCTAGTTAACTAGCAAATGCATGACTAATAAATGGTAGGGGCTAATCTTGCCAAGCCACCAAACTTGAGACCTCATTTTTTTCCAGGAGATCGATCTCCATCAAAACACACACACTAAAACACACACTTAACTAAGAAACTCAAGAACAAGCTCAATTCAAGGCCAATTCAAAGGGGTTTTGATTGCATTAGCCCTAAAACAAATGATCTAAGCATAATACACACCAAGGTAACCTTTTATTTGACTAATTTTGATGGTATGTTCACGCTTGGTTATGGTGAATATCATGGGTTGTTATAAAAACGAAAATTAAAGGCTTGTAATGGTTACTCTAGTATGAGGAGACCATAATACGTGATAATTTGTGTGTGTTAAGCAAAATCCTTATGAGATGATTATATCTTTGCAAATTCATGTTATAAGATGAATTGGGTTTCTTGGTGGATTTGTAGAAATCACCTTTAGAGCATGAAATACTAGCTTTTGTTAATACTTATCAATGCTAAACTATGATTTAGATGATTATTGGAATGCTAGTAATGTTAATCTTGGTCAAGGATGGATCCATGAGGTCCTTATGTCCTAAAATTAAAGTTAGGAAAATCACGCCTACCAAGTGTTTGATAAAACGCCTCAATGAAACTCGATTTCACTTGGGCATAGATAATTTGGTGAAAACATGTATATTGGTAAACATGACCAAAAATGCGTGTAGACAAGTAAAGACTAGGTTCTAACAACCTAAGTGATCATTCACCTCATAGGTGCGTATACAAGACACTTTGGATAGCCAAGGAGTCTTGAATTGAAGTAAAAAGGAAGTGCGCATAAGGTAAGTCACTCGATGACTTAAATCTCAATATATTCCTAGGGTGTTTATATGCTTATTTTTACCTTTGTATATATTCGGAAGCTAGTAGTTGGAGTATCACAAAAGAAGCTTAAACGAGATTCATAATACATTGAAAATGACCTTAGAGGAAGGTTATCAATATCCCAATCAGGCTAACGTGTCAATTGGGTAAAACACTAGTTAGTTAAGGACCTAAGCCGAGGGTCAACATTATGCTGATATCGATTTTTGTTAATTTTATGAGTACATCCGTAGACTCTATGATATCAATCTCAAGCTAGTCTATAAGCGAAAAGGGGCGCGGACCAAGGTAAGTCATAACTATGACTTTTAAATATATGCATATCTTAGAAATTATACCAATGAAGTGTCATAGGAATCAAGATTCTATCATAATTCAAAAGAGGCTTGAAAAACCTTGAAAATAAGCCGTGTCGCGAGTCACAAAGGTCGCGCGAGTAAGACCGAGAGAAGTGGCATATGTGGCCATGGACACGAGGCGTCGCCATAACGGCGAAGTGACTTGGCGAGTAAACACCTTATCAAGTTGAGACTTGATTTGTCATATGCGAATCACAACCACGAACTTGGGAAATATAAAATTTCATGATTTTAACCTCTATGAGCCTTAACGGGTCAATTTGGGTAAAAACATTTCTTAACCGAACCGAAGCGTAAATTGAGGATGGATTTGGTTTCGGGCAAAGGTTTGGAATTGAAAATAGAATATGAGAATAAGTCCCAAGTGTAGGGACCTTATCTTAGCCAAAATGGGTGAAAAATCTTGAAAAGGGTGGAACTTTGGCAAAGGCATATAACATAACAGAAGATGCAAGAATTCTGAGTAAAACACCCCGTCGTGCTACCCGACGGGGAGAGGCTACAGGCATCGCGTGACGCGACGACCCTTCGTGCTACACGATGAGGGAAGGAATTTCCCATCGCGTGACGCGACGAGCATCAGGACCCATTTTTCATATTTTTTATCATTTCCATCCAATCCTATTCAATCCTATATATTTTTAATGGGTTAAATGTTTTGTAAAACTCTTAGGTAAGAAGACTTTGAAGTCGCTAGATGATCACACCATAAATCAAGAACCGAATGCTCGAGTCTCGATCGCTTCCGCGACTTTTGGACACGAACTATTATAAACTTATTTTTGAAGGTGTTATTGTTACCGTTGTCGATAATAACTTCTTCTTGCATATGTTTTGAACCATAATACGTATGTACTAAAAGTTGTAAATCTTGTTAAGTATGCAATGTTTTGAATCCAAACTTCCAAACTAAGTTTATTAACACGTAAATTATGCTATAATACCCATTTATCGGGTAGGGTTTTACAATTAACCACATGACCTAGGAACTGGACTTCGCGCAACCAAAAGTCACACTTCGAGAACTTAGCATACAACTGTTCTTGCCTTAAGAGTTCCAAAACTAGTCTCATGTGTTCCTCATGGTCCACCTTGCTCTTGGAATAGATCAGGATGTCATCAATAAAGACAATGACGAATTTATCAAGATAAGGCTTACAAACACGGTTCATCAAATCCATGAAAACCGCTGGTGCGTTGGTGAGACCAAAGAGCATGACCAAGAACTCCAAGTGGCCATAACGAGTATGAAAAGCAGTCTTTGGAACATCGGCTTCCTGCACACGCAACTGGTGATAACTGGACCTCAAGTCGATATTTGAGTAATAACTAGAACCCTGGAGCTGGCCAAAGAGATCATCAATACGAGGAAGAGGATAACGATTCTTGATGGTCACCTTGTTCAGCTCACGATAATCAATACACATACGAAGGCTTCCGTCTTTCTTTTTCACAAACAGAATAGGGGCTCTCCACGGGGAAGAACTTGGTCGAATGAAACCCTTTTCCAAGAGTTCCTGTAACTGGTTAGACAACTCCAACATCTCGGGAGGTGCAAGACGGTATGGGGCTCGAGCAATAGGGGCTGCACTAGGTGCAAGATCAATACCAAACTCAACCTGACGATAAGGAGGAAGACCAGGCAAGTCATCAGGAAATACATCAGGAAAATCACGAACCATAGGGATATCCTCGATCTTCTTCTTACCATCAGACGAAACAGAAACAAGAGCCAGAATGGTCGAATAACCCTTCCGAAGATACTTTTGGGCTTTCATACAAGAAATGATACTCAAAGGAGCACCGCTTTTCTCACCATGCGCCAAAAGGATCTCTCCATCCGGGAGAGGGATACGGATAACCTTATTGAAACAAACGATCTCCGCACGATACAAAGACAACCAATCCATGCCTACGACGACGTTAAAACTACCCAAGGACACTAACATAAGGTCAATGAGAAAAGACAAACCCGAAAGTTCCAAGTGACATTCCCGAAGAATATGTGTCGCTTCGATTTTCTTACCATCAGCCAATTCTATCAAGTACATAGCCTCTAGAGGTGTAGGTACTATATCTAGCAACTGACTAAACCCTATCGATACAAAACTCTTATCGGCACCAGAATCAAACAAAACAGAAGCATAGCAATTGTTAAGAAGGAACGTACCAGTAACTGTGTCTGGGTTCTGCCGGGTTCCCCTGATCCAGTGATGAAAGCACGTGCATTTCTGCTGTCGCCTTCATTGTTCCCGTTACCACCACCGTTCTTCCCACCATCACCCTGCTTCAGCTTGGGACAATCCCACTTAAAGTGTCAAGTCTGACCACAGTTGTAGCAACCCTGGTTAGCCTGGTTAGTAGTATGAGGGGCAACCTTCTCGCTCAAATGAACACGACAAGTCTGAACCTCATGTCCCGACTTCCCACACCGCTGGCAAGTTGGAAGTTTGCGGCACTGCCCATTATGATGATAGTTACACTTGCTGCACTTCGGGTAACTACCATGGTAAGAACCAGATTTCTGCCCCGACTGGGTTCCAGATGAAGGGGTAGAAAATTCAGGTTTCTTCTGCTGCTGCTGAG
Source organism: Ambrosia x helenae (assembly GCA_030844895.1). Taxonomy (NCBI): domain Eukaryota; kingdom Viridiplantae; phylum Streptophyta; class Magnoliopsida; order Asterales; family Asteraceae; genus Ambrosia; species Ambrosia x helenae. The sequence goes on from CM061228.1 coordinate 43,533,822, forward strand.
GCTGAGATGGGGCAGACTTCTTCACAGAACTCTTCCACTTACGCTTATTACCACTGTCCGGGGCCTTCACAACAGAACCCATCGGGGGCAAAGTACCTTCTTCCACTTTCTGATTGGTCAGCTTGTGAGCTAACCAAATAGTACCCTGAAGAGTAGCACAATCATTCGCAGTAACTAACCCACGAATCTCAGGTACAAGCCTAACAACAAATAATTCAATCCTCTTATAGTATGGAGTATAGGCATCCAAACACATAAGAGCCAATTCATTATAACGAACAACATACTCTTCGATCTCAGATCCAACCATAGTATGATTCCACAGCTCATGCTCCAGCTTCTTGATCTCATCACGGGGACAATACTCAGTCTTCACTCTAAACACAAACTCGTCCCAAGGCATGGCATTGGCCTCAGCCAACCCAACAGCCTGTATAACAGAGTTCCACCAGGTCAAGGCACGATTCTCGAAAGTACCTGAAGCAAACTTCACTTGGTCGACAGCAGGACAGTTACACATAGCAAACATAGACACAACCTTCTCCAGCCACCTACGTAAACCCACTGCACCCTCATTCCCACTAAATTTATGAGGCTTACAGTCCATAAACATTTTGTAGGTGCAAGCAGGAGGAGGATTAACAACATTACCTGTATCAACACACAGATAAACAAAGCGAATATACCACAAAGGTATAAGAAAACAGAAGTAGCAGTAATCAAATTACCACCTGCAAATCCCTGTTGAGCAGCCTGGAATGCAGCAAGGGCAACAGACACCTGTTGCTGAATCATGTTGTTTAGTTCGACTTGAGTCATAGTGATAGGCTCATCACCACGACCGCCACCGCGATCACCACCACGACGTCCACCACCACGAGCAGCTGACATCTTCTGTTAGTACATGATGTCCCTCGGTTAGTATACATGATGTTTGGTTAGTTTTTAGGGTGTTTGGGAGTGTTTGTAAGCGTTTTGGTGAGTTTTGGATGCTGCATGCGATAACAAGTCCTTATAGGCGATTAGGATTGTAATCGCCTATAAGAAATGTGATTAGGGCCCTATTCATATGAACATCTGGCGATTAGGGAGTCCTAATCACCTATAACATGTGTAATCGCCTATATAGTTGCTGCACGAGTACAAGGGGTATAAAAGCATCTAATCATTGCCCTAATAATTTGTTGTCACATCACACATTCCCCAAACACCCTTCCCAAGGTTTGAAGGTCTGAGATAATCATTGTAAACACCTGTGCTCTGTTTTGATTATTAATACAACCTTTGACCATATTTTGTGTGTGTTGATACCTCATTAGTGCTTGTTTCTTTGTCGTTTCTGTTATCCGAACATATTCAGAGGATTCCACACTCTGAATATCAAAGCTCGTGATTGTCTGGCGATCCAAAAGTCGATCCTGCAAGTAGTATCAGAACCGAGGCTATCACGAGGGTTTTGATAACAAAAATGAGTCAAAATAGGTGGTTTTATGTTAAAGTTGTGATTTTTTAATCAAAAACCTGTTTTGAAACTTGAGTTTTTCATAAAAACCCTCATTTTTCAAAATCTAAGTGTGTTTTAATGGATTAAAACGTGAGTTTTTTTATTAGGTTTTGCTCTAAAAGTGTTTTGGAAACTTTTCTACTCATTTGGGGATTAAACAAATCGTATTTGATAAGATTTTGAAGCAAAAATGGTCGTTTTTGTGCAAAAGTGAGTCTCAGACCTGCTATAGGCAATTAGGATCTTCTAGACGATTACAACATGTAATTAGCCCTACTCACGTCACTGTTCACATGCAATTAGCCCTACTCACGTCACTGTTCACATGCAATTAGCCCACGTCACTATTCACATGCAATTAGCCCTAATCACGTCACTATTTACATGCAATTAGCCCTACTCACGTGTTCTTGCATGTGGGATAGCTTCTAATCACCTGACAAACCCTAATCACCTAATACTTGTAATTGCATAACTGTTCACTAGCGATTACACCTACTCACATCACTGTTCACATGCAATTAGCCCTACTCACGTCATTGTTCACATGCAATTAGCCCTACTCGCATGTTCTTGCATGTGGGATAACTTCTAATCACCTGACAAACCCTAATAACCTGAAATTGCTACTCACGTCACTATTCACTAGCAATTAGCCCTACTCACCTATAATACATGCAATTAGCCCTACTCACCTATAATACATGCAATTAGCCTTCTACTCACCTCTAATCAAGCAATTAGACTTCCTACTCACGTGTTAGTCTGCTGAACCTAAAATTGACCTAAAATTGACTCGCGTTGACCGAAGTTGACTTTCGTTGACCATGTTTGACTTAAAAAATGTTCGTGTAACAGTCTTTGACCAAAGTTTGACTTTTGTTGACCAAGGGTTGACTTTTTCACAAGGCTTTCATAATGGCAAATGCAACAAAACCATGGGCTTTTGCGTCTTCAATGATCATCTAACCAGTTCAACAACGACAACAACAGGGGAGTTCTGGATGTAATCTGTGGGCCCATTTGGAGAGGAAATCAACGTCAGATGCTAGTAAAAGTCAACCGAATCAAACCAGACAACTTAACAATGGTCAAAACAATCAAGAAACAGTTGTGGTTTCGGTTACTTCTGCAGTTCACTCTGTCCCAACAAACACGGATGCTGCGAATGTATTGATTATGCACACTGAGAAAGATTTTAACCGGAAAACACAACTTATGGGAGGTGATAAAGGGAAAATAGCGTGTTTTGCTCAACGAGTAGAGTATGTAGAATTAAGAGATGCGTCAGAGAGTGCTCAAACCTCAGAAGAGAGTATAGATGCAGATGGTGAATCATCATCCAGTGAACAACATCCTGAACGAAGTTATGAAGAAATCAACAGAACTGATGCAAATTGTTCAACTTCTGAAAGGAGTGAATCAGAAGAGGAAGATGCTGATGATCAAAATCTAGAAGTTGGAGCTCAAATCAAGCACGAAACTGACTTTATTGCATAAGGATCTTCCAGGTTTATGTGTTCTAACTGTTTCGAACTCTAATGTACGATTGAAAGGCTGTCTGAAAACCAACAGACCCTTACTTGCGATCTTGCTAATTGCATAACCATCAATGAAGTTTTGAGAGCAAATGAAATGGAGTTTAAAAACATAAATGAAATTTTAATGAAAGAAAATTCTGAGCTTTCTAAAACTCTTGAGGAAATAAAGAAAGAATTAGCGCAAACAAAATCTGATTATGAAAGAGCGCAACATAAGCTAGATGGTTTTCAGTTTGCAAAGTTTGTGCTAAGTAAAAATGATTATGGTCTTAAAAACCAGTCTCGGCAAAAAGAAAATCAAGGATTTGGTTACAATAAACGTTCTGCCAATAGACAGAAAGTGAAATTGAAACCAAAGGCCTTATCGGAGGCAGGCCTTGAGGATTCTAATAAATAATCCCAGGAAATTGAGAAGGCTCAATCAGGTTCTCATAGCTCTATTAAAAATCACATTTTGTGTGAACCTGAACCGGAAAAGAAGCACTTTCAGTTTCCTGAAGGCACGGAAGGGCTGTACATGTTGGTGGGATCTGACAAATTGTTTTTTGATAAAGAGTTTCTCATTAAAAATGTGGATCAATCCTTAATTAAACATATTTTTGAGGAAATACCAGTTACTAAAGCTCAGATCAGAAAAGTCGTTGATCAGAAGAAACCTGTTGAACACAAACCCACCAAACATGTGAATCAAAAGAATCGGCCTGGAAAAAATCAAAAGGGTCCCAAGATCAATGAACTTAAGCCCATCAAATCGAAAGGAACTGATCAGATGAGACATTCTCTTCAAAATCATCAAAGAAATTTTACACCAAGATCATCTGATTATGATTCATATCCGAGTACTTCTCGATTTAGAAGCTCACAAGGGAGCCGAAGCCCTAGATTTTCTCAGGTTAGCTTGAGACAGTCACAGTATGAACCTCAATACTATGAGGAGTGGAGGTCATGCTATGAATGTAACGAGGTTGGACACTTGATTGCTAAGTGTCCCTATCTGAGAAAATTAAAGGGCAAAGCATTTAAGCCCCCTAAATACAACAACCAAAGATACAAGTCACCTGAACAACAAATTCAGGTGACACCAAAGAATGTGAAAAAGAAACAAAAGGTTGTTGTTGATGGTGCAAAGCCTAAAGTTGACCAAGCATCAAGCTCAAAGGCTCCACATAAGGTTGCAAAACCTAAGGGAGGCCCAAAAGCAGGTCCAAAGATTAACCAAAGGGTAAAGCCACCGGCTGAACCAAAGGTGAAGTCTCAGGTACCACCCAAATCTGTCAAGAAAAGACCTGTAAAGGCTAAGCATGACCATATTTGGAAGCCAAAATTAGCTGAAGCACCATCTGGGAGTTTATCTGCTTCATTAGCACCATCTACATCAACTGATGTTGATGAGAAAACACCTACCCCTCATGGTAGATGGATGGAGCTACCTATGATTGATGACTTAGGCCGACCAAAGATGGCCAAGGCCTGGGTCCCCCTCCAGAACTAATCTTTGAACGAGTGTGCAGGGTATTCCAGGAGGAACTATCAACAGTCATTTGAGTGTTGACAGTGGGGCATCTTAGCACAAAATAGGTGTCATATCGCTCCGGTAAATTGATCAGAATACTTTTGGAAGATATGTAACCTTAACCAATCAAAGGAGGGGATCTATTATCGAAGAAGAAGAAAGAAGAGAAAATCTTCGATGAGTTTAATTCAAGACCCAGTGTTTTGACTTAACAACGTATGTCAGTAATGAATAAGAGTGGACTGGGTGATTGATGCACAACGGTTCCTTCATTATCTAAAGGGTTACCGACCAAAGGTCTATGGTACTCTAATGGCGATAAGCTAGATCTCGTTGACTTTAGTGAATTTATCAATGGTGGTTACAATATTGAAGCTAGATCCGCAACCGGTGGATATCAGTTCTTGGGAGGTCGTCACATGTGTTTCCTGCAACCTGCGAAGACGAATCAAATAGCTGCATCAAGCTGCTGTTTCCAGGTTTATCTTTGGATACGTTAACACACATGCTTGACTACGGTTTGAATTTTCTTATCACCTCCATCTTCTTATTGATTGTGTAACTTCCATAACAATCACTAAGGATACAGTGATTATTTATGTCCACACTGACTACCGAATTGCCAAAAAATTTACCAAATCATTTGACAAATTTAAATTTGACTATTTTTGAAAGGTAAAAGGCATTTTGGGAAAACCTGAGTAAACCATATCGGAAAATCAGTTTTTGTAAATATTTTTGTATGTGCTATATGGATCGTATAATCAACAAAGAATGATCAAACAAGTTTGCTTTAGGTGCGGAATCCCTAAAACAATCACAAAATAATAGTCAAACAGATCAAAACACGTAAATCATCATTTCAAAGCTTTTTCATTAATTAGAAACTCAATTACACGTTTACAGATTGAAACAAACAGGGTATGAACGTGAATTAAGCTAAATAATATCCTAGAGAGAGAATCAGAAAGTGGAGGGAATAATATGACTCAAAGTTACATTCAAAAAATCAGCCTGACTATTTATAGACTGCACATTCGCCCAAATAGTTCGTGCGAATGTGCAGGTTCGACCAAATCAACTGGTCGAACCAAGCCATACATAAAAACTATTCTACGTTCGTCCAAAATCCACTCCTTCGCACCTTTTGATTCTCCTTTGACCAAACACTTTTCTTCCTTCGCACCTTCGACAAATCACAAAACAAGTTTATTGAACAATCCGAAGCACTAGTCGCACAACTGCATCTACATTTTTCTTCAAAAATCAGAAAAAATCCGAGATACGCACAACAATTATGCGCATTCTCAAAGGTTAAAGGCTCTTCAGAAGCTTTCTTAGCAGGTTGTGAGGATGATCCAGCTTGCTCAGTAGTCTTTTCCTGCTCGGACATGGTTTAATCTGCAAAACAAAACAAAGAAACATGTTAAAAATCGACAAAAACTCAAACCTTGAAAATTTGGTAATTATCATTCTCATTCGCCCAATCGGGGGTGCGAATGTGAAAAACATGGTGCGAATGTGAAAATTAAAAGGTACGAATGTAAGAATTTTGATAAAAAGTTTCATTCGCCCACATTTTGTTCATTCGACCAGTTTATCATCTCCTTCGCCCATTCGAAAGGGTCGAAGGAGTCTGTTCATATTTTTGAATTTTCAATTTTGAATTTTATGGTTTCTGATCATGTTCTTTTGATTTGTTTGACAACTACAATGCCGATTAAACTTTTTAAACCAACAGTTTTATCAAATAATCATTATATCAGTGTTTTCAACTAAAACTAGGGTTCGAAATAAAACCGATGATCAATTGATCAATCTGTTTGTTTTGAATCCTTGATTTATGGTTTTTCTCCCCCTAAAACACAGATATAATGAATCCTTAATATCAATTGCAACAATAAACTTGTTAATATCATATTTTAAAAATTAGGGCTCGAAACAGAGAATCAGTGATTAGTCCTTGAATTCTGATTGTTAACCTGTAAGATTGAATGGAAAATCTTACGTCAGATGCTAGTAAAAGTCAACCGAATCAAACCAGACAACTTACCAATGGTCAAAACAATCAAGAAACAGTTGTGGTTTCGGTTACTTCTGCAGTTCACTCTGTCCCAGCAAACACGGATGCTGCGAATGTATTGATTATGCACACTGAGAAAGATTTTAACCGGAAAACACAACTTATGGGAGGTGATAAAGGGAAAATAACGTGTTTTGCTCAACGAGTAGAGTATGTAGAATTAAAAGATGCGTCAGAGAGTGCTCAAACCTCAGAAGAGAGTATAGATGCAGATGGTGAATCATCATCCAGTGAACAACATCCTGAACGAAGTTATGAAGAAATCAACAGAACTGATGCAAATTGTTCAACTTCTGAAAGGAGTGAATCAGAAGAGGAAGATGCTGATGATCAAAATCTAGAAGTTGGAGCTCAAATCAAGCACGAAACTGACTTTATTGCATAAGGATCTTCCAGGTTTATCTGTTCTAACTGTTTCGAACTCTAATGTACGATTGAAAGGCTGTCTGAAAACCAACAGACCCTTACTTGCGATCTTGCTAATTGCATAACCATCAATGAAGTTTTGAGAGCAAATGAAATGGAGTTTAAAAACTTAAATGAAATTTTAATGAAAGAAAATTCTGAGCTTTCTAAAACTCTTGAGGAAATAAAGAAAGAATTAGCGCAAACAAAATCTGATTATGAAAGAGCCCAACATAAGCTAGATGGTTTTCAGTTTGCAAAGTTTGTGCTAAGTAAAAATGATTATGGTCTTAAAAACCAGTCTCGGCAAAAAGAAAATCAAGGATTTGGTTACAATAAACGTTCTGCCAATAGACAGAAAGTGAAATTGAAACCAAAGGCCTTATCGGAGGCAGGCCTTGAGGATTCTAATAAATAATCCCAGGAAATTGAGAAGGCTCAATCAGGTTCACATAGCTCTATTAAAAATCACATTTTGTGTGAACCTGAACCGGAAAAGAAGCACTTTCAGTTTCCTGAAGGCACGGAAGGGCTGTACATGTTGGTGGGATCTGACAAATTGTTTTTTGATAAAGAGTTTCTCATTAAAAATGTGGATCAATCCTTAATTAAACATATTTTTGAGGAAATACCAGTTACTAAAGCTCAGATCAGAAAAGTCGTTGATCAGAAGAAACATGTTGAACACAAACCTACCAAACATGTGAATCAAAAGAATCGGTCTGGAAAAAATCAAAAGGGTCCCAAGATCAATGAACTTAAGCCCATCAAATCGAAAGGAACTGATCAGATGAGACATTCTCTTCAAAATCATCAAAGAAATTTTACACCAAGATCATCTGATTATGATTCATATCCGAGTACTTCTCGATTTAGAAGCTCACAAGGGAGCCGAAGCCCTAGATTTTCTCAGGTTAGCTTGAGACAGTCACAGTATGAACCTCAATACTATGAGGAGTGGAGGTCATGCTATGAATGTAACGAGGTTGGACACTTGATTGCTAAGTGTCCCTATCTGAGAAAATTAAAGGGCAAAGCATTTAAGCCCCCTAAATACAACAACCAAAGATACAAGTCACCTGAACAACAAATTCAGGTGACACCAAAGAATGTGAAAAAGAAACAAAAGGTTGTTGTTGATGGTGCAAAGCCTAAAGTTGACCAAGCATCAAGCTCAAAGGCTCCACATAAGGTTGCAAAACCCAAGGGAGGCCCAAAAGCAGGTCCAAAGATTAACCAAAGGGTAAAGCCACCGGCTGAACCAAAGGTGAAGTCTCAGGTACCACCCAAATCTGTCAAGAAAAGACCTGTAAAGGCTAAGCATGACCATATTTGGAAGCCAAAATTAGCTGAAGCACCATCTGGGAGTTTATCTGCTTCATTAGCACCATCTACATCAACTGCTGTTGATGAGAAAACACCTACCCCTCATGGTAGATGGATGGAGCTACCTATGATTGATGACTTAGGCCGACCAAAGATGGCCAAGGCCTGGGTCCCCCTCCAGAACTAATCTTTGAACGAGTGTGCAGGGTATTCCAGGAGGAACTATCAACAGTCATTTGAGTGTTGACAGTGGGGCATCTTAGCACAAAATAGGTGTCATATCTCTCCAGTAAATTGATCAGAATACTTTTGGAGGATATGTAACCTTAACCAATCAAAGGAGGGGATCTATTATCGAAGAAGAAGAAAGAAGAGAAAATCTTCGATGAGTTTAATTCAAGACCCAGTGTTTTGACTTAACAACGTATGTCAGTAATGAATAAGAGTGGACTGGGTGATTGATGCACAACGGTTCCTTCATTATCTAAAGGGTTACCGACCAAAGGTCTATGGTACCCTAATGGCGATAAGCTAGATCTCGTTGACTTTAGTGAATTTATCAATGGTGGTTACAATATTGAAGCTAGATCCGCAACCGGTGGATATCAGTTCTTGGGAGGTCGTCACATGTGTTTCCTGCAACCTGTGAAGACGAATCAAATAGCTGCATCAAGCTGCTGTTTCCAGGTTTATCTTTGGATACGTTAACACAGATGCTTGACTACGGTTTGAATTTTCTTATCACCTCCATCTTCTTATTGATAGTGTAACTTCCATAACAATCACTAAGGATACAGTGATTATTTATGTCCACACTGACTACCGAATTGCCAAAAATTTTACCAAATCATTTGACAAATTTAAATTTGACTATTTTTGAAAGGTAAAAGGCATTTTGGGAAAACCTGAGTAAACCATATCGGAAAATCAGTTTTTGTAAATATTTTTGTATGTGCTATATGGATCGTATAATCAACAAAGAATGATCAAACAAGTTTGCTTTAGGTGCGGAATCCCTAAAACAATCACAAAATAATAGTCAAACAGATCAAAACACGTAAATCATCATTTCAAAGCTTTTTCATTAATTAGAAACTCAATTACACGTTTACAGATTGAAACAAACAGGGTATGAACGTGAATTAAGCTAAATAATATCCTTGAGAGAGAATCAGAAAGTGGAGGGAATAATATGACTCAAAGTTACATTCAAAAAATCAGCCTGACTATTTATAGACTGCACATTCGCCCAAATAGTTCGTGCGAATGTGCAGGTTCGACCAAATCAACTGGTCGAACCAAGCCATACATAAAAACTATTCTACGTTCGTCCAAAATCCACTCCTTCGCACCTTTTGATTCTCCTTTGACCAAACACTTTTCTTCCTTCGCACCTTCGACAAATCACAAAACAAGTTTATTGAACAATCCGAAGCACTAGTCGCACAACTGCATCTACATTTTTCTTCAAAAATCAGAAAAAATCCGAGATACGCACAACAATTATGCGCATTCTCAAAGGTTAAAGGCTCTTCAGAAGCTTTCTTAGCAGGTTGTGAGGATGATCCAGCTTGCTCAGTAGTCTTTTCCTGCTCGGACATGGTTTAATCTGCAAAACAAAACAAAGAAACATGTTAAAAATCGACAAAAACTCAAACCTTGAAAATTTGGTAATTATCATTCTCATTCGCCCAATCGGGGGTGCGAATGTGAAAAACATGGTGCGAATGTGAAAATTAAAAGGTACGAATGTAAGAATTTTGATAAAAAGTTTCATTCGCCCACATTTTGTTCTTCGACTAGTTTATCATCTCCTTCGCCCATTCGAAAGGGTCGAAGGAGTCTGTTCATATTTTTGAATTTTCAATTTTGAATTTTATGGTTTCTGATCATGTTCTTTTGATTTGTTTGACAACTACAATGCCGATTAAACTTTTTAAACCAACAGTTTTATCAAATAATCATTATATCAGTGTTTTCAACTAAAACTAGGGTTCGAAATAAAACCGATGATCAATTGATCAATCTGTTTGTTTTGAATCCTTGATTTATGGTTTTTCTCCCCCTAAAACACAGATATAATGAATCCTTAATATCAATTGCAACAATAAACTTGTTAATATCATATTTTAAAAATTAGGGCTCGAAACAGAGAATCAGTGATTAGTCCTTGAATTCTGATTGTTAACCTGTAAGATTGAATGGAAAATGATCTGTGAATATAGACGAACACAATGGTATGGTGCAAATCAACACGGCAACAAGGTGAGGTTACTGAAGAAATTTTGAAATTTTTTTGTAAAGGCTCGAATGAGACTGAGGGTATATATATAGGCATCCTTTTACACTTAAACACCAAACGAGCTTTGTTTCTCACTATAACTCCTCTATCATCCTTTTTACACTTAAACACCCATTTGGTTCCGATCTTCTTTCTTCCCGGGGGCAAATCTGTCAGCGTCCATACTCCGAGTTTCTGAAATTGTAACAACTCTTCTTGCATTGCTTCCACCCAGGCATCATCCAAAAGAGCTTCCTTGTACGTCCGCGGCTCGACCTGCGAAACATAACAAGCGAAAGACCAGTCATTTTGAAAACCAGATTTTTGTATTTTGGCATATAAAGCAAGATTGCCAATATTTTCTGGTGCTTGAGCATTTCTCAATTGCCCTCTTGTCATAACGCTACTACTAGGATCACCAATAACCTGTTCAAGCGGGTGTATCCGATGTATCCGAGATTCCGGATAATCAGGTACTTATACTCCCGTTTGAGTCGTCAAATTCTCTGTAGAAACCAGATCATTACCCACATTCGATGTTGAAGCATCAGTTGTAGTTGGGTTCACTGGTGGTGTCACTGTAGCATTGTCCAGAATAGCTTCACTTGTAGCATCATCGTCTTCATCTTCTGAATCTGATGAATTAAGCGTTGTTGAAGCTTCTTGGAACACCTCTTCTTCCATCACAGGAGCAGTAGTATCATTAGAAGCTGCTTGAGGATTTACAGTGATCGGACGCACTAACGGTGAAGTCATTGCGTTTTTGACCTCGTAATATAAGCGGAGTACAGCTTCTTCAACCATGCTATCTAGATTGAATGATTCAAAGAAGTCTTTGTAATCAAACATCCAATCTGGACCTCCACCTTGTACATTTTGAGTGTATCTTTGTACTTCGACGTTAGCCCACTCCTCGACTTTTCTAGTTCTTTTGTTGAATACCCGTTTTAGTGGAGTTGCATATCCAACAAAATAACCTTCTTCAGTCTTTGGCGCGAACTTCTCCGAAGGATTAAGCATTGTACACGGGGCACCAAATGGTTCTAGATACTCCAGATTCGGCTTTCGTCGATTCAACAGCTCATAAGAAGTTTTACCAAACTTCTTCACTGTTAAAACACGGTTTAGAGTGTAACATGCTGCGTAAATTGCTTCGTTCCAGAACATGACTAGAAGATTTGAGTCCGCAAGCATAGTTCTCGCCGTTTCGATTAGAGTCATGTTCTTTCTTTCTGCGACACCGTTCTGCTGGGGTGTATACGGAGCGCTGTATTCATGATGAATTCCCTTGTTTTCACAAAGATCCTCCATCTGAGCATTTTTGAACTCCGTCCCATTATCACTCCGGATTCGTTTGATCTTTAGACCATAGATATTCCCCAGACGTGTAAACAGAACTTTCAGGTTGGCAAACGTGTCGCTTTTCTGGTGCAAGCACATAACCCATGAGAATCTTGAATAATCGTCAGTCACCACAAGACAGTACAATTCCCCGGCATGACTTTTACGCTTGACTGGACCGAATAAATCCATGTGCAAACGCTCAAGCGGTAGTTCAACGGAATTTACTTTCTTTGGTTTATGGGCCTATTTGTGCTGCTTTCCCTTTTTACAACTAACACACTTGTCATTCAAATGGAAATGTTTCACATTAACTCCCGTGACAAGTTCATTCTTCACTAACTGGTTCATCTTTCTCAAATGAATGTGTCCCATTCTCCTGTGCCACATTATAGATTCTTTTTCTGTAGCCTTAGAGAGGAAACACGTGACTTGGCCATGGGTGGTCATAGCTTTGGACATATCGAGAATATACAAATTGTTTACTCTCGGTGCCTTTAGCATCACCCACTCATTTGGAAGTTCAAAACCCGGTTTCAGGATGTAGCAAGATTTGTCGTCAAAATAAACAGAAAATTGCTTATCACAGATTTGGCTAACACTGAGCAGATTGTAATCTATTTGTTTCACATACGATATCCGCTCAAAAGTCACTACCCCATTGCTAACACTACCCTCCATCGTAATGTAGCCTCCTTTATTTCCTGCAAACGCTACGTAACCTCCATTTATGTTCTTGATATCAAAGAGTAGCGTGAGATCCCCTGTCATGTGGCCAGAAGCTCCACTGTCAACAATCCATAGGCTGCTAACAGGGCCAGCTGGAGCTCCCTGCACATATCAAGTAAAGCAATTAGATCTTTCGGGGGACCCAAGCCTGTTTGGTCTTGGGTCTTTGAACTGGTTGTTTCAAAGATTCTTTCGATTCACAAACATCTTGGGTTTTCTCAACCCCTTTCTTCTCACACTCAACTTTCTTTTTCTCAGTTTTCACATTCTGTGAAGTTGAAGCTCCCTCAGACTCCTTTGATGACCAAGATTGTTCAGACCTTTTCAAGATCCGGATATGAGATTTTGAGTTCCCAGCCGGTTTCTTTTCTTCGTCTTTAAATGCAACATTCTTGGTTACCTTCTCTGATTTAATAGAGACAGGTCCAACTGCTAGTTTTACATTAGGTTTAGAAGGGACCTTTTTGTTTTCAGCAGTTGTGTTCATCACAGGTTTCTTTACTGGTTTCTCAGTGGCTATCCGGTTGCGTTTGTCATAAGTCATCGGACGGTTTTCCCTTTTGTTGTAAAAATTGTTTTGATTATAATAAGGTGCTGGCTGAGGGAAAAACCGTCTTTGTGGATAACTGTAATTGTCAACCGGATAATCATGTCGTTGCCTCATCTCCACCTTGTGCCTTTTGTGTCGTACATACGGGCAGGTGGCAAGTAAATGTCCCCTTTCCCCGCACTTAAAACACGCACGGTACTCTTCATAGTTCTCTTTGATGTGCGACTTGGAAAAACTTGCAATGGGATATTGATCAACCATGCACTGTTTCCTGAAACTCTCAGGAGCTGGTTCCTTCGAGTAAGTCGGTTCAATGAAACTATTTGACTTATCAACTGGCAGAACGAATTGTGTGACATTGACCTTTGCGTCTTTAGAATTATCCGAATAAATTTTCTCTAAAATGGCTGGAGGAATGTCATTGGTTCGTTCATGTTTTGGGAACCAAATTGTACTTTCCTGCCAGATCTTTTCAATTTTGGAAACTTCACAAATTTAATCGGATATTCATCATCAGACAAAATCTTATCGGAGCCTTGCATCCGATAGAAAACTTTTACAGGTTTGTCACATGATTCATTGCTCATTTCATTTGGTTTCTCAGTTTTAGTTTCAGTTTTCTTTTCAACAGTTTTAACCACATTTTTCTCAATTTTCTTTACCTCTTTCTTTTCAACATTTTTACCAACAAACTTTTCAGCTTTCTTAACAACATTCTTTCTATGAGCATTTGCCATGGAATGAACGATCTGAGATGGTGAGACTGGTTCAGTAGTGATTATATGATTTTCATCAGGGATATCACTTTCATTCTCAACAACCGTCTCAGACTGTTCATCTTCTTCATCAGAATCATCTGCAGCGACCACACCCTCATTGTTTCCCAATACAGGTCTCACATTAGAATACGGGTCTCCGACACTGGAAGTGTTGGACTCGTTATCTGATGTGGAGTCAGATTTAACTATACTCTCCGGTGCTATTGCATGTAAATTATGATTTTCGAACAACACCGGAGATGGGACAACTTTGTAGTTTGCACTACTCGACTGTGAAGGTTCTTCGATGATGTGGTCAACTACATATGCAATGTGCTTATAACTCTCTAACTTTTTATTCACTTTTTCAGCGAAGCACTTGATGGTTGCCATTTCTAACTTGGTGTTTTCCATTTCATTAATATAGTTATTAATGGCAAGTTGTTTTATAGACAAAGTCTTTTTGAGTTCAGACACATCCTTTTTATAACCATCAAGTACTTTGTTGAAATCTTTTGATTCTTTTTGATAAATTTGACAGTTTATTTGAGCACTCTCAAGTTGTACCTTGAGAAGCTTATTTTCTTCTTTCAATTTATCAAAATCAGAACATTTAGCACAAACTTTAGATTGAGATTCAGAACTTACCGGTTTAGGTGGTTCTGTCATTGCCATCAGCGCGAAGTGAGCTTCCTTCCCTGCAAAGAATTTTGAGTAATCGATCTTTGTGCAGGCATCATCCACCATGCACGACTTGCGGGTCATTAGGAAATCTGCTTCAGCTAGCAATTGATCAATGTCATCGTCTAGTGAATTCACACTAGCTTCCGAGTCAGAATCACTCTCCATATCCGAATAAGCTGAATCATAATGCTCTCCAACATCTGTGACAGAATCAAGAATCATTCCAGACTTCTTGTCTTCACTCTCAGCATTCACATCCTCATTCAACTCCTCAATTTTCAACTCCGACACTTTCTCTATCACAACCTCCTCTTCAATCTCCTCATGCTCATCCAAACTCATCTTTTGTGCCACACAAGCCACATTTCCAGCAGTAATCTCTTCCACTCCCAATTGCATACCCGTCCAATCAAAACCTTCATCTTTTTGAATCACAAGTGCTTGGTTTTGATTTTCAGTTTGGGTTTGAGTGTTAGGTGTAGAGATGGGAACAATGGTTCGGTTTGGATTCTGTTGTGGTTGGTTTTGAGATGTGGGTTGTCTAGTATTGGTGTTTTGTTGTGTGTTTTGACGATTCTGGTAGTTGTTTTGAAGTTGAAAGCTAGAGATGTTGGGACTGTTGTATGATACCTGATTCTGGTTTTGGTTTTGTCTGTTTTGGTAGGTTGAATTGAACGGGTTTCGATTACCTTGCTGAGCCGGCTGTGTACACTCTCTCTTAAAATGACCCTTCTCACCACAATTGAAGCATGTAACCTTGGCTTTGTTGAAGCCGTAAGTGGTGTTTGGAGAAGTTGAAAGGTCAGTTCTTCCAGTTTTCTGGATAAAATCAGTGGCTCTTCTCATAATGCTCGCAAATGCCCACTGTATGTCCATAAGCTCCATCTCCTCTTTATCGATTTGTGCGTAGTCCTCATTGGTGAGATTGTTGTTTCCAATCTGACTAGCAACTAAACTGTTGTATGATGCAACCATAGCAGATACTAATACAACATGTTGTTGAGCAATCTCAATAGTCACATTGTTAAGATTAGAAGTCTCTAACACAATCGGACTTTGATTTGATTGTGTTTGAGTAATCTGCATCTGATTCATGTGAGGATTATATGGTTGTTGTTGAGGTTGACTTGATGTGTAACAGGCAGCTTGTTGTAAAGGTGAAAAAAGGTGGAATGAAATTTGGTGTTTGATAAGATTGTGGTGTGTATGATGAAGTTTGGGCAAGATAGTTTATTGGTGTTTTTGTGGGTTCAACAACATTGGATACACATGCAATATGAGGTGCAACATTTGAAGTAGAGGTTGAAGTAGAAAGAGAAGTAGATGTACCACTCACATACAGATCTGAATTCTGTGGAATCTGTGCTCTCTTAGCTTTCCTCTTCTCCTCCATTTCTTTGTTCTCCAGTTTTTGTATGAACTCGTTGATAGTCCAATACTGGTATGCATCTTTTTCCTTCAACACTTCAATGTGTTGGTTCCAGTATGGTGGTAAAGCATCGGCAAATTTATCCACCAGTTCTGACATCGGTATGCTGATCTCATAGCTCGAAAGTTCTGTGAGCAAATGGCAATACCGTGGGACCAATTCTTTTAGAGTCTCATTGCCCATGTAACTAAAGTTCTCGAACTCTTTTCAAAGCTCTTCCATTCTCAGCTTCCTTGTCTTCTCATTACCATCATGTCCGTTTCTCAGCATATCCCACAATTGTTTAGATGTTGTACACGATCCAAACTGATGCAGCAAGTCAGTGTTGATCACCTGAGATAACTGAGAAAACGCCTTCTTCTCGATCGCAAACTTCTTTTTCTCATCATCAGCCAAATTCTCCAACGGTATCGGTTCTCCAGTGTTCTCCAGGATAGGAGTAACATATCCCTTCACTATCATCTGCCATGCCTCAGCTCCCTCTAAACCTTGTCCCTCCACATGTATCTTGAACTTTGTCTTCCATGTGTTGTATTCCATCATATCCATGAGCTTTGGTGGACGATTGCCACTACCAGATGATAGATCATGAATGAGTGTAGATATGGCATTGGTCGTCTGTGAATGAACGGAAGCTGCTGCTACTCCCCAATAGTTGTCAATTGGTTGCTGTAACGGTTGCACAACTTGCTGAGGAGCAGAACTAGTCATAGCCATGTAATTGATTGGCTGGGATGGTGGACTAGTCTTCTGGGCTGCAACTGACCATGGATCTCTTGTTGTCTGCTGCTGTGGTGCTTGATTAGGTCTTGGCGTTGTTGGGAAGTTCCACATCTTTACCTGTAAATGTTCAAACACGAAAAGATTAGAAATGTTTTAAAACAGATTACTCTTTCGCACTAACGGACGGGCGAATGAGAAAAATCCTTCTCCTTCGACCGTTTTGAATGGTACGAATGTGGACTGATATCACACAAAACTCTTTCGACCGTTTGCTTCTCTCGTTCGACCGTTTTCCCTCTCCTTCGATCGTTCAATCAGTCGAATGTAACTCAGACGGGCGAATGAACACAAACAAGCAATGAAAGTCTACGTTCGACCACTAAAACAACACCTTCGACCACAAACTCTCTCTTTCGACCAAAGAAATCACACTTTCGACCAAACTCTCTACGTTCGACCCCTGGTAATTCAAAAACGGTTATTCTTTGAAAATCTGTTAATTTTGATCATGTTTATCAAATGTTGATGGATTTTGATGATCTTAATCAGGTTTTGAATTGGAATTGATTTGGAACAAGTTTATCAAAGAGAATTATCCATTTTAACCATGAAAACAAGTTGTAATCAATCAAAATCTTATCAAATCAGTTTGTTCAATGAAAACAGAAACTTTTTGACCGAAATTGGGTCCAAATCAACTGAGAAACTATCAATTTGTGGTTGTTTGATCCAGAATGGCTCTGATACCACTTTGTATGTGCTATATGGATCGTATAATCAACAAAGAATGATCAAACAAGTTTGCTTTAGGTGCGGAATCCCTAAAACAATCACAAAATAATAGTCAAACAGATCAAAACACGTAAATCATCATTTCAAAGCTTTTTCATTAATTAGAAACTCAATTACACGTTTACAGATTGAAACAAACAGGGTATGAATGTGAATTAAGCTAAATAATATCCTAGAGAGAGATTCAGAAAGTGGAGGGAATAATATGACTCAAAGTTACATTCAAAAAATCAGCTTGACTATTTATAGACTGCACATTCGCCCAAATAGTTCGTGCGAATGTGCAGGTTCGACCAAATCAACTGGTCGAACCAAGCCATACATAAAAACTATTCTACGTTCGTCAAAAATCCACTCCTTCGCACCTTTTGATTCTCCTTTGACCAAACACTTTTCTTCCTTCGCACCTTCGACAAATCACAAAACAAGTTTATTGAACAATCCGAAGCACTAGTCGCACAACTGCATCTACAATTTTTCTTCAAAAATCAGAAAAAATCCAAAAATATTGTCTTTTTGCAAACTTTTAGATTTTTAGGGGGAGAAAAACAGAAAAATACAAAAACATCAGAAAATTTCAAAAAAAAAAAATGAAAAAGAAAAAAAAACAGAGAAAAACCAAAAATCAAGTTTTCATTTGGTGAAAAAAGGGAAAATGATATTAACCCATCAGCTGGACTATCTGAATCCTTTAAAATTATAAAAGAATTGGAAACAATAAGTAGCCTCTACAATAATGTGTCATTAGGCTCAAAATCATATCCAAGTTCGGCACGATGATATAAACCTAAATCAACTGAAACGTGCGTGGATCAACGTGCGTTGGCCATTGGCATATGGTCTTGGTACCGAAATCTCGTTAGATAGAATGCCAAAACACGAGGTTTCATGGTCTTTAAGAGGTTGGTACATCCGGGGTGAACTGGACGTTTCTCAGAATAAAAGGAGTGGCTCATGTGTCGTACGTTGGGTTCGGAGCCTACAAATGAGACACCTCTATGTCGTTTCCTAGAAAAAGAAAAGAAAAAAAATAGAATAAATTCTGATCAGGAGACGTCTGGGAATCCTAAAAGAGCAAAAAGATTCTTAAATGCCAAAACCCTATTCTCAAAGAGAATTCCCTCAAAGGCATCAAATCTTATACCTAAAGCATCGTACCGACAAATCAATATACGGTATTTGACTTGAACCCTAGTCTGGATCTCACTTGTCTCTTTGCTGCAGCGTTCATGCAGACCTGATCACCACTGAGTCCATTCCTTGTAAATACGGATGACAACAGCATATTCACCAGTTACGAGGAAGCTTTGTGCATGCCTTGATACGGGAATGTGTCGCGTGGCGGGAAACACCTTGTATCAGTCTTAATATTACCTTAATATATCTAAAGTGTCTAACGATAAAACTTGATTTTGTGTTTAGGTGGACAACAATAATGGCAGTTGTTGTAGGATGCTTATTGGTAAAAAGAGTAATGTACTGAGAAAAACAAGGGTTACAATATAGTCCGTAAAACTGATATGATTCCCTAACTGATAAAACTCGCAAAAATATGATAGTGTACAGTTAGTTGATCTCCTATTTCTGTTTAATTTCTGTTTAGGTTTATCTTTTGTAAGGACAGAAAGGATTGAAGAAACCCCTTTTGCAAACCTTAGTCTAATTCATAACTTCTGCCAAATTATTCTAAGTATAGAACTATTGAAGAAAGAAGACACAAGTACTGAAGAAGATAGATCAGAAGTTTTGAAGTCAAACCAGACAAGTCTACTGAAGAACTACTGAAGATAAACTACTCATCAGTAGTTTGTCATTCATCAGCACTTGTACTAGAATCCTTCCACCGCCTTATGTTTCAGTAGTTTAATAGTTTATTATTACTTTATCATTTTGTACAAGTTCCAAGACTACAGCCTGTTGTAGTATTGCTTTTGTGTAAAGTTATGAACAAGTTGTATGTATCTGATGGTCTATAAATAGATGGGTTCATCCCACTTTTTTAGACATTGATTTTAATTGAAAACTGAAATCCTTCAAAAACTCTTACTTGTTATTTCCATTTCATTAACTGAGAATCTATCTGCTTATTTATTGTCATTCACATTCAATACTTAGATTCTCATTAAACTTGTCTCTAGTTTGCAAACATCCAGGGGGAGTAATAACTCCTGTTGATAAGTGATACTTTATATACTTATTCCGCTGTGCAAAACTGATCAAACTTGCAAAACACATAAGTGTTCATATGCAAGTAAACTGTCAAAGAGCATACTGATCCTACAATTGGTATCAGAGCGCTGGTTTATCTAATCATATATCAATCTAACACATTGAGAATCAGACACA
Organism: Ambrosia x helenae; assembly: GCA_030844895.1. Taxonomy (NCBI): domain Eukaryota; kingdom Viridiplantae; phylum Streptophyta; class Magnoliopsida; order Asterales; family Asteraceae; genus Ambrosia; species Ambrosia x helenae. The sequence goes on from CM061228.1 coordinate 43,553,827, forward strand.
GGCTCTTATTGATATTTAATGAAGGATTGAAAGTTCACTTTTTCAACATCCATCACTTTGAGAGATATTTGACAAATCAATACTCTTTAAAATGGATCCTCATAATATTGGTTCTGCCAATAAACCTGCTATGCTTGTTTGTTCAGAATATAACATATGGCAGAAAAGGATGGCACATACTTTGTCTCAGACCAACACTGGTTATTGGAAATCTATGATATATGGTCCTCAGAAACCAGTAAACATTAATCTTGAAACTAAAGTTGAAATACCAAAGGACCCAAAAGACTACACAGAAGAAGATTTCCTAAAACTTGAGCTTGATGCTAAAGCTTTCTCTATGTTGGCAATGGCACTCCCAAATGAAATCTACTCTGGACTTTTACAATATGAAAGTGCCAAAGAGCTTTGGGACTGTGACACCCCGCATTTTCAGGTTAATACTTTTACTGAACTCTAGTTAACTTACATGTTCATACATGGCTAGATACTTAACTAGGGTTAGTTAAGTAGGTTTAACATATGTTAGAAGATGTTAACATATGTTATAAGTAGTAAAATCCTTGTTAAACACACACATGAGTCCTGTATCCCAAATGTTGGTGAATTATGTGACATACATAGCAATAATATATACAATTGAATTATGGTGAACATGAAGTACGTGCTTATGTGAATTACATGTTTTTGTGAATGATCGCCTAACTGAAAGGTAATGCGTAGATTATGCAAATTACGTGCACAACATGAGTAATATGCTATGTAATAATAAAAACAATGGTTTTTATACAATTTAGAATGGTTAATAATATTGGGTCCGGTATTGGGCTAGAACATGGTTAACGGGTCAAGTTAATGGACTAGAAGGGCCCTAATACCAATTGCTTGGGGAACAAGCAAAGCCCTCTTATAATTAGGAGGCAAGAAAAAGATAAAACCCTACTTCTTCTTCTTGTTTGTGCCGTGCGAAACCCCCACCCCCCTTCTCTCTTGGCTTTCAAGCAATCAAGTAATCTTTCACCTAATCAAGCTAGTTCGGGTTTAATCTCAAGGCTCTAGGGAGTTTTAGCATTGCAAGGTATACATCCTTATGATTTTTGATGAATTATAATACTTGAAAAACCTTAAAAACTCTAAAAATAATATATGTAGAATCGCATGTATGTATGTGTAGGAGTTCTTGGATGTTCTTGATGATTTGATGATGATTGTTATTAGTAGCCATGATTAGGGTTTTCACATGATAACATATGTGTTTTGCTATGATTAATATGGTGTTTAATCAGTACTATAGGTGTTATACATGTATTAGGGATGTTCATGAAAAATTAGGGTTTGTAGATTACTTGGGATGCAAGTTTAAGATTCTGGCAGATTCGGTTGAACGTTTTGTAGGGGCTGTAATGGGTTGGTAAATTGATTGTTTTGATGATTTCTTTGCATGATTGTAATGTAAAAGGTCTTAGCTTTTCATAATGGGCAAAACCATCAGATTTGGACATCGTTTGAGTCGTTTTTGGAATTTTAATTGATTAGAGGTCATATCAGATTTTCGGATTTGTAAATTGGGTTAACTTTAAATGGTCATAACTTGAGATTTACAAGGAGTTAGGTTATGAAATTTTTACAGAAGGTCAATATTGGAAAAATAGAGCTTTTCCAAGTGGATTCATCCGGTTTGGATGAATACACAATCTTTTAGAAGTTTTCTACTAAACTGACCTGTTAAGGAAATTTTCTGGACATAGTTGTGTTGTACGAATTTTCATAATTTTTGTGTTTGGAATTAAGACAAAACAAAAATAGGTATTGTCAAGTGAATCCCAACTAAAATTTAGTAAACATTTGGGACTCTAATTCATTCGTTAAGTATTTTAAATAAATTGTTTTTCACAGCGCACAATCTGTCCTAAAAACGCAGATTGTGTACGGGGTCTTTATGTGACTATTTGGAGTTTTATGTGGTATGTAATTGACATGTACTTGTGTGAAAACTTGTATGAGATGTAATTGATGTATTAAACTGATAATAATCACTATGATCACCAACGGGATACGTAGGACATACTTGAGCATGTAGAGTCATTAGGTGTCACTACACGGTTTTGAACATTTAAAGGTCTCGGATAAACGAGTTATATGGTGTGTTGGTTATGCACATATACTCACCTAGTGACACTTGTAATAGGGAGTCGGTAGCTCGTTACTGTTTGAGGGATTTGGATCATTCACGTGCAACCTAAGGTGAGTTTCACTACTCTTTTTCTCAAAAGCATGCGTCTCAGGTATGAGACACTTTACTTAACATTTTCTAGTCCGGTTTGGGACTACTTACACATCCCGGGTTGGGATGCCATAGATCCTTGTGATGGTCGGATTACTTTGCTAGTTCGCAATTGTGTCCTTGATAAACTAAACCATCTCTATCATCTGTAAGTCCTGACGTACCGAATGAGTTGCCAGGGTTGGCAAGCGGGTTATTAGTTGATAGCGCTATTAGGTCCTACAAACCTCACACCGGCTCGGGGAGCGCGGGGGTGAACTATAACTTAACGAAACTTTATCATTGTGGATAGACAATGATGTCAGGCATGCGGCACACTTATGTGGCTACAAGTACATAGCAGTTCGGTATATTCGGTTAGTTATCATGAATGGGTTAGCTACCCTTGACATGCGATGAACTAGTGGTTACACGGTGCGGGGCACCAACACAACTTACTTACTTACGTGGTTTTGGAAACCAGCGCATTTGCATATTAAATTACTTTACTTTGTGAACTCACCAGCTTTATGTTGACACACAATTTACATGCTTTTGCAGGTAGTTAGCTTCCGGTGCCAGGATTAGAAAGCACTGTACACTTCACTGCATTTGGGCTCTCGGGCATACACATAAATTATATATTATGCTTTCGTATGGTTTTAATTTGGGCGCATTATTTTGCGCATAGTTTTTAAAAAGGTTTAAATTTGGTTTACGCTTCCGCAGCTTAACTAAACTTGGTTTTTGAAAACGAACTAAATGGTTTGGCCATTTAGAGTTCGTTCCTGTGACTTATGGCTATGGGATCCTGGTTTGTCATGCGCCTCGCGGTATAAACCCCGCAGTGGAAATTTGAGGGTGTGACAGATTGGTATCAGAGCCATTGGTTATAGTGAACTAGGACTGCATGTTGAGTCTAGTCTATAATCATCATAGCATAAGTACACTCACAACTTAAGTGCACAACTAGCTATTAGCTACATATATCTACAACATATGATTTCAGGAGATATGTTATCTTCTAGTTCTAGACTTAATTCTTAACACGTCAATGGTGGGAACCTAGGGTTACACCAGGTGGCGCAATACTGGGAGTAATATCCTAATTAACCTCATGGACGAGGAGACAACTATAGTACAAGGGAGGGAGCCCTTGCGAGCGTTGTGGAGCACGTACACAGGAACCTGCACGATGCGCATGACGTGGTACCATTAAATCAACTATGAAGGAATTCGAATACTGAGACTTATCCTATTTCACTGAGCAAGGAGACAATTAGATTCCGTTCCTTGTTACTTGATCTTTCTTACTCCCATTCGAAACTCAGACGGGACTAGGTTACGCATATAGAACTTATTTCCTACTTTAGTACCTTACGCCTAGTATGAGCGGGCGGACGTATGACTGCATATCCCTGTTACTCATAAGTATATGGTAGATTCATGGGAAGACATTAGATCGGGACTTGTTACACACACTCTTGGGGAGTTACGTAAAGCCTGCGATGTAATGCAACATCACAAGGGAGGATGAAACCTACTAATGGCTGATGGCCACGATTGGAGGAACGAGTGGTACAGCTTACCACTAAACTGGTTCACATAGGACTAGAGAAGGAGATTATACGTGATGAGAACCATAACACTGACATCGCAAAAGAGGAAGGATAAGAGATGGAAGGGGAACCTGAGCAGGACGAGCACATGGAAAGTGAGGATGAAGGCTCTACTATCTAGACAGAGCATGGTGACGATTGGCTCTTACCTTTTCTTACCTATCTTTTCTTTCATTTCCCTTTGCTAACTTAGATAAGACTGAGTTCTTATGATCAACGATAGGGTGGTTGAGGCCCTCGCATCTTTCCAAGCTAGTAAAGATCTATTTTGCTAAATCATTCTTTTCCCCTGACTTCCACATTTGAACTTTCTTATACCTTGAACGCACATCGTATTTTCAAGCCTTTTATTGGTTGTAAACCTCGATAACTCCAACGGAACTGAAGGAGACCGTCTGATTGCTTCGATGGTATAAGTCTTTACCATGTGCATTTGCCCCAGGCAGGATGGGGTAATGTATGCTACATGCACACTCGATGAGTTACAAATACTTGGATGGAGAACGTAACACCTTGTGGTGAAATCTAGAAATTTTGTTATATAAGGACGGATGGGTCTGAGATCGGCGCCTACACTACCAAGCTACAGGAGATAGCCACTATAGGCTCAAATCTATTTAACCTACCTTACAAATACCGAAAGGGTGGGCCCCTCAGATTCGTGGCTTGGCCACTGCAGCTCACCTACAAATCTTTCACTTGACTCGCAAACTCACAGATGAGACTGCCGATCATGGTACTTTTCTGAAGCATGGTGTTTCATTTTCTACTATTGGTGATAGCAAGAGAACGTGGGATAGTGTGAGGTATAAGTCCTGCAACAACAACAACCGTAACGGTAGCAACAACAACGGGGCTTGGGGAAGAGCATTTGTGATTGGCCTGGGGAAAGCTAGGACTGATAACAATGTCGTGATGGGTATGTGCTCCTTGAACGACACTCTTGCTTCTATTTTATATGATACTGGTGCGGACTATAGTTTTGTTTCATCAAAACTTAGTAAACAATTAGGGATGGTTCCTACTCTTCGAGATACCCCATACTCGATTTTAGGCTGATAGGAAGCCTGTCGAGGTAACCCATATACATCGTGACTATAAGCTCGAGTTGAATGGGCAATTATTTGCCATCAACCTCTTACCTATCACCCTAGGTAGCTTTGATCTCGTGGTTGGCATGGACTGGTTGTCCAAGCAACACGCTGAAATTCTCTGTCAGGAGAAGATTGTTCGTATTCCCCCTCCCAAGTGGAGAACTTTTATCTATACAGGGTGATCGTGGTGGTGCCATGGTAGGCATCATCTCCTATCTGAAGGCCCAAAAGTGTATTCGTAAGGGCTGTCCAGCCATTTTGGCTAACATATCAAGTACTCGAGCTAGAACTGAAATCAAGATTGAGGACATCCCAGTGGTCCGAGATTTCCCAGATGTCTTCCTAGAGGAATTACCTGGACTTCCACCCGTTCGTCAAGTGGAGTTCCAGATTGACCTTGCACCTGGAGCAGCGCCAGTTGCATGCGCACCATACCGTTTAGCACCAGGTGAACTTCAAGAACTATCTACCCAACTCCAAGAGCTATTGGATAGGGGTTTCATTAGACCTAGTTCTTCGCCATGGGGAGCTCCAGTTCTGTTTGTTAAGAAGAAAGACGGGAGCTTTCGCATGTGCATAGATTATCGGGAGTTGAACAATGTGACGATTAAGAATCGTTACCCTTTTGCCTCGTATTGATGACTTGGTTGACCAACTGCAAGGGTCGAGCTTCTACTCTAAGATTTACTTGAGGTCAGGATACCATCTACTGAGAGTCCGAGAAGAGGATGTGGCAAAGACGGCGTTTCGAACTCGTTATGGACATTATGAGTTTTTGGTAATGCCATGTGGGCTAACTAATGCACCGGCTGTGTTCATGGATCTAATGAACCGTGTGTGCAAGCCCTACTTGGACAAATTCGTCATAGTGTTCATAGATGACATATTGATTTACTCCAAGAGCAGGGAGGAGCACGAGCAGCACCTGCGGCTAATCTTGGAACTACTGAGGAATGAGCAGCTGTATGCAAAGTTTACCAAATGTGACTTCTGGATTCGAGAAGTCCAATTCCTTGGGCATGTGGTCAACGAGGCATGAATACATGTGGACCCAGCCAAGATTGATGCTATCAAAAGTGGGAGGCTCCTAGGACCCCTACTGAAGTGCGCCAATTTCTTGGTCTCGCTGGTTATTATCGCAGATTTATTAAGGGATTTTCTAAGATCGCTCAACCTTTCACCGCCCTAACGCAGAAAGGTATTACGTATAAGTGGGGAGATGCCCAAGAATCCGCCTTTCAGCTACTAAAGTCCAAACTTTGCAGCGCACCGATATTATCGTTGCCTGAGGGTACAGAGGACTTTGTAGTATATTGTGATGCGTCTATCCAAGGTTTAGGGTGCGTACTGATGCAACGTGATAAGGTAATTGCATATGCATCGCGGCAACTGAAGGTCCATGAGAAGAATTACCCCACTCATGATTTGAAACTGGGAGCGGTGGTTTTCGCTCTCAAAATCGGGAGACACTACCTCTATGGAACAAAGTGCACAATTTTCACTGATCACAAGAGCCTTCAGCATATATTCGATCAGAAAGTGCTGAACATACGACAACGTCGCTGGGTTGAACTTTTGAACGATTATGACTGTGCCATCAGGTATCATCCAGGGAAAGCTAACGTAGTAGCTGATGCCCTCAGTCGAAAGGAAACGAAACCCAAAAGAGCGCGAGCCTTACAACTCACCATTCATTCTAATCTTCCTGATAAGATACGTGAAGCACAGGGTGAGTCATTGAAGGAAGAAAACATCGGGCTTGAGACCCTACATGGTGCTGATAAGAACTTGGAACTGAGAACAGACGGTCTGCAGTACTTCATGAATTGAGTCTGGATACCACGATTTGGGGATCTCAGACAACTGGTGCTCGATGAAGCACATACCTCTCGCTATTCGGTACATCCTGGTTCGGACAAGATGTACCAAGATCTTAAGACTCTATACTTGTGGCCAAACATGAAAGCTGAGATAGCCACTTATGTTAGTAAGTGCTTGACTTGTGCGAAGGTTAAGATTGAATATCAAAAACCTTCAGGCTTACTCCAACAACCAGAGATTCCGATGTGGAAATGGGATGGAATTTCCATGGACTTCATTACAAAGCTTCCTAGAACAACAACGGGCCATAACATGATTTGGGTTATCGTGGACCGTTTAACCAAATCGGCCCACTTCCTGGCAATAAAAGAAACAGATTCGTTAGAGAAGCTGGCGAACCTATACATCAAGGAGATAGTCTCTAGGCATGGGGTGCCTACTTCCATTATATCTGATCGCGATGGGCGATTCACTTCTCGTTTCTGGACTACTCTCCAAGATGCTCTAGGAACTCGTCTTGATATGAGCACAACCTATCACCCACAGACGGATGGACAAAGTGAACGTACCATCCAAACATTAGAGGATCTGCTACGAGCGTGCGTGGTGGACTTTGGTAATAACTGGGATAAGCACTTGCCCTTAATCGAATTCTCTTATAACAACAGTTACCACACTTCGATACAGTGTGCGCCTTTTGAGGCACTTTACGGGCGCAAGTGTAGGTCTCCCATCTGTTGGACTGAGGTTGGGGATAGCCAACTAACAGGTCCCGAAACTCGTGCACGAAACTTCTGAGAAGATAGTGCAAATTAGAAACCGGATGGCTGCTGCTCGGGATCGACAGAAAAGTTATGCTGACAAACGTAGAAAACCTTTGGAGTTCCAGGTTGGGGACAAGGTTTTGTTAATGGTGTCACCTTGGAAAGGAGTGATACGCTTTGGGAAACGAGGGAAGTTAAATCCCCGATACGTCGGACCTTTCGAGATTGTTAAAAGGATTGGTCCAATAGCTTACCAGCTAAATCTACCGGATGAACTCAGTGGAGTACATAATGTATTCCACGTCTCAAACTTGAAGAAATGCTTATCAGATACGACACTGGTAGTGCCACTGGAGGAGATCCAGGTGGACGATCAGCTACGGTTCGTGGAAGAACCAGTGGAGATTCTTGAGCAGGGCGTCAAGAAACTCAGACAAAGCACTATACCTATTGTTAAGGTACGGTGGAATTCCCGTCTAGGACCGGAATACACGTGGGAGGGCAGAGATCAGATGCGGCTCAAATACCCACACCTCTTTACTGAACCTGAAATCGTATATAGATAAAACGCGGAACATAAAGCAGCTCTTTCAAAGTGAATTTCGGGGCGAAATTCCTTTCAACTTGGGGATGATGTGACATCCGGGAACCAAGCACACATTTTTATAGCTGGCTTTATTGTTTACTTGCTGAATTTCGGGACGAAATTCTTTTCAACTTGGGGATGATGTGACACCCCGCATTTTCAGGTTAATACTTTTACTGAACTCTAGTTAACTTACATGTTCATACATGGCTAGATACTTAACTAGGGTTAGTTAAGTAGGTTTAACATATGTTAGAAGATGTTAACATATGTTATAAGTAGTAAAATCCTTGTTAAATACACACATGAGTCCTGTATCCCAAACGTTTGTGAATTATGTGACATACATAGCAATAATATATACAATTGAATTATGGTGAACATGAAGTACGTGCTTATGTGAATTACATGTTTTTGTGAATGATCGCCTAACTGAAAGGTAATGCGTAGATTATGCAAATTACGTGCACAACATGAGTAATATGCTATGTAATAATAAAAACAATGGTTTTTATACAATTTAGAATGGTTAATAATATTGGGTCCGGTATTGGGCTAGAACATGGTTAACGGGTCAAGTTAATGGACTAGAAGGGCCCTAATACCAATTGCTTGGGGAACAAGCAAAGCCCTCTTATAATTAGGAGGCAAGAAAAAGATAAAACCCTACTTCTTCTTCTTGTTTGTGCCGTGCGAAACCCCCACCCCCTTCTCTCTTGGCTTTCAAGCAATCAAGTAATCTTTCACCTAATCAAGCTAGTTCGGGTTTAATCTCAAGGCTCTAGGGAGTTTTAGCATTGCAAGGTATACATCCTTATGATTTTTGATGAATTATAATACTTGAAAAACCTTAAAAACTCTAAAAATAATATATGTAGAATCGCATGTATGTATGTGTAGGAGTTCTTGGATGTTCTTGATGATTTGATGATGATTGTTATTAGTAGCCATGATTAGGGTTTTCACATGATAACATATGTGTTTTGCTATGATTAATATGGTGTTTAATCAGTACTATAGGTGTTATACATGTATTAGGGATGTTCATGAAAAATTAGGGTTTGTAGATTACTTGGGATGCAAGTTTAAGATTCTGGCAGATTCGGTTGAACGTTTTGTAGGGGCTGTAATGGGTTGGTAAATTGATTGTTTTGATGATTTCTTTGCATGATTGTAATGTAAAAGGTCTTAGCTTTTCATAATGGGCAAAACCATCAGATTTGGACATCGTTTGAGTCATTTTTGGAATTTTAATTGATTAGAGGTCATATCAGATTTTCGGATTTGTAAATTGGGTTAACTTTAAATGGTCATAACTTGAGATTTACAAGGAGTTAGGTTATGAAATTTTTACAGAAGGTCAATATTGGAAAAATAGAGCTTTTCCAAGTGGATTCATCCCGTTTGGATGAATACACAATCTTTGAGAATTTTTCTACTAAACTGACCTGTTGAGGAAATTTTCTGGACATAGCTGTGTTGTACGAATTTTCATAATTTTTGTGTTTGGAATTAAGACAAAACAAAAATAGGTATTGTCAAGTGAATCCCAAATAAAATTCAGTAAAAATTTGGGACTCTAATTCATTCGTTAAGTATTTTAAATAAATTGTTTTTCACAGCGCACAATCTGTCCTAAAAACGCAGATTGTGTACGGGGTCTTTATGTGACTATTTGGAGTTTTATGTGGTATGTAATTGACATGTACTTGTGTGAAAACTTGTATGAGATGTAATTGATGTATTAAACTGATAATAATCACTATGATCACCAACGGGATACGTAGGACATACTTGAGCATGTAGAGTCATTAGGTGTCACTACACGGTTTTGAACATTTAAAGGTCTCGGATAAACGAGTTATATGGTGTGTTGGTTATGCACATATACTCACCTAGTGACACTTGTAATAGGGAGTCGGTAGCTCGTTACTGTTTGAGGGATTTGGATCATTCACGTGCAACCTAAGGTGAGTTTCACTACTCTTTTTCTCAAAAGCATGCGTCTCAGGTATGAGACACTTTACTTAACATTTTCTAGTCCGGTTTGGGACTACTTACACATCCCGGGTTGGGATGCCATAGATCCTTGTGAGGGTCGGATTACTTTGCTAGTTCGCAATTGTGTCCTTGATAAACTAAACCATTCTCTATCATCTGTAAGTCCTCACGTACCGAATGAGTTGCCAGGGTTGGCAAGCGGGTTATTAGTTGATAGCGCTATTAGGTCTTACAAACCTCACACCGGCTCGGGGAGCGCGGGGGTGAACTATAACTTAACGAAACTTTATCATTGTGGATAGACAATGATGTCAGGCATGCGGCACACTTATGTGGCTACAAGTACATAGCAGTTCGGTATATTCGGTTAGTTATCATGAATGGGTTAGCTACCCTTGACATGCGATGAACTAGTGGTTACACGGTGCGGGGCACCAACACAACTTACTTACTTACGTGGTTTTGGAAACCAGCGCATTTGCATATTAAATTACTTTACTTTGTGAACTCACCAGCTTTATGTTGACACACAATTTACATGCTTTTGCAGGTAGTTAGCTTCCGGTGCCAGGATTAGAAAGCACTGTACACTTCACTGCATTTGGGCTCTCGGGCATACACATAAATTATATATTATGCTTTCGTATGGTTTTAATTTGGGCGCATTATTTTGCGCATAGTTTTTAAAAAGGTTTAAATTTGGTTTACGCTTCCGCAGCTTAACTAAACTTGGTTTTTGAAAACAAACTAAATGGTTTGGCCATTTAGAGTTCGTTCCTGTGACTTATGGCTATGGGATCCTGGTTTGTCATGCGCCTCGCGGTATAAACCCCGCAGTGGAAATTTGAGGGTGTGACAGATTGGTATCAGAGCCATTGGTTATAGTGAACTAGGACTGCATGTTGAGTCTAGTCTATAATCATCATAGCATAAGTACACTCACAACTTAAGTGCACAACTAGCTATTAGCTACATATATCTACAACATATGATTTCAGGAGATATGTTATCTTCTAGTTCTAGACTTAATTCTTAACACGTCAATGGTGGGAACCTAGGGTTACACCAGGTGGCGCAATACTGGGAGTAATATCCTAATTAACCTCATGGACGAGGAGACAACTATAGTACAAGGGAGGGAGCCCTTGCGAGCGTTGTGGAGCACGTACACAGGAACCTGCACGATGCGCATGACGTGGTACCATTAAATCAACTATGAAGGAATTCGAATACTGAGACTTATCCTATTTCACTGAGCAAGGAGACAATTAGATTCCGTTCCTTGTTACTTGATCTTTCTTACTCCCATTCGAAACTCAGACGGGACTAGGTTACGCATATAGAACTTATTTCCTACTTTAGTACCTTACGCCTAGTATGAGCGGGCGGACGTATGACTGCATATCCCTGTTACTCATAAGTATATGGTAGATTCATGGGAACACATTAGATCGGGACTTGTTACACACACTCTTGGGGAGTTACGTAAAGCCTGCGATGTAATGCAACATCACAAGGGAGGATGAAACCTACTAATGGCTGATGGCCACGATTGGAGGAACGAGTGGTACAGCTTACCACTAAACTGGTTCACATAGGACTAGAGAAGGAGATTGTACGTGATGAGAACCATAACACTGACATCGCAAAAGAGGAAGGATAAGAGATGGAAGGGGAACCTGAGCAGGACGAGCACATGGAAAGTGAGGATGAAGGCTCTACTATCTAGACAGAGCATGGTGACGATTGGCTCTTACCTTTTCTTACCTATCTTTTCTTTCATTTCCCTTTGCTAACTTAGATAAGACTGAGTTCTTATGATCAACGATAGGGTGGTTGAGGCCCTCGCATCTTTCCAAGCTAGTAAAGATCTATTTTGCTAAATCATTCTTTTCCCCTGACTTCCACATTTGAACTTTCTTATACCTTGAACGCACATCGTATTTTCAAGCCTTTTATTGGTTGTAAACCTCGATAACTCCAACGGAACTGAAGGAGACCGTCTGATTGCTTCGATGGTATAAGTCTTTACCATGTGCATTTGCCCCAGGCAGGATGGGGTAATGTATGCTACATGCACACTCGATGAGTTACAAATACTTGGATGGAGAACGTAACACCTTGTGGTGAAATCTAGAAATTTTGTTATATAAGGACGGATGGGTCTGAGATCGGCGCCTACACTACCAAGCTACAGGAGATAGCCACTATAGGCTCAAATCTATTTAACCTACCTTACAAATACCGAAAGGGTGGGCCCCTCAGATTCGTGGCTTGGCCACTGCAGCTCACCTACAAATCTTTCACTTGACTCGCAAACTCACAGATGAGACTGCCGATCATGGTACTTTTCTGAAGCATGGTGTTTCATTTTCTACTATTGGTGATAGCAAGAGAACGTGGGATAGTGTGAGGTATAAGTCCTGCAACAACAACAACCGTAACGGTAGCAACAACAACGGGGCTTGGGGAAGAGCATTTGTGATTGGCCTGGGGAAAGCTAGGACTGATAACAATGTCGTGATGGGTATGTGCTCCTTGAACGACACTCTTGCTTCTATTTTATATGATACTGGTGCGGACTATAGTTTTGTTTCATCAAAACTTAGTAAACAATTAGGGATGGTTCCTACTCTTCGAGATACCCCATACTCGATTTTAGGCTGATAGGAAGCCTGTCGAGGTAACCCATATACATCGTGACTATAAGCTCGAGTTGAATGGGCAATTATTTGCCATCAACCTCTTACCTATCACCCTAGGTAGCTTTGATCTCGTGGTTGGCATGGACTGGTTGTCCAAGCAACACGCTGAAATTCTCTGTCAGGAGAAGATTGTTCGTATTCCCCTCCCAAGTGGAGAACTTTTATCTATACAGGGTGATCGTGGTGGTGCCATGGTAGGCATCATCTCCTATCTGAAGGCCCAAAAGTGTATTCGTAAGGGCTGTCCAGCCATTTTGGCTAACATATCAAGTACTCGAGCTAGAACTGAAATCAAGATTGAGGACATCCCAGTGGTCCGAGATTTCCCAGATGTCTTCCTAGAGGAATTACCTGGACTTCCACCCGTTCGTCAAGTGGAGTTCCAGATTGACCTTGCACCTGGAGCAGCGCCAGTTGCATGCGCACCATACCGTTTAGCACCAGGTGAACTTCAAGAACTATCTACCCAACTCCAAGAGCTATTGGATAGGGGTTTCATTAGACCTAGTTCTTCGCCATGGGGAGCTCCAGTTCTGTTTGTTAAGAAGAAAGACGGGAGCTTTCGCATGTGCATAGATTATCGGGAGTTGAACAATGTGACGATTAAGAATCGTTACCCTTTTGCCTCGTATTGATGACTTGGTTGACCAACTGCAAGGGTCGAGCTTCTACTCTAAGATTGACTTGAGGTCAGGATACCATCTACTGAGAGTCCGAGAAGAGGATGTGGCAAAGACGGCGTTTCGAACTCGTTATGGACATTATGAGTTTTTGGTAATGCCATGTGGGCTAACTAATGCACCGGCTGTGTTCATGGATCTAATGAACCGTGTGTGCAAGCCCTACTTGGACAAATTCGTCATAGTGTTCATAGATGACATATTGATTTACTCCAAGAGCAGGAAGGAGCACGAGCAGCACCTGCGGCTAATCTTGGAACTACTGAGGAATGAGCAGCTGTATGCAAAGTTTACCAAATGTGACTTCTGGATTCGAGAAGTCCAATTCCTTGGGCATGTGGTCAACGAGGCAGGAATACATGTGGACCCAGCCAAGATTGACGCTATCAAAAGTGGGAGGCTCCTAGGACCCCTACTGAAGTGCGCCAATTTCTTGGTCTCGCTGGTTATTATCGCAGATTTATTAAGGGATTTTCTAAGATCGCTCAACCTCTCACCGCCCTAACGCAGAAAGGTATTACGTATAAGTGGGGAGATGCCCAAGAATCCGCCTTTCAGCTACTAAAGTCCAAACTTTGCAGCGCACCGATATTATCGTTGCCTGAGGGTACAGAGGACTTGTAGTATATTGTGATGCGTCTATCCAAGGTTTAGGGTGCGTACTGATGCAACGTGATAAGGTAATTGCATATGCATCGCGGCAACTGAAGGTCCATGAGAAGAATTACCCCACTCATGATTTGAAACTGGGAGCGGTGGTTTTCGCTCTCAAAATCGGGAGACACTACCTCTATGGAACAAAGTGCACAATTTTCACTGATCACAAGAGCCTTCAGCATATATTCGATCAGAAAGTGCTGAACATACGACAACGTCGCTGGGTTGAACTTTTGAACGATTATGACTGTGCCATCAGGTATCATCCAGGGAAAGCTAACGTAGTAGCTGATGCCCTCAGTCGAAAGGAAACGAAACCCAAAAGAGCGCGATCCTTACAACTCACCATTCATTCTAATCTTCCTGATAAGATACGTGAAGCACAGGGTAAGTCATTGAAGGAAGAAAACATCGGGCTTGAGACCCTACATGGTGCTGATAAGCACTTGGAACTGAGAACAGACGGTCTGCAGTACTTCATGAATCGAGTCTGGATACCACGATTTGGGGATCTCAGACAACTGGTGCTCGATGAAGCACACACCTCTCGCTATTCGGTACATCCTGGTTCGGACAAGATGTACCAAGATCTTAAGACTCTATACTTGTGGCCAAACATGAAAGCCGAGATAGCCACTTATGTTAGTAAGTGCTTGACTTGTGCGAAGGTTAAGATTGAATATCAAAAACCTTCAGGCTTACTCCAACAACCAGAGATTCCGATGTGGAAATGGGATGGAATTTCCATGGACTTCATTACAAAGCTTCCTAGAACAACAACGGGCCATAACATGATTTGGGTTATCGTGGACCGTTTAACCAAATCGGCCCACTTCCTGGCAATAAAAGAAACGGATTCGTTAGAGAAGCTGGCGAACCTATACATCAAGGAGATAGTCTCTAGGCATGGGGTGCCTACTTCCATTATATCTGATCGCGATGGGCGATTCACTTCTCGTTTCTGGACTACTCTCCAAGATGCTCTAGGAACTCGTCTTGATATGAGCACAACCTATCACCCACAGACGGATGGACAAAGTGAACGTACCATCCAAACATTAGAGGATCTGCTACGAGCGTGCGTGGTGGACTTTGGTAATAACTGGGATAAGCACTTGCCCTTAATCGAATTCTCTTATAACAACAGTTACCACACTTCGATACAGTGTGCGCCTTTTGAGGCACTTTACGGGTGCAAGTGTAGGTCTCCCATCTGTTGGACTGAGGTTGGGGATAGCCAACTAACAGGTCCCGAAACTCGTGCACGAAACTTCTGAGAAGATAGTGCAAATTAGAAACCGGATGGCTGCTGCTCGGGATCGACAGAAAAGTTATGCTGACAAACGTAGAAAACCTTTGGAGTTCCAGGTTGGGGACAAGGTTTTGTTAAAGGTGTCACCTTGGAAAGGAGTGATACGCTTTGGGAAACGAGGGAAGTTAAATCCCCGATACGTCGGACCTTTCGAGATTGTTAAAAGGATTGGTCCAATAGCTTACCAGCTAAATCTACGGATGAACTCAGTGGAGTACATAATGTATTCCACGTCTCAAACTTGAAGAAATGCTTATCAGATACGACACTGGTAGTGCCACTGGAGGAGATCCAGGTGGACGATCAGCTACGGTTCGTGGAAGAACCAGTGGAGATTCTTGAGCAGGGCGTCAAGAAACTTAGACAAAGCACTATACCTATTGTTAAGGTACGGTGGAATTCCCGTCTAGGACCGGAATACACGTGGGAGCGCAGAGATCAGATGCGGCTCAAATACCCACACCTCTTTACTGAACCTGAAATCGTACATAGATAAAACGCGGAACATAAAGCAGCTCTTTCAAAGTGAATTTCGGGGCGAAATTCCTTTCAACTTGGGGATGATGTGACATCCGGGAACCAAGCACACATTTTTATAGCTGGCTTTATTGTTTACTTGCTGAATTTCGGGACGAAATTCTTTTCAACTTGAGGATGATGTGACACCCCGCATTTTCAGGTAAATACTTTTACTGAACTCTAGTTAACTTACATGTTCATACATGGCTAGATACTTAACTAGGGTTAGTTAAGTAGGTTTAACATATGTTAGAAGATGTTAACATATGTTATAAGTAGTAAAATCCTTGTTAAACACACACATGAGTCCTGTATCCCAAACGTTGGTGAATTATGTGACATACATAGCAATAATATATACAATTGAATTATGGTGAACATGAAGTACGTGCTTATGTGAATTACATGTTTTTGTGAATGATCGCCTAACTGAAAGGTAATGCGTAGATTATGCAAATTACGTGCACAACATGAGTAATATGCTATGTAATAATAAAAACAATGGTTTTTATACAATTTAGAATGGTTAATAATATTGGGTCCGGTATTGGGCTAGAACATGGTTAACGGGTCAAGTTAATGGACTAGAAGGGCCCTAATACCAATTGCTTGGGGAACAAGCAAAGCCCTCTTATAATTAGGAGGCAAGAAAAAGATAAAACCCTACTTCTTCTTCTTGTTTGTGCCGTGCGAAACCCCCACCCCCCTTCTCTCTTGGCTTTCAAGCAATCAAGTAATCTTTCACCTAATCAAGCTAGTTCGGGTTTAATCTCAAGGCTCTAGGGAGTTTTAGCATTGCAAGGTATACATCCTTATGATTTTTGATGAATTATAATACTTGAAAAACCTTAAAAACTCTAAAAATAATATATGTAGAATCGCATGTATGTATGTGTAGGAGTTCTTGGATGTTCTTGATGATTTGATGATGATTGTTATTAGTAGCCATGATTAGGGTTTTCACATGATAACATATGTGTTTTGCTATGATTAATATGGTGTTTAATCAGTACTATAGGTGTTATACATGTATTAGGGATGTTCATGAAAAATTAGGGTTTGTAGATTACTTGGGATGCAAGTTTAAGATTCTGGCAGATTCGGTTGAACGTTTTGTAGGGGCTGTAATGGGTTGGTAAATTGATTGTTTTGATGATTTCTTTGCATGATTGTAATGTAAAAGGTCTTAGCTTTTCATAATGGGCAAAACCATCAGATTTGGACATCGTTTGAGTCGTTTTTGGAATTTTAATTGATTAGAGGTCATATCAGATTTTCGGATTTGTAAATTGGGTTAACTTTAAATAGTCATAACTTGAGATTTACAAGGAGTTAGGTTATGAAATTTTTACAGAAGGTCAATATTGGAAAAATAGAGCTTTTCCAAGTGGATTCATCCGTTTGGATGAATACACAATCTTTGAGAATTTTTCTACTAAACTGACCTGTTAGGAAATTTTCTGGACATAGCTGTGTTGTACGAATTTTCATAATTTTTGTGTTTGGAATTAAGACAAAACAAAAATAGGTATTGTCAAGTGAATCCGAAATAAAATTTAGTAAACATTTGGGACTCTAATTCATTCGTTAAGTATTTTAAATAAATTGTTTTTCACAGCGCACAATCTGTCCTAAAAACGCAGATTGTGTACGGGGTCTTTATGTGACTATTTGGAGTTTTATGTGGTATGTAATTGACATGTACTTGTGTGAAAACTTGTATGAGATGTAATTGATGTATTAAACTGATAATAATCACTATGATCACCAACGGGATACGTAGGACATACTTGAGCATGTAGAGTCATTAGGTGTCACTACACGGTTTTGAACATTTAAAGGTCTCGGATAAACGAGTTATATGGTGTGTTGGTTATGCACATATACTCACCTAGTGACACTTGTAATAGGGAGTCGGTAGCTCGTTACTGTTTGAGGGATTTGGATCATTCACGTGCAACCTAAGGTGAGTTTCACTACTCTTTTTCTCAAAAGCATGCGTCTCAGGTATGAGACACTTTACTTAACATTTTCTAGTCCGGTTTGGGACTACTTACACATCCCGGGTTGGGATGCCATAGATCCTTGTGAGGGTCGGATTACTTTGCTAGTTCGCAATTGTGTCCCTGATAAACTAAACCATCTCTATCATCTGTAAGTCCTGACGTACCGAATGAGTTGCCAGGGTTGGCAAGCGGGTTATTAGTTGATAGCGCTATTAGGTCCTACAAACCTCACACCGGCTCGGGGAGCGCGGGGGTGAACTATAACTTAACGAAACTTTATCATTGTGGATAGACAATGATGTCAGGCATGCGGCACACTTATGTGGCTACAAGTACATAGCAGTTCGGTATATTCGGTTAGTTATCATGAATGGGTTAGCTACCCTTGACATGCGATGAACTAGTGGTTACACGGTGCGGGGCACCAACACAACTTACTTACTTACGTGGTTTTGGAAACCAGCGCATTTGCATATTAAATTACTTTACTTTGTGAACTCACCAGCTTTATGTTGACACACGATTTACATGCTTTTGCAGGTAGTTAGCTTCCGGTGCCAGGATTAGAAAGCACTGTACACTTCACTGCATTTGGGCTCTCGGGCATACACATAAATTATATATTATGCTTTCGTATGGTTTTAATTTGGGCGCATTGTTTTGCGCATAGTTTTTAAAAAGTTTTAAATTTGGTTTACGCTTCCGCAGCTTAACTAAACTTGGTTTTTGAAAACGAACTAAATGGTTTGGGCATTTAGAGTTTGTTCCTGTGACTTATGGCTATGGGATCCTGGTTTATCATGCGTCTCGCGGTATAAACCCCGCAGTGGAAATTTGAGGGTGTGACAGGGACTGCCTAAAAGAACAGTTTGGAGGAACTGAAGAGGTGATTGCCGACACTAGAGAAATCCTGGCTCAACAATATGAAACACTTACTGACATTAATGGGGAAACTTTAACACAACAATTTGAAAGATTTTCCTCATTAATATCTGAGTTGAAATTAAATGGTCAGACCTATACAAATGTATCTATGCTTCATAGATTTTTAAGGTCTTTACTAGAAAAATGGGAAACTTACTCTATAGTTCTCAGATCTTCACCAGACTTTAACTCCCTCACTCTTACAAAATTACATGGGAGATTGCTAACTTTTGAAAGAGAAATTGATCAAAAGAAAAAAGTTGCAAAGTTCTGGTAAAACAGCTGATGACGATGTACCTGGTAGTACAGCACTTTTAGGACAAGACTCACCTACTTGTTCAAATAGTTTTGGATCTTTTGATCACATTGACATAACTGTTGGGATCTCATCAGAAAGATCATTCCCAGGTTATGACAATGATGAATATAGTCAAACTGCTGATAACATGGGTTTTATCATGGATGATTTGAAAAACTTCAGCAGTGATGACTTAGAAGAAATGGACATTTTACACCAACTGGCCATGTTAAGTATAAAAACTAACAAATTTTATAAAAGGTCAGGAAGGAAATTTCTAGGACTAAACAGTTCTACAAAAATTGGTTTTGACAAATCTAAGCTTAGATGTCACAAGTGTCAAAAGTTGGGACACTTTGCTAGAGAGTGTAGAAGCTCTAGCTATAACCAATCACAGTCTGGAAATCAGTTTAACCCTAGTTATAATAGGAATAATGGAACACAGGGAAGTGCAAATTTTGTACAGGCACAAGCTCCACAAATCCAATATGTGCCACAAATACAATATGTAGAGATGCCTACACAACAAATGCAGAGCCAACAATCAATCCCTTCCATTCCAGCTGCTCAACAACCTCCACAAACTCAGCAACCCTCACAACAAAGTCTGTTCACTTCAGGGTATGTTGACTGGAGCAGTCTTCCTTTTGACACAACTGAGTGCAATCCTGATGCAGACAACAAAATGTTTGACATCAACTAGGGAGAACCTGACAATGGCAGAAAGAATTTTGCCTTAATGGCATTTGAGGGCTGCACCTCAAAATCTGCCATGTCTCAGGTATCAAAAGAATCTTTAACAAAACTTTGTTCAAACTCATGTAAAGAATCTTTTGCTCTCATAGGAGAGACTAATGTGCCTTTACAAGACAAAGCCAATGACTCTGAGCGAAAATTTACTCAAATGAAATGTGATTTAGAAAGAAAGCTTGCTGCTAAATCAAAAGAAAATTCTAAATTAACTAACAATTCTATTGAAACCCAAGCACAACTGAAAATCATGATACAAGACCTAGGAAATGTCAGAAAAGATCTTGCTGACACCAAGGTTGACTGTGAGAAATGGGTTGAGTCATGTAAAGGGTACCAACTGCTGCTTAACAAACAAAGTGCATCAAATGTTAGGTTTGGCATAGGGTACAATCACACTGAAACACCAACTAATTTTTCTCCCAAAATTACTGAAGATGGGAGAAAAATTATTCAAAATGAAACTTCTGAAGAGAAAGAATGCACATCTTTTCATGAAAACTTTCTAAAAATTCATAAAGAAAGTTCTTCAGAAGTACTGATAAAATCTGACTTTAAGCTATTAGTAGTTTCTTCTACATCAGGAGTTGAGAACCTGAAAACTACTGATGACCTAAATCAAATCAAGACAGTCAGAAATTTGCCTTTAAATGAAAAAGAAAAGGCAAAAGAATGTGAAATCTGTGGTTTGTTTAACCACAAAACAGAATTTTGTAGATACAGAAAAGGAATTCAGTATAACAAGAAAAACTTACAACTGGTTGTGGGAAAACAACTCAAAAATGATTTTGAAGAAACTTTCCTTCCCAAGAAACAACAACCAGGCAACACCTTTTCTCAGAAAAAGATGAAATCTCAACAACAGTCTTTTTCTCAAAATTCTCCTTCAGTAGTTAGACCTGAATTATCAGCAGTTTCATAAACTGCTGAGATTAAAAATCTCATGAATATGGTATAACTACTGATGACCAAGGTTGATGGTGGTCCTCAAAAGGATACCACCATTGCTCTTAATGAAAAATCCATTGCCAAAAAGACATGGATTCCTCAACCTGGTCAAGAACAAACTGTTAATGTTCTCAAGAGCAAACCCAAAGCCAAACTGGCTTGGGTTCCCAAATCTAACTAATTTGCTACTTTGTGCAGAGGGTCTCCAGAGGCTTAAATAGCTTTTGGTATGTTGACAGTGGAGGCTCAATGCACATGACAGGATGCAGATACCTGATAAACAATTTCATTAGTTAAAGAGAAGGATATGTATCCTTTGGGAACAATGCCAAGGGATATGTGCTAGGACATGGAAATGTCTCTTCTGGTAAAATACAATTTGACAAGGTCAATCTAGTTGAAAACCTTGAGTACAACTTGCTGAGTGTGTCACAAATGTGTGATAAAGGATATTCTTCCTTTTTCACAAAGACAACATGCAAGATCATATCACCAGAAGGCCAGAAGTTGATAGAGAAGATTATTGAAGATCATACTTTGTTGATAGCCAAAAGATGTGGCAATGTGTATGCAGTAGACATTGAAAAGGACAAAGTACTGAACAACACTGCCTGTTTCTTCTCAAGGGCATCAACTTCAAAGACTGATCTCTGGCACATGAGACTTGGCCATGTGAACTTTAAAACCATAAATAAATTCACAAAAATGGGTTTGGTCAGAGGTCTACCCTTGAAAGTATACCAGTGTCAAGAACACTGTGTATCCTGTTTAAAGGGAAAGCAGCATAAGTCCTCCTATAAGTCTATTGAAGAATCTAAAACAACTGCATGTCTTCAACTACACCATATGGACTTATTTGGGCCAGTAAAAATCATGAGCCTTGGTAAGAAGAAGTACTGCTTAGTCATCATTGATGACTATTCAAGATTCACATGGGTATTCTTCTTATTTTCCAAGGATGAGGCAGCTGAAATCATCAAGTTCTTCATTCTACAAGTAGAGAAACAATACTCTTTATCTGTCAAAGCCATTAGAAGTGATAATGGGACAGAGTTCAGGAACAAAACTCTGGATGAATTCTGTTTGTCTAAAGGGATTATTAGACAATTCAGTATTCCCAGAACTCTTGTACAAAATGGTGTGGTAGAAAGGAAGAACAGAACATCAATTGAAGCAGCAAGAACCATGTTAGCTGATTCAGGCCTACCATTGTATTTCTGGGCTGAAGCAGTCAACACTGCATGTTATGTTCATAATAGAGTCCTTGTCAACAAGAGACACTCCAAAAATGCCTATGAAGTTCTTCATGCATGAAGCCCCTTACCTTTTGAACTTTTCTCCCTTATCTCCTTTTTCAGGGCTTTTGGATGTCAATGTTTCATTCTAAACATTAAAGACTCTATTTCAAAGTTTGCTGCTAAAGTTGATTCAGGTTATTTTCTTGGTTACTCTTCCACTAGAAAAGCCTACACGGTTTTTAACTCAAGAACCAAGATAGTAGAAGAAACACTAAATGTCAAGTTCAATGAGTCAAAACACACTCTCATTCCAGCACATCCTGCTGAACTCTTTGACCTTGACAGCTTCCATTTCGGACCTGAAAAGACTGTCACTTCATCTAAACTACTTATTATGGTGATCAAAGGTTTGATGATGAGGATCCAGCACCATGGACTCCTAATACAGTCATTAAATCAACTTTCAAACCATTAGAAGTTTCACAAACTTCTGATTCAACAACTGCTGAGGTACAAACTCCAAACATCTGTTTCAGCTCCCACAACTACTGAAGATGTTCAAACAGCTGAACCAGATATTATAAACCTCAGTGGTTTGTTTGAAGAAGTACAAGAGCCACCTACACCTATCAGTGGTTTACAACAACTGATTGAACACAAGGATCATCCATTGGATCAAATCATGGGTGATATTGCATTAGGTGTTCTACAAGAAACCAGCTTTCCAACTTTTGCTTCTTCTCAGCATTCATTTCTCAGTTGGAACCTAAGAAGTACCAAGAAACCCTCAAAGATAACAATTGGGTGCAAGCTATGCAAGATGAGTTGCTCCAATTCAAAAAGCAACAGGTATGGGAAATCTGTCCCTTACCACCAAACAAGCTACCAATTGGCACAAGATGAGTTTTTAGGAACAAACAAGATAAGGCTGGTATGATTATTAAGAACAAGGCAAGACTGGTGGTACAAGGTTATTCTCAAGAAGAAGGAATTGACTATGATGAAACCTTTGCTCCAGTTGCAAGACTTGAAGCCATCAGGTTATTTCTGGCTTATGCTATTTCCAACAAAATTAAAGTTTTTCAAATGGATGTTAAATGTGCATTTTTGTATGGAAAGATCAAAGAGGAAGTGTATGTCTGTCAGCCACCTGGGTTTGAGGATCCTTCTCATCCTGAGTGGGTGTACAAGCTTGACAAAGCTCTTTATGGACTAAAACAGGCTCCAAGAGCCTGGTATGAAGCACTTTCAACTTTTTACTCAAAAATAACTTTACAAGAGGCTCCATTGATAAAACTCTTTTCATTAAACATGTTGGAAATCATGTCTTACTTGTTCAAATTTATGTTGATGATATCATATTTGATTCAACAAACACAAAACTGTGTGATGAATTTAAGAAACTCATGCAATAAAAAATTTGAGATGAGTACAATGGGAGAGCTGCAGTACTTTTTAGGACTGCAGATTAAACAACAAACAAATGGAACTTTTATACATCAATCTAAATATGTTAAAGAATTATTGAACAAATTTTCTTTACAAGACTGTAAATCATGTTCCACTCCCATGACACCAACCACACAAGTTGAACCAGATGATCAAGGAAAACAGGTTGATCAAACCATGTATAGATGTATGATAGGTTCCCTTTTATATCTAACTGCTTCTAGACCAGATATTATGTTTTCAACATGTGTCTGTGCTAGATAACAATCAGCTCCTAGGGAATCACAGCTAATTGCAGTCAAAAGAATATCCAGATATCTGAAAGGAACTCCTACACTTGGAATTTGGTATCCTGCTTCTAGCAATACCAAGTTATTAGCTTTTTCAGATAGTGACTATGTAGGGTGCAAAATGTCAAGAAAATCAACATCTGGTGGTTGTCAATTCTTGGGAAACTGTCTAGTTTCTTGGCAATCAAAGAAGCAAACATCTGTTGCAATTTCAACTGCTGAAGCTGAATACATTGCAGCTGCAAGTTGTACATCACATATACAATGGCTCCAATATCAACTTCTTGATTATGGAATCAAAGAGACCAAGACACCATTGCTTGTAGATAGTAAATCTGCCATTAGCATCATTCAAAATCCTGTTCAGTTCTCAAAGACTAAACATATTAAAATCAGGTATCATTTCATAAGGGATTGCTATGAAAAAGGCAAGATTGAAGTGAAGCATGTGACAACAGCTAATGAAATAGCTGACATATTCACTAAACCCCTTGACACATCAACATTTCAGAAGTTAGTATCCATGCTTGGGATGCTAAATTTGTAAGTGTTTCTTTTACTTTTCTGCACATATTTTATTTTTCACTTACATCTGTTTTGTTTTAAAACTTCTGAAAAGCAAAAAGAGAGAAACTACTGATGTACAAAACATCAGTATGGGAATATTTTCTAAAAAATGATTAACTTCTGATAAAATAAACTTCAGAAGTTATGAATAAAGTGTTTATAAACATTCTCATCAGTTGTTAACAAACTACTGAAGAGAAAATGGGAACTACTGATGACAATTGTTCTTCATCAGAAGTTTTGTCATTAAGGGTAAATCAGACATTTCCCACTTCAGAAGTTTGACCTAGGGCGGTTATAAACTTATGATAAACACCTTTTCCAACACTTATCCTTTCAAAAAGCAAAAATTCCCTCCTTCTCTCTCAAAAACACTATCAAACCCTTAACCTGCAAGCAAAAACACTGTTCGATCCACCCACACACAAACCACATGGCTTTTACACTGAAACAGGGACACAATCAAAGAGGCTACTTTGAGAAACATGAAGCCTGGTCCCAATACGACGAAATCATTGATTTAGTCGTCAAATCCCAATACTTCACTACCCTCACCATTGATCCTCCAATCCATACTAAAACTCTTAATGTGTTCTGGGAGATCGCAGAGACGGTGACAGTGGATGATCAAGTGATTTCCCTCAAATCAACTATCCAAGGGAAAGTAATGGCAATCACACCACAACTTTGGGAATTAGACTGGGTCTAGATGATGTGGATGCACCAGATCAATTTCCAAACCTGAAATTCATTTAACCATGACAAAGTGTGGTTACCAAGGTACTCTCTCACATGCAACCATTTTAAGAAATATTTTGAACCAAAATACAAGCTTTTGTTTCATTACATAATCATGTGCCTGAGTCCAAAAACTGGATCTTATGATCAGATGCCCTCTACTTTTCAACCAATTTTTCATTCCATTTTGAATGAAACTAAATTCAGGGCATCAACACTTTTCTTTAATGAGTTGGTGTTACATCACCTAAATTCTAAAAAGAAGTTTTTGTTGTTTCCAAGATTCATAATACATTGCATAATTAAAAAACTTGGAGATGGGGTGCTTGTGGGAAAAACAACTGTTTTAAATCCATTGACCTCACAAGCATACTCAAGGCATAACAAACCAGCTGCCTGACTAGAAGATGACCAAGGGGAATAAGAAACAGTTCCCATGGAACCATCATCTTCCAAACCCTCACCCAAAAAGGCCAAGAAAACCAAACAACAAAAACCAAGCCCACCAGCCTTAAAAGAAAGGCAGTCCAGGAAGTAGAGATGTCTGAACTGCTAATGTGCAATCTGCACTTGTAAAAGATGTGACTGAAACATCCTCTCAGTCTCATCCATCTCAACCCCCCCCCCCAAGAGCCCCTATTACCATTCTTTTCAAAAGAAAGAAATTCAAGCAACCCATAACAACTCACCCTTCTTTTGAAACTGCTGAAATACTACCCCAAACTACTGAACCAGAACCATCAACCATTGAAATAGCCGAACTTCTCTCTGGGCTAAAATAGACTATCCCATTAGAACATGTCAGTCTCCAACAACCACATCAAACAGGGGACATACCATCAGACCTTGACATGAATGTGGATGTCTTTAGCCCTAACCCAAGAGATGAGGATAAACCAGGGTTTCTAAGCCCAAACTTAGAGACCTTAGGTACATTTGAGGCTGCTACTACTCATTTACCACCCAGTGGTGGACCTGAGGACAGAAGTAACATAGCTAAGACCTCACTTATGGCAACTACTAATGAAGGCTTTATGCCTGAGGTAGGAAATCCTCAGAACCAAGAAAAAGAGGTTCATGAGACAACTGGGTTAGGCCCCGCTCATGATACAACTGATAATGTCCTCATTGAGGATATCATCAGGGATTCAGATGATTCCATTAATTTGGATGATGATTCACACTCCACTGAACATGAATTGACGGCTGATAGTGAAGGTCCTGCACCTGGTGTCTCTAAGCTCAAAGAGCTAGTCACACCAGATCAGGTTAAAGTCCACTTGATCCCTGATTCCCCTAAAGTGGCATCTTCAGTACATCCTGAAGATCACCCAAAAACACCCCCTCACTAAAAATGCCTACCCAATTCCCTGGGTCATCAAGCATAGACCTGAACCACTTATGCAGCCCAGATGGTGCCCTATACTAGATGATGAACACCTTAATAGCCAATCACCTCAAATCTTTCACAACTTCTTGGGAGTTGAAAACCACAACTCAATTTGAGGTGATAAACAAGAAACTTGGTGAGCTGTCCAACAAATTGACAACAACTCAAGATAGCTTGCTGAATTATCTGGTAAAACTTCTCAACCTGGTAGGCTTCCAGAAGTGGATGAAGCCAAAAAGGGGGAGAAGATTAAGGAACCAAAGCAGTCACTGGAAGCCAGAATAAAGGCAAGAGTGGCTCTACAACAACAACTACTAGAAAAAGCCAAGAAACTAAAAGAAGATCAAGATAGGCTTATTTCTACAACTGAAGTTGAAGCTAAACCTTCCAAGGCCATAATGAAGAAACTTCTGAAGACACAGAATGTACTGAAGACAATCCTTCAGTAGTTGATACTTCTATCAACACTTCAGTAGTTAACACTTCCAACTTACAAACAACTGAAGAGCCTTCCAAACCAATTGAACAACAACCAACTCCTATTTCAAGGCCTACAACAACTCAAATGACTGTACTGAGCCCTTATCCAATTTCAATGTCCAAAGAACTACTAGAGAAGAGTTTGCTTGTAGCCCAAAGAAAGGCTAAGGAAGATGAGATCTGGAACAATCTACAAGCAAGGGAAGACATGAGCTACACTGAAAAGCTTGATGCTTATGAAGCAGAGTTGAATAGACAAGTTGAAACTGAAAGAATTGCTGAAGAAGACAAAAGACAACAACTGGTGTCTTTTATTACAAAGAACAGCAAGACTAAAGCCTATTCACTTAAAGGGCTCTCAATGGATGAGCTAACAAGAAGAGCTCAACTTGTTGCTGACAAGGTTGCCACAAAGAAAGATAGAAAGGCAAAGAGAGCTGAGATAATAGAAGAATTGGTAGCCAATGACTATGGTTCAAAAGCCTCAGTGTCAAAGTGAGAGAAGATAAACTATTGGACACATATAAAAGATTCAAGGCTGACAAGGCTGCAAATCCAGAGAAGTACAAAACTTCTGAAGTATCAACTTCAGTAGTTAGAACTTCTGGTGTCAAACAATCAAAACCTGCTACCAAAAGAAAGCCAGAGGACAATACAAAGACAGACTTCAAGATGGTGTTGCTGGAAGGCAACACAGTTGTACAAGGAGACTTTGATATTGAAGAAAAGCCTCTGATAACACAGTTCAGGGATCCTTCAACATTTGCTTACCAAATCCAAAAGACTGTAACTGACAAACTGCACACAAAGGTAATTACTGAACATCACTTACCTACATTTAAAATACATGATGTGGTGCAAACAGAAGACAGAAGTGAATCCCACCTGAGAGTCACTGAAGTAGAGAACATCCAACACTCAGGAACATCCCAGGGATCCAGCATGGTCCCTTATACTTCAAATTTTGACAGATCTGAAGTTTTGATCATAAAATGGCCCTTTATTGATTCCAACTCAGTATTAGTGACAAGAAGAGATCGTTCAAGCAAGGCCTTCAAATCCATGAATGAACTGAAGAATCTATCAACATAAGACTTGCTTACAATTCAACATCTTGAACCTGAACAAGGATCTCTCACAGATGAACAGCTGAATCAACTAAGGAATTCCATGTTCAAAGAAATATGGAAGATAGTTGAAGTAAAAAGAAGAAAGCAATAAGGAATTAGATAAGGTTTTGGCTTCATCAATCCAGGGGGAGATTTTAAGGACAGAAAGGATTGAAGAAACCACTGAAGAAGAATTCAACAAGTACTAAAAAAGATATATCAGAAGTTCTGAAGTCAAACCAGACAAGTCTACTAAAGAACTACTGAAGACAAACTACTCATCAGTAGTTTGTCATTCATCAGCACTTGTAATAGAATCCTTCCACCGCCTTATGTTTCAGTAGTTTAATAGTTTATTATTACTTTATCATTTTGTACAAGTTCCAAGACTACAGCCTGTTGTAGTATTGCTTTTGTGTAAAGTTATGAACAATTTGTATGTATCTGATGGTCTATAAATAGATGGGTTCATCCCACTATTTTAGACATTGATTTTAATTGAAAACTGAAATCCTTCAAAAACTCTTACTTGTTATTTCCATTTCATTAACTGAGAATCTATCTGCTTATTTATTGTCATTCACATTCAATACTTAGATTCTCATTAAACTTGTCTTTAGTTTGCAAACATCCAGGGGGAGTAATAACTCCTGTTGATAAGTGAAACTTTATATACTTATTCCGCAGTGCAAAACTGATCAAACTTGTAAAACACATAAGTGTTCATATGCAAGTAAACTGTCAAAGAGTGGGATCTTTAATCATTCTTGATTGCCGATGTTGGAATCCTAATCCATTGTAATCTTACTTCTTAAAAAATAAAACACTGGAAAGTCAACTAATCGAAACTTGTGCTTTTGCCGGGTCAAAACTGTACTTCTTCTTATGTATCGGAAAGTACTCAAAAGTTCAAACAAGTTTAAAATAAGTGGTGTCAATGGAAAAATTGTAGAGTAACTTTTGTTCTTGTGGATGGAAAAAATTTTTATTTTCAAAATTGGTTTGTACATAAAGCAAAAGCCATTAAATAGTACAAACTAAATGGATCTAGATCGAAATATTTCAATGAGTCGGAGGTTTTAAACGAGATGTCGGGCTTCAAGAAAAATCAAGTATTTTTTTTGAGGTGTTTTGTATAAATGACTTTGATTATTCCATAAAAAGAAGTGATTCCTAATATATTTAAAACATTTTTTTTAGATTTGTTACGCCAGTAAATTGTTACACAAACATTTGAAATTTAGAAAGTAAGTTTGTGGAATAAAAGGCTTTTTGACAAAAAATAAAATATTTATTTGCTTTAGTTTGTGAAATTCTTCGGTGATAATATTTGACAAAATTTAGTACTCTTTAATGCTGGTGCTAGAGCATCTCCTATAAACAGGTTATGAAATTATAGTTTGAACAAGGATTTTAAAATCTTGAATATGATGAAGTTTTACGGTTGAGGGTGCCCTTTAAAAAAAAAAATATATAGGGGGGAGTTTTAAAATAAAATTGGCCGAAAGGTAATATGACTTAAGAAGTAAAACATGTAATATGTTGTAAAGAGAACAATACGGTTTAGGTTAGATGTTGAAAATAATTAAACAAGCGGGTAATATTACAAGTTTGTAAAATGAAATATGATTGTGAGATCCACAAGTGATTCATGAAATTTAGGCTAATGGGGGAATTATATAAGGAAGAAAATAGATTTGAATTGCAAAAATTTTGAGATTCAAACTTAGAATTTATACGGGAGTGAGGGGGGTATAAATGAAAATGAAACACAAAGATTGTAAATGTTTAACCACGAATGAACGAAAATGTTGGCTTATCAAAACAGATCAGGTCTAAGCCCAACGAATTTGCCCTAATAATCTAGAAGTACGTTAGGATTGTACCAAGTAAGTGAAAAAGAGTAGGCAAGACCAAGTTAGGCTAAGAATAAGGATGAGGATAGGGATAGAGATAAGGATAAGGTAGAGCTACAAGTAATTGAAGCAAGTACTGGTTAAAGTCCTAAGGTTATAGACTAGATTATTTTTCTAATAACCTAATTCCCTATAACCATGGCTCTAATACCAATCTGTAACACCCCAACCGATGGCGGAAACATCGGGATGTCACGTATTGATGATTGTTCAGTAGCTCATGGTAACTAATAAGTTTCAATATATGATATAAATAAATTACATACAATTGCTCTAAAAATTTGTACATCAAGATAAAAAAAAAAAAATACTAGCTACGCATCTTCAAGCATTAACTCTAATCTTCGAGCAAGCTATAACCCGAAACATGTTAAGTTTGAAAATATTTTGGGTCAACAAAAGTTGGTGAGAATTACATAGGTTTTAATAATTGAATAAAACTTGTACAATTCAAGTGTCATGGCAAGTCTAGTTCATATGTGAAAAACATACTAGCAGGTAAATCGAGTGCATAATCAACCCTTGTGACTAGAATATTGTGGTCCATCCCATACGCTCATGGTTCACTCGATTATGTTATGTGATAACAATCACCCACGCTACCTATGTAGGAGGTACACGTATCGGGTGGGATTGTCAGTCCAATAGATCTATCATTGTATACCGTCGGCTGATCAATGTTAATGATTATGCTAGAATATTGTGCTTACCCTAGTCATGTTTAAGACATAATGCAACATAGAATAACACATAGACACTTATGATTGAATTGTATATTGAATGTTGTAACATGTTTCACCCCAAAATAGTGAAATGGAAAAGGGGCTATGTAAAACTCACCTTGATTGTGATGATGAATTTGCAAGAAGTCAAAGAGAATCAATTAAATAGACTTGAACCTAAGTATATTAAGAATGAAGATTTAGTGTCTATATTTGCAATTTTTATAATTGTTTGTGCAAAATAATATATCAAGAATTTGTGTACGTAGTATAATTTTTAAAGACTGGTTATTTAATCATAGGTAAAAGCTTTTATAAAAGAGTAAAAAAAATAAAAATAAAAAGTGATCAATTTATGTAACTTATTAATAATTGTAAATTAAATTGTAGATTGAAATTATATGTGTGCAATTCGTGCACTATAAGTCCAACAAATAGATTTTTTTTTATTTTTTTTATTTTTCTTTTAGATTGAAGGTTAAATTTTAATATATTTAAACGTTAACCTATGATAGTTTATGCAACCTATATATATATATATATATATATATATTACATAATCAACAACCCATATATAACAATTCGAAAATAAATAGTGAACTGAAATTGAATTTGCAAAATTATTAAGCATGATTCGAAGCTAAATAGATGGTGTATATTTTATAGTTTATTTAAAGAAATTACGAATATGACCCAAAATAAAGTTGTCATATACTAAAAAGAATATTAAAATATAATCACCAATGGATACTATTACTTAAAAAATTTGTCATTTTGTTAAACAAGAGTTACACTCTGGTGGGCTATGTTTTTCAAAATAATATTATAATATTTATGACTCAATTCATCTTCTTCATTTGATATGAGAAAAGGAAAAAAAACAAGTTTCCATTACTCTTTATTTATCATTTATTGATTATGTGTTATATATGTGTAACGTGAAAAGAGCAAGTTTAGTGGTAACATATTTACCTAATGGCTTGTTGTGATAGCAAAAAAATTGACTAATGGATTGAACCGCAACAGTGGTAGGCAAAACAAGGTGACATGATGGAGTGCGACGAAGATAGTTTGAATAACAGTTGAGCGATATTTGGCGACGAGGAGTGGCGTTGTGGTTCACGGCTTGCTAGTAGTATCGTAGCGATGCCAACGGTACTCAACAACTTGGGTATGATAACATGTTGGTTCGTTATGACGGTAAGGACGACGGGTGTATTTTGGGGTGATCAGCGGCATACGATGGGTGCGGTAGTGGTGATTGGAAGGACAGTCGGTATGTGTTGCTTTCCGACGGGTCGAGTGCTCTCCACGGAAGGATGTTTTGGGTAGTTCAAGTTTGAGGGTTTTTTTTCCCCACAACTTAAGGTTCTCATGGTTTAAATAGGTTTGGATGGTTGGTCATAGATGCCATTAAGGTTTCTAATTCAAGTTAATTGGCATATATCTTGGTCAACTATGTTGGTAGATAAGGAAAGCATTCAACAACTTGATTTGGATGGTATAATTTGATTGATCAATTTGGTTTGACTGATCCCGGAAATTACGACACTTGCCAGAATTGGTCCGTCGACTTGTTGGTCACTTGGGCGGAAAAGAATAGATAAAGATGAAGGTTAGTGTTTTGTTTTTGAATGTAGGTTATGAAGAGAAAAAAAAATATTGACTATATAACTTTTACAAACTTTTGAAATTTGAATTATTATTAGTATTATTAGTAAATATACATATATAGTCAAAGAAAAAGGAATATATAGTCTCTTAAGAAATTTTTGTACTTATAAGAAATTAGTAACCTTGTCACGTTTACATTTTTTTTTTTGAATATTAAGAGATTAATATAATGTTATTGAATAAAAGCAAATGGATAAAATGAATAAAAATTTTATAAAAAAATTTGGGGAAAAATACATAATGTTACAGTCTCCCCTACTTTTGGTAACTTCGTCCCGAAGTTATTAAAAACACAGGGTTGAGGGTGATTGGAAATTTGGGTTAAGGCACGACTTGAATTTATATAATAATTTGTTTCAAATAATTTGGATAAGAGGGATGATACGTGCGAGTTTTAAGGGTTGGATTATCTTCGTCTGAAATAACAAAGAGAATAAGAATCTAGTAAAATACTAAATTTAAGTTTTAGGAATCCTAAAAAAAATGTATGAGTTGATTGACTAGAAAAACTAAACAGGTAACTAGAGTTTATAATTTGTTATCTACCGAAACCTGGATAGAATTTCACACGACCTTAACGTACCTGGAAATTCATGATTACGTTCCGGACCGCAATCACCAATTTACCTTACATTAGGGTTTTGTGTCCTTCTACGACTCTAAACATACATGTAATACAAATAATGGAAAATAACCTTGTGATTGAATCTTTGTATCAATGAGTCTAATAAATCTTTGTATCAATTTACATGTATAATGTATCCAAAGATGAGTCCAACTGTTGAGCAGGAAAAAGACCTCTACCAGTCAGTGAGTAGGAACCTTACCAATTGTTGAGCAGGTGCGATAGCCTCTACCAGTCGTTGAGCAGGTTATTAGAACCTCTACCGACTGTTGAGCAGGCATGATGACCTCTACCAATCGTTGAGCAGGTTATTAGGTACTCTACTAACTGTTGAGCAAGTACTTCACCCTCTACCAGTTGTTTGATTAAGTGTAACAATTGTGTTTGGCTTAACACATAAGTTGCAAATTGATAATACATACATCTAAGCAAGTTGGTAAATGCATCAAGTATCAAGTATAGCATGCGAGCTGCAATAGAGTTGCCCTAGACAAGGTTAATGACTTTAGGTGTGTTTATAGCAAATAGTTTATTTTCCATGCTTCCAAATATCATGAATAATCAAATGTTTCAGGTAGATAATCAAATCCTCATGGATACCTAAGAATCAAGTTTTCAATAGTTTGGTTATCATAGGGATCAAGTTCATGTTCAAGAAGGTAAAGAGTATGAATTTAGTTCTTGAGAGGATGATGAAGAACTCAAAGTATCATCAAAGTTATGAAAGATAATGCGCGTGAAAATAGTTAATAAAGGGTTTGTTTATGGGTTTTCCAAAGAGGCACAACTAGTAAGGAGATTATTTAGCAGTATGAATCGTGGGGTTTGAATCAAATATTAAAATCAAGGGTATGAGGAAACATGATTGCGGAAAGTACTCAAAAGTTCAAACAAGTTTAAAATAAGTGGGTGTCAATGGAAAAATTGTAGAGTAACTTTTGTTCTTGTGGATGGAAAAATTTTATTTTCAAAATTGGTTTGTACATAAAGCAAAAGTCATTAAATAGTACAAACTAAATGGATCTAGATCGAAATATTTCAATGAGTCGGAGGTTTTAAACGAGATGTCGGGCTTCAAGAAAAATCAAGTATTTTTTTTTGAGGTGTTTTGTATAAATGACTTTGATTATTCCATAAAAAGAAGTGATTCCTAATATATTTAAAACAGTTTTTTAGATCATTTGTTACGCCAGTAAATTGTTACACAAACATTTGAAATTTAGAAAGTAAGTTTGTGGAATAAAAGGCTTTTTGACAAAAAAAAAAATATATATATTTACTTGCTTTAGTTTGTGAAATTCTTAGGTGATAATATTTGACAAAATTTAGTACTCTTTAATGCTGGTGCTAGAGCATCTCCTATAAACAGGTTATGAAATTATAGTTTGAACAAGGATTTTAAAAACTTGAATATGATGAAGTTTTACGGTTGAGGGTGCCCTTTAAAAAAAATATACAGGGGGAGTTTTAAAATAAAATTGGCCGAAAGGTAATATGACTTAAGAAGTAAAACATGTAATATGTTGTAAAGAGAACAATACGGTTTAGGTTAGATGTTGAAAATAATTAAACAAGCGGGTAATATTACAAGTTTGTAAAATGAAATATGATTGTGAGATCCACAAATGATTCATGAAATTTAGGCTAATGGGGGAATTATATAAGGAAGAAAATAGATTTGAATTGCAAAAATTTTGAGATTCAAACTTAGAATTTATACGGGAGTGAGGGGGGTATAAATGAAAATGAAACACAAAGATTGTAAATGTTTAACCACGAATGAACGAAAATGTTGGCTTATCAAAACAGATCAGGTCTAAGCCCAACGAATTTGCCCTAATAATCTAGAAGTACGTTAGGATTGTACCAAGTAAGTGAAAAAGAGTAGGAAGACCAAGTTAGGCTAAGAATAAGGATGAGGATAGGGATAGAGATAAGGATAAGGTAGAGCTACAAGTAATTGAAGCAAGCACTGGTTAAAGTCCTAAGGTTATAGACTAGATTATTTTTCTAATAACCTAATTCCCTATAACCATGGCTCTGATACCAATCTGTAACACCCCAACCGATGGCGGAAACATCGGGATGTCACGTATTGATGATTGTTCAGTAGCTCATGGTAACTAATAAGTTTCAATATATGATTTAAATAAATTACATACAATTGCTCTAAAAATTTGTACATCAAGATAAAAAAAAAAAAATACTAGCTACGCATCTTCAAGCATTAACTCTAATCTTGGAGCAAGCTATAACCTGAAACATGTTAAGTTTGAAAATATTTTGGGTCAACAAAAGTTGGTGAGAATTACATAGGTTTTAATAATTGAATAAAACTTGCACAATTCAAGTGTCATGGCAAGTCTAGTTCATATGTGAAAACATACTAGCAGGTAAATCGAGTGCATAATCAACCCTTGTGACTAGAATATTGTGGTCCATCCCATACGCTCATGGTTCACTCGATTATGTTATGTGATAACAATCACCCACGCTACCTATGTAGGAGGTACACGTATCCGGGTGGGATTGTCAGTCCAATAGATCTATCATTGTATACCGTCGGCTGATCAATGTTAATGATTATGCTAGAATATTGTGCTTACCCTAGTCATGTTTAAGACATAATGCAACATAGAATAACACATAGACACTTATGATTGAATTGTATATTGAATGTTGTAACATGTTTCACCCCAAAATAGTGAAATGGAAAAGGGGTTATGTAAAACTCACCTTGATTGTGATGATGAATTTGCAAGAAGTCAAAGAGAATCAATTAAATAGACTTGAACATAAGTATATTAAGAATGAAGATTTAGTGTCTATATTTGCAATTTTTATAATTGTTTGTGCAAAATAATATATCAAGAATTTGTGTATGTAGTATATTTTTAAAGACTGGTTATTTAGTCATAGGTAAAAGCTTTTATAAAAGAGTAAAAAAAATAAAAATAAAAAGTGATCAATTTATGTAACTTATTAATAATTGTAAATTAAATTGCAGATTGAAATTATATGTGTGCAATTCGTGCACTATAAGTCCAACAAATAGATAATTTTTTTATTTTTTTTTATATTTTTCTTTTAGATCGAAGGTTAAATTTTAATATGTTTAAACGTTAACCTATGATAGTTTATGCAACCTAAATATATATATATATATATATGTATATATTACATAATCAACAACCCATATATAACAATTCGAAAATAAATAGTGAACTGAAATTGAATTTGCAAAATTATTAAGTATGATTCGAAGCTAAATAGATGGTGTATATTTTATAGTTTATTTAAAGAAATTACGAATATGAACTAAATAAAGTTGTCATATACTAAAAAGAATATTAAAATATAATCACCAATGGATACTATTACTTAAAAAATTTGTCATTTTGTTAAACAAGAGTTACACTCTGGTGGGCTATGTTTATCAAAATAATATTATAATATTTATGACTCAATTCATCTTCTTCATTTGATATGAGAAAAAGAAAAAAAAAAACAAGTTTCCATTACTCTTTATTTATCATTTATTGATTATGTGTATATATGAGTAACGTGAAAAGAACAAGTTTAGTGGTAACATATTTACCTAATGGCTTATTGTGATAGCAAAAAAATTGACTAATGGATTGAACCGCAACAGTGGTAGGCAAAACAAGGTGACATGATGGAGTGCGACGAAGATAGTTTGAATAACAGTTGAGCGATAATTGGCGACGAGGAGTGGCGTTGTGGTTCACGGCTTGCTAGTAGTATCGTAGCGATGCCAACGGTACTCAACAACTCGGGTATGATAACATGTTGGTTCGTTATGACGGTAAGGACGACGGGTGTATTTTGGGGTGATCAGCGGCATACGATGGGTGCGGTAGTGGTGATTGGAAGGACAGTCGGTATGTGTTGCTTTCCGACGGGTCGAGTGCTCTCCACGGAAGGATGTTTTGGGTAGTTCAAGTTTGAGGTTTTTTTTTCCCACAACTTAAGGTTCTCATGGTTTAAATAGGTTTGGATTGTTGGTCATAGATGCCATTAAGGTTTCTAATTCAAGTTAATTGGCATATATATTGGTCAACTATGCTGGTATAATTTGATTGATCAATTTGGTTTGACTGATCCCGGAAATTA
Source organism: Ambrosia x helenae (assembly GCA_030844895.1). NCBI lineage: Eukaryota > Viridiplantae > Streptophyta > Magnoliopsida > Asterales > Asteraceae > Ambrosia > Ambrosia x helenae. The sequence continues at coordinate 43,591,106 of CM061228.1, forward strand.
CGACACTTGCCAAAATTGGTCCGTCGACTTGTTGGTCACTTGGGCGGAAAAGAATAGATAAAGATGAAGGTTTGTGTTTTGTTTTTGAATGTAGGTTATGAAGAGAAAAAAAAATATTAACTATATAACTTTTACAAACTTTTGAAATCTGAATTATTATTAGTATTATTAGTAAATATACATATATAGTCAAAGAAAAAGGAATATATAGTCTCTTAAGAAATTTTTGTACTTATAAGAAATTAGTAACCTTGTCACGTTTACATTTTTTTTTTTTGAATATTAAGAGATTAATATAATGTTATTGAATAAAAGCAAATGGGATAAAATGAATAAAAATTTTATAAAAAAATTTGGGGAAAAATACATAATGTTACAGTCTCCCCTACTTTTGGTAACTTCGTCCCGAAGTTATTAAAAACACAGGGTTGAGGGTGATTGGAAATTTGGGTTAAGGCACGACTTGAATTTATATAATAATCTGTTTCAAATAATTTGGATAAGAGGGATGATACGTGTGAGTTTTAAGGGTTGGATTATCTTCGTCTGAAATAACAAAGAGAATAAGAATCTAGTAAAATACTAAATTTAAGTTTTAGGAATCCTAAAAAAAATGTATGAGTTGATTGACTAGAAAAACTAAACAGGTAACTAGAGTTTATAATTGGTTATCTACCGAAAACCTGGATAGAATTTCACACGACCTTAACGTACCTGTAAATTCATGATTACGTTCCGGACCGCAATCACCAATTTACCTTACATTAGGGTTTTGTGTCCTTCTACGACTCTAAACATACTGTGACACCCGGCATGTTTGGCTTAAACATATTAGTAACATCTAAGTCTACCTTAGCGAGAAACGTTTATAAACAGACTTAATTGGGTTTGTTGAGTCGGGTCAAGTTAGGATTGTCCAGGGTACAATGATCTGGAGGATCTTTAGGAGTCGTTTTGGTAAAACACTAGTACCGGGTTCCGTTGTTGGTGACATTACATGAACTAATTAAGTATATGTGTAGATTATGGGTCGTGTGGTGGATTATATACATAGATGTGTTTAAATGATGTGCAAATGATTATTCATGCTTAAATATGTTAAACATAGACTAAGGTTGCATGCTTATGTGTTAAGATGTGTTTGAATGCGTTAAACACGACAAACAGGAAAATTGGTTGAAAATGGATTCTGGTTCGACCACTTCGAGTGGTCGAAGGAGAACCTTTGTCTGGTTCGACCCTTTGCAAATGGGCGAACCTGGGGAGTGAAATTGAAAGAATTCCTTTCGACCAGGACAGGGCTCATTCGACCCTGTGGAAGGGTCGAAGGAGACCACCTTCGACCATTGAAATGGGGCGAAGGAGGGATAGTATAAATACCAACCTTTGTCATTTTTCATCATTTCACAAACCCTAACCGTCCCAAAACGCTCTCAAACGATCTAAAACACTAAGGAAGGAGTTTTTGCTCTTCTTTTTCATAATCTAACCTATCTACAACATCTAAACAAGAATCCAAGGTGTGTTCTTAATCCTAACCCTTTTTAAAAGCATTTTAATTCGTTTTTATCTAACCCTAATTGTCCGGATCTGTTCAAAGGGAGTTTTTATGATTAAAAACCTTTTAAACATCTTTCTAAATCAAAACATTATCATTAACAAAGGTTTCATGGTGAATAACATATGTAAATTGTGTATTATGTGGTGTTATGTGTTGTTCAATGATTTGCTGTTATATCTATGATAGAAACATGATATAGGATTGCTATTGATGCTAGATTATTGTTGTTTAGGGTTAGGATTGGATATGATGATATTATGGGTATTTGGTGGGTTTTAACGAATCTAGACTTGATGCATGATATTTATGATCAATAGAATTGATAAGAAAAGATCGAACACTCGACAAACTGAGCATTTCAAGTTGAATATGAATCGATTCCAAAAGTTTCCAAATTGGGTAAATTATTCATGCATGAAAGTGATGTTTCCATAATCTTTACCATTTTGGGAAAGGGCTGAAACGGATGTATTATCGGGGAAAATCAGTGGGGTTTTGTTGGAATAAGTTATCAATGATTGACTGCTGCGTTTGATGATGTTTCAAGTCATTTTGAATGTGCTTGAAGCGTTTTTAGGAAAATTTACACAACAGGGGCGAACCTGGCCTCCTTCGACAGATCGAAGGTGCGAAGGAGGAAATCCAGGGTCGAACCTGGGTTTTTGTTGGGCGAATGTGGTTTAACGGGCGAAGGAGGCATCAAACGGTCGAACGAGATGTAAAACGGGCGAAGGAGATGTAAAACGGGCGAAGGAGACTAAAAACTGACTGGTTCGACCGTTCTGATGCAGAAATGAGATTTTTGATACAAACTTAGTGTTTTATGCTTGAACCTTGTGTGTAATCTATGTGTACTTGATTAGTTAGGGTAATGGGTCACCAACGGGATGTCGGGTCGGTCTAGTGTGTCGGTTAAACATTCAAACACGTTTTAAAACATACTTGGTTACGATCTGGACAATCGGGGACTAGATAACCTTATGGTTATTAGTCGGAACACTTATGTGAACATTTTGATAGATCTCCGGTAGAGGGATTATCAAGGGCTTAACATCTTTACTTATAACCGAATAACGCTATTTAAGGTGAGTTCACGGTCCCACTTTTACTGCTTTAACTTTTGGGGGAGAAAACATGCGCTAAACTATTTTGGTAACATATGTCATACTATGGTTTTAACTTTATATTGCTATACGATCTTTGGAAGTCCCGGGGGAAATGTGGATAGATCTATTGGGCGTGACCTGCCCCACTCGTCGGCTTGGATGGCCGGGCGGGTGCATATTGTCTCGAACAGGAACATCATCATGCCGAACATACGGGCTGTTTAAACATGCTAAACATTGCTAAACGTGTCTAGTAATGGTTTCCAATCGTAGTAGTAATAAAACATACGCCTAGCTAGCGTACTTGGTAACATTGATATAGTATGGACATGGTAACGTTTTGGTAACATATTGAACAAACCTGTGAACTCACCAGCATTATATGTTGACATCTTTTTGGCATGTTTTTCTCAGGTCGCTAAGGTAGCAATGAATGGAACTAGGCGCACGGGTCTGCATTGGCGTCTAGGCGTAGTTGCACGTTTTGTAATAAAAGTGTTTTGAATAACTTTGGATCATAGCATAGCTGTTTAAATACTTCTTAACTGCTTCCGCTTATAAAATCGTTGTTTATGGATTTACGCTTTTCATATAGAGTTGTTTATTGTGATCGTTGAATTGGATCCTGGTTTGTCATGCGCCTCGCGGTAAAACCCCGTAAGTGGTAAATTTGAGGGTGTGACAGATTGGTATCAGAGCCAATGGTTATAGTGAACTAGGACTGCATGTAGAGTCTGGTCTATAGCCGAGTCGCACACACTAGACGGTCACATACTTGAGTCTATTAGTGGGATACGTACTAACGTTGTCGGGGTATCCTTACATCATCATTATGCTTCTCCGTTACATCATCCGCTTTTATTTGGGTTCTTACCTACTCTTGTCTTCTTCTTCTGGATTGAAGGAGGGGTTGATTTGTTGGTTCTAGCACACACATGCCTTCTTACACTTGCACCTATCGTCACACGTTACTAGGCGATGATATTCAGTGACTGGGGTCTGGATTAGGGGTACATCTGGAGGACCATGTAGAGCAGTTTATCATTTCGGGTGCACACGAAGTAATAAACTGGAATGCATGAAAGTCCCGATGGACTTCGAGTTTGGATGTATAGTCCTGGATTCGTCCCTAGATTAACTCTTGTAAGTTTCTAGTGGTTAACACTGGAAGTGAATCTGAATCTCTCGATTTCTTGATTTGTTAGATCATGTCTGGTGCTCGCGGTGGTGGACGTCGTGGTGTCGGCGGTGGCCGTGCTGGCGGCGGTGGTCGTGCTGGCGGCGGTGGTCGTGGGAACATCAACATGACCCAGGCTAAACTGAACAACTTGCTACAGCAGCAAGTGAACATGGCTATGGCTAATTTCCAGGCTGGGATTAATGCCATGGGTGGTGAGTTGATTTCTGTCGACCTTGCCTCATTTTTGGGTTTTGTGTCCTTTCGTTTGTGTTTTACTCGTGTACCGTGTTTCAGGTGTTGGTGCCAATCCACCCCCACCTCAGTGCTCTTATAAGAAGTTTCGGGACTGTCAGCCCCATAACTTCGCTGGAACTGAGGGAGCGGTGGGACTGCTTCGATGGCTGGAGAAGGTGGAGTCTGTGTTTGTTATGGGTAACTGTCCTGCTGGGGACCGGGTGAAGTATGCTACTGCGACATTTGAAGGGCCTGCACTGTCGTGGTGGAATGCTACTACTCAGAACGTGGGATTGGGGGAGGCTATCGCTATGCCCTGGGCGGAGTTTGTGCAGCTGTTGAGAGGTGAGTACTGTCCGAGAGAGGAGATACAAAAGTTAGAGCATGAGGTATGGAGTTACAAGATGGTCGGGTCTGAGATTGAAGAGTACACAGTGAGGAGGAATGAGCTGGCGGTGTTGTGCCCTGATTTGCACACACCCGAGTACAGGAGGATCGAGCACTATGTGTCTGGACTGGTGCCGGAGATTGCTGGGTTGGTGGCTGCTGGGAATCTTCCCACTATTGCTGAAGTTGTCCGATTTGCTCATCGGATGACTAACCTGAAGGTGGCAGAAGGCGTTTTGCCACCCAAGGGTGCTACTGTGAAGGTTGCTGAGGGGAACAAGAGGAAGTGGGATAGTGTGGGGAAGAGTGTAGTGCCAGCTCAGCCGGCAAAGAAGTTTGATGCATCTGGGTCTTCTTCTGGGCAGAAGACGGGTGGGTATGTTGGCAAGCATCCCAAGTGCAACAAGTGTGGTTTTCACCATTCTGGGGGTTGTGATAGAGCTCGATGTCATCGGTGCCATCAGTTGGGGCACCATGCTAAGGATTGCAAGGTGGCACTCACCCCAACTCAGACTCCTGTGGCTACTCCTGCTCCTGCTGCTCAGGGGACTCAGGGGAGGCAGGGGTGTTATAACTGTGGTGATACGGGACACTTCAAGCGTGAATGTCCCAAACTGAAGCAGGGCGATAATGGGAGGGGCGAGAACGGTAACGGGAACAATGGCGGCGGAGGCAGGACTGCACGTGCTTTCGTCATTGGATCTGCGGAGGCTAGGCAGGATCCAGACACAGTTACCGTTACGTTCCTTCTTAATGATCGCTATGTTTCTGTCTTATTTGACTCTGGTGCCGATAAGAGTTTCGTATCTTTGGATATTAGTCGATTGCTAGATATAGTACCCACACCTTTAGAGGCTAAGTACTTGATAGAATTGGCTGATGGTAAGAAAATCGAAGCGACACACACCCTTAGGGAATGTCGCTTGGAACTGTCGGGTTTGTCTTTCCCCATTGACCTTATGCCGGTGCCCCTGGGTAGTTTTGATGTCGTGGTCGGTATGGATTGGTTATCGTTGTATCGTGCGGAGATCGTTTGTTTTGACAAGGTTATTCGGATCCCTCTCCCTGACGGAGAGATTCTTTCGGTTCGTGGCGAGAAAATCGGTGCTCCGCTGAGTATCATTTCTAGCATGAAAGCCCGTAAGTATCTTCGGAAGGGCTGTTCAGCCATTCTGGCGCTTGTTAACGTTTCTACTGACGATGAGAAGAAGATCGAGGATATTCTGGTGGTTCGTGACTTTTCTGATGTGTTTCCTGATGATTTACCTGGTCTTCCTCCCTATCGTCAGGTTGAGTTTGGTATCGATCTTACTCCGGGCGCAGCTCCTATTGCCCGAGCTCCGTATCGTCTTGCACCTCCCGAGATGCAAGAGTTGTAAAGCCAGTTACAGGAACTCTTGGAAAAGGGTTTCATCCGACCGAGTTCTTCCCGTGGGGAGCTCCTATTTTGTTTGTGAAGAAGAAGGACGGAAGTCTTCGCATGTGTATTGATTATCGTGAGCTGAACAAAGTGACCATCAAGAATCGTTATCCTCTTCCTCGCATTGATGATCTCTTTGACCAGCTTCAGGGCTCCAGCTACTATTCGAAGATTGATTTGCGGTCCGGTTATCACCAGTTGCGCGTCAGGGAAGCTGTTATTCAGAAGACTGCTTTTCGCACTCGTTATGGCCATTTTGAGTTCTTGGTCATGCCTTTCGGTCTCACTAACGTACCGGCGGTGTTCATGGATTTAATGAACCGCGTTTGCAAACCTTACCTTGATAAGTTCGTCATCGTGTTCATTGACGACATTCTGATTTACTCCAAGAACAAGGCGGATCATGAGGAACATCTACGGTTGGTCTTGGAACTTTTGAGACAGGAGCAGTTGTATGCTAAGTTCTCAAAGTGTGATTTTTGGTTACGTGAAGTTCAATTCCTAGGACATGTGGTGAATGAACTGGGAATTCATGTCGACCCGGCTAAGATCGAAGCTATTAAGGACTGGGAAGCACCGAAGACGCCATCTGAGGTGCGGCAATTCCTAGGTCTTGCGGGTTATTATCGTCGTTTCATTGAGGGATTTTCGAAGATCGCTCAACCCCTCACTGCTCTTACCCAGAAGGACCGAAAGTTCGACTGGGATGAACCACAAGAATCAGCATTTCAGATGCTGAAGCTTAAACTTTGTTCTGCACCTATCTTATCCTTGCCAGAGGGAACGGATGACTTTGTTGTGTACTGTGACGCTTCTATTCGTGGCCTCGGTTGTGTGTTGATGCAACGCGGGAAGGTTATTGCTTATGCTTCTCGTCAACTCAAAGTTCATGAGAAGAACTATACTACTCATGACTTGGAACTGGGTGCAGTAGTCTTTGCGTTGAAAATCTGGAGACATTACTTGTACGGTACCAAGTGTGAAGTATATACCGATCACAAGAGTCTTCAGCATATTTTTGACCAGAAGGTGTTGAACATGCGGCAGCGTCGCTGGGTAGAACTCCTGAACGATTATGACTGTGCCATCAAATATCATCCTGGCAAGGCGAACGTTGTGGCGGACGCCTTGAGCAGGAAGGAGTTTGCGAATCCTCGTCGCGTTCGAGCCTTACAGCTCACCATTCATTCGTCATTGCCTGACCGAATCCGTTCTGCACAGTTGGAAGCCTTGAAGGAGGAAAACCTTAAGGCTGAAACTATGCACAGTGCTGACAAGCATCTTGAGCTCAGGACCGATGGCTTACACTATTTTGCGGGACGTGTTTGGGTCCCATTGTTCGGGGGATTGCGCGAGCTTGTTTTGGATGAAGCTCACAAATCCCGATATTCTATTCACCCTGGCTCCGATAAGATGTATCAGGATTTGAAGATGCCAAACATGAAAGCTGATATAGCTTCTTACGTCAGCAAATGTTTGACTTGTGCTAAAGTCAAGGTGGAGTATCAGAGGCCGTCTGGTCTCCTGCAACAACCAGAGGTTCCGGAATGGAAGTGGGAGCGAATCACGATGGATTTTGTCACCAAGCTGCCAAGGTCACCTAGTGGTTATGATATGATCTGGGTGATTGTTGACCGGCTGACAAAATCGGCACGTTTTATACCTATTAAGGAAACCGATGGGCTCGAGCGGTTGGCTCGACTTTACCTTAAGGAGGTGGTTGCTCGGCACGGGGTGCCTGTTTCTATTATCTCTGATCGTGATTCTCGTTTCGCTTCGCGTTTCTGGAAGGCTCTGCACAAGGCTTTGGGTACTCAGTTGGATATGAGTACAGCTTATCATCCACAAACTGATGGACAGAGTGAGCGGACGATTCAAACCTTGGAAGACATGCTCCGGGCATGTGTTATCGATTTTGGCAAAAGTTGGGAGATCCACCTGCCGTTAGTGGAGTTCTCCTACAACAACAGCTATCATTCTAGCATTAAGGCAGCTCCGTTCGAGGCTCTTTACGGAAGGAAATGTCGATCACCACTTTGTTGGGCCGAGGTAGGCGAGAGCCAGCTCACTGGTCCGGAACTTGTGTACGAAACTTCGGAGAAAATCGTACAGATTCGTCAACGTTTGGCTGCTGCACGGGATCGTCAGAAGATCTATGCCGATCGTCGTCGAAAACCTTTAGAGTTCCATGTTGGGGATAAAGTACTTCTGAAAATTTCACCATGGAAGGGCGTCATACGCTTCGGAAAGCATGGCATACAGACTTGACTTACCGGCGGAGCTCGGTAGTGTGCACAACGTCTTCCATGTGTCTAACTTGAAGAAGTGTTTGGCTGATGAATCTCTCATTGTACCACTGGAGGAGATCAAGGTTGATGATCGTCTTCGCATTGTGGAGGAACCTGTCGAGATTCTAGACTACAAGATTCGTAGCCTTCGTCGGAGTAAAATCCGCATCGTTAAAATCCGTTGGAACTCGAACCGTGGACCGGAGTTCACATGGGAACGGGAGTATCAGATGAAAGCTAAGTATCCTCATCTTTTTCCGAAACGCGCGTTTGAATCGCGGCATGTTACTGCTGAAGCGGAATGAATCTCGGGTCGAGATTCCTTTCAACGTGGGGATGATGTGACATCCGGTAATTTCCTTTTCGTTCTGTTCTTTTTTTCGTTTCTTTCTTTTTGGGGCTTTGCGCAATTTTCGGGACGAAAATTCTTTCAACGTGGGGATGATGTGACACCCGGCATGTTTGGCTTAAACATATTAGTAACATCTAAGTCTACCTTAGCAAGAAACGTTTATAAACAGACTTAACTGGGTTAGTTGAGTCGGGTCAAGTTAGGATTGTCCAGGGTACAATGATCTGGAGGATCATGGGAGTCGTTTTGGTAAAACACTAGTACCGGGTGCCGTTGTTGGTGACATTAAATGAACTAATTTAGTATATGTGTAGATTATGGGTCGTGTGGTGGATTATATACATAGATGTGTTTAAGTGATGTGCAAATGATTATTCATGCTTAAATATGTTAAACATAGACTAAGGTTGCATGCTTATGTGTTAAGATGTGTTAGAATGCGTTAAACACGACAAACTGGAAAATTGGTTGAAAATGGATTCTGGTTCGACCACTTCGAGTGGTCGAAGGAGAACCTTTGTCTGGTTCGACCCTTTGCAAATGGGCGAACCTGGGGAGTGAAATTGAAAGAATTCCTTTCGACCAGGACAGGGCTCATTCGACCCTGTGGAAGGGTCGAAGGAGACCACCTTCGACCATTGAAATGGGGCGAAGGAGGGATAGTATAAATACCAACCTTTGTCATGTTTCATCATTTCACAAACCCTAACCGTCCCAAAACGCTCTCAAACGATCTAAAACACTAAGGAAGGAGTTTTTGCTCTTCTTTTTCATAATCTAACCTATCTACAACATCTAAACAAGAATCCAAGGTGTGTTCTTAATCCTAAACCTTCTTAAAAGCATTTTAATTCGTTTTCATCTAACCCTAATTGTCCAGATCTGTTCTAAGGGAGCTTTTATGATTAAAAACCTTTTAAACATCTTTCTAAATCAAAACATTATCATTAACAAAGGTTTCATGGTGAATAACATATGTAAATTGTGTATTATGTGGTGTTATGTGTTGTTCAATGATTTGCTGTTATATCTATGATAGAAACATGATATAGGATTGCTATTGATGCTAGATTATTGTTGTTTAGGGTTAGGATTGGATATGATGATATTATGGGTATTTGGGGGTTTTAACGAATCTAGACTTGATGCATGATATTTATGATCAATAGAATTGATAAGAAAAGATCGAACACTCGACAAACTGAGCATTTCAAGTTGAATATGAATCGATTCCAAAAGTTTCCAAATTGGGTAAATTATTCATGCATGAAAGTGATGTTTCCATAATCTTTACCATTTTGGGAAAGGGCTGAAACGGACGTATTATCGGGGGAAATCGGTGGGGTTTTGTAGGAATAAGTTATCAATGATTGACTGCTGCGTTTGATGATGTTTCGAGTCATTTTGAATGTGTTTGAAGCGTTTTTAGGAAAATTTACACAACAGGGGCGAACCTGGCCTCCTTCGACCGATCGAAGGTGCGAAGGAGGAAATCCAGGGTCGAACCTGGGTTTTTGTTGGGCGAATGTGGTTTAAACGGGCGAAGGGGGCATTAAACGGTCGAACGAGATGTAAAACGGGCGAAGGAGATGTAAAACGGGCGAAGGAGACTAAAAACTGACTGGTTCGACCGTTCTGATGCAGAAATGAGATTTTTGATACAAACTTAGTGTTTTATGCTTGAACCTTGTGTGTAATCTATGTGTACTTGATTAGTTAGGGTAATGGGTCACCAACGGGATGTCGGGTCGGTCTAGTGTGTCGGTTAAACATTCAAACACGTTTTAAAACATACTTGGTTACGATCTGGACAATCGGGGACTAGATAACCTAATGGTTATTAGTCGGAACACTTATGTGAACACTTTGATAGATCTCCGGTAGAGGGATTATCAAGGGCTTAACATCTTTACTTATAACCGAAGAACGCTATTTAAGGTGAGTTCACGGCCCCACTTTTACTGCTTTAACTTTTCGGGGAGAAAACATGCGCTAAACTATTTTGGTAACATATGTCATACTATGGTTTTAACTTTATATTTCTATACGATCTTTGGAAGTCCCGGGGGAAACCATGAATGTGCGGGGATGCACAACGGGGGAAATGTGGATAGATCTATTGGGCGTGACCTGCCCCACTCGTCGGCTTGGAGGGCCGGGCGGGTGCATATTGTCTCGAACAGGAACATCATCATGCCGAACATATGGGCTGCTTAAACATGCTAAACATTGCTAAACGTGTCTAGTAATGGTTTCCAATCGTAGTAGTAATAAAACATACGCCTAGCTAGCGTACTTGGTAACATTGATATAGTATGGACATGGTAACGTTTTGGTAACATATTGAATAAACCTGTGAACTCACCAGCATTATATGTTGACATCTTTTTGGCATGTTTTTCTCAGGTCGCTAAGGTAGCAATGAATGGAACTAGGCGCATGGGTCTGCATTGGCGTCTAGGCGTAGTTGCACGTTTTGTAATAAAAGTGTTTTGAATAACTTTGGATCATAGCATAGCTGTTTAAATACTTCTTAACTGTTTCCGCTTATAAAATCGTTGTTTATGGATTTAGGATTTCCATATAGAGTTGTTTATTGTGATCGTTGACTTGGATCCTGGTTTGTCATACGCCTCGTGGTAAAACCCCGCAAGTGGTAAATTTGAGGGTGTGACACATACATGTAATACAAATAATGGAAAATAACCTTGTGATTGAATCTTTGTATCAATGAGTCAAATAAATCTTTGTATCAATTTACATGTATAATGTATCCAAAGATGAGTCCAACTGTTGAGTAGGAAAAAGACCTCTACCAGTAAGTGAGTAGGAACCTCTACCAATTGTTGAGCAGGTGCGATAGCCTCTACCAGTCGTTGAGCAGGTTATTAGAACCTCTACCGACTGTTGAGCAGGCATGATGACCTCTACCAATCGTTGAGCAGGTTATTAGGTACTCTACTAACTGTTGAGCAAGTACTTCATCCTCTACCAGTTGTTTGATTAAGTGTAACAATTGTGTTTGGCTTAACACATAAGTTGCAAATTGATAATACATACATGTAAGCAAGTTGGTAAATGCATCAAGTATCAAGTATAGCATGCGAGCTGCAATAGAGTTGCCCTAGACAAGGTTAATGACTTTAGGTGTGTTTATAGCAAATAGTTTATTTTCCATGCTTCCAAATATCATGAATAATCAAATGTTTCAGGTAGATAATCAAATCCTCATGGATACCTAAGAATCAAGTTTTCAATAGTTTGGTTATCATAGGGATCAAGTTCATGTTCAAGAAGGTAAAGAGTATGAATTTAGTTCTTGAGAGGATGATGAAGAACTCAAAGTATCATCAAAGTTATGAAAGATAATGCGCGTGAAAATAGCTAATAAAGGGTTTGTTTATGGGTTTTCCAAAGAGGCACAAATAGTAAGGAGATTATTTAGCAGTATGAATCGTGGGGTTTGAATCAAATATTAAAATCAAGGGTATGAGGAAACATGATTGCGGAAAGTACTCAAAAGTTCAAACAAGTTTAAAATAAGTGGGTGTCAATGGAAAAATTGTAGAGTAACTTTTGTTCTTGTGGATGGAAAAATTTTATTTTCAAAATTGGTTTGTATATAAAGCAAAAGTCATTAAATAGTACAAACTAAATGGATCTAGATCGAAATATTTCAATGAGTCGGAGGTTTTAAACGAGATGTCGAGCTTCAAGAAAAATCAAGTATTTTTTTTGAGGTGTTTTGTATAAATGACTTTGATTATTCCATAAAAATAAGTGATTCCTAATATATTTAAAACATTTTTTTTAGATCATTTGTTACGCCAGTAAATTGTTACACAAACATTTGAAATTTAGAAAGTAAGTTTGTGGAATAAAAGGCTTTTTGACAAAAAAAATATATATTTATTTACTTTAGTTTGTGAAATTCTTAGGTGATAATATTTGACAAAATTTAGTACTCTTTAATGCTGGTGCTAGAGCATCTCCTATAAACAGGTTATGAAATTATAGTTTGAACAAGGATTTTAAAAACTTGAATATGATGAAGTTTTACGGTTGAGGGTGCCCTTTAAAAAAAATATATAGGGGGGAGTTTTAAAATAAAATTGGCCGAAAGGTAATATGACTTAAGAAGTAAAACATGTAATATGTTGTAAAGAGAACAATACGGTTTAGGTTAGATGTTGAAAATAATTAAACAAGCGGGTAATATTACAAGTTTGTAAAATGAAATATGATTGTGAGATTCACAAGTGATTCATGAAATTTAGGCTAATGGGGGAATTATATAAGGAAAAAAATAGATTTGAATTGCAAAAATTTTGAGATTCAAACTTAGAATTTATACGGGAGTGAGGGGTATAAATGAAAATGAAACACAAAGATTGTAAATGTTTAACCACGAATGAACGAAAATGTTGGCTTATCAAAACAGATCAGGTCTAAGCCCAACGAATTTGCCCTAATAATCTAGAAGTACGTTAGGATTGTACCAAGTAAGTGAAAAAGAGTAGGCAAGACCAAGTTAGGCTAAGAATAAGGATGAGGATAGGGATAGAGATAAGGATAAGGTAGAGCTACAAGTAATTGAAGCAAGCACTGGTTAAAGTCCTAAGGTTATAGACTAGATTATTTTTCTAATAACCTAATTCCCTATAACCATGGCTCTGATACCAATCTGTAACACCCCAACCGATGGCGGAAACATCGGGATGTCACGTATTGATGATTGTTCAGTAGATCATGGTAACTAATAAGTTTCAATATATGATTTAAATAAATTACATACAATTGCTCTAAAAATTTGTACATCAAGATAAAAAAAAAAATACTATCTACGCATCTTCAAGCATTAACTCTAATCTTCGAGCAAGCTATAACCTGAAACATGTTAAGTTTGAAAATATTTTGGGTCAACAAAAGTTGGTGATAATTACATAGGTTTTAATAATTGAATAAAACTTGTACAATTCAAGTGTCATGGCAAGTCTAGTTCATATGTGAAAACATACTAGCAGGTAAATCGAGTGCATAATCAACCCTTGTGACTAGAATATTGTGGTCCATCCCATACGCTCATGGTTCACTCGATTATGTTATGCGATAACAATCACCCACGCTACCTATGTAGGAGGTACACGTATCCGGTGGGATTGTCAGTCCAATAGATCTATCATTGTATACCGTCGGCTGATCAATGTTAATGATTATGCTATAATATTGTGCTTACCCTAGTCATGTTTAAGACATAATGCAACATAGAATAACACATAGACACTTATGATTGAATTGTATATTGAATGTTGTAACATGTTTCACCCCAAAATAGTGAAATGGAAAAGGGGCTATGTAAAACTCACCTTGATTGTGATGATGAATTTGCAAGAAGTCAAAGAGAATCAATTAAATAGACTTGAACCTAAGTATATTAAGAATGAAGATTTAGTGTCACACCCTTAAATTTCCACCTGCGGAGTTCTACCGTGAGTCGTGTGACACACCAGGATCCAAGTCAACGGTCACAATAAACGACGTCTAAATGTAAAAACATACGTAAACAAAAACCATGCATAAGTTTAAAACCAACATTCAACAGTGCGGAAGCATTTAAAGTTTACAAAAGTCATGCAGAAATAAAACGTAAGTTCAAAAGTTCATAAATCCAAAACGTGCAAATGAGACCTTAGACGCGAGACGACTCCAGTGCGACCTCGTGCGCCTATCCAACAGCTGCTACCTTAGCGACCTGAGAAAACATGCTAAAAGAGTCAACATAAAATGCTGGTGAGTTCACAGGTTTTAATTAAACGTTTAAAGTGATCCTTCGAAAACCGTTACCATCACAATTACTACTATGCTTGTGAGAACGCTAGCTAGGCGCAGAATAAGATACTCATACGGGTGAAACCATTGCTGACTAAGCCGTGTAGTGAACCTTAGTTTCCTATGGGCTACCGTCATCACTGGTAGACCTTGTTTTGTTAGAGACAATATGCACCCGCCCGGTCCAACCGTCGAGTGGGGCTTGTCAGTTCCCAATAGCGCTATCCATATTTCCCCGCCATATACCCATGTTAGTGGTTTCTAAGGGACTTTTTGATGAACCGTATAGCACGATAAGTAAGCCATAGTATAACGTGATAAAGAGTCATGAGCCATAAGAGTTTAACAAGTCATAAGTCATAAAAGAGTTTTAAGCATGTTTCTCCCCCGAAAACATAAACCGTAAAATGTGGGGGCCGTGAACTCACCTTAGGTTGCGTATTCCGTTTAAGAGTAAACCGTATGTGTGATATGAGTAGACCGTCTGTAAGATATGATAGCCCCAACTATTGGCGACCTATCATAAGATATGTGTCAAGTTAGACTAATAACCCGTCGGGTTCATTAGTCCCTAAGTCCAGTCCATGACCATTATGTGTCCGAAAAGTGTGTTTGACCGACAACCAGACTACGTAAGACAAGACTCGACATCCCATTGGTGACCCGACATTCCACGTGTTCATCTCATACACAAACATGCACAAAACATGCAACTTAGTACTTAACATGCGTTAAAGTTCAATGATTCTAACACATAGGTCAAATAACGTACAAACAAGTCCAAACACGTGTTACTATGTTACTAGGCATGTCACGGGGTTCCTATCATGTTCCTAGGTGTCAAATCGGGTTTCGGGATGTCAAAATACACTTATAACAGCATTACACGCGATTAGGAATCAAACTAGCATTTAGGATTGTAATCACTAGTAAAAGTAGCATTTAGGATTGTATTTGCTAGTAGTTGAGGTGAATAGGGCTCTAATTGCTTATATATAGGCGATTAGGACTTGTAAATGCCTAAGCTTCAGGCGATTAGGAGTCCTATTCGCATGAAGCTTCATGCGAGTAGGATCCTACTCGCCTCTGCATGTTTGTAGCGCACTTTCGCGCGTCAAACTCTCCAAATCAGATCCGAAACATGTAAAAACACCCAATAATCATCCTAACACATTAACAAACATATTTCAAGCAAAACCCCTAAGTTTTCATCGTTCTAACAGTTCCGAATGCGAGCGTTTTCCCAAAATAGCAACTTAACATGTAAACATCACATCAACATGCAAAAACTTGCCCTAAATAGCAAATATTCAGATTAAATCACATAACCACATTGTCCGATAGCATCCTACTGTTCTAGCATCATCCTAGAGCAAACCCTAACATCAATCAATCAACAACACACCTCATATCATCCTTAATCATCCAAAATCCTTCAAATGGGTCAAAACATCAAGTATCAACAATACACAACCAAAACCATTCAAACTCCTAGGACATCATCATACTAACTTGTAACAGCCATAAACATCATAATAACACAAAAACAACCATGATTCAATCCTAAAGATTCTATCTTTAATCACATATAACACATATAACACATGTAAAGGTGTGGGTTTGTTTAAAAACGGTTTTAAATGGGTTTTCAAAGACAAAAACATTTATAAGTCAGGTCTGGACTTTTAGGGAGTAAAATATAATCATTTAAAGGTTTGGGTTTGAAGAATACACCTTGTATTCAAGAGGAGATGATGGAATAAGCTTGGAAATGGTTGTTTTGATGTAAAAATAGGTTCCAGAGGGTGTTTGTGGGTTGAGATAGGTTATGGGACGGCTAGGGTAGCATAAATGATGTTTTGGAGGTCAAGGGTGGTATTTATAGGCGTTTTTAATCGTTCTGAGCAGTTCAGGCGAGTACGCAGCAGCTTCAGGCGATTAGGACGGCTACTCGCATGAAGCTCCATGCGAATAGCCTCCTATTCGCCCCTAGCTCCTCCCTACTTGCCTATCAAACTGGCGATTAGGCTATCACACATAGCCTAATCGCCTATAGCCTATGTGTCCGGGTTTTTTGGCGCGTTAAACCCTATTTTAACATATGTAAACACGTTTTCACATACCGACAAGTCACATAATGATTACCAACATATAATGCATGATAAATAACACGTTCCCACCCGATCACCAATTCCCGGGACCCGAGACTTGCGTATGTTAAAACCCTAATGATGTGCGACTCGACTCGACCGACCTTGTTATGTGTAACGTATGCGCGACTCGCTAAGGTATACTTACTAAGTTTTCAAAAGTTAGTTACCGGAAATTGCCGGGTGTCACATTTAGTGTCTATATTTGCAATTTTTATAATTGTTTGTGCAAAATAATATATCAAGAATTTGTGTACGTAGTATATTTTTAAAGACTGGTTATTTAATCATATGTAAAAGCTTTTATAAAAGAGTATAAAAAATAAAAATAAAAAGTGATCAATTTATGTAACTTATTAATAATTGTAAATTAAATTGCAGATTGAAATTATATGTGTGCAATTCGTGCACTATAAGTCCAACAAATAGATTTTTTTTTATTTTTTTTATATTTTTCTTTTAGATTGAAGGTTAAATTTTAATATATTTAAACGTTAACCTATGATAGTTTATGCAACCTATATATATATATATTATATATATATATATATATATTACATAATCAACAACCCATATATAACAATTCGAAAATAAATAGTGAACTAAAATTGAATTTGCAAAATTATTAAGCATGATTCGAAGCTAAATAGATGGTGTATATTTTATAGTTTATTTATAGAAATTACAAAAATAAAGTTGTCATATACTAAAAAGAATATTAAAATATAATCACCAATGAATACTATTACTTAAAAAATTTGTCATTTTGTTAAACAAGAGTTACACTCTGGTGGGCTATGTTTATCAAAATAATATTATAATATTTATGACTCAATTCATCTTCTTCATTTGATATGAGAAAAAGAAAAAAAAAACAAGTTTCCATTACTCTTTATTTATCATTTATTGATTATGTGTATATATGTGTAACGTGAAAACAACAAGTTTAGTGGTAACATATTTACCTAATGGCTTGTTGTGATAGCAAAAAAATTGACTAATGGATTGAACCGCAACAGTGGTAGGAAAAACAAGGTGACATGATGGAGTTCGACGAAGATAGTTTGAATAACAGTTGAACGATATTTGGCGACGAGGAGTGGCGTTGTGGTTTCACGGATTGCTAGTAGTATCGTAGCGATGCCAACGGTACTCAACAACTCGGGTATGATAACATGTTGGTTCGTTATGACGGTAAGGACGACGGGTGTATTTGGGGTGATCAGCGGCATACGATGGGTGCGGTAGTGGTGATTGGAAGGACAGTCGGTATGTGTTGCTTTCCGACGGGTCGAGTGCTCTCCACGGAAGGATGTTTTGGGTAGTTCAAGTTTGAGGATTTTTTTTTCCCCACAACTGAAGGTTCTTATGGTTTAAATAGGTTTGGATGGTTGGTCATAGATGCCATTAAGGTTTCTAATTCAAGTTAGTTGGCATATATCTTGGTCAACTATGCTGGTAGATAAGGAAAGCATTCAACAACTTGATTTGGATGGTATAATTTGATTGATCAATTTGGTTTTGACTGATCCCGGAAATTACGGCACTTGCCAGAATTGGTCCGTCGACTTGTCGGTCACTTGGGCGGAAAAGAATAGATAAAGATGAAGGTTTGTGTTTTGTTTTTGAATGTAGGTTATGAAGAGATAAAAAAATATTGACTATATAACTTTTACAAACTTTTGAAATCTGAATTATTATTAGTATTATCTATACTATATTAATAAGCATATAGGAAGGGCAGAAATTGTCACACTCTCAAAATCCACTTGCGGAGTTTTACCGCGAGGCGCATGACAAACCAGGATCCAAACCAATGATCACAATAAACAAGTCTAAATGAATATAATGCAATTTCAAAACATAGTTTAAAATCCCCGTTTACAGCGGAAGCTTATTCAAAACAATTATTCAATAGTAAACCAATGTTCAACGTTTGTAAAATCATGCAACTCTAGCTAGACGCCGTGCAGACGCGTGCGCCCTAGTTCCATTGTGCTACCTTAGCGACCTGAGAAAACATGTAAAAGTTTACGTCAGCATAAAAATGCTGGTGAGTTTACAGGTTTTGTAATCCAAGTACCAAGTCCACCTGTCCATACTATAACAAATCGAAAACCAGTGTACGCTAGCTAGGCGTATGTTTTGTTACTACCACGATTGGAAAACCATTACTAACACGCATACCAGTTGTTGTGCCCGAAAAGTAAACCATTTGTTCCTGTTGTTCCTGTTTGAGACAATATGCACTCGCCCGGCCCTCCAAGCCGACGAGCGGGGTTGGTCATTCCCAATAGCGCTATTCACATTTCCCCGTTGTGCAAACCCGCACATTCATGGTTCCCCCCGGGACTTCCAAAGATCGTGTAGTACACAATAGAAAATGGCTGATTTCGTCAACCGATCGACAATCACCCATATCTTGTCATTACCACTGGGTGATTTAGGAAGTTGCGTGACAAAATCCATGGTAATCCGTTCCCATTTCCATTCCAGAATTTCAGGTTGTTGCAAGAGACCCGACGGTTTCTGGTATTCCACCTTGACCTTAGCACAGGTCAAGCATTTGCTCACGTATGAGGCTATATCCGACCTCATGTTTGGCCACCAGTAAAGCACCTTCAGATCTTGGTACATCTTATCCGAACCAGGATGAATAGAATACCGGACTTATGAGCCTCACCTAAGACAAGCTCCCGAAGTCCCCCGAATAAAGGAACCCATATGCGTTCTGCGAAGTAGTGCAGGCCATCAGGCCTTCGCTCGAGGTGCTTGTCGCACCGTGCATAGTCTCAGCTTTAAGGTTTTCCTCCTTCAAAGCTTCTAACTGGGCAGAACGGAGTTGATCAGGTAAGGATGAATGAATGGTGAGCTGTAACGCCCGAACGCGACGAGGTTTAGTTGATTCCTTCCTGCTCAAGGCGTCTGCTACAACATTCGCCTTGCCAGGATGGTACTTAATGGCACAATCATAGTCGTTCAGAAGTTCAATCCAACGACGCTGCCGTATGTTCAAATGTTGTTGGTCGAAAATATGTTGGAGACTCTTGTGATCGGTGTAGATGGTGCATTTGGTACCGTACAAGTAATGTCTCCAAATTTTCAACGCGAAAACCACTGCACCCAACTCCAAGTCATGGGTGGTGTAGTTCTTCTCGTGCACCTTGAGTTGACGAGAAGCATACGCAATCACCTTCTCGCGTTGCATCAACACACAACCGAGACCATGAATAGAAGCATCACAGTAAACAACGAAATCATCAGGGCCTTCAGGTAAGGACAAAATAGGAGCAGAACACAGTTTAGACTTCAGTTCTTCAAACGCTGACTCTTGTGGTTCACCCCAGTCGAATTTCCTATCCTTCTGTGTGAGAGTGGTCAGGGGTTGAGCGATCTTCGAGAACCCCTGAATGAAACGACGATAGTAGCCCGCAAGGCCTAGGAATTGCCGCACCTCGGTTGGCGTCTTTGGTGCTCCCCAGTCCTTGATCGCTTCGATCTTAGCTGGATCGACATGAATTCCTAGTTCATTAACCACATGTCCTAGGAACTGAACTTCGCGTAACCAAAAGTCACACTTTGAGAACTTAGCGTAAAGTTGTTCCCGTCGCAAGAGTTCCAAAACCAAACGTAGGTGTTCCTCGTGTTCGGTCTTGTTCTTAGAGTAGATCAGAATGTCATCAATAAACACAATGACGAACTTGTCCAGATATGGTTTGCAAACGCGGTTCATCAAGTCCATGAAAACCGCCGGTGCGTTCGTGAGACCGAAAGGCATGACCAAGAATTCGAAATGGCCATAACGTGTACGAAAGGCAGTCTTTGCAACGTCAGCTTCCCTTACTCGCAACTGGTGGTAATCGGACCTCAAGTCAATCTTGGAATAGTAACTAGAACCCTGGAGCTGGTCGAATAGATCATCAATACGTAGAAGAGGATAACGGTTCTTGACGGTCAATTTGTTCAGTTCTCTGTAGTCCACACACAATCGGAAACTTCCATCCTTCTTCTTGACGAATAGAATCGGGGCTCCCCAAGGGGAAGAACTTGGCCTGATGAAACCCTTGTCCAAGAGTTCCTGTAACTGACTAGACAATTCCTGCATCTCGGGAGGTGCAAGACGGTAGGGGGCCCGAGCAATAGGAGCAGCCCCTGGTACAAGATCAATACCGAACTCGACTTGACGATGAGGAGGAAGACCAGATAAATCATCGAAAAAAACATCAGGAAACTCGCGTACAACTGGAATATCGTCGATCTTCTTCTCATCACCAGAGGAAACAGATAACAGTGCCAAAACGGCTGGATAACCCTTTCGAAGACACTTAAGGGCTTTCATGCTAGAGATGATGTTTAGCGGAACACCACCCATGATACCGTACACCGAAAGGAATTCTCCATCAGGGAGAGGAATCCGAATAATCTTGTCGTAACAGACAATCTCCGCGCGATACAAAGACAACCAATCCATTCCTACCACAACGTCAAAACTACCCAGAGGTACCGGCATAAGGTCGATGGGGAACGATAAACCCGACAACTCTAATTGACACGCCCGAAGGATACTAGTAGCTTCAATCTTTTTACCGTCAGCCAACTCAATAATATACTTAGCCTCTAATGGTACGGGTACTACATCTAACAGTCGACTAATCTCCATGGATACAAAACTCTTGTCGGCACCAGAATCAAATAACACACTAACAGAACGATTATTGAGAAGGAACGTACCGGTAACTGTGTCAGGATCCTGTCTAGCTTCAGCGGCTCCAATGACGAAGGCGCGTGCATTCCTGCCACCGCCCCCGTTGTTCCCATTTCCGTTGTTTCCACCCTGCTTCAGTTTTGGGCAATCCTTCTTGTAATGCCCGGTCTCACCACAATTGTAACATCCTTGTCTTCCCGTAGTCCCTTGAGTAGTCGAAGCTGAGTTAGTAGTCGGGGCCTGGGTCGATGGAAGTGTAACCCGACAATCTTTAGCATAATTCCCTGTTCGCTGGCAGCGGTGACAACGGTTACTGTCGCTGTTCCCTTGATGATGACGTCCACACTTGTTACATTTGGGCAGTTTCCCCGCATAACCACCCTGTTTGTTACCCGAAGAAGAAGAAGAACCCCCATTGTCGAACCTCTTATTCTGCTGTGCTGGCCCAGATCCCTTCCCGTCATTTTCCCACTTGCGCTTGTTATTCACTGGAGCCTTAACAGTCGAACCCTTAGCAGGCAAAATACCCTCATTCACCTTTAAGTTGGTCATCCTATGAGCCGATCGGACCACCTCTGCGTATGTAGGATGATTTCCCGCAGCCACTAACCCTGCGATTTCCGGTACTAACCCCGAGACATAGTGTTCAATCCTCCTGAACTCTGGCACATGCAGATCAAGACACAGCACTGCCAATTCATTACGCCTCACAGTATACTTCTCAATTTCAGACCCAGTCATCTTGAGGTTCCACACCTCGTGCTCTAGCTTCTGCACCTCTTCCCTCGGACAGTATTCACGCTTCAGCAGCTGCACGAAATTCTCCCAAGGCATAGCATACGCCTCCCCAATACCCATATTCTGGGTGATGTTATTCCACCAAGTCAATGCAACATCCTGGAATAACGCAGCAGCATACTTAACCCGATCTTCTGGGAGACAGTTACACATCAGAAACACTGACTCCACTTTCTCCAGCCACCTAAGCAAGCTCACCGCACCCTCAGTGCCAGAGAATTCCTGGGGCTTACAGTCCCGAAACATCTTGTAGGTACACATGGGTGGGGGTGGGTTAACAGGACCACCTGAAACGAAACGTATGAGAAACCACGAAGAATGTAAACAAGGTTCACCAATGAGGCAAAGAAAATGGATAAATCAACTTACCACCACCGTTAGGCAGCTTGGAGCAAGTTGTTCAGATCAGCCTGCGATAGGTTAATACCTCCACGACCACCAGCACCACCGCGACCACCACCACGTCCACCATTTCGACCACCTCCACGTCCTCCTCGTACTCCAGACATGATTCTGGCAGAAAGAACGAGAAAATTTAGTTTCGCAGATAAAGATAACCACTAATGTTCACAAGATCAAAGCTAGATCCAATCCAGGACTATCCCCTCAAACCCAGAGCTCACTAGGGCTTCCATGCATTTCGGTTTATGATTTTGTGTGCACCCAAAATGATAAACCGCTCTACATGGTCCTCCAAGTGTTCTTCTAGTTCAAAGTTCAAATCACCGAACATAGACTCTTAGCTATACACCGTAATACTACGATAGTTTATGGCAAGTGTTTCTATTGGAGTACGAAAGGGAGAAGTCCGAGCCTTGGACAATTCTCAAGAGTACACGATTCACTCCAATATACTACACTGCCTAGAAAGCAAGTAACCCGACCTAAGATAGAACGGATGATGTAACGTAGAAAGACCAAATGATTTAGAGACACCCCGACAAGACCATACGTAAACCACCTTAATGTTTAGTACCATGTGATCGTCTAGTGTGTGCGACTCGGCTATAGACTAGACTCTACATGCAGTCGTAGTTCACTATAACCATTGGCTCTGATACCAATCTGTCACACCCTCAAAATCCACTTGCGGAGTTTTACCGCGAGGCGCATGACAAACCAGGATCCAAACCAACGATCACAATAAACAAGTCTAAATGAATATAATGCAATTTCAAAACATAGTTTAAAATCCCCGTTTACAGCGGAAGCTTATTCAAAACAATTATTCAATAGTAAACCAATGTTCAACGTTTGTAAAATCATGCAACTCTAGCTAGACGCCGTGCAGACGCGTGCGCCCTAGTTCCATTGTGCTACCTTAGCGACCTGAGAAAACATGTAAAAGTTTACGTCAGCACAAAAATGCTGGTGAGTTTACAGGTTTTGTAATCCAAGTACCAAGTCCACCTGTCCATACTATAACAAATCGAAAACCAGTGTACGCTAGCTAGGCGTATGTTTTGTTACTACCACGATTGGAAAACCATTACTAACACGCATACCAGTTGTTGTGCCCGAAAAGTAAACCAGTTGTTCCTGTTGTTCCTGTTTGAGACAATATGCACTCGCCCGCCCGGCCCTCCAAGCCGACGAGCGGGGTTGGTCATTCCCAATAGCGCTATTCACATTTCCCCGTTGTGCAAACCCGCACATTCATGGTTCCCCCCGGGACTTCCAAAGATCGTGTAGTACACAATAGAAACCCATAGTATGACAGTAGTTACCAAATAATCGTTTTAACACATGTTTTCTCCCCCGAAAGTGTGAAACCAGTTTAAAAGAGGGGCCGTAAACTCACCTTAAGTTGCGTTACTCCTTAACCCGAGTAAACTCAGCTGCTATGCTAGTCCCGTAAAGCGGCGACCTAACATATGACAGTTACAAGTACTTAGACTAATAACCCGCAGGTTAATTAGTCCCTAGATGTCCAGACCATAACCAAGTTCGTTTGAAAACACCGTGACTATTTAACTGACCCAAAGTACAAGACTCGACATCCCATTGGTGACCCGAGACTTCCCGTGTTATGTTTACGCTCTCAAACATGCTATCATGCAATCTCACTTAACATACGTTAACGCACAACAAGTTATAGCACATAGTTCACGTATCACCGAATTACATCCAAACATATGTTACCAAGTTATTAGATATGTTACGGGGTTCCTAGCATGTTCCTACATGTCAAATCGGGTCTCGGAATGCTAATTTATACCTACAGCAGCAGTACACGCGATTAGGAAAAGTCAACTAGCATTTAGGTTGGTCAACTAGCATTTAGGAAGGCTAATCGCCTATAACATAGGCGATTAGGGCTATACCACATATAATTACTAGCATTTAGGGCTATACCACATGTAACTACTAGCATTTAGGCTATACCACATGTAACTACTAGCATTTAGGCTATACCACATGTAACTACTAGCATTTAGGCCCTACTCGCATGTATCTAATAGCATTTAGGCCCTACTCGCCTATAACATAGGCATTTAGCCTCCTAATCGCCTCTAACATAGGCGATTAGGATGCTAATCGCCTGTAAGCATGCTGTTCCGGTTTTTCGCGCGTTTAACGCTCCAAATCAGACCCAGAACGTGTGTAACCACCCAATATCATCCCAAACACTATCCTAAACATGTTTCAACTAAAACCCTTCGTTTTGCCTCGTATTATCAGCCCTGCATGCAATCACGTAATCCCAAACACCATTCACATAGCATGCAACATTACACTAACATGCGTAACTACAACCCTAATAATAAATTCTCAGATTTTTTCATCATAATATTATTAGTATTCTGAATTAATCCTAATAACATTTTAATCCTTCATCTTGAATCATAAAAACCCTAGCTTTCTAATCATAAACACACATAACACATGTATACTAGTTAAAATCCGATTAACAACACTTATTAACGATTTTCAGAAAGCTTTTTCGTTTTAGAACAGATCCGGACTATTAGGGATTGAATAAAAACGTTTATAAGATTGTATGGATGAAAACCAAACCTTAGATTTGTAAAAGGATGATGGATTAAGCTTGAAACCTTGTGTTTTGATCAAAAATCGCGTTCCAGAGGTTGTGTGTGTGTTGGGGCAGGTTATGGGACGACTAGGGTTTGTATAATGAAGTTTATGAGGTCAAGTATGGTATTTATAGTCGTTTTTAGTCGTCCAGCACGTAACTAGCGATTATGCAGCCAGTACACGCGATTAGGGATCCTAATCGCATGATGTTCAGGCATTTGGGGCCTAATCGCCCCCTAGGGCACACGAGTAGCCCCTACTCGCCCCTAATATTGCCTACTCGCCTCCCTTATAGGCGATTAGGCCTTCCTAATCGCCTATAGGGCTGGTTTCGTGTGTTTTGCGCGTTAAACCCCGTTTTTAACATATGTTAACACATATTCACATACCGACAAGTCACATAATGATTGTAAACACATAACACTTGTAAATACACATATTCACACTCGTTCACCAATTTCCGGGACTCGAGACTTGTATGTTCCGTATGCCCTGACGATCCTACAAATCGTCACCGTTTGTACACTTGGTTAAGGACCGACATCTAATTAACCTCTAGACCAACATCCAATGATCCTCTAGACTAAACCGATAGTTCCCGAACCATAACCCGACTTAACTAACCCAGTTAAGTACAATATACGCGTGACTCGCTAAGGTAGACTTTCATCTAGACAACGTTGTTAACCAGAATTTGTCGGGTGTCACATCATCCCCACGTTAAAAGAATTTTCGTCCCGAAAATTGCACAAGTACCAAAAGAACAAAAGAAATAACGAAGGGAACAAACAAAAGATAGAAACCAAAAGGGAGATTTACCCGAGTTGTCACATCATCCCCACGTTAAAAAGGAATCTCGCCCCGAGATTCATTCAGCTGCAGAAGAGACATATCTCGACTCGAACGCTTCCTTAGGAAAGAGATGAGGATACTTAGACTTCATCTGATCCTCCCGTTCCCACGTATACTCTGGTCCCCGGTTCGAGTTCCACCGAACCTTAACGATACGAATCTTGCTGTGACGTAGGCTACGAATCTTGTAATCCAGAATCTCCACAGGTTCTTCCACAATCCGAAGACGATCATCAACCTTGATCTCTTCCAGTGGAACAATGAGAGACTCATCAGCCAGACACTTCTTCAAGTTGGACACATGGAAGACGTTATGTACGTTACCGAGCTCCGTCGGTAAATCCAGACGATATGCCACCGGCCCAATCCGTTCCAGGATCGTAAATGGACCGACATACCGCGGATTAAGTTTGCCACGCTTCCCAAAGCGTATGACGCCCTTCCATGGTGAGACTTTTAGAAGTACTTTGTCATTAACTTGGAATTCCAATGGTTTGCGACGCTGATCAGCATAACTCTTTTGCCGATCCCGTGCCGCTGCTAACCGGTTACGAATCTGTACGATCTTTTCCAAAGTTTCGTACACTAGTTCAGGCCCAGTGAGTTGACTCTCACCCACTTCAGCCCAACAAAGAGGGGAACGACATTTCCGTCCGTACAGTGCCTCGAACGGAGCCGCCGTGATGCTCGTGTGATAACTGTTGTTGTACGAGAATTCTACTAACGGTAGATGAGCTTCCCAACCCTTACCAAAATCGATTACACACGCCCGCAGCATGTCTTCCAAAGTTTGAATCGTACGCTCACTCTGACCGTCAGTCTGTGGGTGATAAGCTGTACTCATGTCTAGTTGGGTACCCAAAGCCTGTGTAAAGACTTCCAGAAGTGAGAAGTAAAATGGGAGTCACGATCCGAGATAATAGAAACTGGCACCCCGTGCTTAGAAACAACTTCCTTCAAATAAAGACGAGCCAAACGATCCATGGTGTCGGTCTCCTTAATAGCAAGAAAATGGGCTGATTTCGTCAACCGATCGACAATCACCCATATCTTGTCATTACCACTGGGTGATTTAGGAAGTTGCGTGACAAAATCCATGGTAATCCGTTCCCATTTCCATTCCGGAATTTCAGGTTGTTGCAAGAGACCCGACGGTTTCTGGTATTCCACCTTGACCTTAGCACAGGTCAAGCATTTGCTCACGTATGAGGCTATATCCGACCTCATGTTTGGCCACCAGTAAAGCACCTTCAGATCTTGGTACATCTTATCCGAACCAGGATGAATAGAATACCGGGACTTATGAGCCTCACCTAAGACAAGCTCTCGAAGTCCCCCGAATAAAGGAACCCATATGCGTTCTGCGAAGTAGTGCAGGCCATCAGGCCTTCGCTCGAGGTGCTTGTCGGCACCGTGCATAGTCTCAGCTTTAAGGTTTTCCTCCTTCAAAGCTTCTAACTGGGCAGAACGGAGTTGATCAGGTAAGGATGAATGAATGGTGAGCTGTAACGCCCGAACGCGACGAGGTTTAGTTGATTCCTTCCTGCTCAAGGCGTCTGCTACAACATTCGCCTTGCCAGGATGGTACTAAATGGCACAATCATAGTCGTTCAGAAGTTCAATCCAACGACGCTGCCGTATGTTCAAATGTTGTTGGTCGAAAATATGTTGGAGACTCTTGTGATCGGTGTAGATGGTGCATTTGGTACCGTACAAGTAATGTCTCCAATTTTCAACGCGAAAACCACTGCACCCAACTCCAAGTCATGGGTGGTGTAGTTCTTCTCGTGCACCTTGAGTTGACGAGAAGCATACGCAATCACCTTCTCTCGCGTTGCATCAACACACAACCGAGACCATGAATAGAAGCATCACAGTAAACAACGAAATCATCAGGGCCTTCAGGTAAGGACAAAATAGGAGCAGAACACAGTTTAGACTTCAGTTCTTCAAACGCTGACTCTTGTGGTTCACCCTAGTCGAATTTGCTATCCTTCTGTGTGAGAGTGGTCAGGGGTTGAGCGATCTTCGAGAACCCCTGAATGAAACGACGATAGTAGCCCGCAAGGCCTAGGAATTGCCGCACCTCGGTTGGCGTCTTTGGTGCTCCCCAGTCCTTGATCGCTTCGATCTTAGCTGGATCGACATGAATTCCTAGTTCATTAACCACATGTCCTAGAACTGAACTTCGCGTAACCAAAAGTCACACTTTGAGAACTTAGCGTAAAGTTGTTCCCGTCGCAAGAGTTCCAAAACCAAACGTAGGTGTTCCTCGTGTTCGGTCTTGTTCTTAGAGTAGATCAGAATGTCATCAATAAACACAATGACGAACTTGTCCAGATATGGTTTGCAAACGCGGTTCATCAAGTCCATGAAAACCGCCGGTGCGTTCGTGAGACCGAAAGGCATGACCAAGAATTCGAAATGGCCATAACGTGTACGAAAGGCAGTCTTTGCAACGTCAGCTTCCCTTACTCGCAACTGGTGGTAATCGGACCTCAAGCCAATCTTGGAATAGTAACTAGAACCCTGGAGCTGGTCGAATAGATCATCAATACGTAGAAGAGGATAACGGTTCTTGACGGTCAATTTGTTCAGTTCTCTGTAGTCCACACACAATCGAAACTTCCATCCTTCTTCTTGACGAATAGAATCGGGGCTCCCCAAGGGGAAGAACTTGGCCTGATGAAACCCTTGTCCAAGAGTTCCTGTAACTGACTAGACAATTCCTGCATCTCGGGAGGTGCAAGACGGTAGGGGGCCCGAGCAATAGGAGCAGCCCCTGGTACAAGATCAATACCGAACTCGACTTGACGATGAGGAGGAAGACCAGATAAATCATCGGAAAAAACATCAGGAAACTCGCGTACAACTGGAATATCGTCGATCTTCTTCTCATCACCAGAGGAAACAGATAACAGTGCCAAAACGGCTGGATAACCCTTTCGAAGACACTTAAGGGCTTTCATGCTAGAGATGATGTTTAGCGGAACACCACCCATGATACCGTACACAGAAAGGAATTCTCCATCAGGGAGAGGAATCCGAATAATCTTGTCGTAACAGACAATCTCCGCGCGATACAAAGACAACCAATCCATTCCTACCACAACGTCAAAACTACCCGGAGGTACCGGCATAAGGTCGATGGGGAACGATAAACCCGACAACTCTAATTGACACGCCCGAAGGATACTAGTAGCTTCAATCTTTTTACCGTCAGCCAACTCAATAATATACTTAGCCTCTAATGGTACGGGTACTACATCTAACAGTCGACTAATCTCCATGGATACAAAACTCTTGTCGGCACCAGAATCAAATAACACACTAACAGAACGATTATTGAGAAGGAACGTACCGTAACTGTGTCAGGATCCTGTCTAGCCTCAGCGGCTCCAATGACGAAGGCGCGTGCATTCCTGCCACCGCCCCCGTTGTTCCCATTTCCGTTGTTTCCACCCTGGTTCAGTTTTGGGCAATCCTTCTTGTAATGCCCGGTCTCACCACAATTGTAACATCCTTGTCTTCCCGTAGTCCCTTGAGTAGTCGAAGCTGAGTTAGTAGTCGGAGCCTGGGTCGATGGAAGTGTAACCCGACAATCTTTAGCATAATGCCCTGTTCGCTGGCAGCGGTGACAACAGTTACTGTCGCAGTTCCCTTGATGATGACGTCCACACTTGTTACATTTGGGCAGTTTCCCCGCATAACCACCCTGTTTGTTACCCGAAGAAGAAGAAGAACCCCCATTGTCGAACCTCTTATTCTGCTGTGCTGGCCCAGATCCCTTCCCGTCATTTTCCCACTTGCGCTTGTTATTCACTGGAGCCTTAACAGTCGAACCCTTAGCAGGCAAAATACCCTCATTCACCTTTAAGTTGGTCATCCTATGAGCCGATCGGACCACCTCTGCGTATGTAGGATGATTTCCCGCAGCCACTAACCCTGCGATTTCCGGTACTAACCCCGAGACATAGTGTTCAATCCTCCTGAACTCTGGCACATGCAGATCAAGACACAGCACTGCCAATTCATTACGCCTCACAGTATACTTCTCAATTTCAGACCCAGTCATCTTGAGGTTCCACACCTCGTGCTCTAGCTTCTGCACCTCTTCCCTCGGACAGTATTCACGCTTCAGCAGCTGCACGAAATTCTCCCAAGGCATAGCATACGCCTCCCCAATACCCATATTCTGGGTGATGTTATTCCACCAAGTCAATGCAACATCCTGGAATAACGCAGCAGCATACTTAACCCGATCTTCTGGGAGACAGTTACACATCAGAAACACTGACTCCACTTTCTCCAGCCACCTAAGCAAGCTCACCGCACCCTCAGTGCCAGAGAATTCCTGGGGCTTACAGTCCCGAAACATCTTGTAGGTACACATGGGTGGGGGTGGGTTAACAGGACCACCTGAAACGAAACGTATGAGAAACCACGAAGAATGTAAACAAGGTTCACCAATGAGGCAAAGAAAATGGATAAATCAACTTACCACCACCGTTAGGCAGCTTGGAGCAAGTTGTTCAGATCAGCCTGCGATAGGTTAATACCTCCACGACCACCAGCACCACCGCGACCACCACCACGTCCACCATTTCGACCACCTCCACGTCCTCCTCGTACTCCAGACATGATTCTGGCAGAAAGAACGAGAAAATTTAGTTTCGCAGATAAAGATAACCACTAATGTTCACAAGATCAAAGCTAGATCCAATCCAGGACTATCCCCTCAAACCCAGAGCTCACTAGGGCTTCCATGCATTTCGGTTTATGATTTTGTGTGCACCCAAAATGATAAACCGCTCTACATGGTCCTCCAAGTGTTCTTCTAGTTCAAAGTTCAAATCACCGAACATAGACTCTTAGCTATACACCGTAATACTACGATAGTTTATGGCAAGTGTTTCTATTGGAGTACGAAAGGGAGAAGTCCGAGCCTTGGACAATTCTCAAGAGTACACGATTCACTCCAATATACTACACTGCCTAGAAAGCAAGTAACCCGACCTAAGATAGAACGGATGATGTAACGTAGAAAGACCAAATGATTTAGAGACACCCCGACAAGACCATACGTAAACCACCTTAATGTTTAGTACCATGTGATCGTCTAGTGTGTGCGACTCGGCTATAGACTAGACTCTACATGCAGTCGTAGTTCACTATAACCATTGGCTCTGATACCAATCTGTCACACCCTCAAAATCCACTTGCGGAGTTTTACCGCGAGGCGCATGACAAACCAGGATCCAAACCAACGATCACAATAAACAAGTCTAAATGAATATAATGCAATTTCAAAACATAGTTTAAAATCCCCGTTTACAGCGGAAGCTTATTCAAAACAATTATTCAATAGTAAACCAATGTTCAACGTTTGTAAAATCATGCAACTCTAGCTAGACGCCGTGCAGACGCGTGCGCCCTAGTTCCATTGTGCTACCTTAGCGACCTGAGAAAACATGTAAAAGTTTACGTCAGCACAAAAATGCTGGTGAGTTTACAGGTTTTGTAATCCAAGTACCAAGTCCACCTGTCCATACTATAACAAATCGAAAACCAGTGTACGCTAGCTAGGCGTATGTTTTGTTACTACCACGATTGGAAAACCATTACTAACACGCATACCAGTTGTTGTGCCCGAAAAGTAAACCAGTTGTTCCTGTTGTTCCTGTTTGAGACAATATGCACTCGCCCCCCGCCCTCCAAGCCGACGAGCGGGGTTGGTCATTCCCAATAGCGCTATTCACATTTCCCCGTTGTGCAAACCCGCACATTCATGGTTCCCCCCGGGACTTCCAAAGATCGTGTAGTACACAATAGAAACCCATAGTATGACAGTAGTTACCAAATAATCGTTTTAACACATGTTTTCTCCCCCGAAAGTGTGAAACCAGTTTAAAATAGGGGCCGTAAACTCACCTTAAGTTGCGTTACTCCTTAACCCGAGTAAACTCAGCTGCTATGCTAGTCCCGTAAAGCGGCGACCTAACATATGACAGTTACAAGTACTTAGACTAATAACCCGCAGGTTAATTAGTCCCTAGATGTCCAGACCATAACCAAGTTCGTTTGAAAACACCGTGACTATTTAACTGACCCAAAGTACAAGACTCGACATCCCATTGGTGACCCGAGACTTCCCGTGTTATGTTTACGCTCTCAAACATGCTATCATGCAATCTCACTTAACATACGTTAACGCACAACAAGTTATAGCACATAGTTCACGTATCACCGAATTACATCCAAACATATGTTACCAAGTTATTAGATATGTTACGGGGTTCCTAGCATGTTCCTACATGTCAAATCGGGTCTCGGAATGCTAATTTATACCTACAGCAGCAGTACACGCGATTAGGAAAAGTCAACTAGCATTTAGGTTGGTCAACTAGCATTTAGGAAGGCTAATCGCCTATAACATAGGCGATTAGGGCTATACCACATATAATTACTAGCATTTAGGGCTATACCACATGTAACTACTAGCATTTAGGCTATACCACATGTAACTACTAGCATTTAGGCTATACCACATGTAACTACTAGCATTTAGGCCCTACTCGCATGTATCTAATAGCATTTAGGCCCTACTCGCCTATAACATAGGCATTTAGCCTCCTAATCGCCTCTAACATAGGCGATTAGGATGCTAATCGCCTGTAAGCATGCTGTTCCGGTTTTTCGCGCGCGTTTAACGCTCCAAATCAGACCCAGAACGTGTGTAACCACCCAATATCATCCCAAACACTATCCTAAACATGTTTCAACTAAAACCCTTCGTTTTGCCTCGTATTATCAGCCCTGCATGCAATCACGTAATCCCAAACACCATTCACATAGCATGCAACATTACACTAACATGCGTAACTACAACCCTAATAATAAATTCTCAGATTTTTTCATCATAATATTATTAGTATTCTGAATTAATCCTAATAACATTTTAATCCTTCATCTTGAATCATAAAAACCCTAGCTTTCTAATCATAAACACACATAACACATGTATACTAGTTAAAATCCGATTAACAACACTTATTAACGATTTTCAGAAAGCTTTTTCGTTTTAGAACAGATCCGGACTATTAGGGATTGAATAAAAACGTTTATAAGATTGTATGGATGAAAACCAAACCTTAGATTTGTAAAAGGATGATGGATTCAGCTTGAAACCTTGTGTTTTGATCAAAAATCGCGTTCCAGAGGTTGTGTGTGTGTTGGGGCAGGTTATGGGACGACTAGGGTTTGTATAATGAAGTTTATGAGGTCAAGTATGGTATTTATAGTCGTTTTTAGTCGTCCAGCACGTAACTAGCGATTATGCAGCCAGTACACGCGATTAGGGATCCTAATCGCATGATGTTCAGGCATTTGGGGCCTAATCGCCCCCTAGGGCACACGAGTAGCCCCTACTCGCCCCTAATATTGCCTACTCGCCTCCCTTATAGGCGATTAGGCCTTCCTAATCGCCTATAGGGGCTGGTTTCGTGTGTTTTGCGCGTTAAACCCCGTTTTAACATATGTTAACACATATTCACATACCGACAAGTCACATAATGATTGTAAACACATAACACTTGTAAATACACATATTCACACTCGTTCACCAATTTCCGGGACTCGAGACTTGTATGTTCCGTATGCCCTGACGATCCTACAAATCGTCACCGTTTGTACACTTGGTTAAGGACCGACATCTAATTAACCTCTAGACCAACATCCAATGATCCTCTAGACTAAACCGATAGTTCCCGAACCATAACCCGACTTAACTAACCCAGTTAAGTACAATATACGTGACTCGCTAAGGTAGACTTTCATCTAGACAACGTTGTTAACCAGAATTTGCCGGGTGTCACAGAAATGGTCATTTGTCACTTTTAAGACATGTACAAAGCCTCAAAAGCATGTACAACCCCTTAATGCAAAGAAAAAAAACACGGTATGAATATTCTGATTTAGGGTTTCTCAATGACAAAACATCCTCATTTATCCGCCCCCATTCAAGATCCTAGGGTTTTCTTCAAGGTGATTCAAGATCTAGACTTTCTCAATGACACCAGATCGATGAATCCCTCTCAATCCAACACCAGATCCACTGGTTTTGACCTCTTGTATCGTTTTTCGTTAACCATATCTCTTTCTCTCTGTGATATCAATATTTCTCTCTGAACTCAAAGACAGAGAAGATGGTGTCAATTGAATTGGATGAAGAAACCGTCAAGAAAATCATTAGACAGGTATTCTATTCATATCTCTTTGTCTCTCTTATAAGTTGTTGATCCATATCCTCTGTACGTTTGATTCTTTTTTTTATATATATCTATAACTCTTTCCATTGTAGGTTTAGTTCTACTTCAGTGATAGTAATCTCCCAAGAGACAACTTTCTCAGGAATACATTTCCGAGAGTGAAGATGGAAGTATCCTTCAATTAATATTCATTTTCTTAATAATAAAGCGTAGATTTGATTCATGTAAGAGTGTTTTGTTTCATTCTCCCTTCCATTTTCACTCTAGCCACAAATATTTCCCTCTTCTTCTATAAACCCTAAGAAGAGACATCATAATGTCGAGAAGATCTAGTACAGACACATATCCTTGCGAAAATCAAAAGCATGAGGCTTCGGTATGGTTTCAACCGGTGGTAAAAAAGATCCAAGTAGGTATAACTTTTATTTCTTGCTCAACAATTACTCAAATCTATCGTCAGTGTTTGGCATTTTGGTTGTTTTGTGAGGTCGTTTTGGATGAATGTAGTTGCCTTATTTTGTTCTCAGATCCACACGGGCCACATAGGTTACAGACTGAGGAAGATGATAAGCAAAACTTTGCAGACGTGAGTTTTCTAGCTACATTTAATAATTTTACAAGCATCTAATAAGTTTGTTTACTGATTTTGAGTTTTAGTTATTTCATTTGGGTTCATATTTAATTTATTTATCTTGTAGGTCAGATTGCAACACCAACATTTGGTGTTTAGTTAGGATATGATTTACAACTTATAATATCAATTACCGTTCAATTAGATTGAAAGAAAAAAGTTACTGGTAACTCCATTCAAACCTGGTTCATTTGATTGTATGAAAAAAAAATTCTTTTTGGTGGCAGGATGTGTGAGTGGAACAATTAAAATTTTATTTTGTTTTATTTGCAGGGCCAAATTTCTGTTGTGCTTGTATAGCATGGTACGACTGAGTGAGGCAACCTAAGGTAGCAAGACTTGGTGATCCTAGGCTTTGGACCTTCGATAGGAAGATGAAATGTCAGATTTTTACGGCTAATATGGTAGAGTGCTCTGGTTATTATATAAGTTTGTTCTTTTTTAGTTCTATTTGTTTCTTGGATTTATGTAATAAAATTCTGTACTTTTATTGAAAGGTGTTTGGTTAAAAGTGAGAACCATATTGTTGTAGTGAACTTAGACGAGAACATTAAGAACCGTATTGCTGATGTTAATGTGACATAGTGACATTTTATCAGCCATTGTTGCCTTGGTTTCTGCTTGAGGTTGGTTATTGTGTTATGAAGTTATGTGACATAGTGACATTTATTTACGAAGTATGATTATTAAATTTATTTTATTTTAATATTACATTGAATCAGGTAACTGATAAAATGTACCTTTATTTATGTTTCAAGGTGGATAGCATGTTGGGGAGGAGGGAGAATCCCGGAAAACATGAAGCCATGCGTAAAATGAAAAACGAATTCATGATGAACTGGGATGGTCTTCGTACAAAAGACATGGAACAAATTATTGTTCTTACAGCCACAAACAGGCCATATGATCTTGATGAAGCTGTGATTAGAAGACTTCCTCGCAGTAAAATGTTCTCTAGATTTTGTATGGCTGGTCCAGTAATTGGGGTGAAAAAGGGTAGTTTATCGCTCAATTTAAAACCATGTCGCATTGGATTGACTAAAAACACTTTTTTATTTAAAATTATATGATAACAAGTCTCTTAACATGATTATTATTTCAGTAGTACTCTATTGTTTTAAATACAATAACTTAGGAGTTTTATGATTAATAATACACATCGATCGACTTTCATCCATTCGACTTGCTGCTATTTAGCTAATCTGGTTGATTTTCATTTTGTTTTTTTGGGGTTTTTTGTGTCTTTTTACAGTTTTTGATCTGCACAGATGATGAGGAAGACGAAGATGACAATGATATATGTTACGATTCGGAAAAGAGGTTAGGGCTAATTTGACATTATAATGTTTCAACATTTATAATTGGTTATGTTAGTTTATTTCTTGACCATCTAATGCCATTGAGGTGGTGTCAAACTCAGAGCACATGGAAAGAAGCTTAGGAAGGCCGGTCAAGGAAGGTCGGTCATAGCCAGCTGCTCGGCCGCAAGTTTGTGGAAAGATTTCTTTTTTATATCTGTTTAAGCATTTCTTTCATTGTTTTCAATTTAACTCCATTTTATATTTGACACTTAATGTTACAAGTTTCTGATTGCCCTAAAGTCTTAATGAATTAGCTGATTTATGGGTTGCTTCAACAATTGCAGAGGTGAGTTCTCGACTTATGGTGTTGTCACATAAGGTGATGTGCGTCTCAAACTCAATATAGAAATTGATCATATTTATAGTAATTTCTAATCAGATAAGATTTATTACAATATGTGAACAATAATTTGTTGTTTTTGAGTTTGAAAATTAAAACAGGGTTTGATTTTGCTGCATTTAAATCTCTTCAAATGTTCTAAATTGCTGTAAATCATGTTGACATTTTTTGTTTTGGTTGTATACATCTACATTATCATTTTCATATGGATTATATAATCTTGGTTAATTTATATCAAATGCTACCAAAGTAAAACTCGATTAGCTTGGTCTATGTTTGCTCCTAGCAATTTAGTTTGGCAATGAATAGTTGGGACAAATAAGAGAATATTTGAAAATATCATTCATTTGATTCTAACAGGTGCTTTTATGTTTCTTTTAACTTTAGCGATTGTGGATCATCTTTGATACAGGTTAACATGAGTCGGAAGTTTGGTAATGGTGAAAGAGTGGCTCGGTGACGGTTTAGAACTGGTTCAGTCCTTAACCAGACTGTTAGAGTAAGCACACACAAACTACCAACCTTTTCATAATTATATCTCAAAATTGTTAAAAGTAATAGTTCAATACACCTAACATACATATTCTTACTTTAGGTACTGTGTAAATGCGACCAACGATGAATCTTGCTTGCACTAATGTTGTCTTCAACACTGCAAAAGTATGAAAAATTTCTTTCTTTTCAAGAATCATTTGATATTCTTGGAATTTTTTAGTTTTTTGTGTGTTTATAATCGTAATAAAAAACCAATATAGGTTTAACAACGCTCAATGTTCACAAAAAAGGGTTCAAGTTCATCAGGGTCTAAAGATGCTAAAGGTATGCAATGTTGGAACGTTAGAACAGGTCAATGGGTCGAATAAGTAACAATTGGAATGCTGGAAGGGAGGACGACTCTATATGCGAGTCCAAAACAATAAGCAACTAAGCATTTCTTTTCTTACATGGGAACGGGTTAATGGGTCGAATAAGTTAAATGGATTAAAATTTTCCCAAATTATTGAATAAAACATTCTTAACTAATTCATTCAAAATATAGACTAAAACTAAATATATAAACTTTGACTATTTTTTTTTTATAAAATATTTGATCTATATTTCTTATTATAGCTTAATATATTAACTTTGTAATTTAACATGAAAACAATGTTTTCAAGAATTAATAGTTTTGTAGTTTCAATCAAGTTTATAATTTACTAGCCAAGTATAATATTAGTACAAGTAAATAATATAATGAACAATATGTGTAATTTAACATGAAAACAATGTTTTCAACTGGGTCAGATTAATTGATTAAGTTGACTTCTTTTTGTTTAATTTCTTTAAAACTATATATTTTTTGTAGCAAAAATTATCAACCAGGAATACAAGCAGTTGTCACATACTAACCTTTTTATACATATACAAAACCATCCAAGCTTTTACAGCTTTTCCGTTTGACTGAAATGGTATCATTGTTGGAATGAGTTATAATTTTTCATTTTGAATCATTTTCAGACTTTTACCGGCTGTCATTTTACGATCCCTTTAATTTAGTCTGATATTTTCATGCAATGTTTTATAGAACTGTTTACATTTCAAAGTTAAATACTTACCCCTTTCGGTATAAGCAGGCTTTTACAGAAGAGAATAGCTACAATACAACTTTGGACGTCAGCCTGTATCATGACTTGAACATCAGAACCCTACAGCTACTATACTAAGCATTAGAGTCTAACACTCAGGCTGACTCAACATCAGACCTATGTTGTCAGCTCGGTATGATCTTACTCAAGAATACAGGCACTAATTAATTATTTTTGCATGGTTTTATAAATGGACATGAACGTGTTTTGGTTCAGTCCATCTCACACTTGACATTCACCCGTTTTGACCTGAACCCATTTTGGCCCGTTACATGATATGGTGTCAGAAAATCCCACTAACTGGCAATTACATATGGTTGGTGGCTTGGTGCACATATATCATGTAATGGTAAGCTGATCACTATACCTACAATTAACAAATTATTATCCCTGCTATTCGTAACTTTACTGTTAAATAAATTAAAAAATGTAACAGATTTGCAACGACACCTCCAGCCCCAAAAAGACAACTTTTCAGCTCCACAACAGTCTTATACTCTTATATTATCCTAAATTTGATACTATGTAAACTGCTGAATCAAAATGAGACTTACACCCAAGATGAATAACATTTGTTGTCTTTAGGTTTTGAATCATCATGTTTAGTTTTTAATTTTATATAGTAGATTCACCTTTAAAATTTCGTTTCGCTGCCATCAGACTCTACAAGTCAACAATTTAGGATATTGGCATTTTCATAATTAGCTATAAGGACAAAGATAATGAATGGGCAAGAAAGTGCAGCCCTTTGTTCCGGAACAAGAAGCTGCAAAATTAGTATTAGTAGTATAGACTGTGAAAATATATGCCATCCTCTTTCTGATTTTGTCCATGAATCAGATGCTTGTCATTTTACAGCTGTAAAAGTACTATCCCCTTAATTCAGTTTGATATTTTCATGCAAACTTTTATAGAACTTTTTACATTTCAAAGTCACATGCTTACCCTTTTCGGTATCAGCAGGCCTTTACAGAAGCGCAACATATCTTCATCAAAGCTCAGCATCAGACCTACATCATCATCAGACAATAGCGACAATACAAGCTTTGAAAGTCTGCCCTACAGCTGTCTTCATCAAAGCTCAGCATCAGACATTCAGACCTATGACACTCCACTATCTTGCCCTCATATCCTTCATTCTATAAAGCTTCATCAAAACTCTACATCACTCAACAAACACTAAACATCATAGATCAGTTACACCTTCAAATCGGTAAGTAATCTGAATTCAAAGTACAAACTTTGACTTCCTTTACTTTCAAATCCTAACAACTTATATTTCCACTGTTTATTTTCACAGCCATACTCGATGTTGGTCTTTTAGAAGCTATTCCCTTTCTCAAAGTGCAATCGGCTTTATAGTTGTAAGTTATCATCTCGATTCTGAAAATTAACAAGCTTTGTTTCTATGTTAAGTGTGTTTTTGAAATTAGACTTCAAATTACTTTTATGTGTCAAGTGTCATGTTAGACTTAGAATTATTGTTTTACTGTCAAGTGTTAAACCATTTTTGGGCTGGTATTCTAATTGATCCAAGCCCACCATAGCTGATTGGGCCAAGCCTGTGACAGCATTGAAAGTGAACATTTTTTTTTCACTTGTGTTGTGGCCAAGTTGAATAGTTGTGATTTGTTATCTTGTGTATTACATGTATTTTTGTTTTTAGGCAGAATATATACTTATTCTTTCAATGTGTTGACATGTCTTATGAGTGTCTAACAATTAAAAAAATGGCAAAACGTTTTTAAAAATTCTGAAAATGCAAATGAAAAATGCTAATAGTTTTATGAAAAAAAAATTTAATGGCAAAATTACTTTTTCTTTCATTGGTCCCTTTAGTAGCAATGGCCATTTGTGGACAAATCAATTTTTGTTAGCAAGAGCAGTCTCTTTACTGATTGTATTACAATGCTGACTTTTCTTTGTTTTTTTTTTTGCTGTATAGTCATTTAAATTTTTTAATTACCTTATAACATAAACAAGCCACCTAAATCATGACGGGCAACTTGATAATTGTGCAATTTGGCAGCATCCAGCGGTGGGGTGCGTATGTATAAAGTCAACCATGTAGAAATAAATGTTATCTCAAAAAGTTAATTTCATCATAGTAACCTGAATGTTAATATCAATAAATGTTTGCTACTATTCAATAGTTTATTTAGAATGTTAATGATCAACAAACATGAACGAACATGTTCATTTTCTAAACGAATGATCTTGAATACGTTAATTAACAAAATTTTTGTTTATTAACAAAATATACAAAAAAAATGCTTAAAACTACAATATATTATGAAAATCACTTTCTAAGTAAATTAAATTAGTTGGTTTTTAGAAGAATAAGTGTGTTAAGCGATATGGTTATTTTTTACTAAGTGAGTGAACCATGTCAAACTCAAATACGACATTTATTAAATGATAAGGATGTTAACAAAAATCAAAATTATTATCATATGCCTATCTAAACAAACAAGACAATTGTAGACAATTGTAGTTGCTTAATATGTTTGTGTTAACTTTTATATTTGTGGACAGCTATTTTTCCTTATGATTATTTTTTAAATGAGTATTAATTAACGGCTATTATTTCAACGGTTCTTTTCCCATAGTTGCACTTTTCAGTTCTTCATTCACATCAAATACGATATCAATTTCAATCTATGGGGGGTGGTTATCTAAATCCGATTAAACAAGAAGGACCGTCGTTAAACGTTGAACAATCATCTGGTCGCCGTTCAAACCTTCCACTTTCCAACCCACCACCTTCAAACTCTCAAGTGACTGACCTTTTTCAACCCTCCTACCCTTCTCCAACTTTAAACCCTCCTCCAGTGACAAACCCTGCCGATGATGATCCAGATCCTTGGACAGACGAAGAGTGGAATTGGGCGTATGATTATGCCTTTGCTGAACTACAGTTTAACAGACTACGAATTAGGGAAGAGCATCATTGTCCGGTGGCAAACCCTCCTACAATGCCAAACTGTCCTCCACCTTCAAACCCTCCTCCTGTTGAAAACCCCCATCAGAGACAAGAAGTTTCGGATTTGGCTGAAGGGTACGAAACCGACCCTGGGGCAGAATACGAACCACCATTGGATGAGGAAATGGTTTGGGAACCTACCATTCCGCAATGATGGAGATAGTGATGGCATGTTTTATTAAGTAATGTGTTTTATGGCATATTTTATTAAGTAATCTTATTTCCATGTATTAGATTAAAATTTAACTATTTAGTTGTTTTAATTATAACTCTAATTATGTATTAGTTTAAATTCTAATCGTATGTTCAAATGTTTAGTTTATTTTTAAATTAAAACAAAAGAAAACTTATTTGAGTGCCTCTCCCACCATTATATACTTAACCTAAAGTCAAATTGACATAAATTTAAATACTCGGAATCTTTTTTTTTTTTTCCAGTTATCTAACAGTGAAAACTTAATAGGATATGTCTAATCACTGTACCGTTGAAGAATTTTCATCATTGAAAAATGATGGAGCATGGTATAATCTAATCTTTGTTATGGTCGAATATATTTGGCATGATGTTGGTGAAAAGAGATTGGTGGTTATCTGTCTTGATCAACACGTAAGGACATTCTTTTACTTTGCGTTGTGTTATACAAGTAAATATTTTTTTCCACTACTATTTTTTTTTGTGTTTTAGAGACAAAAAATTGCTGCGATCGTCCCACAACATTTGATACACTTATATAATGACACAAAGTTGCTTGGTGGTTTTTTTTTCACTGAGTCATTTCCAAATTGAAAATTTCAACTATCATGAGCTCCCAAAGTACCAAAATTACGTCTTAATTTGCTCTGAGAAAAAAATTGTGATCAATGAATACACGAAGCTTTCTTCACTTATGCTTACCATTCCAAAGGGTGCGTCATTATATCCATTGGTGCCTTCCATTGAATCAATGAAGCAAGTTAGGAGGCCACATAAATATATTGTTGGTATATTCAAAATCTTTGTATGTATATATTTTTATTAATTATTATAATATTATAAAAGCTCATATAGTATACACAATTTGGTTATTTTGTTGTAGATGTGGTTGGGAGAATAACTGATGGTAAACGAAATAAACGCTCTTTTGAACTATCTCTTCACGATAAGACGTAAGTTATTACTCATTAATTACAGATATTATTTGCCAAAATAATTTTAACTCAAAAATCTTTATTTACAGCGGTCATGAAATACAAATATTTTTGCATCATTTAGAGCCTACCGATGTTATAAGTACCATTCTAGCCATATCACGAAAGTCTATCATATACGTATCACTTGTCAAGTTGGTTCAACTACAAGATAGTATGTTATGCTTTACACATGAACTTTTTAAAAATTAGTTATATTTAATAGCACATGTAATTTAATTAATATTATATTTTATTTGTTATTTCAGTTCATATTTTGTCGTCTACGGCTATGAGTAAGATTACGTACGAACCAGATATGCTCGAGGCACGAGATATTTAAACTATGGATCTGTGTTGATGTTAAAATTTAGGTTTCTTATAAAATAGTTGTTTAATATTGAAGTCAACGTTAGTGATTTGCGTTATGATTTTTGTTTCCTTTGTATTGAACTAATATGTTTAATGTTTTTTAAGTTTATATGTGTTTATGATGTGTTATCTTTTTCATTTTTTCATAGTAAAAACTTAGTTATAGGTGCATTTTCACTTACGAAATACTTAGTTTTAGTTGAATTATATGTTTTATTTTATCATATTGTACATTAAATAGTCTGTATTTGTGTTAAACCAAAGCATCATCACCATGGCTGACCTTTCGGTTGAAATCATCGTGTTTGAGATATTATTGAGGGTGCCACCGAAGGTTGTAGGTCATTCTATGAGTGTATGTAGGGAATGGTATGCCTTATTGTCAACCGATACTTTTAAATGGTACATTGTTCTCCCTCATTAATTTCATCTAATCTGAGAGTTCTCTTAATTGACAACATAACATGCTCTGATCATCAAATAAAATTTCAATCCAGTGATCATGGACCAACCACTATTGTTTCTTTTCCATTCAAGCACCAATTTGATAATGTCTCGATTCTTTCACATTTGAACGGATTATTGTGTGTTTGCTTGAATCATACATTTGAGTTGTTTCTTTGGAATCCAATCACTACTGCTTTCAAGCATTTGTCAACACCTTATTCTCATGGATTAGATGAAGACAATCTTAATGTTGTTGGTCTATACGTTGACGATCATCATGATTACAAGGTCTTGCATGTTAGGCGTAGGTGTGGTGTACTTGGCGTCTATGTCTATTAAGTGTCATGTACTGATCTTGTAATGGTGATTTTCAAATTTCAACATTTATGTAACTCTCTTTTGTTTAATTTGTAAGGTATTTATCACTTTACAATGACTAATGGACAACCAAAAGATAGTAATGATGCTCCAACCTCAAGTGCATCTTCGAAATCTGAAAAACGAAAAGAGTATAATAGAAGATATTATGCTTCACGGAAAGATAATAACAAAGTATCAAAATTTGGGAGTGGTGATGTCTCCCAAAGTGCTTCATTAATATCTTTAGTGAATAATAGATCAACAGGAAGGACACCGTTAGGAAGTCTACAAAATAATAGTAGTCAAATAACGCAAATGTTAAAGGAGAATGCGTCAGGTAGTTCTGTCGAAAAATAAAAAGAGTACAACAAAGGATGCCCTGGTACAAGAAAAGAGAATGGAAAACGTATTTCAAATGGTATCAAAATTACACAAACTCTGATTGATGATGCCACACCGACAACCACATTCCCCTCTGTAATTGATGAAGTCATGCCTGATAGATCACGAGGTTTGTATTTATTTAACAATGTATTTTTTTTATTGAATTTGACATATTTTACAACCTAGATTACTTAATACAATAAATTATTAGGTAGTCGAATTCAACCGCGTACACTATTACCTCAATTTTGTGAAGTTATTGGGCAACCTTCCATCCATGATGAGAATGCAGAAATTGATCCCT
This sequence comes from Ambrosia x helenae, assembly GCA_030844895.1. Taxonomy (NCBI): domain Eukaryota; kingdom Viridiplantae; phylum Streptophyta; class Magnoliopsida; order Asterales; family Asteraceae; genus Ambrosia; species Ambrosia x helenae. The sequence continues at coordinate 43,635,245 of CM061228.1, forward strand.
ACAATTTTGTTTACGATGGTATACCTAGAGACCATCGTGTTTTAAAAGAACGGAGTGCATGTTGTTATTGTGGAGCAAAACTATTTAGATTTGAATTTGATACCTTTTGTTGTATGAGTGGGAAAACAGTGTTAGCAAATTCAGAAATTCCAAATGAATTGTACCGGCTATTCAAGTCACAAGATGAAATTGGAAAAATGTTTAGGCAAAACATACGTGCTTATAACACAAATTTTTCTTTTGCCTCAATGGGCGTGACGTTGGATAATACACTGAACAATATGAGAGATGGTGTGTATACATTTCGTGCACATAAAGGAATATATCACAAAATTGACCAATTAGTTCCAAGGGATGGAACTCCTAGTTACTTGCAGTTGTATTTTTATGATCCTGATACTGAGCTGGATTATAGACTCCAATGGCCAAATCTTGATCGAAGTATTACTGAGATGTTGACACGTATTCTTTCTTCAAACCCATATGTCGATACATTTCGAAGTCTTGCGGAACTAGGACCTCTAGACAACTATAGGGTCACTTTGAATGCTTTAGTGGAACTTGACCAAAGGGTGTACAATCGGCCAACGACATCCGAGGTGTATATATAATTGTTTTATTTAAATTATTTAAAAGTATTATTGATTATTTTACTTACGTATAGTGCATCATTATATAGGTTGCTGGTATTTGGGTTGAAGGTAATGATAATATCACTTCGTTTAAAAGAAGTATTGTTGTGTACGGTAAGTCTGAATATAGTCAAACTATTCAGCCGTACGATAGTTGTTACGATCCATTGGCGTATCCTCTATTTTTTCCTAACGGTGAGTCGGGTTGGCATGATAAAATACCACGCCAAGGAGTGTTAATCAATGAACTCCACAACAATAACAACATCGAAGAAGAAATGGAAGGTACCAACAATTTCACTATCTTTATTAAGTGAAATTCATAAAAATAACCTAACATGTATTATTTTCAATTAACTATTTGTTTTTAAACATGACCATCATTTAGAGGCTAACACACGAAGTGGACAGGCTAACAAACAAAGTGGTAGAACAACCGTGGCTATGCGAGAGTACTATTGTTACAAGTTTCAAATTCGATCTACCAAGAACTTGCTTCTGTTCAGTGGTAGACTGCTACAACAGTTTGTTGTAGATGTTTACATAAAGCTTGAGACGTCACGTTTACAATATTATGAGCTAAACCAGGCTAGAATAAGGGCAGATTTGTACCAAGGTATTGTGGATTGTGTCAATGCTGGTGAGGTTCATCCAAACAGAGTCGGACAATGGATTGTGTTGCCTGCATCATTCATCGGAGGGCCTCGCGACATGCGACGTCGGTTTCTTGATGCGATGACTTTAGTTCAAGATGACGGCAAGCCTGATTTGTTCCTTACAATGACGTGTAATCCTCATTGGCCTGAAATATGTGATAATTTAAATGTTGGTCAAACCGCTCAAGATCGTCTAGACCTTGTTTCAAGAGTGTTTAGGGCTAAATTAGAAGATCTTAAGGAACAACTCTTCAAGAAACATGTCCTCGGGGAAGTTAAGGCATACGTTTATGTCATCGACTTTCAAAAGTGTGGCTTACCACATGCACATTTTCTCCTTATCATGTACCCACAACACAAAATCAATAATCCAGACCATTATGATAAGGTTGTGTGTGCTGAAATTCCTAACATACTAAGGCATCCAAAATTGCACGAGCTTGTTGTCAAGCACATGATTCACGGTCCTTGCGGAAATTTGCGTACAAACAGTCCTTGTATGCAGGGTGATCCTAAAATTTGTCGCTTTCGCTATCCTAGGCAATTTAATGAAGAGACGGCACAAGGAGATGATGCATATCCATTATATAGAAGGAGAAACAATGGAATAAAAGTGGATGTACGAGGAAAAACACTTGATAACATATGGGTTGTCCCGTATAACCCAAAGCTATTGATGATGTTTAACTGCCACATAAATGTTGAAGTTTGCTCAAGTATAAAATCTGTGAAATATCTATTCAAATATGTTTACAAAGGACATGACAAACAAGTTATTCAAGTTGATTAAGATGAGCAAGGGGTTGTTATTAATGAGATAAAGAGATTTCAAGATGCACGCTACGTATCACCACCGGAGGCTATGTGGCGCATTTTTTCCTTCTCTCTTTCTCAAATTTTTCCTTCTGTTTTGGCCTTACAACTTCATCTCCCTAATAATCAGATGGTTAGATTTAGGGATAACGATATAATGTCAGATGTTGTTGATAGGGAAAGAGATAGGAGAACCATGTTGACTGCATTTTTTGAGAAAAATAGAGAAGATGAAACGGCCAGGGTGTATTTGTATAAAGATTTTCCAAAACACTTCACATGGAATGGAACCAAACGTCGTTGGAATCGTCGTAAAGGTAAACAACAAAGAGGTCGTATTGTTTCCGCCAATCCAGCTGAAGGAGAAAGGTACTATTTACGCCTACTCCTATCCAATGTTAGAGGGCCTACTTCTTTTGAACATCTTTGCACAGTTAATGGTCAAAGTTGCGAGACATTTCGAAAAGCATCTCTTGAGGCAGGCTTAATAGAGGAGGATGAATATCTATCACAATGTCTAGAAGAAGCCTCCTTATTTCAGTTTCCCAATGCTCTTAGAAGGTTATTCGCGACCATAATGATATTTTGCGAACCTGGAGATGTTCGAAAGTTATGGAATGACCACTTTGATTCACTGTCTGAAGATCATCGGTTGCATTGTCTAAGTATCGAATGAGTTCAAAATATGGTTCTTACCGAAATTAAGGTCTTTCTACAATCTATGGGTAAAAATATCAGTGATTTTGATCTTCCTAAGATAACAGATGATGTTAACTTACAGTATGTAGGTTATCGTGAGTTACAAGAGGAGTATGGGATTGTTTTGGAACCTGAACACTTGAGTGCCAAAGATTCACTTAATCCTAACCAAAAAAGTGTGTTTAATGAGATCATGATGCATGTTGATAATGATCTTCCACGTGTCTTCTTTATCGATAGTCCAGGTGGAACGGGGAAAACATATTTGTACAAAGCCTTGCTTGCTGAAGTTCGTTCACGTGGTCTTATTGCTCTCGCAACAGCTTCATCAGGTGCTGCCGCTAATAATATGCCAGGAGGGAGAACGGCTCACTCAAGATTCAAGATTCCCATTAATGTTGATAATAATTCAATGTGCAATATAAAAAAACAGAGTGGTGTCGCTGAACTAATTTGGTCTGCTAAAATAATCATATGGGATGAAGCGTCGATGGCAAAACGACAGGCAATAGAGGCGGTGGATCGAACATTGCAAGACATTATAGGCGTTAGTCTCCCATTTGGTGGGAAGATAATGGTTATGGGAGGTGACTTTAGACAGGTGTTGCCTGTTATTAAACGAGGCACTCGAGCAAAGATTGTAGACTCGAGCCTACGAATGTCTCATCTTTGTTCTTTGACTAAAAAGATGCGCTTGACCATAAATATGAGAGCGTTGACGGATCCGTGGTTTTCTGAATTTCTTTTAAGAGTCGGTGATGGAACTGAAGAATCAATCGAAGGAGACTTTATCCGCATACCCGATGACATGACAATTCAATGCACCAATAGAGAAAACTCTATAAAAGAATTGATCAATGCAATCTTTCCGTCAATCAAAGACAATGTATATTCTTCGGAATATATAATCTCAAGAGAAATATTATCCACTAAAAATGAGTGTGTTGACGAGATTAATAATCAAATGATTGACATTTTCCAAGGGGAGGAAAAAGTTTACTATAGTTTTGACGAGGCTGAAGACGATCACCACAACTTTTATCCGATCGAGTTCTTAAACTCACTGACGGTCAGTGGTTTGCCGCCTCATAAGCTCCGTTTAAAAATTGGATGCCCAATAATATTGTTGCGGAATATCGATCCATCACATGGCCTATGTAATGGGACACAGTTGATATGTAAAGGTTTCCAACGCAATGTAATTGATGCGGAAATTGTTGTCAGTCAACATGCTGGAAAAAGAGTATTTTTGCCAAGAATCCCTATGTGCCTTTCTGAAGATGACATGTTCCCATTCAAGCTAAAAATAAAACAGTTTCCTATTCGACTTAGCTTTTCCATGACGATTAATAAAGCTCAAGGTCAGACAATTCCGCACGTTGGAGTTTATCTGCCTGAGTCTGTATTTTCACATGGACAACTTTATGTGGCATTATCAAGAGGGATTTCAAGACAAAACACGAAGGTGTTAGTACATCTCGCCAAAGATTTTAAGCGACGGGGGGTATATACCTCAAATGTTGTCTACCGGGAAGTGTTGCGTGATGCAACATTTGGATCAAAACGAAAGTAAGTTTATAGATGTTGAGCCTTAAGTTTTTATATTCCGATTATATTCTTTATAAATTGCTAACAAAAACCTTTTTAATTTTTCTGTTACATAAATTAGAAATTTGTTATGGACGAAACAAAGAAGAAATCGGAAGATATGTCAGGTATCAATTTCATTTAAGATCATAGTTTAGTTTATCCATCTATATACTCGGTTTTGATTAAACACATGTAAGAGAATAACATTGGTTTTTTTAGTGTCGACACATGCCTCAATAGAGGAGAAGATACAAGAAAGTCATTAGCCGGTGGTTGTATTGGTCAAACAGGAAGAGATATAAGAAACTCTCAGTAGTATATCTGATGAAGAATGGTGGTCGAACCATGTTGATGAGGTAATTGAGACGTGTAAGGTCTATGAAAAAAAAATCTCATCACAATGAAAGAAATTGACATGTGAATTGTTAGTTGTAATTTTCTATGTTGATGACTTATATATTTCTTATTCATGTGTTTGTTTTTTTTTTTTTAGATTAATATGTTTATGACTGATATGTAACCAAACTTTAAAAAGCTCATGACATACATAGACCAAAGACCAAACCGATGCTATGAACAAAAAACTAATAGAAGTACAATACAATATATTACGAGAATTGAAAAACTAACAAAAAACGAGTAATACATTGTAAATTACCGCCGCCACCCCCTTGGCTCTCCCAAATGCGCGGAAACACGACCTCCACCCGCCTAAAGGCACGATAGTGAAATAATCCGTAAAATCTCGCCTCCAATCCGAATAAAGTTAGTACTCTAAGTTGTTACTTACTATAAACCATAAGGACTATCTGTGTAGTTATCTCTTGAAAACAAGTACCGCGTTGTAAATTGTTGCTGTCGTCGCATCGCGCGGGTTTCTAACTAGTTAGTAAATATACATATATAGTCAAAGAAAAAGGAATATATAGTCTCTTAAGAAATTTTTGTACTTATAAGAAATTAGTAACCTTGTCACGTTTACATTTTTTTTTTTGAATATTAAGAGATTATTATAATGCTATAGAATAAAAGCAAATGGGATAAAATGAATGAAAATTTTATAAAAAAATTTGGGGAAAAATACATAATGTTACACAAACCATGTATAGATGTATGATAGGTTCCCTTTTGTATCTAACTGCTTCTAGACTAGATATTATGTTTTCAACATGTGTCTGTGCTAGATATCAATCAGCTCCTAGGGAATCATACCTAATTGCAGTCAAAAGAATCTTCAGATATCTGAAAGGAACTCCTACACTTGGAATTTGGTATCCTGCTTCTAGCAATACCAAGTTATTAGCTTTTTCAGATGGTGACTATGCAGGGTGCAAAATGTCAAGAAAATCAACATCTGGTGGTTGTCAATTCTTGGGAAACTGTCTAGTGTCCTGGCAATCAAAGAAGCAAACATCTATTGCAACTTCAACTGCTAAAGCTGAAGACATTGCAGCTGCAAGTTGTACATCACAGATACAATGGCTCCAATATCAACTTCTTAATTATGGAATCAAAGAGACCAAGACAACATTGCTTGTAGATAGCAAATCTGCCATTAGCATCATTCAAAATCCTGTTCAGTTCTCAAAAACTAAACATATTGAAATCAGGTATCATTTCATAAGGGATTGCTATGAAAAAGGCAAGATTGAAGTGAAGCATGTGACAACAGCTAATCAAATAGCTGGCATATTCACTAAACCCCTTGACACATCAACATTTCAGAAGTTAGTATCCATGCTTAGGATGCTAAATTTGTAAGTGTTCTTTTACTTTTCTGCACATATTTTATTTTTCACTTACATCTATTTTTAGTCCAGAACTTCTGAAAAACAAAAAGAGAGAAACTACTGATGAACAAAACATCAGTATGGGAATATTTTATGAAAAATGATTAACTTCTGATAAAATAATCTTCAGAAGTTATGAATAAAATGTTTATAAAACATTCTTATCAGTTGTTGAAAACTACTGAAGAGAAAATGGGAACTACTGATGACAGCTGCTCTTCATCAGAAGTTTTGTCATTAAGGGCAAATCAGACATTTCCCACTTCAGAAGTTTGACCTAGGGCGGTTACAAACTTCTGATAAACACCTTTTCCAACACTTATCCTTTCAAAAAGCAAAATTCCCTCCTTCTCTCTCAAAAACACTCTTAAACCCTTAACCTGCAAAAACATTGTTCGATCCACACACACACAAACCACATGGATCTTATACTAAAACAGCGACACAATCAAAGAGGCTACTTTGGGAAACATGAAGTAATTAACTTAACGCCTAGCTAGCGTTAACATAACATAGTAGTGAGGGTAACGGTTTTCAAAGGACTAATGAAATGCTTATTATAAAACCTGTGAACTTACCAGCATTATATGTTGACCTTTTTAGCATGTTTTCTCAGGTCGCTAAGGTAGCAACAGTCGGGCTAGGCGCCGGAGTCGCACTCGCGTCTAAGGTCATGTTTTGGATATCAAACTTTAAACTCATGTTTTACTTTTGTCTGGGGTTTTGTAAACTTAAATATGCTTCCACTATACTTTAAGTCATGGTTTTTGGTTATTGCATGGAATGTCTTACGTATTTTCTTACATTTAGTTGTCGTTTATTGTGACCATTAACTTGGATCCTGGTGTGTCACGCGCCTCGCGGTAAAACTCTGCATGTGGAATTTGAGGGTGTGACAGCCCTACTATCTACTAAGTTTTCTTTTTAAATTTGACCCTAACTAAGCTGAGTCAAGCTACCTTAAAGTGAAGATGAGAGCTTGCAATAGAGAAAAATGATGGAAAATGGCGGTTTGAAGGGTGGTGGTTGCGTTTTTCAAATTTTAAACTGTTTTCCATAATATGGTTTTAAAATATGGGAAGAATCTTTTTTAAGATAAATTGTGACACCCCGAATTTTCAGGTTCCTACTTTAACTAAACTCTAGTTAACTTTACTTACATTCACAGCATGTCACTTACCTAGGGTTAGTTAGGTGCGTCACATGTTGCACAGTTATAGACTAGTAACTTCATAACAGAGGTAATTCGGGGAATTACCAAACTACGTATACGAGTATCGAACCCTGAACAATGGTGAATTAAGAAAATAGATAATTGTGAATTAATGGGTTGATATTAATTGCAATTACGTGTTTCTCTGAATCTATGTGCAAACTATTATGTGATTACGTGAATGTAAACTAAACGTGTTATCAAAATCGTAATCGATGAACCATTAGGATGATTGGTGTCTAAATACACGGGGTTACGCTTGGTATGGACCAAAATAAAAAAAACATCAAAGAAAACGTGCAAAACATTGATCTGGGCCAGTCGAAACGGGCCTGGTCAAAGTGAACGGCCGTTCGACGAGCCTAGAGTCGTGAAACTGACTTAAACCCTCTATTTAAGCGACCTTAAGCCCCATGAACCTCATAACCTCAACCCTAATCGTCCATAACAGCCCCCATACAAAAAATAAACCCTCTAACACCTGCTAAAGCTCAAGAACGTCATCCGAGAAGGTTAGAAGGTGCTTGGGTCTTGATTGTGAAGAGCTTTAGGTATATTGTCTTAAAATCATATGTTTTAACCATTCTTGATCATGTTTAAGCACCATAATAATGTTTTTCCAGACCTGGTTATATTTTATAAAGATTAAAACTTGGATTAACATCATAAACATGAAGATTTATGAATGGTTATGTGGTATGATTTCATGTTATTGAATATTTATGATGATTAAGCATCTAGGATTTATAAATCATGTTGTGTATGACGAATCTTGCATGTTCTGATTGTATTAGTGTGTTAGGGTTATTTTATGATGATTATTTGAGGTTCTTGAATGATAATATACACCTAGGGTTTGAAATAGTTGGGAAGATTGCATGTTTAAAATCTGGACATAAGGTGTATGTCGACTTGTAGGCTATGTAACTTGACTAGAAATATTGTTTTTGATTTATTCTTGCCATGTGCATGTTGTACGTGGTATTAGGTTTCTGGAATGGGCAAGATCATGCAATTTGGTGGTCGTTTGATATATTTTTGGAATTTTATTCTAATGAAGGTCTAAACTGATTTTCGGATTAAAAACTTGAGTCAACTTTAATCGGCTATAACTTGAGTTTTGTAAAGAATTAGGTCATGAAATTTTGTCAGTAGGTTGATATGGGAATAATTTGGCTTTTCCAAGTGGATTCATTCTGTTTGGATAAATACACGATTTCTTAGAATTTTTACTGTAAACTGACCTGCTGTGAAAATTTTTAGAAGGTAGTTGTAGTATTTGATTTTTCATAATTTTTCAACAAGGTTTTGATACGAAATAAAAATAGTGTAACGACAAATGGACTCATAAGAATATTCTGTAAAAGTTTGGTTGTCTAAATCTTTGTGCAAGTAGTTTTAGAAAAATCATTTTGGCGGTGTACAACCTGTCCTAAAAACACAGATTGTAACATAGATGCATATGTGCTTATTTGAGGTCTTATATGACTGGATTATGACTTGAACTTGCATGTACATGATGTCGTGTGGGTGTTTTAAGAAAACTAAACTATTTTGAAAAAGGGCAAAGCCGCAGGGGAGATGCCATAAGCTTTGATTGAAAAGATTAACAAGTTAGAAATCAGAAAGACACAAGTTTTAAATTTATAATTTAAAACGATAGTTGCTCAACGTTCTAAACCCGACACAATAGGCAAGCGCACCTATCGTATATAGCATAGAAATGTGCAAGTACCGAGTATCGAATTTGTTAGGATCTGAGTTTGATTTGTTATGAACGTTTAATAAATGAAACAGTATGAGGATAGATAAAAATAGAAAGTGCAGCAGAATAATAAATTATCAATCATAACAAACAGGATAATTGTTTTCAATTCATACTTCTCATTAGCCAATACAGATTAGTATGATTACACAATATCTCCCCCTCAGCCTGATCACTCACAGATGTTTGTCTAAGAGAATGTTTGGAGTGATAAATAGAACAGTACAGGCACTGTTCCATTTATAGACAAACCTAACCTCTGATGACCTATGGCTGGCATCACCTAAGATAATGACAACTAACGAATTATAACAACATAAAACATCTGATCAATACAAGTACTGTTACATTGGTAAACACTGATGACTAAACGTCTGATGGGGTAAAACTCTGTTAGGATCTGAGTTTGATTGTTTTGATTGTTTAAGTAAATGAATGACGAAAGAAGTAAACTATAAATGGAAAGTGCAACGGAATGATAAACTATAAATCAAAACAAGAGAATAATTGTTTTAGAATCGAAAGCTTTCATATATGATTGAATGATTACAAACGATTTACAATTACTCCCCCTCAGCCTGATCACTCGTGTAAGTTTGTCTAAGAGAATGTTTCGAGTGATAAATAGAACAATACATGCACTGTTCTATTTATAGACAATCTAAACTACTGATGACCTAGGCTGACGTCACCTAAGACAGTGACCTCTAACAAAATAACAACATAAAACATCTGATGATACAATCACTTTTACATTGGAAACTACTGAAAGGTAAACAGCTGATAGATAACCTTTGATGGTCTTGAATCATCTGTTGGAGTCTAAGTGCTGTTGGCTCCAACAGACCTTTAGTCTTCAGTACTTTGATCAGCAGTTGTTTTTCATCAGACCTTTGATCAGCAGTTGTTCTCTATCAGACCTTTGTAAGCAGCAGTTGTTCCAGCAGTTGTTAGGGTACAAAAGATGTTATAATCAACAGTCTTTTGGGAGAAGTAACTTGTAAATGCTGTTTTTATTAAGGATCAATATGTAGTATATTTTGGCTTTCCAATCATCTGTTCTTCTCCAGGTCAGCAGACCCAACAATCTCCCCCTAGAATAGATGATGCCAAAACTAAGCTTTATTGTTGATCTTTATTCCTCATCAGACTTTCTCTGATTTGCCCTTTGAATTGTAATTCATAGTTCAATGAGAAGAGGTCTTCTGCATCTCTTTCAAGCTCTAAGTTCAGCAATGTTTGGAGATCATCTGCACATAGGCCATGTGCATCATCCATACTCAACTTCTGAGCTTCTCCATCTGATCTGAGCAAAGTCAATTCATGGGTGTCTTTGTTGACCTTCCATTTTAGAATTTTTGAACCGGAGGATTTGTTGAGCTGCAAGTTCATTCTAGATGAGTTTGGTGATGGAGGTCTTCCAATGAGTTTTCTGAGTTCATCAGTTGTGGGATCAGAGAAAAAATGGACTTGGTTGTAGATACCCTCTTTTACAAATGTATCAGCAAACTTCTTCTGGTCTTCTTCAGAAATTTCCTTCTGTCTTTTGAACTGTTTCTTGGCAGCAACAGATAGGTCAGAAGTATCAAGCAAGCTGTCAAGTGTAAAGGCCTGTTGAGGTCTCTTAACCATGGGAGCATCTGAGTAAATTGGTTTTCTGGGCAATGTAGGATCAGTCTTTCTATTCTCTTCCCACTTCTTGTATGTTTCAACCAGCCTTAGCTCAGCCCATCTTGCAACTTACCCCATCTCTCCATATTTAGCAGCCACAATCTCTTCTCTCATCCTTTTAAACTTTAAGGCTCTGGATGGATCTCTGCCTTTCCTAAAATCAGGGGCAGAGATTTTCACTGGAGGATTCTTGGCCATTTCTTCAATTCTTAGAAGTTCTTCTTGAAGAGCATGAGTGGTCCAGCCTGCAAACTGTTTCTTGTTTGCTTTGTTGGGCATGGTTGCCAAGATATGGTCAAGAATAGATTCCCTTACCACCCTTTCCAAATCACTGCTAAGGGGCATGGTGGACATGGAGTTGCTCAGGGTCTTAGCAAAATCTTCAATCCTTCTCAGTTTGCTAAGCTCTGCTGAATGGATGCCCTAAGCAGTCCTGTCATCCTTTCCTTTACATCTCTCATTGATGATCAAATCTGCCTGTTCAGTTTTGAATTGTAGATATTGATCTATGTTTCTTGGGACAGGGATATTTGGGAGAGATTGGAAAGTTATTTCTGATGGATCCTCAGTATTGTAGAAGGATTGCATTTCCCCCTTGAGTAGATCAAGCTCAAGAGGATACTGAGCTGCCAATGTTGTGATGGATGGTGGTGGTCTGTGAGAAGTGAATTGAGTGGTGTGTGGTGAGAATGATGTGTGGTGAATGGTTGGTATGGGTGCATATTTGGTTCTTGAAGTGGAAGGTGGTGAGGTTTGGATGTTCTCATCTTGTACTACAAAGGTTGATTTTCTCTTCCTTCTGTACAAGATAAGTGGTGATGGTGGTGTTGCAGCATTGGTTGTGTTAACATCTGTTGCCACTAGTGTAGGACCAGTAGATGTTTGGGATTTAGGTAGTGAAATGGTTGTAGGTGGTGTATTGGTAGTTGTGGTGGTAGGTTCAGTTGTTGGTTTGGTGGTTGTGATTGTGGGTTCAGTTGTTTTGGTGGTAGCAGTGGTTCTAGTAGCAGTTGTTTTAGCAGCAGCAGTTTTAGCAGCAGTTTTAGATAGTGGTTGTCTGGTGTGTTTTGCAGACATTTTCTTCCTTTTAGAGGAGCCAACATCCTCTACTTCCTGTTGTTGCTCTATCTTTCGTTGTACTTGAGCCTCTGCCTTGACTTCCAATGTGTCAAGCCTTTTCTGATTAGCTTCAGCAGCCTCTTCAGCAATAACATTTGCAGAGTTGTCAACTTCTTTTGCCTTGCTAACATTTGCAGAGTTGTCAACTTCTTTTGGCATGCATGTTTTGACAGTTTTAGCATCAGTAGAGGTTTGAACATTGGGTTGTTGTTATGGTGCTGTTTGGGTAGACCCTGGTTTGTTGGCAGCTTTTGATTGACCTTTTTGTGAGGGTGAACAACCAAAGGGATCTAGCGCATCATCAGTAGTGAATTCATCATCATCTTCATCTCTGAGAATTGTGGTAGGGGCAGAGCCAGTGGTCTTTAGCAGGTGGTCTTTTATGGCTTTAATATCTGCTTGGGTATAGCAGTGTACCTAGCATCTACCATTGTCCTGTTCTGAGCCATGTAGGTTTCATGAGTTAGGTCTGCTAGTTTTCTATGAGTTATGATGATGGGGGAAACTGATTTCCAGAGCTCACTAGCAATTTCTTCTTTGGATGGTTGACTTTTACTTAGAGCAGCCAAGGAGACCATGATTGTCTTGAGATCTGTCTTGATATCAGCAACAGAGGTTTCAATGGAATGAACTCATTAGTCAATTCTTGGTATTTTAACCCATCACCTAAGTTAATAGGATCATCTGGATTCCTACTAGTGGTAGTTGTAACTGGTTCAATCCTAGGAGGTGAGTCCATAGAATGAGAACCAGATGCCCCTTTGTCTTGGTTCTGGGGACTTTCAACTGATTTTGGGGTCACTATAGTGGCCTCATCAGTTGTTGCCTTCAAGGAAGTCTTAGCTATGTAACCACTGTCTTGTTGTGAGACAATGGTCTCCACATCTGTAGTGGCTGCTTCACTTGAAAACTCACCTTGAGTTTCATTGAACTCAAGGGGTGTAACCTCCTCTATTCGTGGGCTAGCTAATTGATTTTTCTCAGTCCCAATCACTTGTTGAATTATGCTCTCAGTGATAGGTGATGGAGAGGAACTGGGAATATCCTGAGTTTTATCAATAGCTTCAAACAATGGTTTCATTGTTGGAAGGACATGTGATGGTGAGGGTCGAGGAGTGAAAAGGGAAGTAGCCCTGGGAGAAGGGCTTATGAGCATATGGTCAAGTGACTCATATGCCTCATGATGTGTTTGCCCTTGGCTTACAACATGATCCTTTTGAGAGGATTCATGAGGAGGTAGGTCAGGTTGAGATATCTCCAACTGTTGTGAGAAAGTAACAACAGTGGTTTCTTGTTGCTTTTGTGATACAATAGGGGTTACCTCTGGTATCTCATCTTCCAGAGGTCCCTTTTTGGTTTTCTTGGTGGTTTTTGTGGATGGATGTTTTCTTTTGGAGGTGGCTGGTGTGGGTTTCACAGCACTGGATGTAGTGTCATGATCACCAGGAGCAATGTGCTCAGCAACAGAGGTTTTGGCAACCGTTGTTGTCTTAACACTCTTTGCTTGTGTTTTAGAAACTTTAACTTTTGACATCTTTTCTTGGGTGTTTGGACCCAACATTCTTGTAAAAGTTTCATCTGTTAGACTCTTCATTTGAAATGATTTACCCTTTTTAAACTCTTTTTCATGCAAAACCTTTTGTAGGATTACACTTAAAAGTCTTGGGTATATCAGAAAAACATTGTTTGACCCAAACTTTATTCCCTTCACATTTGCTACCAAATCCAAGAATAGGGCCTGGGATAGATTGTAGTTAGATGCTGACAACATAGCATATCTCAAGTACTGAACTTTCAATGGGATTTCATTAAAAGAAGTGGATTTAGCAGAGATACAGAGAAGGAGTGCATGAAAGAAAAAATTCATGACTGGTGGGAAAAACTTTTGAAAAGAGTTGAACCAGTCATTTGTGAATCATAACCCCTTTCCTGAAACTCAGTGTGAAGTTCAGCCTTAGGGAAAGATTCGTTACCTGACAAGTCATTCAATGAGAAGGTTGTGGATATCAGTAGGGGTGATGGTGATATTTGTATCTCCATTTTTTTAGATAATGGTAGTAGGCTTTTTGTCATGTAGAAGGACATCAGCATTTAACCAAAATTCTTGGAGAGTATCGATGTAGATGGGTGCATCAGCAGTTACTATTGTCAGGTATTTGGATTTGAGAATAATGTCGATGGTGGTATGGAACGGGATGTTTTCATCTGTTTTAACCAGACAGGGAAGGTAATTGTGGGTGGATTTAGCTTAAAGATCCATTGTAATGGATTTCGAGTGTGAGGATGAAAGGAATTAGAATGGGGGTTAGAGGTGGAAGAAGGCGGTTTCAGTATTTTGAATACAATGAGACAGTGTAACATCTGTTGTGGTAAAACAGGGTTTTTATAGCCTCTGGTGAAACCGCTGATGTGGCCAAAACTCTGCTTTTGAGAGCAGACATGGCAAACATCTGGTGGCATGCAGCTGTTGCCAATGGACTGATGCAAACAGCTGTTGCCAATGGACTGATGCAAACAGCTGTTGCATTACCAAAGTGCCGATGCTAACAGCACTTGTTTTTTTTAATATATGTATATACCATCATGATACCCGCGCGATGCGACAGGGGCGGCAATTTGCAAGCAGTTCTCGTTTAATGTGAGTTTATTGATCTTTTCGTGGTATATTGTATGAAACTGCTTGCAAATAGAAGGATTATAAAAAATATGTAATATTAGTTACCTAGACGGATATTGCCAGGTATTGTGTCATTCCCATCTAGAGACAGATACAAATTCAAGTTTAATGCTTTTCGAATTTTCAATTGTATATTTTAGAAAAACAGTTGATATGTAAGATGTAAGAGCATTCACAACCCATCTCTCATTCCCTCCCCCATTCTTAAAATTTAAGAAAATCCTACAAAAAACTCACTTCATCGCAACCCATTTCTCCATACACCATTTCTAAAATTTACAAAAAAAAACTATGTTAAGCCTCCATATATGGAGTCTTCCTCACTTCCCCCATATCATTTAATAATAATAAAATAATACAAACGGAAGGTGGAGTGGTTTGATGTTGATTGTAAAGAAATAAAATAATAATAATAATAAAAAAGCTTATAGGGGATATGAATGGGGAATGGGATGTTAGAGAATTTGAAAAAGTAAGGCAAATTTAGAATACTATGATTTTTCTTAAATTAATGGTTGAGGATGACGGACGGGCTGTTAATGCTCTAATAACAACCTTCTTCAAACCTACGATAGCACATCCAGGTTAGAAAGTGACTCTTGTAAACACCATATAACTAAGTTACTTGCAAAGTGAAACAAATTTATAATTAATAACATCATGCAAGTTTTCTATGAACCCATAGCATATATGATGCCCACATACATGTCAAAAACATTCTAATTCAAGCTTTGTATGTTTCGGAGCTATACATTAACATTTTTTAGCGTGTAGAAATTGAAACACAATACAAAAAAAATGAAAAGATGTGACAAAAGCAATTTGTATCAAGTGTTTTTTAAACCAATCAAAACATCTTCTTGCAATTACAAATCCCTAACTCTAAATTTGGAAAGGTCATTGCATAAAATCTCCAAATTGAGTGTCTAGAACTTCTTATGTTTACAGTTTACACTAATAACCAAAATTGAAGTTTGCTTATTTTATACTACATTTCAAACCACTTGTTAAAACAACTCACCTGACCATTATAAAAACAAAAGCAAAAAAAAAAAAAAAAAAACATATTCAGGTCATTTACTCCCAGGTGCAGTTAGGAACACAAAGGTAGTGAATAAAATAACATCCAACTTCTACAACCCATTTGATGCTCTTAAATCAATCAAAATTCCAAAATGGCATTTAAAAAATACAAATAACTAAGTAAACGAACTAAATCATTAGTTCGATCAAAGTCTCCATGCATACATGTTGATGCACTATTATGTGGACGTCACTATCGAATAGACTAGGGTTGAGTCTTGTATTGTGTTACATGAGATTGTGGTGATCCATAAGGGCATTTTATGGATCTGATGCATTTGTAAATATAGACTATAATCATAAGCTAGATTCGACCATTCGAAAGGGTCGAATGTGGAAAAGTTCCACATTCGACCTAATCATATGGGCGAAGGTGGCTTTAGATCATAGACTATATATAGCAATCTCATGTGTGTTTTTCATTTGTTGATTTGAGTTTATGCTTTGAATGCTCTCAAGGGGGAGGTCATGCCCGACCTCCCCCGGCCTCGAGATAGATGTTTATCCTACTGATGACAGTGTCTATAACCGTTTCTGAATTAATAAGAATCTGTGATGACTTTGTTATTGTATATTTCTGTCTCGTCTCGAATCTCTCGTCTGAAACTGAGTTGTTTTCGCTTAATCAATCCATGAATTCGGTTTTTAACCGAATTATCAATACAAGTAATCAAAAGCAAAAAACTGAAAAGAAGTTTTATCTTCTCACCAAACAGCCCCCTTGCTCTACGATTTCTAAAATCTATTTCAAATGAGCAATCTTGCCGCCTATAACGCCATCGGCGCACATCTTTTAAAACTCGGATTCATCCATTTGTGAATACTCCACACATCTAGCAAATTTAATTAGAAACGATTGTATATTAAGTAGATGCAAGGATGTGTTGTATTAGGCAACATGTAAGGCATGTCTGTATATTTATAAAGAAATGGCCAATTTTAGCATTTAGTCTTCGTTTGAGTTTAAGAAAAAATGAACAGAAAATAGACATCAGTAGCTGCAAATGCTGAAAACGGATCACAATGTAGACAACCCTGATGGATCAGAACTATTAATAAAACAGTAATATGCCAAAGTCTCTCTTTGTATTATTGAATGTGAAAATTGAAAGTGATAATAATCACAACGATTACAAAGCATTAAATAGGGAAAACTACAAACGGCTAATTCCTGAAAAGTAGAACAACTTAAACTTATTCAAAGATAAAAATAAACAAAAAAGTGCTAAACTTTTGGATGAGAGGCTAACGGCAACTGCATGACTAAATCAGCATTACTCCATGCACGTGCTCAAGTTTGGATCATTTTTAATACCTCCCCTTGAGCAAAACTCCTGCAGTCCAATAAGATGCCTAAAATAGACAAAATTTTCTTTTCCCAAGGCTTTTGTAAGAATATCTACATATTGATCATTGGTACTGCAGAATTCCAAATTGACTTGTTCTTGTGCTACCATATCTCGAATGAAATGATGTTTAAGCTCTATATGCTTGGTCTTGTTATTCAGCACCGGATTCTTGGACAAATCTATGGTAGACTTGTTATCACAAAGGATTGTTGTAGCCTGAACTTGTGCTACATTCATATCAGCCAACAATCTTCTAAGCCAAACTTCTTGGCATGTAGCACTTGTAGCTGATATATACTCAGCTTCAGTGCTAGATAAAGCCACTGTGGTTTGCTTCTTTGAAGACCATGAAACTGCACCTTTAGCCAGCAAGAACACATTTGCTGAAATGCTCTTTCTATCATCCACACTTGCTGCCCAATCACTATCAGAATAACCTCTCAACTGATCATAACTTCCTCTTCTGTACCACAAACCAAGATGGCTTGTACCAGCTACATATCTCAAAACCTTTCTTGCAGCACCTGAATGACACTTTGAAGGGGACTGCATGAACCTAGATAAAACACCCACAGCATAAGATAGGTCTGGTCTAGTATGAGTGAGGTAGATCAGACCACCAACCAGACTTCTATATTCAGTTTCATTCACTTTTAACTCTCCATCATCTAGGATATACTTCTCTTAAGGATACATTGGAACATTTTCTGCCTTGCAACCATTCATCCCATACTTATGCAATAGATTCATTGCATATCTTTCTTGATTCATAAAGATTCCACCTGGAGTCTGCTTCACTTCTAGACCCAAAAAATACTGAAGTAGACCTAAGTCTGTCATTTCAAAGACTCCTTTCATGCCTCCCTTGAACTCCTCATTGAGCAGATCACAGGAACTAGCACAAATAATATCATCAACATATAAACATACATAGATAATATTACCTGAACCAGTTAACTTGACATAAAGTGTAGGCTCATTGAGGCTTCTTTTAAATCCATGATCACAAAAGTACCCATCAATCTTAGAGTACCAGGCTCTGGGAGCCTGTTTGAGACCATACAAGGCCTTCTTTAGCTTGTATACCTTGTGTTCAGCTCCTGTTACTTCATACCCCTCAGGCTGCTCTACATATATGTCTTCCAAAAGATCACCATTAAGGAAAGCTGACTTGACATCCATTTGATGCACAAGCCAACCATTATGAGCAGCTAGAGCTAGAACAAGTCTTATGCTTTCAAATCTTGCAATAGGAGCAAATGTCTCCTCAAAGTCAATTCCTTTCTTCTGTGAATATCCTTTTGCAACCAGTCTGGCCTTGTGCCTTAGGATCTTCCCATCAGGACCTATTTTTGTTTTGAACAACCACTTTAAGCCAACAAGATTCTTTCCCTTTGGAAGAGTAACCAATTCCCAAGTGTTATTCTTCTCAATGACAGCCAACTCTTCCTTCATTACATTCTTCCATTCCTCTTTCTTTGATGCCTCATGATAGTGTGTAGGATCTGCAACCTTTAGAGCAAAAAATTCATTCATAAAATCACAATGGGGTTGATTTATAACCTGAGTACTGGCATAGAGGTCTTCAACAGTTCTGACCCTGCCAGGACTAGATGAGCTGGATGAACTGGAACTCTGGGCTGCTGCACTTGACTGTATACTCACATTAGGAGTATAAGGTTCTTCATTTGTGGGAGGTATGACATCACTTGGAGCTTCATTTGTGTTGTCAGTAGTTTGTTCTTCATACTCAGCAGGAAATGGGTCAACATAGTGTCTGCATAGGCTTCAGAAGTAGACTGGTAGGTTGATTCCCAGTCCCATTTGGCATCTTCTATGATAGTGACTTCATCTCTAGGCCTTGTTTCAAACTTTTTGGTATCAGGATTGTACAATCTGTATCCTGTACCTTGCATTGTATACCCAATAAACACCATTTTGTTTGCTCTATTATCTAGCTTCCTTCTTCCCTGTTGTACATGTGAGTGACCATATCCAATACAACCAAATGTTCTTAAATAAGACACATCAGGTTTATCATTATACCATAATTCATAAGGAGTTTTATCTTCAAGAGGAGTTATAGGTGATCTGTTGATCACATACACAGCTGCTGCTACACATTCAGCCCACAGGAAATTTGGAAGCCCTTTGTCCTTAAGCATACTTCTAGTCATGCCCATAACAGTCCTATTTTTTCTCTCCACCACACCATTATGTTGAGGTGTGTATGGAGGTGTTTACTCTCTTGATTCCTGCTTGATCACAATAGTCAGTGAACTCTTTTGAACAGAATTCACCACCTCTATTAGACCTCAACACTTTAATTACATGTTCACTTTGTTTTTCAACAAGAGCCATGAATATTTTAAACGTTGAGAGGGCATCTGATTTGTTAGCTAAAAAATAGACCCAACACATCCTGGTAAAATCATCAATGAGTAGAAAGTAATAGAAACTCTTATCAAGACTGGGAACTTGCATGGGACCACCCAAATCCATATGAATAAGCTCAAGTTTCTTGGTTGCTCTCTAGGAGTGTGATGTAAAGGACTGTCTGGTATGCTTTCCCATGATGCATCCTTCACAAACTTCATCTCCTTTGATCTTGGGCATTCCTATGATCATCTTCTTGTCATAGAGGGCTTTAAGGCTGCTGAAGTTAAGATGTCCGAACCTTTGATGCCATAACTGAGCTACTGAACCATTAGTATTACTTATGTTGTGTGATTTTGTAGCATCAAGTAGGAATAGGTTGTTTGATGACACCATAACATTCATAACTTCAGTTCCATTAAACTTGATGGAACATTTTCCATTTTCAAACAAGAGAGAATATCCCTTTTTCATCAACTGTCCTACACTGAGTAGATTATACTCAAGAGTAGGAGAGTAATACACATCACTTAACAGTTTGTACTGAGAGGATCCAGCATGAATTCTCACAGTACCTTTCCCTTCAACACTAAGGGTCTTCTTGTTTCCCAACTGGACTTGCAGTTTGAACTTCTCATCTAGGGACACAAAACTCTCTCTAGAACCTGTCATGTGATTAGAGCAGCCAGATTCAATGAACCACAAATTGTTTGCTTCACTTACTTGTGTTATCATAGCCATAAATAGATGAGGTTCTTCAGTTGCATCATCTTTATCTGTCACTTCTCCTGCCATGTTAGCATGAGATTCTTCATTATTGTACCAGCAGTCCTTGCCAATGTGTCCATATTTTTTACAAACATGACATTGAGGCACTTTGTTTCTGTCAAAACTTCTTCCTCTTCCACGACCCCTGGTACTGAACCTTCCTCTTCCTCTTGAGTTTTGAAAGGGTCGATTGTCATGCATCAGTGCATGATCTTCAATTTTCTCCTTTTTATCATTAATCCTGCTATTAAGCCTTTCTTCTTGAGATTGGAGAGATCCCATCAACTTGACTGGAGTCATCTAGGACAAATCAAATGACACTTCAATTGAAGGGACAATAAAATCAAACTTAGGAGATAGACTCCTAAGGATCTTCTCAACAATAGTTTGATCTGTCACCGTTTCTCCATATGATCTGTTTTGGCTAACAATAGCCATCACACGTGAGAAGTAATCTCCCACTGGTTCATCTTCTTTCATACACAGGTTTTCAAAGTCCCTTCTGAGACCTTGTAGCTTAATGGCTTTAACTTGTGTATCACCTTCATATTCCATTCGTAAGATTTCCCAACTTTCTTTTGCTGATTCAGCGGAAGCAATTCTGGAAAACAATTGATCATTCACACCTTGATGGATAAGAGCCATAGCATAAGCATCTCTTTTCTTCTGATTTCTGAGTTTTCCAACATCTCTTTCAGTATGATCGACTCCAGCTTCAACCAGATCCCACAGGTCCCTTGACTTTAGGATAGTTTTCATTCTAATGTTCCAATGATCATAGCCATCACCTTTAAAGATTGGAATAGGAGTTTGTGTAGTGGGTAAGGTACTAGTTTGGTCAGCCATGAATAGAGAGAGAGAGAGAGAGAGAGAGAGAGAGAGAGAGAGAGAGATTGATAGAAGAGCACTGATTATACAGAGCTCTGATACCACTGATGGATCAAAACTATTAATAAAACAGTAATATGCCAAAGTCTCTCTTTGTATTATTGAATGTGAAAATTGAAAGTGATAATAATCACAACGATTACAAAGCATTAAATAGGGAAAACTACAAACGACTAATTCCTGAAAAGTAGAACAACTTAAACTTATTCAAAGGTAAAAATAAACAGAAAAGTGCTAAACTTCTGAATGAGAGACTAACGGCAACTGCATGACTAAATCAGCATTACTCCATGCACGTGCTCAAGTTTGGGTCATTTTTAATAGACCCTGGATATATAAACTTAGAGCAACAAGAAAACAGTGATATTGTGTAGTGGTTGTCGAAATGTAATGATTACAGATAAACTAAAGCCTACGTTATGTGAATTAACATACCAGCTCATTACATAAAACAAGCTACCCTTACCCAATTGCCGGAAACAATAACAACCAAAAAGCATACGCTAATTACACATTCATAGACATCAAGTACACAAAACAAGAATAACATCACACCTACCTTTTAGTAATGAAGCATCCTCTTTCGTCTTTCCAGCAATATCCAAAACCACGTTTATCAGGTCTGATAACCATGCAAACAAACCAACATCAGATAGCAATCCAATGAAATTTCACATATCAGGTCTGATAACTTACAAACATATGATTGTGTCACTATATTATAATACCTTTTAGTAATTCAAATTGGATGAATAAAATAAAAAAGTATAAAAGAGACCTAATTTATAAGAAAATGATGCAATCACAGACACTACACAAAGAAGATAAAGAAAGAACTATTATTATCCCATTAAGCATTCACCAACCAATACCATTAACTAAACAAAGAAGATAAGAAAAGAACTATATATTAACTCAATAAACATTCACCAACCATTTACTTAAAATCTACCAAACCACTCAAAACCAAACTTAATAAAAATAAAAATAAAAAAGATTTTAACATTAGAAGAAATCATTGTTTCTTCACATGCATTCATCTCATTGACAAAGACAGAAATCAAAACATTAAACCTAAATTAACACATTAATATAACAGTCATTTCAAGAAATTGAAAATTACAGACAAAAACAATAAAATGTGAACCTTTCTAGTACCAGAGGCTTTTTCCATATTAATGGAGATAAAATTAGTTGAATATGCCATTGTTGTTGTTGATCAAATTTGTAAAACCTCAAGCCCTGTTTTGTCAAATAAAGTTGGACTGCTATGTAGTGGTTTACGGCTGGAAAATACATCAGTTTTAGTCGCTAATAGTCCTATCAGCAGGTTAGCAGAAGAGTCAATTATGTCAGAGTAACATGGAGCAAGCCTGCAAACACACATCATGTTATGAGTTATTAAAAACCAAACTACAACCATCTGATGTGTGCTATGTCAACTACTGAGAACAAAAAGAATTACAGAGAAGTAGGAAGACCAAATGGATTAAAAAAAGGTCAAAACTGTAAAATATATGAACAATAAGTAACTTAGGGTTGGGTTATTCTACAAAGGCTACAAAAAATGAGAAGGGTGAGAAGCCACTAGAAAATGACATGTGTCCAAAGGATTAACAAATGGGAGGGGTAATTTTGTCAAAAACATATGCACATGCAAGTCACATGCCATTTCCACCTTCATTTTTAAATGCCCGTAACTTTTTTATACGTCATCCGTTTTTTAAAAAAATTATACCATAAAATTGAGCGTCTTTTTATCTTTAATATGAGTACCATATTGCTATACTTTTGAAAAAAAAATTCAAAACCCACTTGCGTAAGACACAATGGAATGTAAAACACAATAGAATGTAAAACACAATGAACACCAATTAAATATAGGGTATAAAACACAATCAAGAGTCTAGTAAAACACAATGGACGACATACTAAAGACACAATGAATAGAAGACTAAAACACAATGAATACTTTTGAAAAAAAATGTTGAAAACCCAGTTGCCTAAGACACAATGGATGACATACGAAAGACACAATGGACAGAAGACTAAAATACAATGAATACTTTTGAAAAAAAAGTTAAAAACCCAATTGTGTAAAACACAATGAACGACATATAAAAGACACAATGAACAGAAGACTAAAACACAATTAATAATAGACTTAAACACAATGAACAACATTATAAAACACAATGTACACCTAAATACAAAACTCATTTGCGTAAAACACAATTAAAAGCATACTAAAAACACAATGGACAAAGTTAAATCATGTGTAGACTAAAAAAATATAAATAACATATTTATAAAGCACACATGCATATTATAACACAATGGACGAGCAGAAGACACAACGGAGAAAAAAAACCCATTTAGCACGAATTTTTTTTTTCAATTTTAATGTAGCAATATGGTACTCATATTAAAGATAAAAAAACGCTCGTTAATATGGTGAAATTTTTTTGAAAAAAAAATGTCGTATGAAAAAGTTATACTCCTTTTAAAATGATGGGGGGAATTGACATGTGCATTGCATGTGGAGAGAGAAAGTCAACAAATGTGGTTTTCCTTTTATGCCCTTCCTCTAATTTATTATTTATTTTTTTCAAACAAACTAATCTCAACCCTTCAAATATATGATCAATGGATCACAATCCTTCTCACCCTTCCTAGAAAAAGTGTCTTGTGTATTTGATCCTAACCCAAGTAACTTAAGCTAACCAGAGGTGAACCAACCCATATTTGAATATCCCAACCCATACAAAACAGTCCAAATTTTCCACATCTGTAGTCATGATACCATCAAAACGCACAGGAGTTTTGTAATCATATCTCAGAAAGTAATTCTTTATTAAAAAATCAAGGGTTAGTTGTTCAAAGCTCCACTTGCTAAAATAAATATGCATTTTAGAATATGCTGGGAACATTAAATCAAGGGTAAGTTCTTCTCCTTTACTTCATCAACATCTTCAGGCAACCAATTCTACAACTCAGAAAACCTCACCAACTTGAAAGTTATTAACAAAATGTACTAATAAATGGGAAATACGAAATATATTAATGATGCCATTCACTCTATTTTAAGCATATAGTGAGTAAAGTACAGTACCAAAATCAATAAAAACAAATAAAAATGATGACACACCGCTTCTTCAAGCACACGCGTCGGAGGATATGAATGGTTCATCTTATGCTTCTTCTTTTTTTTGACACCATCTCTTACTCAAAACCCTAGAAATCAAACGAAAAAAAACATTTAGACATAAAATACCAAAAATATGAGAAACAAAATCACAACCTGAATAAACAGTTTTAAAACAAAAAAACAAAATCAGAAGTCGAAAACACTCAGATATGCATGGATCAATAGGTTCGAACAGGTTTAGCGATAGAGAGTGAAAAACAAAACAAAGGAATACTCGTTTTAATTCTGGAATAGAAGTAGGGTTTCCCAAGCTGGCTACGTATTTGAAATTAGGATGGGGGTTCTGAAAGCTTTATGATTTTCAGGTAGGAGAAACAATACTAAAAAATACATATGATCAACAAAATTAATATAGAAAATCACGATCTGGACCAATAGGAGAAAGATTACCATGTGGTTCTTGCGAGGGCTAGTTCACCCAACTCCATCATGCAAAGATCTGGAGGGGCAGGCGATGATTGATTAGGGTTTTTGTTTGAAGAGGCCGCAGATCTAGAGAAGAAAGAGAGCAGGAGATGGGAAAGAGGGGAATGAGTGAGTCGGAGAGAGAGAGAGAGAGAGAAGGGATTGAATTTTGGACTGTGTGCTTTTGTGTTTTGAAGGGTCAAGATTTTATCGTGTGGATTAGAATGTGAATGAACACTATAGATTATGATCCTTCTAGTGTTCTCCTATTGGCTGTGTTTTTTTAGGTTGGATTATGCTTCTTGAAGCTTTAGGAGTTGTACAACATGTTTAGAGACTTGTACATTTCTTAAAAGTGGTAAATGACCATTTCTGCCCTTCCTATATTCTTATTAATATAGTATATATATATATATAGAGAGAGAGAGAGAGAGAGAAAGAGAGAGAGAATGGAAACAATTGTTATATCTGATCAGACTTTTGAAAACAGATTTTTCAACCAAGCAGTGGTTGTTTTTTCTTGATCAGATGTTTGAAAAAGATTTTTCAACTAATGGTGGATAGAATGGATGAAACAGTGGTTGTTTTATCCTTAGCAGATTTTTCAACCAAAATGCTATTTTTGAGGATGAATTCTGATTTTCTGAAACATTTTAATGTTTTTATTTAAAACATTTTTGTTGTTTAATCCATGTTTAGCATACCAATCCTAGAAATCAGTTTTTCAAAGGTAGATGTGTCTAAAGCTTTTGTCAACACATCTGCCAACTAATCTTCTGTTGGAACATGGTGCAGAGAAATCAAGCCTTTTTCATAGCTATCTCTGACAAAGTGGTGTCTGATGTCTATGTGCTTTGTGGTTGAATGAAAGACTGGATTTTTGATGATATTTTCAGTAGCTTGACTGTCCAGCATGAGTGGAGTCTTTAGTGCAGTTATACCAAAATCCAGCAGTTGATTTTGAAGCCACATGAGTTGGGCTGTACAGCTTGCAGCAGTAATGTATTCAGCCTCTACTGTTGAAGTTGAAACAACTGCTTGCTTTTTTGCTTTGCCATGAGACTAAGGCATTCCCTAGAAATTGGCACCCTCCTGATGTAGACTTCCTTGTGGTGTGGCAGCCAGCAAAATCACTATCTGAATAACCTGAAGGCTCAATGTTTTCATTAGCAAGATACCAAATACCAAGGGTGGGAGCACCTTTTAGGTATCCGAATATTCTTTTCACAGCAATAAGGTTTGACTTTCTAGGTGAAGCCTGGGATCTTGCACAGACACAAGTAGCAAACATAATGTTTGGCCTACATGCAGTTAAGTACAATAAAGACCCAATCATGCATCTGTAATGTGTCTGGTCAACCAGTTCATCCTTGGAATCAATAGTGAGTAGCTTGGCTGTGCTCATAGGTGTACTACATGGCTTACAATCATTCATCTTAAATCTGGTTAGTAAGTTTTTAACATACTTGTTTTGATGAATGAATGTGCCATTTTGCAGCTGCTTCACTTGGAGACCATGGAAGCACTGAAGTTCACCCAAAGCACTCACCTCAAACTCTGATGTCATGAGTTCCTTAAACTCTTCACACATTTTGTTACTTGTGGATCCAAAAATTATGTCATCCACATATATTTGAACAATCATTAAATCTTTCCCTCTCCATTTTAGAAATAAAGTTTTATCAATTTTACCTCTTGTGAAACCAATGGATAAGAGAAAGGTGGAAAGAGTTTCATACCAGGCCCTAGGTGCTTGTTTGAGTCCATATAGAGCTTTGCTGAGCTTGTAGACATAATCAGGATGGAATGTGTCTTCAAAACCAGGTGGTTGACATACATAGACCTCCTCCTGAATTTTGCCATAAAGGAATGTACATTTAATGTCCATCTGATACACCTTGATGTTGTGGTTGACAGCAAAGGCTAGGAAGAGTCTGATAGCTTCTAGCCTAGCTACAGGAGCAAAGGTTTCATCATAGTCTATCCCCTCTTCTTGTCTGAAGCCTTAAACCACTAGCCTAGCTTTATTCTTGACAACTACACCCCTTTCATCAGTTTTGTTTTTGAAGACCCACTTTGTGCCCATTGGACAGACATCCTTTGGCAGTGGTACAAGTTCCCATACTTGTTGTCTATTAAACCGAAGGAGCTCTTCCTGCATGGCTTCTACCCAACTGTTGTCTTTTAGTGCCTCTTGGTACTTGACAGGTTGTGTGAGAGATAGAAAGCCTGCAAAAAGATAGTTGTTTGAGAATTGGCTTCTTTTGAGCATACCCTCTCTGATGTTGCCAATGATTTGGTCTTGTGGATGAGCTCTTAGGTAGATTAAATCTCCCTGATATGGTATGATGGCATTTTTGAGGTGAGGGACAGAGGTTTGGTGACTCTGTTGATGTAACATCTGTTTGCACTTCTGTAGTACCAACAGATATTTGAAATGGTAGTGGGGGAATGGGTCCAAGTAGTGTAAAGTTGGACTGACTTTTGTCAACAGAGGTTGGACTTTTGTCAACGGATGATTGAACAGTGGATGAGGTGGATGAGGCAGTGGTTTGAGGGTAAGACTGGCCAACAGTGGTTGACACAGCTGTGGCAGAGTTTTGACAGTTGTTTTGAACATCTGCTTTCCCTGATACATAATTGACTTTGTATTGACTTGGAATCACAACATCCATTTTGTAGTCTTGTTGTGGAGGCGGTGGAATACCTGCACTGTCGGCTTTAGCAGTAATATCTTCAAATTTGAATTTGTCTAAATCAAACAGTTCAGCAGGATTTGCTGGGATTTTTAAGGATGAAAGTTCATTGAACTTTACATTCAGAGTTTCTTCTATTGTCCTGGTCCTTGTGTTAAACACTTTGTTGGCCTTGGCAGTAGAAGAATATCCCGGAAAATACCCACAATCTACTTTGGCTGCAAATTTTGAAATGGAATCTTTAAGATTAAAATGAAACATGGGCAGCCAAAGATTTTGAAAAATGAGATTAATGGTTTGATTTTGAACAAAATTTCATAAGCAGTCTTTTGATGTCTTGGGTTGATTAAAACTCTGTTTTGAACATAGCAAGCAGTGTTTACAGCTTCTGCCCAGAAGGACAGTGTCAAACCAGAATCTGCTAGCATGGTTCTTGCAGCCTCAATGAGAGTTCTATTTTTCCTTTCAAGCACCCCATTTTTGTTCTGGTGTTCTTGGAACGCTGTACTGCCTCACAATTCCTTTTGACACACAGAAATCATCCAACTCCTTATTTTTAAACTCTGTTCCATTATCACTTCTAAAGACTTTTACTGGCAAGTCATATTGTTTTTCAACTTTAGTGACAAAGTCCTTCAAGATACCTGCAGTCTCATCCTTAGAGTGTAAAAGGTAAGTCCATGTAAACCTAGAAAAATCATCAACTATGACAAGACAAAATCTTTTTCTTCTTAGACTCATGATTTTAACTGGTTCAAACAAGTCCATGTGCAACAATTGAAGACATTGACTTGTTTTGGACTCATCAATGGATTTGTAAAAGCTTTTATGTTGTTTCCCTTTTAAGCAGGAAACACAATGCTCATCACACTTGAATTCTTTTGATGGTAGACCTCTTACAAGGCTTTGTTTGGAGAGTGAGTTGATTGTTTGAACCTTGGCCCATCTATATACAAATAATAAAAGAAAGCAATGTGGGACACATGGCATTCCCACATTGCACCTCCATCTCTTCTACACCCACATTGTGCCACATGGCAATTTGTGAGTTTTTTTTAAATTTCCTTTTTTTAATCAAAAAACGATTAAATATAAAAACCCCTAGAAAAACATAGACATAGCCCTAGACCACAATACCTTCGTCGTCACCTTCCAAACATCAACCCAAATCAGGGCGATTCAAGGTTTTCGTTCATCTCCACTCCAAGGTTATCTCTATTCGATTCTTATTTCAATAAATCGATGTTCATCTCTCTTTTTCTCTGTGTTGTGTTTGACTGATTTTCCAGATGTGTCTGATTTAAATTATTTATCTTGATTGTTCTTTAGTTTTCGTGTATTATTGTTCAGCTTTATTAATTGTTTTGATTTTTATTGATGTTTTAGGGTTTATGTTTTAGGTTTTGATTTAGGTTTTAGGGTTCAATTGATGTTTTAAGGTTTGATTGATTTCGATTCATGTTGTAGGGTTTCATTATTGATGTATAATGTGTGGAAGATTATTTGATTTTTTATGGTTTGATTGTTCGACTGTTTATGTTATAGGGTTCAATTGTTTTTGAAACTGTTTTTATAGTCTGTTTTGGATTGTGCAATTATATTAATCTATTTTTGAGTCTGTTTTGACTGATTTTGGAATTTTGAAAAATCGTTTAGATTGTTTAATTATGTTAAAAACTTAAGCAATAACTGTGCCTTCCTGTTTTTTAGTATAAACATTGTTTAATTATGTATTGTGTGTGGAAGATTATTATGATGAACATTGTGCAGTATCTCTCTTTGAAAAATTTGTTTTTGAGTCTGTTTTTAATTATTGTTTTTGAATCTGTTTTGAATTTGTTTGGAGCTTGGCATTGATTTTGATTTAGGGTTAAACTGGTATTGTTTGTTACAGGTTCAAGTTCATTTCCAACAGTGTCACAATGGTGTATGGATTTTGGTTACACATGGAAGATAACGCCTGAGTTTGTTTGGTAAGATATCTAACATGGTTTTATTGTATATGTTTTATACAATAATCAGTTTTTAATATCCTAAATTGTGTGTATTTTGATTCAGGCGTTACCTCGTGATTACGGTGATTGGATCCAGAAATATAACTATCCTACCGGCATTACCAAGATCCGAACATTGAACTCTGAGGTGTTTGAGGTTAAGGTTTTAAACATTGCTGGAAAGTGGTTCTTCTATGACGGCTGGAGAACGATGATCAATGAATGTATGTACCCATCTGGATGTAACTTTATATTTCAATATGAGGAAAGTCTTCTTTCATTCAGGATGATTAGTTTCCATCAAGATGTGATATCTGCACCTGGAAACTTTTTCTATTACAGCTTGAAAGACCCATACACAACCGACAAACGTCTGGTAAGTTTATTTAGCATCATTCTAACACATTATACAAATATTTTTATACAAAAACATATATTAATGTGTGAGCATTGTTTGTAATTTTTCAGCATATCAGTCCTTTTGTGGTCATGGGTTATTAAATAGGCAGCTTCCAGTAAATCCAATTGACGTGAGATCTGTTCTACGTGCACACTTTGAGATAGAGATAACATATGAAGATGGTGCTTTTTATGTGACTGGAGGATGGCCTTGGGTGAAGGAAGCTTTTTCAATAACCAAGGATCATATGATTGTTTTTGAAATCTATAAGTTGGTATGATTCTCTTTTAGTTTTCATACGTTTTATCTTTTGTTAATAATTATTTTAATGATTCTTAATTTTTGTACGTGAATGAAACAGAGCATCTATAATATGTCGCTTTTCTAAAGAACAAGCTTACTCTTTCTTCTGAGGAATTTTGGGCAACAAAGGTTAAGGTGGTGTATGAGGATGATGAGGTTAACGACGAAGACATCATTATTCTTTCGGATGATGATAGGCAAGAGGATGATGAAGCTGAACCGATCGAGGATGGTCAAGACAATTCAATGGAGGTTGAGGATGATGAAGCTGAATCGGTCGAGGATGTAGGTGTGCCAGTGGTTTTCTTTTTTGACAAACACTTTGTAAGTGCAATTATTTATTTTATTCTTTCGGATGATGATAGGCAAGAGGATGATGAAGCTGAACCGGTCGAGGATGGTCAAGACCATTCAATGGAGGTTGAGGATGATGAAGCTGAATCGGTCGAGGATGTAGGTGTGCCAGTGGTTTTCATTGTTGACAAACACTTTGTAAGTGCAATTATTTATTTATTAGATTTAGCATTTATATATGTAGTAGTCACTCAGGTTTAGTAATGTTTTTAGACTTTAGTGCAACCTTATAAGTGGTTTATAAGTTGCCACACTTTTGACCATCTAATATGATCTACATGGATGATAAAATATTAGGATAAAATCATGAAATAGTATTTTAGTAATAGCACACTAAATATTTGAGGTTTTGTTATAAAGCACCATATTTGAATTGATTGTTAAAGTTACGAAGAAAAATCTATCCGTATGGTACTAATAGAGATGTAAATGTAGTTTATGAACAAAATGGTATGCTACTTTGATCTTTTAGTCAGATTCATTTATATATGGGTTATTAAGTTTTGTATGTTAGTCACAGTTGGTTAATGGTTCACTATGCATGTTTGTAATCTGGTTTTGTATGTTGTTTTATTTTTTTGGTTGGTAATTAAAGTTAGCTGATTATGATTAATGTTTTATTCTGATTCTGTGATCGATGTAGTTTATAAACAAAATGGTATGCACCTCAATCTCTATGTTAGTTACAGTTGGTCACAGTTGGTTAATGGTTAATGGGTCACAGTTGGTTACACTGGGTTAATTGGTCAATATGTAGAATTGTAATATTCTTTTCTATGTTTGTAACAGTTGGTTAATTGGTCAAATATGCAGGGTATGTGATGGTTATTAATGTTTCACTATCCATTATTTGTTTTTGTTCTTAATGGGTCAAATATGCAGGATTTGATTTGATGGTTCTTAATGGTTCCAATATGCGGAATTATAGATCACCTATTTTTTAATATGTTTTTTTATTGATTTGAATGCTTTATGTTATTAAATCTGTTTTAGAAACTGTATTTGTTTTTAATTGATTTGTGTAGTGTATGAAGAAGGAGTGGGCAAAGCAAAACGGTTTAACCCATAAGAGGGCGTTAACAATATCTGATGGTGAGGGTCGGTGTTGGGGAATGTCTGTGGGAATCGAGGAGTCCAGAGGAAAATGCCGTTACAACATCAGAGGTATGCCAGCTTTTGTTGCTGCTAAGGGACTTCATCCTGGTGATCAAATGCACTTTCTCTTTTTCCATAACCAAGGTTTGTTCAGGCTTTCTAATGTGGTTAGAGGTGACGGTAATTAGGTGGTTTAGTTGTTGACGTTTTTGGTTTGATGAAAACATTTGGTGGGTAACTTTTGAACATGGTGAATGGTTTGTAGTCACAAACTTTTGCACGTTTACTACTCATGTAATAATTCATGAATTTTGGGGTGTTTTATGTTTTCAACCACTAACATTTTGGGTTATGTTTAGTAGTTAAAAACACTATATTGTGCATATTATGTTACGGATAGTAGTCCTATATGTTAATGTTATTTGGTTGTTTAGCAAGTAAGATATTAATTGTTCACTTCTTTAGTAGTCGTAATACAATTACAATCATACACATTTTATGACAAAATTTTTCATCATATATTCTAAGCTTAACTGACAAAATTTTACGTACATTTGATTTTTTTTACATTTTCATTTTAATGACTTTGTTTTTAAACATTCCTGATCAAGGTGTTTTTAAAAAAAAATGGTTTTTAAACAATAATTTGTGATTTTCGAATATGAATGCAACATTCTTTCATTATTTTTGTTAACTTTAACAAGTTTTGACTTTTTAAAGTAAAGTGATATTAATTTGTTATTATTAGCCATTTTTTTAATTATGTATGTAATTTATGTTTTAAAAACTTTGTCTTTTATAAATAGTCAACAAATTAAACAAACTATTTTTGGTAAATTGAAACCTTTAAATTTTAGGAAACAAACAATCAAGGTTTGACTTTGTTATTTAAAATTCAAAACTGACGCTTTGAATGCAATACCGGTATAAAACATTCAAATTTTTTTTAAACATTAATTTGTAGTTTTTGTTGATAAATGTAACATTGTTTCAGTTTTTTTGTTAAATTTAGCAATGTTTGACTTTTTTAACAATTTTAATTATTTTAAATCGTTTTTAAACAGTCAAAATAACAATAATTAGTAACAATCAAACAAATTAAACAAACAATCGAATTAAATTTGGTAGATTAAAACCTTTAAAATTTAAAAACAAACAATCAAACTATTTTTTGGTAAATTTGAAACATTTAAAATTTCAATTGAATGACATTGTTTTTAAAAATTCATAATTCACGCTTGATTTTTAAAACATGTTTAAAACCGTAGGAATTTAAAAAAATAGTATATATTTAAAAAAATGGTATATATTTATTTTAGGTAGATTGAAACCTTTACATTTTATACATACAAAGATTTTAAAAGCGTATATATTTAAAAAAAATCATATATATATATATATATATTTAATAATGGAAACATTAATCTTAGAAAAAAAAAATTTGTATGATTGACATTATAAATACAGATTAGATGAATAAGATTTGTATCAATATTTTCTTCCACACTCTATCAGGTGTATCTATCATCTTTTACGTATTAATTCAATTATTATTATTTTTTTTTTTTGCATGTAATCTTTTAATAGTTACATACTATTAACTTGCAGCATTATGGATCCAAACAACGTTACCTTTTTGAATGACATCACTTGGCGGATGAGCCAATACACAATCAAAGTTAAGGTACTTAGTCTTTGGAGGCGACCAAATCGAAATATACAGGGAGAAACTCTTTCTCTTGATATGGTTCTGATGGATGAACAGGTTAGGTTTTAACATATTCATGTTTTCATTTATGTTGTTCATATATTATTTTTAATCAAAATTCTGATTTAATTTATTTTGTTTTTTTTTTTTATTTTTAAACAGGGCTCTAAAATGCAAGCTATTGTATGGAGTAGATATATGAAGAAACATGAAAAAATTTTATGTGAAAATGAAACTTACTATATCTATAACTCCCAACTAGCTGAAAACAAATCAACTAAACATTTTGATAAAAATGACATTCTTTCCTTTACTTTTGAAACCAATATTACGAAGTGTAGCAGGTTTGATGGAAGTTAGTATGGTTTTAATTTTTCTTCTTTTGAGTCAATTAAGAGTGGCAACTTGTCTCAAGAACAAAGAATTGGTTTGTTTAATGACACTAAATATTTCATATTACTCTTTAACTTTTTTGATGATGTATTTGTATAAATTAATAATTTTTTTAAGATTACATTGGCTATGTTGAAGAATGGAGTCCACCAGAACCGACATAAACAAAAGCTAGTTTGAAAAACAAGATGAGCCTTATTTTGATTGATCTAGAGTATGTGTTTCATCTTTACAAATCAACTTTTATTGTTTGATAATGATTTCTGCTATCTTTGGTTATATTATACGATCAATAAATTGTTATATAATAGATAGTTTCCTTTTAACCAACATTCTGTTTATATGTAAAGGGATCAAAATCACCTGTTCTTTGTGGGATGAGTATAGTGAGCATATGTTTGAATACATCAAGCATAATGAAGATGAAGTCCATGTTGTCCTCATTGTTCAATTTGGTAGCTTTAACAATTATAAAGGTTTGTCATATATTAAGTTTTTTTAATACACTTTATATATTTTTACTTTTCTACTTATTTTTACATTTTACGTATTCTTTTATCTTTAAAGGCAATGTGAGGGTTCAAAATGGATTCTATATCACTCGACTGTTTATTAATGAAGACATTGAGGATATTCGGGCTTTTAAGAAAAGGTAATTTACTTATGTTCTTATTTGTTTTATGTATATATTTTCATTTTTTAAATTTATATAAATGTTTTGTTTCTTTTTATTTACAGTTATATTGAAAAGTTTATGTTTAAAGAATCATCTTCTGTTCAACAATCGCTGGGATCGTCTGGTAGCATGAATTTGGCTGATGAATTTTTGAACAAAACACCTTTCAGCAGTATTCGTGATCTGTAACATTTCACGTTTAATAATTGTACGTTACGTATAATTTGAATAAAAACGTCAGTTCTATTATTATTATTCGTATTTAATTATTTTTGTGGCGTTTTTGGAACCCTAATACTATATTAATTATATATATATATATATATATTAGTGAAAAAAATGTCAAAATAATAAAAAGCTTGGGCCGGGACTCGAACCCGCACCCCAAGACGGTTCATTACACACACACATACTTACCATCTGCTCTACACATACTTGTTGGTTTAAAACCAACGCGTTTTAATTATATCACGAATTCGAATCATCTCAGTTGACTTGGAAAGTCAACTGAGATCAACGACTTACCATAATCAAGCCATTAACTCGTAACTGATCGAGGATTGATATTGCATCGTGATTACCGGCCTGTTGTGAGTCATTACACGTCCAATTACCATTCAATTCTTACCAATTATACGTTTTGACGCGTCAACCATTGGTGGCTTACCGATGCAGATTCAAGACACGGTGTGGGGAAGGAACCCTGTTACTCTGGAGGAAGCAAAGCGTTTGGTGGCCACCCTAACAGATAACCATGTGAAGGCAGGAACCCTGACTCGGAAAGGGGAAAAGAAAACTGTTGCAAAGGATACTCCCCAACCTGCCGTTGAAATCAAAACCGAGGCCTCAACCAACGGAAAGTGCAAGGTCAGGAATTTTGCAATTGACACCACTGTCCCACCCAACAAGAAACGATACAACGGGAACCAACCTAAGTGTGATACCTTCCAGTATCACCACCCAACCCAAGTGCCCTGCCGACAGTGCACCAATTGTCAAAGGTATGGGCATCTTGCGGATGCTTGTCGAATTCCTGCTACAAACGCCCTTGCTGCTCCAAATAACCCCGCTAGGGACCCTCCAGCTACTTAACAGCAAACCCCACCATTTAAATGATGTCTGATTTTTAATTCTATGTATTGACACTTTTTGATTCAAGTAATAAATTCGAGTATTATCATAACATCTGAGTGCATGCTTGTTTGAATGTAAACTAATTGCTATATTTAAATCATACTTGCTTACTTGTACAACAATTAGTTGACTACCAAACAACCTACTCAACGATTGGTAGAGGTCATCATGTCTTTCCAACAGTCGGGAGAGGCCCTACAACCTGCTCAACGACTGGTGGGGACTATCGAACCTGCTCAACAATCGGTAGAGTCATAAAAAAACGCAAAACCCTAATGTAAGGTAAATTGGTAATTACGGTCCGGAACGTAATCTGAATTTACAGGTACGTTAAGGTAGTGTGAAATTTTATCAAGGTTTTCGGTAGTCGACCAATTGTAAACCTGGTGTTTTTTCTTTTAACTTCGGGATGAAGTTCCTAAAAGTAGGGGAGACTGTAACATTTCGCGTTTAATAATTGTACGTTACGTATAATTTGAATAAAAACATCAAGTTCTATTATTATTATTCGTATTTAATTATTTTTGTGGCGTTTTTGGAACCCTAATACTATATTAATTATATATATACATATATATATATATATTAGTGAAAAAAAATGTCAAAATAATAAAAAGCGTGGGCCGGGACTCGAACCCGCGCCCCAAGCCGGTTCATTACACACACACATACTTACCATCTGCTCTACACATACTTGTTGGTTTAAAACCAACGCGTTTTAATTATATCACGAATTCGAATCATCTCAGTTGACTTGGAAAGTCAACTGAGATCAACGACTTACCATAATCAAGCAATCAACTCGTAACTGATCGAGGATTGATATTGCATCGTGATTACCGGCCTGTTGTGAGTCATTACACGTCCAATTACCATTCAATTCTTACCAATTATACGTTTTGACGCGTCAACCATTGGTGGCTTACCGATGCAGATTCAAGACACGGTGTGGGGAAGGAACCCTGTTACTCTGGAGGAAGCAAAGCGTTTGGCGGCCACCCTAACAGATAACCATGTGAAGGCAGGAACCCTGACTCGGAAAGGGGAAAAGAAAACTGTTGCAAATGATACTCCCCAACCTGCCATTGAAATCAAAACCGAGGCCTCAACCAACGGAAAGTGCAAGGTCAGGAATTTTGCAATTGACACCACTGTCCCACCCAACAAGAAACGATACAACGGGAACCAACCTAAGTGTGATACCTTCCAGTATCACCACCCAACCCAAGTGCCCTGCCGACAGTGCACCAATTGTCAAAGGTATGGGCATCTTGCGGATGCTTGTCGAATTCCTGCTACAAACGCCCTTGCTGCTCCAAATAACCCCGCTAGGGACCCTCCAGCTACTTAACAGCAAACCCCACCATTTAAATGATGTCTGATTTTTAATTCTATGTATTGACACTTTTTGATTCAAGTAATAAATTCGAGTATTATCATAACATCTGAGTGCATGCTTGTTTGAATGTAAACTAATTGCTATATTTAAATCATACTTGCTTACTTGTACAACAATTAGTTGACTACCAAACAACCTACTCAACGATTGGTAGAGGTCATCATGTCTTTCCAACAGTCGGGAGAGGCCCTACAACCTGCTCAACGACTGGTGGGGACTATCGAACATGCTCAACAATCGGTAGAGTCATAAAAAAACGCAAAACCCTAATGTAAGGTAAATTGGTAATTACGGTCCGGAACGTAATCATGAATTTACAGGTACGTTAAGGTAGTGTGAAATTTTATCAAGGTTTTCGGTAGTCGACCAAATGTAAACCTGGTGTTTTTCTTTTAACTTCGGGACGAAGTTCCTAAAAGTAGGGGAGACTGTAACATTTCGCGTTTAATAATTGTACGTTACGTATAATTTGAATAAAAACATCAAGTTCTATTATTATTATTCGTATTTAATTATTTTTGTGGCGTTTTTGGAACCCTAATACTATATTAATTATATATATACATATATATATATATTAGTGAAAAAAAATGTCAAAATAATAAAAAGCGTGGGCCGGGACTCGAACCCGCGCCCCAAGCCGGTTCATTACACACACACATACTTACCATCTGCTATACACATACTTGTTGGTTTAAAACCAACGCGTTATAATTATATCACGAATTCGAATCATCTCAGTTGACTTGGAAAGTCAACTGAGATCAACGACTTACCATAATCAAGCAATTAACTCGTAATTGATCGAGGATTGATATTGCATCGTGATTACCGGCCTGTTGTGAGTCATTACACGTCCAATTACCATTCAATTCTTACCAATTATACGTTTTGACGCGTCAACCATTGGTGGCTTACCGATGCAGATTCAAGACACGGTGTGGGGAAGGAACCCTGTTACTCTGGAGGAAGCAAAGCGTTTGGCGGCCACCCTAACAGATAACCATGTGAAGGCAGGAACCCTGACTCGGAAAGGGGAAAAGAAAACTGTTGCAAAGGATACTCCCCAACCTGCCGTTGAAATCAAAACCGAGGCCTCAACCAACGGAAAGTGCAAGGTCAGGAATTTTGCAATTGACACCACTGTCCCACCCAACAAGAAACGATACAACGGGAACCAACCTAAGTGTGATACCTTCCAGTATCACCACCCAACCCAAGTGCCCTGCCGACAGTGCACCAATTGTCAAAGGTATGGGCATCTTGCGGATGCTTGTCGAATTCCTGCTACAAACGCCCTTGCTGCTCCAAATAACCCCGCTAGGGACCCTCCAGCTACTTAACAGCAAACCCCACCATTTAAATGATGTCTGATTTTTAATTCTATGTATTGACACTTTTTGATTCAAGTAATAAATTCGAGTATTATCATAACATCTGAGTGCATGCTTGTTTGAATGTAAACTAATTGCTATATTTAAATCATACTTGCTTACTTGTACAACAATTAGTTGACTACCAAACAACCTACTCAACGATTGGTAGAGGTCATCATGTCTTTCCAACAGTCGGGAGAGGCCCTACAACCTGCTCAACGACTGGTGGGGACTATCGAACCTGCTCAACAATCGGTAGAGTCATAAAAAAATGCAAAACCCTAATGTAAGGTAAATTGGTAATTACGGTCCGGAACGTAATCATGAATTTACAGGTACGTTAAGGTAGTGTGAAATTTTATCAAGGTTTTCGGTAGTCGACCAATTGTAAACCTGGTGTTTTTCTTTTAACTTCGGGACGAAGTTCCTAAAAGTAGGGGAGACTGTAACATTTCGCGTTTAATAATTGTACGTTACGTATAATTTGAATAAAAACATCAAGTTCTATTATTATTATTCGTATTTAATTATTTTTGTGGCGTTTTTGGAACCCTAATACTATATTAATTATATATATACATATATATATATATTAGTGAAAAAAAATGTCAAAATAATAAAAAGCGTGGGCCGGGACTCGAACCCGCGCCCCAAGCCGGTTCATTACACACACACATACTTACCATCTGCTCTACACATACTTGTTGGTTTAAAACCAACGCGTTTTAATTATATCACGAATTCGAATCATCTCAGTTGACTTGGAAAGTCAACTGAGATCAACGACTTACCATAATCAAGCAATTAACTCGTAATTGATCGAGGATTGATAGTGCATCGTGATTACCGGCCTGTTGTGAGTCATTACACGTCCAATTACCATTCAATTCTTACCAATTATACGTTTTGACGCGTCAACCATTAAAGA
Source organism: Ambrosia x helenae (assembly GCA_030844895.1). Lineage (NCBI taxonomy): Eukaryota > Viridiplantae > Streptophyta > Magnoliopsida > Asterales > Asteraceae > Ambrosia > Ambrosia x helenae. The sequence goes on from CM061228.1 coordinate 43,674,403, forward strand.
CAAAGTCAACCTTGCCAATTCGATGATTCGAACCACTACCCTATAAATTGAACACCTCTGAACCTTCACAACTCGCCACTCGTTCTTTCTTAATCCGCAATTTCTCTTAACAATCCTCTGTTTTTGGATTTCTGATCGTGTTTGACTTCGAAGCTTTGACTAGTCGTTCGTATTCGATTCAGCTTTGTAAGTCTAATTTTTGTTGTGGGTTTTATTGATCGGCATCCACACAACATTAACCCTAAGGTTAATTGGGTTAATGTTGTGTGAATTGCACGATTGCAGAATCTAGGGCTCGAATGCATAAATTGGGGAAGAACACGATTTCACGTATATTTTCTTTTTTAAATAAACTGAAACCAAACACAACCACTGGTCTGGACCAAGTGGTTGTGTCTGGTGTCCTCCGACCGGGCCACGCGGGTTCGATCCTCAGCAGTTGCGAACCTTTTTCTTTTGTTTTGTTTTTAATCAAAATAATCAAGTTTAATTATATATATTACTTATATTTTATAAATTCATTTTAAAATATTAAAACTCTTTTAAAAATTCTACAAAAATTATTTTTGTGTTAATCTAATGAAAAAGTTTAACATACAATTATTAGTTTTCAAAAATTTATTTATTTAATATATATAATAATTAAATCAAGTTTATTCTATTATATTTATAAAATTCTATTAAAATATCAAAACAATCTTATAAATTTCCACAAAAATTATTCTGAGTTTTTATAACAATAAACTTTTCTGAAATGATTTTTATTTCTAAAAAATCATTTATTTAACATTTTTAATCAATTTTTGTTAGTTTTAATCATAATTAAATCATAATAAATTCATTTTTCAATATTTTTGCACCAAAATTTTATATAAATTATTTCTGATTATTTGGAACAGAAATATAATTTTTAATCTAATAATTATTTAATTTTAGTATTTTTAAATATTAAAGTTAAATTTTGACAATTTGAAATAAATAGATTTAATATTCTATTTTAAAGAAAATAATTTTATAAAAATTATTTTTATACTTTAAACTCATTATTGTGACCATCTTAAATTCAAATTTTATAAAAAGATTTTTGTTTATTTATTTATTAAATTTCTCTCAATTATCAAACATTTTAATTATTAATCAAACGAGTATTTATCCCCAATTTGAAGCCCTAGAATATATATACTGTAGACTAGATAGACTAGATAGACTTAGACATATTTATTACCTTATTATAGGGTGATACTTGGCATATTTGGGCAACACCACTATTCTAGTTTCAAGAGAAATAATATTTTGCTAAGGTGAGTTTTACATAGCCCATTTTCTATTTATCACCATTTTTGGGTGAAACATGTTACAACATTCTATATGCAATTCAATCATCAAAGTGTCTATGTGTTTTTCTATGTTGCATTATGTCTTGAACATGACTAGGGTAAGCACAATTCTAGCATAATCATTAACATTGATCAGCCGACGGTATACAATGATAGATCTATTGGACTGACAATCCCACCCGGATACGTGCCTCCTACAAAGGTAGCGTGGGTGATTGTTATCGCATAACATAATCGAGTGAACCATGAGCGTATGGGATGTACCACAATACAACAGTCACAAGGGTTGATTATCCACTCGATTTACTTCTAGTATGTTTTCACATATGGACTAGACTTGCGATGACACTTGAATTGCACAACATTTTTATTCGATTATCAAAACCTATGTAACTCTCACCAACTTTTGTTGACCCAAAATATTTTCAAACTTAACATGTTTCAGGTTCTACTTGCTTGAAGATTGAGTTAATGCTTGAAGATGTGTGCATAGTATTATTCAGTTTGATATACGAATTCTTGTAGAACAATTGTATGTAATTTATTTAAATCATTTAATGAAATTTATTATTCACCATGAGCTACTGAACAATCATCAATACGTGACACCTCGATGTTTCCGCCATCGGTTGGGGTGTTACAGATTGATATCAAAGCCATGGTTATAGCGAATTAGGTTATTAGAAAAATAATCTAGTCTATAACCATAGGATTTAACCAGTACTTGCTTCTTTTACTTGCTATTCTCTATCTCCCTCCTACTTCTTATCCCTACTTTCATCCTTACAAGAAGGTTGCTCTCCATCACTAGATCTACTCTCAGAGTAATAGGACAAAATCCTCAGGTTTAACCTGAACCACCTTGAGATCTCGTCGAAGTTCTAGATTTTAATAACGAACACGTGCAATCTGGAAGGGTGAACGCCTGTATTTTGAGTCTTCTGTCTAGGCTGGCATTGCGCATATATCCCAATCAGACGAGGGACCCGATGCCTACCTGGGAATTCTCGGGATGAGTGTTCACTTATAGGCTAAAGCATGTCTTCATATGTTATTAGAATCTAGAATCTTTGATAAGTCAACGTTTTCGTTTATTCGTTTTAATTAATGAATAAATGATTACATTCCTTATATAATCTCATTCATTTCACTGTGTCTCTTACAGATCATGCCTCCACGTCGCGGCGCTCGCTTTAATAGTGGTGACAATCAAGATGAAGTGAATAGCAACAACCACGACGCTAACCACAACAACAACAATAACAACAACAACAATGGTGTCGATGCCCAACTGGCTGCAATCATTTCTCAACAAATGGCGCAGCAAATCGCAACTCTGGTTCCCAACTTACTAGCTCAAGTCATCTAGATGAACGGTAATGGAAACAGAAACGGAAATGGAAACCACAACGGGAACGGGAATGGTCTCCCAGCCTGTACTCTTAAGCATTTTAATTCTTGTAATCCCCCTAAGTTCAGTGGAGAAGAAGGAGCTACATGACTCCTACAATGGTTTGAGGGTATTGAGAATACCTTCATTAATAGTGAGTGTCCCGATAACTTAAAGGTCCGTTATGCTATGAGTGTTCTTCACAAACGAGCACTCACTTGGTGGAATGAGGAAAAGCGCACTCACGGAGCTGAAGCTGCACTAGCCTTAACTTGGGATCAAGCTAAAGACATTATGAAGGCAGAGTTCTGCCCTCGTAATGAAATCAAAAAGCTGGAAGATGAGTTTCATTATCTTGCTCAAGATAGTGGAGAAAACCTTGCTTACAACACTCGTTTTCACGAACTTAGCCTACTGCTACCACACAAGGTCACCTCCTTGCCTATTGCGATCGAAAAATACATTGGTGGCTTACCGATGCAGATTCAAGACACGGTGTGGGGAAGGAACCCTGCTACTCTGGAGGAAGCAAAGCGTTTGGCGGCCACCCTAACAGATAACCATGTGAAGGCAGGAACCCTGACTCGGAAAGGGGAAAAGAAAACTGTTGCAAAGGATACTCCCCAACCTGCCGTTGAAATCAAAACCGAGGCCTCAACCAACGGAAAGTGCAAGGTCAGAAATATTGCAATAGACACCAATGTCCCACCCAACAAGAAACGATACAACGGGAACCAACCTAAGTGTGATACCTGTCAATATCACCACCCAACCCAAGTGCCCTGCCGATAGTGCACCAATTGTCAAAGGTATGGGCATCTTGCGGATGCCTATCGAATTCCTGCTACAAACGCCCTTGCTGCTCCAAATAACCCCGCTAGGGACCCTCCAGCTACATAACAGCAAACCCCACCATTTGAATGATGCCTGCCTTTTAATTCTATGTATTGACACTTTTTGATTTAAGTAATAACTTCGAGTATTATCATAACATATGAGTGCATGCTTGTTTGAATGTAAACTAATTGCTATATTTAAATCATACTTGCTTACTTGTACAACAATTAGTTGACTACCAAACAACCTACTCAACGATTGGTAGAGGTCATCATGTCTTTCCAACAGTCGGGAGAGGCCCTACAACCTGCTCAACGACTGGTAGGGACTATCGAACCTGCTCAACAATCGGTAGAGTCATAAAAAAACGCAAAACCCTAATGTAAGGTAAATTGGTAATTACGGTCCGGAACGTAAACATGAATTTACAGGTACGTTAAGGTAGTGTGAAATTTTATCAAAGTTTTTGGTAGTCGACCAATTGTAAATCTGGTGTTTTTCTTTTAACTTCGGGACGAAGTTCCTAAAAGTAGGGGAGACTGTAACATTTCGCGTTTAATAATTGTACGTTACGTATAATTTGAATAAAAACGTCAAGTTCTATTATTATTATTCGTATTTAATTATTTTTGTGGCGTTTTTGGAACCCTAATACTATATTAATTATATATATATATATATATTAGTGAAAAAAAATGTCAAAATAATAAAAAGCTTGGGACGGGAATCGAACCCGCGCCCCAAGCCGGTTCATTACACACACACATACTTACCATCTGCTCTACACATACTTGTTGGTTTAAAACCAACGCGTTTTAATTATATCACGAATTCGAATCATCTCAGTTGACTTGGAAAGTCAACTGAGATCAACGACTTACCATAATCAAGCAATTAACTCGTAATTGATTGAGGATTGATATTGCATCATGATTACCGGCCTGTTGTGAGTCATTACACGTCCAATTACCATTCAATTCTTACCAATTATACGTTTTGACGCGTCAACCATTAAAGACAAAGTCAACCTTGCCAATTCGATGATTCGAACCACCACCCTATAAATTGAACACCTCTTAACCTTCAAAACTCGCCACTCGTTCTTTCTTAATCCCCAATTTCTCTTAACAATCCTCTGTTTTTGGATTTCTGATCGTGTTTGACTTCGAAGCTTTGACTAGTCGTTCGTATTCGATTCAGCTTTGTAAGTCTAATTTTTGTTGTGGGTTTTATTGATCGGCATCCACACAACATTAACCCTAAGGTTAATTGGGTTAATGTTGTGTGAATTGCTCGATTGCAGAATCTAGGGCTCGAATGCATAAATTGGGGAAGAACACGATTTCACGTATATTATTTATTTTAAATAAACTGAAACCAAACACAACCACTGGTGTGGACCAAGTGGTTGTGTCTGGTGTCCTCTGACCGGGCCACGTGGGTTCGATCCTCAGCAGTTGCAAACCTTTTTCTTTTGTTTTGTTTTTAATCAAAACAATCAAGTTTAATTATATATATTACTTATATTTTATAAATTCATTTTAAAATATTAAAACTCTTTGAAAAATTCTACAAAAATTATTTTTGTGTTAATCTAATGAAAAAGTTTAACATACAATTTTTAGTTTTCAAAAATTTATTTATTTATTATATATAAAAATTAAATCAAGTTTATTCTATTATATTTATAAAATTCTATTAAAATATAAAAACAATCTTATAAATTTCCACAAAAATTATTCTGAGTTTTTATAATAATAAACTTTTCTGAAATGATTTTTATTTCTAAAAAATCATTTATTTAACATTTTTAATCAATTTTTGTTAGTTTTAATCATATTTAAATCATAATAAATTCATTTTTCAATATTTTTGCACCAAAATTTTATATAAATTATTTCTGATTATTTGGAACAAAAATATAATTTTTAATCTAATAATTCTTTAATTTTATTATTTTTAAATATTAAAGTTAAATTTTGACAATTTGAAATAAATAGATTTAATATTCTATTTTAAAGAAAATAAATTTATAAAAATTATTTTTATACTTTTAACTCATTATTGTGACCATCTTAAATTCAAATTTCATAAAAAGATTTTTGTTTATTTATTTATTAAATTTCTCTCAATTATCAAACATTTTAATTATTAATCAAACGAGCATTTATCCCCAATTTGAAGCCCTAGAATATATATACTGTAGACTAGATAGACTTAAACATATTTATTACCTTATTATAGGGTGATACTTGGCATATTTGGGCAACACCACTATTCTATTTTCAAGAGAAATAATATTTTGCTAAGGTGAGTTTTACATAGCCCCTTTTCTATTTATCACCATTTTTGGGGTGAAACATGTTACAACATTCTATATGCAATTCAATCATCAAAGTGTCTATGTGTTTTTCTATGTTGCATTATGTCTTGAACATGACTAGGGTAAGCACAATTCTAGCATAATCATTAACATTGATCAGCCGACGGTATACAATGATAGATCTATTGGACTGACAATCCCACCCGGATACGTGCCTCCTACAAAGGTAGCGTGGGTGATTGTTATCGCATAACATAATCGAGTGAACCATGAGCGTATGGGATGTACCACAATACAACAGTCACAAGGGTTGATTATGCACTCGATTTACTTCTAGTATGTTTTCACATATGGACTAGACTTGCCATGACACTTGAATTGCACAACATTTTTATTCAATTATCAAAACCTATGTAACTCTCACCAACTTTTGTTGACCCAAAATATTTTCAAACTTAACATGTTTCAGGTTCTACTTGCTTAAAAATTGAGTTAATGCTTGAAGATGTGTGCATAGTATTATTCAGTTCGATATACGAATTCTTGTAGAACAATTGTATGTAATTTATTTAAATCATTTAATGAAATTTATTATTCACCATGAGCTACTGAACAATCATCAATACGTGACACCTCGATGTTTCCGCCATCGGTTGGGGTGTTACATGATCTTTCGTTGATAACAGAGGTACATCAATGTCGACTTATAATACTCTAATATGAATGTTTACATTCCATTAAAAAAGTTATCACATATGTATTTTAATGTAGACACTACTAATCAGTTTGTTTGCAAATGTTTTTATTAAATGTTGACATTTTTATTCTTTTCTTTTGTAGGTTAACAAAAAAGTCATTGTTGTTGGAACAGTGAAGGGTGTGGATGCTAAGGACGATTGGTATTCCCTAGGTTGCGAGGCGTTTAACCACAAGGTTGAGACAACTTTGAGTTTACCTGATGATGAAGATGCAAAAGATGTTAATTCATTTAAATAGGTCTTGGTTTGCACCAATAATGACTGTCCCAAGCAAATTGTATCTGCTGATCCAGTGTAAGAATTATGTTTCATATACATAACTTAACATTTTACGATATTATTTAGTAAATAATGTTTTGTAATTACTTGCTTTACGTTTAGAATTCCAATAAGGGTGCAGGATTTTACTGGAATAACATCGCTTATATTGTTCGATCGAGAAGCGAAAAAATTGTTGGGCATGTAAGCAATGCAGCTGCTAGAAATCTCCAAACAGGTAATTTATTTTTTCTGCCCTAAACAATATATTTTATTATACTTCATCTTACTTATATCATTTTTATCAAGGTTTCTGTTGAAGACAAAAAAACTCCTGCTGAGTTTGATGCATTTGAAGAAAAAAAGTTTGCTTTCAAGATTAAAGTTGGACAATTCAACATTGATAAGCATCTTGATGGTTATGGTATACGCAAACTTACAAATGATTCTTCAATAGTTGCTTCTCTTGAAGAAAGGTTCCCTGACATTCAGGTTATTATTATCATTGAAATATTCCTTTATTATTACTGTTATGAATCATTATTACATGTTTATTATTGTTCTTATTAATGTTATTTGTTTATAGTATAAACGTTTCATTTGAAATATTACAAGTTTATTTTTTTTCAGCTGGATCAACATGTCTTTGAAAACATCGATATAGGTGAATCTTCAACACATAATGCAGTGTCTCTGAAGGTTGTTCTTTGACTTATTTAATCATATATTCAAATTAAAATTTTAATGTAGTTTATTCTAACAATTTTGACATTTCATTTAATATTGTAGGATTCTGTTGGAGATAACACTACTCCATAGTCATCTTGTAGAGTTAGTGTTATACGTGATGAAGAGGAAGTGAAGCGTAGCCTGGACAAAGTGTATGAGCTTGACAATGATGCAACTGAATCTACAACTAAAGTCCTTAAGACTGATAAGAAAAGCTACGCTAACAAATCAACTGAGATCCCCCTTTTGGTTCCTAAGGTTGGGAAATAGGAACAATGATCCATTTGTTGAAACATTTGTTTATTTTCAGGATTTTTATTTAATGTTTTTGACAATTTCGTTTCGTCTATGCTTGGTTTAGTTTTTTGGACAAATTTCATCTAAATAAATTGTTTGTTTGCATTTTATGTTTGTTTTTGTTACTTTCTTAAATTTTTTTAATGATGCAATATATTTTATTAATGTAACATTATTGTTAGAAATTTTTAATGAGAACATTTTTTAATAAACTCAATAATATTAATAACACAATTTTGAAAAAATTATAATTAAATTAAAATTATAACTTTTTAATTTACAAAATATTAATATCCCAACTACTTGTGCATGATTGATGGTAAGTGCTCCGAGAAATTTCCAAAGAAGTTTACTTCTGCGTCAACTTTAGATTCAAATGGATGTCATGTTTATAAAAGAAGAGAGTCAGGAGTATTTGTTGAAAAAGGAAGTGCTCAGCTAGACAACAGACATGTGGTTCCTTATAACCCAAGACTGTTGAAGCGTTACCAAGCTCATATTAATGTTGAATGGTGTAACCAAGCTGCTTCTATTAAGTATTTATTCAAATACATTAATAAAGGACCTTATAGGGCTAAAGTTGCTTTTGTAGAAGATGATGGAGAAGGTCAAGAAGTTTTGCAAAAAGATGAAATCAAAAAACATTATGATTGCAGATTCCTTTCAGCATGTGAAGCTTCATGGAGGATATTCAAAAACGAGGTGCATTACAGATACCCTCCAGTGATTAGGCTTCCTTTTCATCTACCCCGTGAGCAAATTGTTGTATACGGTCCAAAAGATCAACTTCAAAACGTACTCAACAAACCATCAGTTTCTTCTACAATGTTTCTACAGTGGATGGAACTAAACCAAAATGAAGCTGTGGCACGTGAACTTAGTTACATTGAAATCCCAAGTAAATTTGTTTGGAAATCTGACGAAAAAAATGGGATTTTCAAAAAACAGGTAAGGCAATTGGTCGTGTTCACATGGTTAATCTATCAATGGGCGAGGCTTATTTCTTGAGAATTCTTCTTAATAAAGTAAAAGGCCCTAAATCTTTTGCGGAAATAAGAACGGTGAATGGAGAAACTTTACCAACATTTCGAGATGCATGTTACACTCTTGGCCTCTTAGACGATGACAAGGAATATATAGAAGCTGTTGAGGAAGCTCATTATACAGATTCACGATACGTTCTTCGCAATTTGTTTGCAATGATGTTGTTGTATAACACCTTATCTAGGCCTGAGCTTGTTTGGGACAAGACATGGAAGTACTTGTCAGATGGTATTATGCGTAGACACGAAGACATATTACAAATTGAAGGTAAAAAACTCTATGTTTAAGAATTTTATTTATATTTATTTATTTATGTCTTTTTTTGTGTTAAATTATTAATTAAATAGTTTCACAATTTCAGGTTTGTCTCTTCCCGATGATCAAATCAAGAACCTTACATTGCTTGAAATTGAGAAACAGTTGCTTCGGAATAACTCGAGCCTACGTAGATTTCCTTCTATGCCTTATCCTAATAATGATTCGATAGCATCTGCAAATAACCGTTTGATACTTGATGAGCTTAATTACCAAGTAAGTACGCTGGCTGAGGAACTTCATAGTAATGTACGTTCTTTAACAGATGAACAACGTTTAGTTTTTGATGAAATAATTCATGCGGTTGATTGTAACAAAGACGGGCTATTCTTTGCTTATGGGTTTGGAGGTACAGGAAAAACCTTTTTGTGGAAAACATTGTCTATGCGATCAGATCTAAAGGACAAATTGTTTTAAACGTTGCATCCAGTGACATTGCTTCTCTATTGTTATCCGGTGGAAGGACAACGCATTCTAGGCTCCGTGTATACCTTTAAATGTTACTGAAGAATCAATGTGCGGTATAAAGGCGAATAGTGATGATGCTGATTTATTGAAGCAAACTAAGCTAATTATTTGGGATGAAGCTCCAATGATTCACAGACATGCTTTTGAAGCACTTGATCACACTATGAAAGACGTCTTGAAATCAAGGTCTTCAGTTAATTCTGAGTTGCCTTTCGGAGGTAAGGTTGTAGTTTTGGATGGTGATTTTAGACAGATCCTTCCTGTTGTTCCCAATCGGAGTAAAAGAGATATTATAAATGCCTCAATCACTTCGTCTCATATTTGGAATAGTTGCAAAGTCCATACATTAACCAAAAACATGAGGTTAACATTGGGTAACAACATATCCGAATCCAAAGAAATAAAGGCATTTGCAAACTGGCTTCTTGAATTAGGTGAGGGTAAAGTTGGTGATTCAGTTGAGGATAATGAGGCAGATGTGGACATTCCAGATGATCTTCTTATTAAGCATTCATCAGATCCGATTTCTAGTGTTGGATCATATATGCTCATGATGGTTTACTTGCTAGTGAACACTTATGTGTTTAGCAAGTTCAATCAGATTTGCATAGCGGAATAAGTAAGTAAAGTTACACTATCAACAGGAGTTATTACTCCCCCTGGATGTTTAAAAACTAAAGATAAGTTAATGAGAATCTAAGTATTGAATGTGAATGATAATAAATACTCAAACAGATTCTCAGTAAATGAAATGGAAATAACAATAATGAGCTTTGAAGGATTTCAGTTTCAATTAAAATCAATGTCTAAAACAGAGGGATGAACCCATCTATTTATAGACTTTACAAATACATGAACCTTGATCAAAAAGCAAGTCTGCAACAAGTTGCAGTCTTGGAACTTATACAGAAAGATAAAGTAATAATAAACAATTAAACTACTGAAATATAAGGGCGGTGGAAAGATTCTATTACAAGTGTTGATGAATGACAAACTACTGATGAGTAGTTTGTCTTCAGTAGACTTGTCTGGTTTGACTTCAGAACTTCTGATCTATCTTCTTCAGTACTTGTTGAATCCTTCTTCAGTACTTTTGTCTTCTTTCTTCAGTATTTCTATACATAGAATAAATTGCAGAAGTATGAATTAGACTAAGGTTTGCAAAAGTGGTTTCCTCAATCCTTTTTGTCCTAACAATCTGCCCCTGGATTGATGAAGCCAAAACCTTATCTAATTCCTTATTGCTGTTTTCTTCTGTCATTGGCTATCTTCCATATTTCCTTGAACATGGAATTCTTCAGTTGATTCAGCTGTTCATCAGTGAGAGATCATTTTTGAGGTTCTAGATGTTGAATTTTAAGCAAGTCTTGTGTTGATAGATTTTTCAGTTCATTCATGGATTTGTAGGCCTTGCTTGTAAGATCTCTTCTTGTTGTAACATCGCAATTTTTTCCTAAATTTTTGTATAGGTAAAATCACCACTTTATTTGTATTAAAACCATTTTTGTACAAAAATAACCATGGCAAATTTATATTTATGTCAAAACATTTTTTTTATATAATAATAATAATAATAATCATAATAATAATCAAACAAACCCTATAACTAAACCTCTAAACCAAAACCTACAACCCTATCCAACATCCTAAACCCAAATCTGATCCTAAGCCCATCAGACGCGGCCCAAACCACCAAGCCCAAAGCTCTCGGAGCCCAGCCCAAGGAAAACCCAGCCCACTACCCCTTTTCCCTCTCTCTACACAACAAAAACAAATAATTATAAAAATATGCCTACCAGACTCGAACCCGAGTCTGGAGGCGGTCCACACGTAACACACACACAACACCACTGAGCCACTTAGGCGATGGGTGATGAATCAGGGTCACTAAAACATTTAAACCCAATTTTTTTTCTTTCCCTCCTTCTTCTTCTCGTTGTTTCTGATCTGCGAACCCAAAAAAAAAAAGAGTTTTTTTTCCTTTCTTGATTTATTGATTGAACCATATTATAGAAACAACTAATCTCGTGTTTTTGACCAACCATTTGCGTATTGTACACGCTAGGAATGTAATCAAAACATTCCTTTTTAAGGATAATCACGCGTATAATTAAAAGCTTGGTCAAATTTCCATTTTTGCATTAGGAATCGTAATACTATAAATTAAAGCCTTCCTAACGATCTCTGTGTACCGATAAACATACCCTCACTCTAATTTTTCTCTTTCTTTTTCTCTATTTCGCGATTGAGGCTCGGTTTGACATTTTCATTGACTAAACGTTTGTACATCACATAAGCTCCGTAAGTATCAATTAAATACATGTTTTGATTCTCGCTCACTCATCGATCAGTAACCCCAACGTTTCTGGGGTTATGGTTCGTTAATTGTATTTCTTAGAAAACTAGGGTTCATAGGGTATTATTTGGGGAAGAAGACTAGAATTTCTACTTGTTTAAAATTAATTTGAAATCAAATAAAACACCAAGAGTTGTGCATATCAGTGGGTGGTGTGTGTTGTCCGAGTCAAACGAACCGGGTGAGGTGCTGGGTTCGATCCCTAGGCACATGTAAAACATTTTTTTTTACCCTTTATACTTATATATATATATATATTCATTATTATTTTTTAAAAATAGTTTTAAAAATACTAAAAATGCTTTATAAATTCTACAAAATTTATTTTATGTTATTCAAATGATAAACTTTGTTGTCCAATTTTTAGTTTTCCAAAAATTATTTATTTATTATATATAATAAATATTACAAGTTTATTCTACTATAATTATAAAATTCTATAAAAATATCAAAACGATTATGTAAATTTCCACAAAAATTATTCTGAGTTTATAAAACATTAAAAATTTCTGAAATGATTTTTATTTTCGAATATTCATTTATTTAATATTTTTAATCAATTTTTGTTATTTTTAATCATAAATAAATCATAATAAATTCATTTTTCAATATTTTTGCACCAAAATTTTATATAACTTATTTCTATCCATTTAGAGCAGGAATACAAATTTTAATTTAAAAATTCTTTAATTTTAATATATTTAGATATTAAAGTTATATTTTGGCAAAATAGAAATAAATAGACAAAATATTCTGTTTACAAGAAAATAATTTTATAAAAATTATTTTTATACTTAAAACCTTATAATGTGACCATCTTTAATATAAAGTCTATAAAAAGACTTTTGTTTATTTATTTATCGAATTTCTTTTATTTATTAAAAAATTTAATTAATAATTAAACGAATACTTATCCACAAATTCGGAACCCTAGAAAATACTTGTAGACTAGAAAGACTTAGACTTATTTATTACCTTAAATATAGGGTAATACTTGACAACGTTGGGCTACACTTATTCTATTTCACGAGACTTAACATTTTGCTAAGGTGAGTTTACATAGCCCCTTTTTTCTGTTTTACATTTTGGGGTGAAACATGTTTAAACATTTTATACACTATCATTTACTCATTCTTACATTGTTGAAAATTGTGATTCAATTACACTATCATTTACTCATTCTATCATTTGACTGTAAAAAAAGACACAGTACAATCATTAACATTGATCAAGCCGCCTGTTTAGATTATAGCGCTATAGGTCTGACAAATCCATCCCCCCGCATAAATTTAGGGATGATCGATAACAGTTACACTTTTACTAACTTGCGAGTTAGGTCTCAGTCGACACAAGGTTTGATTGTACAAAGACGCATTGTTACATGTCGGACTCATACTCTATCATTATACAACTGTGATTGTTGTACAAACTATTATTATCTATTATATTCGAAAACCTATGTATTCTCATCAACTTTTGTTGAACCAAAATATTTTCAAACTTAACATGTTTCAGGTTCTACTTGCTTGAAGATTTGTGTTAATACTTGAAGATGTGTACATAGTATTATTCATTTTGATGTAAGAATTCTTGTAGAACAATTGTATGTAATTTATTTAAATCATTTAATGAAATTTATTATTCGCCATGAGCTTCTGAACAATCCTCAATACGTGAAATCCCGATGTTTCCGCCATCGGTTAGGGTGTTACAGATTGGTATCAGAGCCATGGTTATAGTGAATTAGGTTATTAGAAAAATAATCTAGTCTATAACCATAGGATTATAACCAGTATTTGCCCCTTTTACTTGCTATTCTCTATCTCCCTCCTACTTCTTATCCCTACAAGAAGATTGCTCTCCATCACTGGATCTACTCTTAGACTAATAAGACAAAATCCTCAGGCTTAGCCTGAACCACCTTGAGATCTTGTCGAAGTTCTAGATTTTAATAACGAACACGTGCAATCTGGAAGGGTGAACGCCTGTATTCTGAGTTTTCTGTCTAGGCTGGCATTGCGCATATATCCCAATCAGACGAGGGACCCGGATGCCTACCTGGGAATTCTCGGGATGAGTGTTCACTTATAGGCTAAAGCATGTCTTCACTATGTTATTAGAATCTAGAATCTTTGATAAGTCAACGTTTTCGTTTATTCGTTTTAATTAATGGATAAATGATTACATTCCCTATATTACCTCATTCATGTCTCATTGAACCTTCATTGTGTCTCTTACAGATCATGCCTCCACGTCGCAGCGCTCGCCTTAACAGTGGTGACAATCATGATGAAGGGAGAAGCAATCACAACCATAACCACGACACTAACCACAACAATGGAGGTGATGCCCAACTGGCTGCAATCATTTCTCAACAAATGGCACAACAGATCGCAACTCTGGTTCCAACCTTACTGGCTCAAGTCATCCAAATGAATGGAAACGGCAATGGAAATGGAAACGGCAATGGAAACCACAATGGTAACGGGAATGGAAACGGGAATGGTCTCCCAGCCTGCACTCTCAAACACTTTAATACCTGCAATCCCCCTAAGTTCAGTGGAGATGAAGGAGCTACTGGTCTCCTACAATGGTTCGAGGGTATTGAGAATACCTTCATTAACAGTGAGTGTCCGATAACTTTAAGGTCCGTTATGCTATGAGTGTTCTTCACAAACGAGCACTCACCTGGTGGAATGAGGAAAAGCGCACCCGTGGAGCTGAAGTTGCACTTGCTATGACCTGGGATCAAGTCAAGGAGATAATGAAAGCTGAGTTTTGCCCACGTAACGAGGTCAAGAAATTAGAGGACGAGTTCCACACCCTTGCTTAGGATAGTGGGGAAAACCTTGCTTATAATACCCGCTTCCATGAGCTTAGTTTGTTATTGCCCCATAAGGTCACTCCCCTACCCGTAGCCATTGAGAAATATATCGGTGGTTTACCCATGCAGATTCAGGACACGGTATGGGGAAGGAACCCTGCTACCCTCGAAGAGGCTAAGCGTCTAGCAGCTACCCTAACTGACAATCACGTAAAGAACGGAACCTTAATTCAGAAAGGCAAGAAAGCAAGTATTGTAGTTGCGGTAACTACTGAGAACCAGAAGCGTAAGACCAGGGATCCTGATGCAAACCTCACTACACAAGCTTCTAACAAGAAACCTTATACAGGAAACCTTCCATTGTGTAACACATGCAAACGACATCATCCCACTGCTTCAGCGTGTCGCTTGTGCACCGATTGTGGTAAGTATGGCCATCTGGTCAACACATGTCGCGAGACCCCAAACCCTAATACCAACCAACCCTGCTCAGGCTGCTAATCCTAATCATCCTGGTAGATACAACTATGGTCAGTGCTATGAATGTGGAGACCCAAATCACTTCCGTAACCAATGCCCTAAACTAAACCGAGATCAAGACCCTCCAGCTACTTAACAGCAAGCCCCACTAGTTGAATGTTGTTTGCTTTTTATTCTATGTATTGACGCTTTTTGATTCAAGCAATAAATTCTAGCATTGAAACTTTTGTCTGAGAGTTGTTCATCTAGTATGACCATAACACCTGGATGCATGCTTGTTTGAATGTGAACTAATTGCTATAACAATATCTAAATCTATACAACTACAACTTATATACTATACTCGTTATACTTATAAACTTGCTTACATAAACATATTACCAATTTGCAATTTATGTGTATAATAATTACTAAACTTAATAGAGGATAAAGTACTTGCTCAACAGTTAGTTGAGTACCAAATAACCTACTCAACGATTGGTAGAGGTTATCATGTCTTTTCAACAGTCGGGAGAGGCCCTACAACCTGCTCAACGACTGGTGGAGGCTATCGAACCTGCTCAACAATCAGTAGAGTCATAGAAGGACACAAAACCCTAATGTAAGGTAAATTGGTGATTGCGGTCCGGAACGTAATCACGAATTTACAGGTACGTTAAGGTAGTGTGAAATTCTATCAAGGTTTTCGGTGAATGACCAATTATAAACTCTAGTTACCTGGTTGTCTATCAAACTCATGCATATTTTTTTTTTTGTGAATTCCTAAAACTTAAGTTAGTGATTTGCTAGACTCTCATTCTCCCTGCGATTTCAAGACACACCTAATCCTACCCTTAAACTCACAGAAAAACAAACCTCTTACCCAAACTATTCGAAACAGATTATTCTATTCATGTAGTACCTTAACACAAAATTTTCCAGATCACACTTGTCCTAATTTCTATCCAATCCCCTTCAACCCTGAATTTTCAATAAACTTCGGGACGAAGTTTCTAAAAGTAGGGGAGACTGTAACATCGCAAATTTTTCCTAAATTTTTGTATAGGTAAAATCACCACTTTATTTGTATTAAAACTATTTTTGTACAAAAATAACCATGGCAAATTTATACTTATGTCAAAACATTTTTTTTATATAATAATAATAATAATAATAATAATAATAATAATAATAATAATAATAATAATCATAATAATAATAATAATAATAATAATAATAATAATAATAATAATAATCAAACAAACCCTATAACTAAACCTCTAAACCAAAACCTACAACCCAACCCAACATCCTAAACCCAAATCTGATCCTAAGCCCATCAGACGCGGCCCAAACCACCTAGCCCAAAGCTCTCTGAGCCCAGCCCAAGGAAAACCCGGCCCACTACCCCTTTTCCACCTCTCTACACAGCAAAAACAAATAATTATAAAAACATGCCTACCAGACTCGAACCCGAGTCTGGAGGCGGTCCACACGCAACACACACACACACAACACCACTGAGCCACTTAGGCAATGGGTGATGAATCAGGGTCACTAAAACATTTAAACCCAATTTTTTTTCTTTCCCTCCTTCTTCTTCTCGCTGTTTCTGATCTGCGAACACAAAAAAAAAAACAGAGTTTTTTTTCCTTTCTTGATTTATTGATTGAACCATATTATAGAAACAACTAATCTCGTGTTTTTGACCAACCATTTGCGTATTGTACACGCTAGGAATGTAATCAAAACATTCCTTTTTAAGGATAATCACGCGTATAATTAAAAGCTTGGTCAAATTTCCATTTTTGCATTAGGAATCGTAATACTATAAATTAAAGCCTTCCTAACGATCTCTGTGTACCGATAAACATACCCTCACTCTAATTTTTCTCTTTCTTTTTCTCTATTTCGCGATTGAAGCTCGGTTTGACATTTTCGTTGACTAAACGTTCGTACATCACATAAGCTTCGTAAGTATCAATTAAATACATGTTTTGATTCCCGCTCACTCAACAATCAGTAACCCCAACGTTTCCGGGGTTACAATAAATATTACAAGTTTATTCTATTATAATTATAAAATTCTATAGAAATATCAAAACGATTATGTAAATTTCCACAAAAATTATTCTGAGTTTATAAAACATTATTCTGTTTTCAAGAAAATAATTTATTTAATATTTTTAATCAATTTTTGTTATTTTTAATCATAAATAAATCATAATAAATTCATTTTTCAATATTTTTGCACCAAAATTTTATATAAATTATTTCTGTCCATTTAGAGCGGGAATACAAATTTTAATTTAAAAATTCTTTATATTTAATATTTTTAGATATTAAAGTTATATTTTGGCAAAATAGAAATAAATAGACTAAATATTCTGTTTTCAAGAAAATAATTTTATAAAAATTATTTTTATACTTAAAACCTTATAATGTGACCATCTTTAATCTAAAGTCTATAAAAAGACTTTTGTTTATTTATTTATCGAATTTCTTTTATTTATTAAAAAATTTAATTAATAATTAAACGAATACTTATCCCCAAATTCGGAACCCTAGAAAATACTTGTAGACTAGAAAGACTTAGACTTATTTATTACCTTAAATACAGGGTAATACTTGGCAACGTTGGGCTACACTTATTCTATTTCACGAGACTTAACATTTTGCTAAGGTGAGTTTACATAGCCCCTTTTTCTGTTTTACATTTTGGGATGAAACATGTTTAAACATTTTATACACTATCATTTCCTCATTCTTACATTGTTGAAAATTGTGATTCAATTACACTATCATTTACTCATTCTATCATTTGACTGTAACAAAAGGACACAGTACAATCATTAACATTGATCAAGCCGCCTGTTTAGATTATAGCGCTATAGGTCTGACAAACCCATCCCCCCGCATAAATTCAGGGATGATCGATAATAGTTACACTTTTACTAACTTGCGAGTTAGGTCTCAGTCGACACAAGGTTTGATTGTACAAAGACGCATTGTTTCATGTCGGACTCATACTCTATCATTATACAACTGTGATTGTTGTACAAACTATTATTATCTATTATATTCGAAAACCTATGTGTTCTCACCAACTTTTGTTGACCCAAAATATTTTCAAACTTAACATGTTTCAGGTTCTACTTGCTTGAAGATTTGTGTTAATGCTTGAAGATGTGTACATAGTATTATTCATTTTGATGTACGAATTCTTGTAGAACAATTGTATGTAATTTATTTAAATCATTTAATGAAATTTATTATTCACCATGAGCTACTGAACAATCCTCAATACATGACATCCCGATGTTTCCGACATCGGTTGGGGTGTTACACTTGTCACCAATACTGAGTTGGAATCAGTAAAGGACCATCTGATGATCAGCACTTTAGATCTGTCAAAATCTGAAGTATAGGGAACCATGCTGGATCCTTGGGATGTTCCTGAGTGCTGGATGTTCTCTATTTCTGTGACTCTTAGGTGGGATTCACTTCTGTCTTCTGTTCGCACCACATTAGAGGTTTTTCTTCAATATCAAAGTCTCCTTGTACAACTGTGTTGCCTTCCAGCAACACCATCTTGAAATCAGTCTTTGTATTGTCCTCTGGCTTTCTTTTGGTAGTTGGTCTTTGTTTGACACCAGAAGTTCTAACTACTGAAGTTGACACTTCAGAAGTTTTGTACTTCCCTGGATTTGCAGCCTTGTATCTTTTGTAAGTGTCTAGTAGTTTGTCTTCTCTCCACTTTGACACTGAGGCTTTTGAACCATAGTCATTAGGTACCAGTTCTTCAATTATCTCTGCTCTCTTGGCTTTTCTATCCTTCTCTGTTGCAGTCTTGTCAGCAACAAGTTGAGCTCTTCTAGTTAGATCATCCATTGAGAGCCCTTTGAGTGAATAGGCTTTTGTTTTGTTGTTCTTTGTTATAAAAGACACCAGTTGTTGTCTTTTGTCTTCTTCAGCAATTCTTTCTGTTTCAGCTTGTCTATTCAACTCTGCTTCATAAGCTTGAAGCTTTTCATTTAAGCTCAAGTCTTCCCTTGCTTCCAGGTTCTTCTAGATCTCTTCTTCCTTAGCCTTTCTTTGGGCTGCAAGTAAGCTCTTCTCTAGTAATTATTTGGACATTGAAATTGGAGAAGGGCTTAGCAGAGTCATTTGAGTTGTTGTAGGCCTTGGAATAGGAGTTGGTTGTTGTTCAGTTGGCTTGGAAGGCTTTTCAGTTGTTTGTATGTTGGAAGTGTTAACTGCTGAAGTGTTGATAGAAGTATCAACTACTGAAGGATTGTCTTCAGTACTTTCAGAGTCTTCAGCAGTTTCTTCATTATGGCCTTGGGAAGTTTCAGCTTCAGCTTCAACTTCAGTTCTAGAAACAAGCCTTTGTTGATCTTCTTTTTGTTTTTGGGCTTTTTCTAGCAATTGTTGTTGTTGTAGAGCCACTCTTGCCTTTATTCTGGCTTCCAGTGACTCCTTTGGTTCCTTAATCTTCTCCCCTTTTTTGTCTTCATCCACTTCTGGCAGCCTGCCAGGTTGAGAAGTTCTACCAGTGAATTCAGCAAGCTGTCTTGAGTTGTTGTCAATCTTGTTGGACAGCTCACCAAGTTTCTTGTTAATCACCTCAAATTGAGTTGTGGTTTTCAACTCCCAAGTAGTTGTGAAAGATTTGAGGTGATTGGCAATGAGGGTGCTCATCATCT
The DNA here is from genome assembly GCA_030844895.1 of Ambrosia x helenae. Taxonomy (NCBI): domain Eukaryota; kingdom Viridiplantae; phylum Streptophyta; class Magnoliopsida; order Asterales; family Asteraceae; genus Ambrosia; species Ambrosia x helenae. The sequence continues at coordinate 43,694,504 of CM061228.1, forward strand.
GGTATAGGGCACCATCTGGGCTACATAGTTGGTTCAGATCTATGCTTGATGACCAGGGAATTGGATAGGCATTTTTAGTGAGGGGTGTGTTTTTGGGTGATCTTTAGGATGTACTGAAGATGCCACTTTAGGGGAATCAGGGATCAAGTGGACTTTAACCTGATCTGGTGTGACCAGCTCTTTGAGCTTAGAGACACCAGGTGCAGGACCTTCACTAGCAGCCGTCAATTCATGTTTAGTGGAGTGTGAATCATCATCCAAATCAATGGAATCATCTGAATCCCTGATAATATCCTCAATGAGGACAGTATCAATTATATCATGAGTTGGGCCCAACCCAGTTGTCTCATGTACCTCTTGTTCATGGTTCAGAGGATTTCCTACCTCAGGCATTAAGCCTTCATCAGTAGTTGCCACAAATGAGGTCTTAGCAATGTTACTTATGTCCTAAGATCCACCACTAGGTGGTAAATGAGTAGTAGCAGCCTCAAATGTACCTAAGGTCTCTAAGTTTGGGCTTAGAAACCCTGGTTCATCCTCATCTCTTGGGTTAGGGCTATGGATATCCACATTCATGTCAAAGTCTGATGGTGTGTACCCTGTTTGATGTGGTTGTTAGGGACTGACATGTTCTAATGGGATAGTCTCTTTTAGCCCAGAGAGAAGTTTGGCAATTTCTATGGTTTCAGGTTCAGAAGTTTGTGGTAAAAGTTCAGCAGTTTGGGGTAAAGGTTTAGCAGTTTCAAAAGAAGGGTCAGTTGGTATGGTTTTCTTGAATTTCTTTCTTTTGAAGAGAATTGTGATTGGTGCTCTTGTGGGGGTTTGAGATGGTTGAGACTGAGAAGATGTTTCAGTCACATCTTTGTCAAGTGCATATTGCACATTGGCAAGTTCAGGCATCTCAACTTCCTGAACTGCCTTTCTTTTAAGGCTAGTAGGTTTTGGTTTTTGTTGTTTTGTTTTCTTGGCCTTTTTGGGTAAGGGTTTGGAAGATGAGGGTTCCATGGGGACTGTTGTTTGTTCCCCTTGGTCATCTTCTGGCCAGGCAGCCGGTTTATTATGCCTAGAGTATGCTTGTGAGGTTAATGGGTTTAAAACAGTTGTTTTACCCACAAGCACCTCTTCTCCAAGTTCTTTAATTATGCATTGCATAATGAACCTTGGATACAACAAAAACTTCTTTTTAGAGTTTTGGTGATGCAACACCAACTCATTAAAGAAAAGTGCTGATGCCCTGAATTTTGTTTCATTCATAATGGAATGAAAAATAGGTTGAAAAGTATAGGGCATCTGATCATAAGATCCAGTTTTTGGACTCAAACACATGATGATGTAATGAAACAAAAGATTGTACTCAGGTTCAAAAAATTTCTTAAAAAATAGTAGCATGTGAGAGAGTACCTTGGTAACCACACTCTGTCATGGTCAAATGAATTTCAGAGTTTGGAAATTGATCTGGGGCATCCACATCATCTAGACCCAGTCTAATCCCCAAAGTTGCTGGTGTGATTTCCATTGTTCTCCCTTGGATGGTTGATTTGAGGGAGATCACTTGATCATTCACTGTCACCGTCTCCGCGTTTGCCCAGAACTCATTTAGAGTTTCAGTGTGGATTGGAGGATCAATGGTGAGGGCAGTGAAGTATTGGGATTTGACGACTAAATCAATGATTTCGTCGTATTGGGACCAGGCTTCATGTTTCTCGAAGTAGCCTCTTTGATTGTGTCCCTGTTTCAGTGTTAGAGCCATGTGGTTTGTGTGTGTTTGGATCGAACAGTGTTTTTGTAGGTTTAAGGGTTTGAGAATGTTTTTGAGAGAGAAGGGGGAATTTTGCTTTTTGAAAGGATAAGTGTTGGAAAAGGTGTTTATCAGAAGTTTATAACCGCCCTAGGTCAAACTTCTGAAGTGGGAAATGTCTGATTTACCCTTAATGACAAAACTGCTGATGAAGAACAATTATCATCAGTAGTTCCCATTTTCTCTTCAGTAGTTTGTTAACAACTGATGAGAATGTTTATAAACACTTTATTCATAACTTCTGAAGTTTATTTTATCAGAAGTTAATCATTTTTTAAAAAATATTCCCATACTGATGTTTTGTACATCAGTAGTTTCTCTCTTGTTGTTTTTCAAAAGTTTTAAAACAACAAAAACTTCTTTTTAGAATTTATGTGATGTAACACCAACTCATTAAAGAAAAGTGTTGATGCCCTGAATTTAGTTTCATTCAAAATGGAATGAAAAATTGGTTGAAAAGTAGAGGGCATCTGATCATAAGATCCAGTTTTTGGACGCAGGCACATGATTATGTAATGAAACAAAAGCTTGTATTTTGGTTCAAAATATTTCTTAAAAATGGTTGCATGTGAGAGAGTACCTTGGTAACCACACTTTGTCATGGTTAAATGAATTTCAGAGTTTGGAAATTGATCTGGTGCATCCACATCATCTAGACCCAGTCTAATTCCCAAAGTTGCTGGTGTGATTGCCATTACTTTCCCTTGGATAGTTGATTTGAGGGAAATCACTTGATCATCCACTGTCACCGTCTCTGCGTTCTCCCAGAACACATTAAGAGTTTCAGTATGGACTGGAGGATCAATGGTGAGGGCAGTGAAGTATTGGGATTTGATGACTAAATCAATGATTTCGTTGTATTGGGACCAGGCTTCATGTTTCTCAAAGTAGCCTCTTTGATTGTGTCCCTGTTTCAGTGTAAGAGCCATGTGGTTTGTGTGTGGGTGGATCGAACAGTGTTTTTGTTTGCAGGTTAAGGGTTTGAGAGTGTTTTTGAGAGAGAAGGAGGGAATTTTTGCTTTTTGAAAGGATAAGTGTTGGAAAAGGTGTTTATCAGAAGTCTATAACCGCCCTAGGTCAAACTTCTGAAGTGGGAAATGTCTTATTTACCCTTAATGACCAAACTGCTGATGAAGAACAACTATCATCAATAGTTCCCATTTTCTCTTCAGTAGTTTGTTAACAACTTATGAGAATGTTTATAAACACTTTATTCATAACTTCTGAAGTTTATTTTATCAAAAGTTCATCATTTTTCAGAAAATATCCCCATACTGATGTTTTGTACATCAGTAGTTTCTCTCCTTTTGTTTTATAGAAGTTTTGGACTAAAAACAGATGTAAGTAAAAAATAAAATATGTGCAGAAAGTAAAAGAAACACTTACAAATTTAGCATCCCAAGCATGGATACGAACTTCTGAAATGTTGATGCGTCAAGGGGTTTAGTGAATATGTCAGCTATTTGATTAGCTGTTGTGACATGCTTCACTTCAATCTTGCCCTTTTCATAGCAATCCCTTATGAAATGATACCTGATTTCAATATGTTTAGTTTTTGAGATCTGAACAGGATTTTGAATGATGCTAATGGCAGATTTACTATCTACAAGCAATGGTGTCTTGGTCTCTTTGATTCCATAATCAAGAAGTTGATATTGGAGCCATTGTATCTATGATGTACAACTTGCAGCTGCAATGTATTCAGCTTCAGCAGTTGAAGTTGCAACAGATGTTTGCTTCTTTGATTGCCAAGACACTAGACAGTTTCCCAAGAATTGACAACCACCAGATGTTGATTTTCTTGACATTTTGCACCCTGCATAGTCACTATCTGAAAAAGCTGATAACTTGGTATTGCTAGAACCAGGATACCAAATTCCAAGTGTAGGAGTTCCTTTCAGATATCTGAAGATTCTTTTGACTGCAATTAGGTGTGATTCCCTGGGAGCTGATTGATATCTAGCACAGACACATGTTGAAAACATAATATCTGGTCTAGAAGCAGTTAGATACAAAAGGGAACCTATCATACATCTATAAATGGTTTGATCAACCTGATTTCCTTGATCATCTGGTTCAACTTGTGTGGTAGGTGTCATGGGAGTGAAACATGATTTACAGTCTTGTAAAGAAAATTTGTTCATTAATTCTTTAACATATTTAGATTGATGTATAAAAGTTCTATATGTTTGTTGTTTAATCTACAGTCCTAAAAAGTACTGCAGTTCTCCCATTGTACTCATTTCAAATTTTGATTGCATGAGTTTCTTAAATTCATCAAACAGTTTTGTGTTTGTTGAACCAAATATGATATCATCAACATAAATTTGAACAAGTAAGACATGATTTCCAACATTTTTAATGAAAAGAGTTTTATTAATGGAGCCTCTTGTAAAGTTATTTTTGAGCAAAAAGTTGGAAAGTGTTTCATACCAGGCTCTTGGAGCCTGTTTTAGCCCATAAAGAGCTTTGTCAAGCTTGTACACCCACTCAGGATGAGAAGGATCCTCAAACCCAGGTGACTGACAAACATACACTTTCTCTTTGATCTTTCCATACAAAAATGCACTTTTAACATCCATTTGAAAAACTTTTATTTTGTTGGAAATAGCATAGGCCAGAAATAACCTGATGGCTTCAAGTCTTGCAACTGGAGCAAAGGTTTCATCATAACATATTCCTTCTTCTTGAGAGTAACCTTGTACCACCAGTCTTGCCTTGTTCTTAATAATCATACCAGCCTCATCTTGTTTGTTCCTGAAAACCCATCTTGTGCCAATTGGTAGCTTGTTTGGTGGAAAGGGACAGATTTCCTAAACCTGTTGCTTCTTGAATTGGAGCAACTCATCTTGCATAGCTTTCACCCAATTGTTGTCTTTGAGGGCTTCTTTGTAGTTCTTAGGTTCCAACTGAGAAATGAATGCTGAGAAGAAGCAAAAGTTGGAAAGCTGGTTTCTTGTGAGAACACCTGATGCAATATCACCCATGATTTGTTCCAATGGATGATCTTTGTGTTCAATCAGTTGTTGTAAACCACTGACAGGTGTAGGTGGCTCTTGTACTTCATCAAACAAACCACTGAGGTTTATAATGTTTGGTTCAGCTGTTTGAACATCTTCAGTAGTTGTAGGAGCTGAAACAGATGTTTGAGTTTGCACATTAGCAGTTGTTGAAGTGACAGTCTTTTCAGGTCCGAAATGGAAGCTATCAAGGTCAAAGAGTTCAGCAGGATGTGCTGGAATAAGAGTGTGCTTTGATTCATTGAACTTGACATTCAGTGTTTCTTCTACTATCTTGGTTCTTGAGTTAAAAACCTTGTAGGCTTTTCTAGTGGAAGAATAACCAAGAAAATAACCTGAATTAACTTTAGCAGCAAACTTTGAAATAGATTCTTTAATGTTTAGAATGAAACATTGGCATCCAAAAAGCCCTGAAAAAGCAGATAAGGGGCTTCATGCCATGAAGAACTTCATAGGCAGTTTTGGAGTATCTCTTGTTAACAAGGACTCTATTTTGAACATAACATGCAGTGTTAACTGCTTCATCCCAGAAATACAATGGTAGGCCTGAATCAGCTAACATAGTTCTTGCTGCTTCAATTAATGTCCTGTTCTTCCTTTCTACCACACCATTTTGTTCAGAAGTTCTGGGAACACTGAATTGTCTAATAATCCCTTTAGACAAACAGAATTCATCCAGAGTTTTGTTCCTGAACTCTGTCCCATTATCACTTCTAATGGCTTTGACAGATAGAGAATATTGTTTCTCTACTTGTAGAATGAAGAACTTGATGATTTCAGCTGCCTCATCCTTGGAAAATAAGAAGAATACCCATGTGAATCTTGAATAGTCATCAATGATGACCAGACAGTATTTCTTCTTACCAAGGCTCATGATTTTTACTAGCCCAAATAAGTCCATATGGAGTAGTTGAAGACATGCAGTTGTTTTTGATTCTTCAATAGACTTATAGGAGGACTTATGCTGCTTTCCCTTTAAACAGGATACACAGTGTTCTTGACACTGGTATACTTTCAAGGGTAGACCTCTGACCAAGCCCATTTTTGTGACTTTATTTATGGTTTTAAAGTTCACATGGCTAAGTCTCCTGTGCCAGAGATCAGTCTCTAAAGTTGATGCCTTTGAGAAGAAACAGGTAGTGTTGTTCAGTACTTTGTCCTTTTCAATGTCCACTGCATAGACATTGCCACATCTTTTGGCTATCAACAAAGTATGATCTTCAATGATCTTCTCTATCAACTTCTGGCCTTCTGGTGATATGATCTTGCATGCTGTCTTTGTGAAAAAAGAAGAATATCCTTTATCACACATTTGTGACACACTTAGCAAGTTGTACTCAAGGTTTTCAACCAGATTGACCTTGTCAAACTGTATTTTTCCAGAAGAGACATTGCCATGTCCTAGCACATATCCCTTGGCATTGTTCCCAAAGGATACAGATCCTTCTCTTTGACTGATAAAGTTGTTTATCAGGTATCTGCATCCTGTCATGTGCATTGAGCCTCCACTGTCAACATACCAAATGCTATTTAAGCCTCTGGAGACCCTCTGCACAAAGTAGCAAATTAGTTAGATTTGGGAACCCAAGCCAGTTTGGCTTTGGGTTTGCTCCTGAGAACATTAACAGTTTGTTCTTGACCAAGTTGAGGAATCCATGTCTTTTTGACAATGGATTTTTCATTAAGAGCAATGGTGGTATCCTTTTGAGGACCACCATCAACCTTGGTCATCAGTAGTTGTACCATATACATGAGATCTTTAATCTCAGCAGTTTATGAAACTGCTGATGATGTAGGTCTAACTACTGAAAGAGAATTTTGAGAAAAAGACTGTTGTTGAGATTTCATCTTTTTCTGAGAAAAGGTGTTGATTGGTTGTTGTTTCTTGGGAGAGAAAGTTTCTTCAAAATCATTTTTGAGTTGTTTTCCCACAACCAGTTGTGAAATTTTCTTGTTATACTGAATTCCTTTTCTGTATCTACAAAATTCTGTCTTGTGGTTAAACAAACCACAGATTTCACATTCTTTTGCATTTTCTTTTTCATTTTCATTTGAAGGCAAATTTCTAACTGTTTTGATTTGCTTTAGGTCATCAGTAGTTTTCAGGTTCTCAACTCCTGATGTAGATGAAACTACTGATGGCTTATAGTCAGATTTTATCAGTACTTCTAAAGAACTTTCTTTGTGAGTTTTTAGAAAGTTTTCATGAAAAGATGTGCATTCTTTCTCTTCAAAAGTTTCATCTAAAACAATTTTTCTCCCATCTTCAGTAGTTTTGGGGGACAAATCAGTTGGTGTTTCAGTGTGATTGTACCCTATGCCAAACCTAACATTTGATGCACTTTGTTTCTTAAGCAGCAGTTGGTACCATTTACAAGATTCTACCCATTTTTCACAAACAACCTTGGTGTCAGCAAGCTCTTTTCTAACATTTCCTAGGTCTTCTATCATGATTTTAAGTTGTGCTTGGGTTTCAATAGCATTGTTAGTCAATTTAGAATTTTCTTTTGCCTTTGCAGCAAGTTTTCTTTCTAAATCACATTTCATCTGAGTAAATTTTCTCTCAGAGTCATTTGCTTTGCCTTGTAAATGCACATTGGTCTTTTCTTATGAGAGCAAAAGATTCTTTACATGAAGTTGAACAAAGTTTTGTTAAAGATTCTTTTGATACCTGAGACAGAGCAGATTTTGAGGTGTAGCCCTCAAATGCCATTAAGGCAAAATTCTTTCTGCCATTGTCAGGTTCTCCCTAGTTGATGTCAAACATTTTGTTGTCTGCATCAGGTTTGCGCTCAGTAGTGTCAAAAGGAAGACTGCTCCAGTCAACATACCCTAAGGTGAACAAACTTTGTTGTGAGGGTTGCTGAGTCTGTGGAGGTTGTTGAGCAGCTGGAATGGAAGGGATTGATTGTTGGCTCTGCATCTGTTGAGTAGGCATATGCACATATTGTACTTGTGGCACATATTGGATTTGTGGAGCTTGTGCCTGTACAAAATGTGCACTTCCCTGTGTTCCATTATTCCTATTATAACTAGGGTTAAACTGATTTCCAGACTGAGATTGGTTGTAGCTAGAGCTTCTACATTCTCTAGCAAAGTGTCCCAACTTCTGACACTTATGACATCTAAGTTTAGAGTTGTCAAAAACAATTTTTGTAGAACTGTTTAGTCCTGGAAATTTCCTTCCTGACCTTTTATAAAATTTGTTTGTTTTTATACTCAACATGGCTAGTTGGTGTAAGATGTCCATTTCTTCTAAGTCATCACTGCTAAAAAATTTTAAATCATCCATGATAAAACACATGTTATCAACAGTTTGACTATATTCATCATTGTCATAACCTGGGAATGATCTTTCTGATGAGATCCCGGCAGTTATGTCAATGTGGTCAAAAGATCCAAAACTATTTGAACAAGTAGGTGAATCTTGTCCCAATAGTGTTGTACTACCTGGTAGATAGTCATCAGCAGTTTTACCAGAACTTTGCAATTTCTTCTTTTGATCGATTTCTCTTTCAAAAGTTAGCAATCTCCCATGTAATTTTGTAAGAGTGAGGGAGCTAAAGTCTGGTGAAGATCTGAGGACTATAGAATATGTTTCCCATTTTTCAGGTAAAGACCTTAAAAATCTATGAAGCATAGACACAGTTGTATAGGTCTGACCATTTAATTTTAGCTTGGATATTAATGAGGAGAATCTTTCAAATTGTTGAGTTAAAGTTTCCCCATTTATGTGGGCAAATGTTTCATATTGTTGTGCCAGGATTTCTCTAGTGTTGGCAATCACCTCTTCAGTTCCTCCAAACTGTTCTTTTAGGCCGTCCCAAAGCTCTTTGGCACTATCACAATGTAATAGTCCAGAGTAGATTTCATTTGGGAGTGCCATTACCAACATAGAGAAAGCTTTAGCATCAAGCTCAAGTTTTAGGAAATCATCTTCTTTATAGTCCTTTGGGTCTTTTGGTATTTCTACTTTAGTTTCAAGATTAATATTTACTGGTTTGTGAGGACCATATATCACAGATTTCCAGCAACCGGTGTTGGTCTGGGATAATCTATGTACCATTCTCCTTTGCCAGATATTGTATTCATTTCTTACTAGCATAGCAAGCTTATTGGCAGAACCAGTATTATGTAGATCCATTTTAAAGAGTATTGATTTGTCAAATATCTCTTAAAGTGATGGATGTTGAAAAATTGAACTTTTAATCCTTTATTGATTATCAATAAGAGCCTGTGTCTGATTCTCAATGTGTTAGATTGATATGTGATCAGATAAACCAGTGCTCTGATACCAATTGTTAGATCATATATGCTCTTGATGGTTTACTTGCTAGTGAACACTTATGTGTTTAGCAAGTTTAATCAGATTTGCACAGCGGAATAAGTAAGTAAAGTTACACTATCAACAGGAGTTATTACTCCCCTGGATGTTTGAAAACTAAAGATAAGTTAATGAGAATCTAAGTATTGAATGTGAATGATAATAAATACTCAAACAGATTCTCAGTAAATGAAATGGAAATAACAATAATGAGCTTTGAAGGATTTCAGTTTCAATTAAAATCAATGTCTAAAACAGAGGGATGAACCCATCTATTTATATACTTTACAAATACATAAACCTTAATCAAAAAGCAAGTCTGCAACAAGTTGCAGTCGTGGAACTTGTACAGAAAGATATAGTAATAATAAACAATTAAACTACTAAAACATAAGGGCGGTGAAAAGATTCTATTACAAATGCTGATGAATGACAAACTACTGATGAGTAGTTTGTCTTCAGTAGTTCTTCAGTAGACTTGTCTGGTTTGACTTCAGAACTTCTGATCTATCTTCTTCAGTACTTGTTGAATCCTTCTTCAGTACTTTTGTCTTCTTTCTTCAGTAGTTCTATACATAGAATAAATTGCAGAAGTATGAATTAGACTAAGGTTTGCAAAAGTGGTTTCCTCAATCCTTTTTGTCCTAACATCTAGCTTAATTGACTTCGTCTACCCTTCACTTCTTCAACTTTACAAAGATAAAGATTACTTTGGAGAACGAGCAATACTTGCACCTACAAACGAAGTAGTACATGAAATTAATTAAAGGTTGCTTGCATTGTTTCCTGGAGATGAAGTCGAGTATTTGAGCTCTGATAGTATCTGCCAGACTGAGAACGCTAATAACCGTTCACAAGCATATTTATATTCTCCTGATGTCCTTAATGGTTTAAAAATTTCTGGATTGCCTAATCATCGATTAGCACTAAAGGTCGGTGTTCCCGTTATGTTGTTGAGAAACATATATCAACAAAATGGCTTGTGCAATGGCACGAGATTATGAATCACCAAACTTGCAAAGCGTGTTATTGAAGCTGAAATCATATTAGGTGGAAACATTGGTACAAAAACTCTTATTCCTAGAATAAATATGATACCATCTGATAACAAGATTCCAGTCAAGTTCCAAAGGCGTCAATTCCCAATAAGCGTATGTTTCGCTATGACCATCAATAAAAGCCAAGGACAGTCTCTATCGAAGGTTGGATTGTATTTAAGAGACCTTGTATTCTCACATGGCCAACTTTATGTCGCACTGTCAAGAGTTAAAAGCAGGGCAGGAGTAAAATTACTTATACTTGATGGTGATGGGAATTGTAACATCGCATATTTTCCCCCAATTTTTGAATTAGTAAAATCACCACTTTACTTATATTATATTTCTTTTGTACAAGTATTACCATGTTTAATTTAAAACAAAAACAAAAAAAAACATTTCTATAATAATAATAATAATAAATCAAAATTTTTTTGGTTAAAAGTTTATAAAGTTCATATTTTTATATACACTTTTCATATTTTCTTTTAAACAATAACAAAACCCAAACCAGCCCTTGACCATCAACTTTGACCGCATAATTGAGCTAGAAATTGGAAACAACAATCAAATCAAATTAAATTACACAGTCATGATTAGCACCCTAAACGCGTCAAATCCAGCCCTTTACTCCGCGTTCACAGCTATGATTGAGGTTGATGACTAGATTTTGACCAAAACAAGTCAACAATTGAAACATTCCATTTTAGCGACCATAATATAAATAGAACCCTCCTTTGTGCTTTGAATGGACCGAAAATAAGATCCCCACGCTCTCAGTTGATCCTCAAACTCCCTCCTTCTACCTTGCACCACAACCAACTGTCATCACAACCGTATCGCGTTGCGTCGTACAAACAAGCACCACCAACGGTCACCTACCAGCCTCTCCAACTTGGTTCAGGGCAACCACGTTTCGCGCCAACTCTTTTCGTTTCTCCGACCACCACCACCCCGGCGGCTGTCTTCGTTTCAGAGGTAACTTCTTGAAAAAAAATAATCTTCTTTTGTGGGAGTCGTGTGTGTGAGGGTTTGGGTTTAGATGGGATAATGTTGGTCGAATTTTCAAAACTAGAAAAAACTTGTTGCAGATCGTTGTTGTGTTTGGAAATGAGTTTTTAGACACCTTTTATGTATACATATAATATGATACATATATATATATATGCACACTAGAATACAAATCAAGAAAGAAAGGGGATGACAATAAAGCTGTGATTTGTCATTATGGAGTCATGCACCCATTTTGATATATATATTTAATTAATTTATGTTTAAAAATTGTAGAATCATTAATTATAAAAAAAATGTTTTATCAAAATTCCCTTTATCAATTTGACCAAAATCTATTTTTTTTAGTAATAAAATAAAACAGGAAACTCAGACATATTTTATATGTAACTATTTCAAATTATTGGTGATAAATTTTGACAATTAATGTTATTATTTTTAACTTATCTTATCTAAGTAGTGATAGTAATAGAAAAAAAAATCATAAGATTTAAACTTTACAATACTAAACTTGTTTTAGCAAATTTTTTTTCAAAGTTATAATTAGGACTCGAATCCTTATTTGCCTTTTTGGCCTAGAATTTACTTAGACTTTTATACTAGGATCTACAACTATTTGAGCATTATCATTGGAATTATTTAGGATAACTCTTTATTCTTTTGAATTCCCTCTCAACATCAAGATCAACTTTTGTGTGAACATTTGCTAGCTTATCAAGGTGAGTTTACATAGCCCCTTTTTCTGTTTTACATTTTGGGGTGAAACATGTTTAAACATTTTATACACTATCATTTACTCATTTTTACATTGTTAGAAACTTGTGATTCAATTACACTATCATTTACTCATTCTATCATTTGGCTGTAACAAAAAGACACAGTACAATCATTAACATTGATCAAGCCGCCTGTTTAGATTATAGCGCTATAGGTCTGACAAACGCATCGCCCCGCATAAATTCAGGGATGATTGATAACAGTTACATTTTTACTAACTTGCGAGTTAGGTCTCAGTCGACACAAGGTTTGATTGTACAAAAGACGCATTGTTACATGTCGGACTCATATTCTATCATTACTCATTATTATACTTCAACTATGATTGCTATACATCATATTGTTTTCAACTATATGCAAAACCTATGTATTCTCACCAACTATTTATAGTTGACCCCCCCCCCCCATATTTCCAACTCAACATGTTTCAGGTTTTACTTGCTATTGGAAGTTGTACAATTCTTGGATCACATAGGAGCTTTGGACCTAGTTTATGTAAATCAAATTTATGTATTTATTAAATTGTATGACAAATTGTAAATTGTTTAGTAATATTCAACTTCCATTTAGTACCATGAGCTATTGAACAATCATCACTACGTGACACCTCGATGTTTCCGCCATCGGTTGGGGTGTTACAGATTGGTATCAGAGCCATGGTTAGGTTATTAGAAAAAAAATAATCTAGTCTATAACCTTAAGATTGTAACCAGTACTTGATTCTCTTACTTGCAACTCTACTTATTTCTATTCTCTATCTTCATTCTATTTCTTATCCATACTTTAACCCCACAATTTACACTGCTACATAATCTCATTACTATAAATTAAACTCCTTATCAACTATCTTCACATTCACTATCTCTCGTAACCTTGATTCTGCTTCGAGAATTTTCATCATCCTCTCAAGAACTAAAGTCATATCCTTCACCTTCTCAAACATGAGCTAGTTACCCATGATAACCAAACTATTGAAACTTGATTGTGTGTTGCATCAAACCTAATCCTTAGTTATACATGAGGATTCGATTATCTACCATATTTGAACATTTGAGACTAGAAGTCATGGAATACAAACTATTTGCTATAGACACACCTAGAGTCATTAACCTTGTCTAGGGCAACTCTATTACAACTCACATGCTATACTTGATACTTGATTGCTTACATGTACATATTATCTATTTGGAATTTATGTGTGTAATAATTGGTTCACTTAATCAAACAACTGATAGAGGATGAAGTACTTGCTCAACAGTTAGTAGAGTACCAAATAACCTACTTAACGATTGGTAGAGGTCATCATGCCTACTCAACAGTCGGTAGAGGCCCTACAACCTGCTCAACGACTGGTAGAGGCTATCGCACCTTGTTAACAATCGGTAGAGGTTCTTACTCACTGACTGGTAGAAGTCTTTTTCCTGCTCAACAGTTGGACTCATTTTTGGATACATTGTATACGACTCAATCACAAGGTTAATTGCATTATTTTACATGTGTGTTTAGAGTCATAGAAGGACACAAAACCCTAATGTAAGGTAAATTGGTGATTGCGGTCCGGAACGTAATCATGAATTTACAGGTACGTTAAGGTAGTGTGAAATTCTATCAAGGTTTTGGTAGATACTAAGTACGTTTTTGAAGTATCAGATGTGTGGTGGGTTAGCTGCGGTACACCCTATATATAAACACTTATGATACATCGAAAATTAGACTGGGTCAGACCAGTAATGAACCCTAGTAGTTGGTAATTCACCTAGTCGATCAACACATGCATAGGATTGGTACTTTTATACAGACCCTTACCCTCCTAGTTAGTTCAGACCCACGTAGTCCAACTCTTATTCATATTCACTTCGCCATATTGCTCATACATATCATCCCATCATTTGAAACACTTTATCCTAGCACCTATAAAACTTTGACATACTAAACGGTTGACGTCCAAACATTTAGCTAACCACCCTCAACCTGCGTTTAAATAACTTCGGGACGAAGTTCCCAAAAGTAGGGGAGACTGTAACATCGCATATTTTCCCCCAATTTTTGAATTAGTAAAATCAGCACTTTACTTATATTATATTTCTTTTGTACAAGTATTACCATGTTTAATTTAAAACAAAAACAAAAAAAAACATTTCTATAATAATAATAATAATAAATCAAAATTTTTTTGGTTAAAAGTTTATAAAGTTCATATTTTTATATACACTTTTCATATTTTCTTTTAAACAATAACAAAACCCAAACCAGCCCTTGACCATCAACTTTGACCGCATAATTGAGCTAGAAATTGGAAACAACAATCAAATCAAATTAAATTACACAGTCATGATTAGCACCCTAAACGCGTCAAATCCAGCCCTTTACTCCGCGTTCACAGCTATGATTGTGGTTGATGACTAGATTTTGACCAAAACAAGTCAACAATTGAAACATTCCATTTTAGCGACCATAATATAAATAGAACCCTCCTTTGTGCTTTGAATGGACCGAAAATAAGATCCCCACGCTCTCAGTTGATCCTCAAACTCCCTCCTTCTACCTTGCACCACAACCAACTGTCATCACAACCGTATCGCGTTGCGTCGTACAAACAAGCACCACCAACGGTCACCTACCAGCCTCTCCAACTTGGTTCAGGGCAACCACGTTTTGCGCCAACTCTTTTCGTTTCTCCGACCACCACCACCCAGCGGCTGTCGTTTCAGAGGTAACTTCTTGAAAAAAAATAATCTTCTTTTGTAGGAGTCGTGTGCGTGAGGGTTTGGGTTTAGATGGGATAATGTTGGTCGAATTTTCAAAACTAAAATAAACTTGTTGCAGATCGTTGTTGTGTTTGGAAATGAGTTTTTAGACACCTTTTATGTATACATATAATATGATACATATATATATATATATATATATATATATATATATATATATATGCACATTAGAATACAAATCAAGAAAGAAAGGGGATGACAATAAAGCTGTGATTTGTCATTATGGAGTCATGCACCCATTTTGATATATATATTTAATTAATTTATGTTTAGAAATTGTAGAATCACTAATTATAAAAAAAAATGTTTTATCAAAATTCCCTTTATCAATTTGACCAAAATCTATTTTTTTAGTAATAAAATAAAACAGGAAACTCAAACATATTTTATATGTAACTATTTCAAATTATTGGTGATAAATTTTGACAATTAATGTTATTATTTTTAACTTATCTTATCTAAGTAGTGATAGTAATAGAAAAAAAATCATAAGATTTAAACTTTACAATACTAAACTTGTATAGCAATTTTTTTTTCAAAGTTATAATTAGGACTCGAATCCTTATTTGCCTTTTTGGCCTAGAATTTACTTAGACTTTTATACTAGGATCTACAATTATTTGAGCATTATCATTGGAATTATTTAGGATAACTCTTTATTCTTTGGAATTCCCTCTTAACATCAAGATCAACTTTTGTGTTAACATTTGCTAGCTTATCAAGGTGAGTTTACATAGCCCCTTTTTCTGTTTTACATTTTGGGGTGAAACATGTTTAAACATTTTATACACTATCATTTACTCATTTTTACATTGTTAGAAACTTTTGATTCAATTACACTATCATTTACTCATTCTATCATTTGGCTGTAACAAAAAGACACAGTACAATCATTAACATTGATCAAGCCGCCTGTTTAGATTATAGCGCTATAGGTCTGACAAACCCATCCCCCGCATAAATTTAGGGATGATCGATAACAGTTACACTTTTACTAACTTGCGAGTTAGGTCTCAGTCAACACAAGGTTTGGTTGTACAAAAGATGCATTGTTACATGTCGGACTCATATTCTATCATTACTCATTATTATACTTCAACTATGAATGTTATGCATCATATTGTTTTCAACTATATGCAAAACCTATGTATTCTCACCAACTATTTATAGTTGACCCCCCCATATTTCCAACTCAACATGTTTCAGGTTTTACTTGCTATTGGAAATTGTAAGTCTTGGATCACATAGGAGCTTTGGACCTAGTTTATGTAAATCAAATTTATGTATTTATTAAATTGTATGACAAATTATAAATTGTTTAGTAATATTCAACTTCCATTTAATACCATGAGCAATTGAACAATCATCACTACGTGACACCTCGATGTTTCCGCCATCGGTTGGGGTGTTACAGGAATGTCAAGACTAAAACTAAAAATGTGGTGTATAAGGAAATATTTAGTAATATTTTAATAAAATGTATATTGATTGCTTTTAAATATGAATAAAATATTTCTACTATATTTTTTTATACGTCTTACCGCTCAGAATAATTGTAAGTTGGTGAACCGCGTGTCAACGCGGGCAAAAGTCTAGTTTACTAATAAAATGAACTGCCTTGGGTTATGCTCATTTGTTTTTAGATCTTTTAGATGTTAACGGGTCAAAGGTTGGCGGAAGTCTATTTTTAATATCTATAATTAAATAATCGTTTTATTTTAAAATTAGATTGTCTTTGAAATAATGTTCTTTAATCATATTCAACTCTATGTTGTAAAACAACGGCCTACTAGCAACCCATACATGAACTATAAGAATGAAGATTATAAGAACAAAGATAGAAAGATATAATAGAGAATATAGAACTCTTCTCATTGATCTATGTATGAAATACAATGGCCACTATTTATAGGGCTATAACTTAATACAACTTAAATGAGATATGGGAAGTTAGGAATGTGGATAGTCACATAATAAAATATATTTATAACACTCCCCCTTGACTATCCACGTGATAAAAGAAAATAATATATTATTCTTTCTAATACGCTAGGTGATGCTGCCTCATTAAAAACCTTGCCAGGAAAACCCAGTGGGAAAAAACCTTAGCTAAGGGAAAAAGAGTGCAACGCGTATTTTCTCCCCCTGATACTTTTGGATCAGGTGTGTTACCTCGTTAAAAACCTTACTAAGAAAACCCGATGGGACAAAACTTAGTGAAGGGAAAAAGAGTGCAACGTGTCGAATACTCCCCCTCATTTTAATATGTATCATTTGAATGATTGCGTCGATCTTCTAAGAAAGTTGCTCAAAGTTTTGTAGTCAATGATTTGCGTTCTTGATCACTTGACGTGAAAATCTTTAAGTTGAATCATTGATGTATGATCTTCCTTCCAGAATTTTAGTCCCTGCTCTCGTAAGTGCAATTCTTTAAGTTGAACTAATGTTGTCTCCTCTCGTAAATAAATGTCACAAGATCAACAAATGTGATGTGTTATATTCCCTGCATCTATAATACTAACCAAACTTGTTTGCATGGGTTAGAGAAATATAATCAAATATCGCTCATACCTGAAGTATTTGTTTTAACTCATTCCGATGTCTCCTCGCTTGACATAGACTATATTATGATAATAAGTTCATGAGGAAGATATAATAATCATGCATAACTAGCAAGACATATACTAATGTACATATATATTTAACTATGGTACTTGTAGAGTTAAAATCTCTACTTTGGTAGGAGATGAAATGAATAATTTTCCATATCAAGTAATTGGACAACCTTTAATGCACTTCAAATATGAGCTATGTCCATTGTAAAATGTCCCACCATCTTTTCAAGATATACTTTGATGGATTGGTAAACATATAATTACATATATACTCGAATTGTAGGTCAAGCAACAAGTGCACTATGTCAAGGATTTTCAAAAATCCCCCTTTTAAAAGTTCTACAAAGTCTCTTGATAATGCTCAGACATTATCACTGTAAACTGCGAGTGAACTTTTAAAAGAAAACTTTTGATACAAGTTGGATAATACAATCAAACTTATGTTACTCTTTATCGAGATATCTCATGAGTTTTAAAACACTCAACCCCTTATTTTAGTCCATACATATTATATTACCTTTACATAATACTTCTTAAGGTATTGATATCAATGCTGCAGGCATCATCAATCCATCAAGGACTTTTCCATCTTGACCAATTACGCAAGTGCATTAACTCTTCAATTGGAAGAACAATAACATCTATTTCTTCAATATATATTGTACCATTCTTATACATTAAAGTATCATAATCACCAGGTTCAATTTATCACTTGTGGTGTATTGGTGCACAATAATTACATCCTACGATGTTTCATGTGACATCCGTCACTTTTCCTTTCATTATATTTTATTTTTGTAATAATAATAATAATAATAATAATAATAATAATAATAATAATAATAATAATAATAATGATGATGATGATAATAGATAATAATACTAGTCCAACCACACTTGAGCCCAAAAACTAAACCATAACCCAACCCAATATTCCTTATTCTTTCCCACTTCTGGGCCCAATCCAGATCTGGCCCAGACATGCAGGCCCAACCAAATCTAAGCCCATCTCTCCTTGCCTGTTTAAAAAAAAAAAAAAAAAAAAACTCTGCTCCTGCCGGGACTCGAACCGGGCAGGAAGCCGAGTCGGACACAGACACACACACGCGTACAACCACCTGAGCTACGGCTCATTCTTGTTTTAACCTTGATTCGAATTGTATAAATGCTTTTCTAAAACAGAATTTAAGTCTCCTTCATGTCTGCTGCTACGCGTGCTGTACAACCCCAACCATAGCAAACTTTCAACTTCACCTTTGACCAAGACCGTCTAATTGAGCTATCATTTTTAGGAAACTTTAATCAAATTAACAACCAATCATCGGATTAATAACTGATTTATAGCTTCCAAACCTTCCATTCATGCTTGATTGACCGCGTTTTGACCAAGATTGGTCAAACAAATCCTAACCTTCCATATACGAAATCATAGTATAAATTGGGATGTTCCGAACCAACTAAATGTGCCGAAAATCATCCCCCTTCCCTCAAATCTTTATGTCCAAGCTTTAATTCACGATTTCAAGACCCGTTGACTTTTTGTTTGACCGAGCATCATACGCGAATTAGTGTTTGTAAGTTGTTTATTTTTGATGGGTTTTGTTATTCATGATCAATCGATCAATAGCCCTAACATTACTGAGGCTATTAATCGCTAATTGATTCAATTCAAGAAACTAGGGTTCTTATAATATTAAATTGGGGCAGATGACTCTATTACATATCGTTTAAGTTTATTACGAATCAGAATCCTTAACAAAATGAATCATAGACCAGTTGGTTGGGGCCTTTGGCTAAAATCATTGAACCGGATCAGACCAGGGTTCGATCCCCACCAACAACAACCTTTTTCTTTTAAAACTCTATTCTTTATATTTTTGTTATTTTCTTTTAAAAAATCGTTTTAAAATACTAAAACTATTTTATAAATTCTACAAAATTTATTTTATGTTATTCCAATGATAAAATTTGCTGTCCAATTTTTAGTTTTTCAAAAATCATTTATTTAATATATATAATAAATATTACAAGTTTATTCACTTATAATTGTAAAAATTCAATAAAAATATCTAAACGATTTTATAAAATTCCACAAAAATTATCCTAAACTTGTACAACAATAAACATTCCAGAAATAATTTTTATTTCTGAAAAACCGTTCATTTTATATTTTAAATTAATTTTTGTTATTTTTAAACATAAATAATTCATAATAAATTCATTTTTCAATATTTTTGCACCAAAATTTTACATAAATTATTTCTATTCATTTAGAACAGACATACAATTTTTAATCCAAGAATTCTTCAATTTTAATATTTTTAGATATTAAAGTCATATTTTGACAATTTGAAATAAATAGATTAAATATTCTATTTTCAAGAAAATAATTTTATAAAAATTATTTTCATACTAGAAACTTTATTTTGTGACCATATTTTTAACTTAAAATTTACAAAAAGACTTTTACTCATTTATTTGTTAAATTTCTTATATTTAATAAACAATTTGTTTATTAATCAATTCGAAGCCCTAGAAAATACTTATAGACCAAATAGACTTAGACTTATTTGTTACATTATACATAGGGTGATACCTGGCAACGTTGGATTATACTTATTCAATTACACAAGACTTACCACCTTGCTAAGGTGAGTATTACTTACCCCTTTTTTTTCGTTTTTACAACTTTTGGGGTGATTCATGCACAAGTATACAAAACCTCCATATTCATTTACACATACATTTTTATTCATTTACAATTCATATACGTGTCTTGTTTATCTTTGTGCTTATGTTTGAACATGAACGTAGCTTACATACAAAATCATACATCTAGACATAACTTATGTTATGGTGCTCTTTACATACAGACGTAACTTATGTTACGGTGCTCATTTAGACGTAACTTATGTTACGGTGCTCATTTAGACATAACTTATGTTATGGTGCTCTTTTAGACTCACACGTGTTGAGGTGCTCATTATCAATCTCATTGTGCAAACTTTACATTTGATCTTGTCTTGTTTGGTTACTTGCGTGTTTACATAATGCCTTGGTGATGCTAGACACATGAATTGTACTACTTTTCAAACTTACACTATACGTACAAAACTAAGTAGTACTCACCAACATCATATGTTGACAAAATTATTTTAGTGCATGTTTCAGGATAAGTTGCTTGACGCTTCACATAGGACTCTGGACTTAGATTTAATCAATCAATTATCTTTATTTTTGTTGTCTTGTATTTAAATTTTACATGTTGTAAAACAATATTCAAAAATCAAGTATTTACATTTTAGTACCATGAGCTTTTGAACAATCGTCACTACGTGGCACCTCGATGATTCCGCCATCGGTTGGGGTGTTACATTTCATATTACATTTTAAGCAATCAGGTGCTTTAGGATACTCATGAGGAGTTCCACTTATATTCAATTCAATCATATAACAAACAAAACATATTCAGAATTGAATCTATTTATTCCGATCATAATGTTCTCGAGAACTTACATTTCAAGATTTTGACACATTAAATCCTTCATCAGGTATTTTCATGTAAACTTTCAGTGTCAAGTAAATCATGATATTTATTAGACGCATTTCAATTCTCTCTTTGCATTACCAGACTAATAAAATATTGAAAAGTCATTGCATCCACCACTGGAGAATGTGTCTCCTCATAATCAATTACTGGTCTTTGCGAAATTCTTGTGCCACCAATTTTACCTTATATCGTTTTCTTTTCAAATGTTGATTCGCACAAAAGACCTTTCTACAACTTTTGTTGTATGGACTACTGGTCCAAAACTTTTCTTTTCAATATAGAATTCAACTCTGCCGTATTTGCGTCTTTCCATTTTGGCCCATCATTTCTTTGTATTCATTCATAGGCAGATCTTAAATCTTGATCCTCATTTTAAGCGCTGCATTACATAAAATTTATAACGACGTCGATTTTATTTTCGATTCCATACATTTCGTAGACATGATACTATATAACGAGATCTCTTTATTTTCAGGTACCTGAGGTTCTTCTGGAACCATCATGTCTAATGTCTATTCAGGAGACCTTTTTACCATAACCTCGACTTGACTATCTTTCTTACTTGCTCCAATTTCTCGAGGATTTTTATTCTTTGGAATCGACTAGTCTACCACGCTTTAGGCGTGCAGTAGGCTTATTACAAATATACAATTGTCCTTCCTGGACACTCATCTTAAATGGAACATTAGCAGTTGGTATACGTGACTTGATTAGCTATTCATCATATTTAGGTCAGTTAATGCGTCTGGTAACTAATTCGCTAATCTCTGTGAATGAATTATCCTTTGAACTTTTGGTTCACATTGAATAGTACGAGGATCAATGATATTTCATTCTAACTCATTTCTATTTCCAACTACATTTTATCTCCCCTGATGTTGGGAATGTTAATCCATTGAGATGGATATCAATTAACTGAGATGTAAATAAATCTCTTGTTGAAGGCTCTATAAACCATCATATATTCCCAATCATCATCATATATTCCCAATCACCTTTTAAGGTCCCATCTCCGTGCGTCATGGTGGATCAATTTCAATATATGTCGCACAATAAAATCTTAGATGGGCAATATTCGGTTCCTGACCAAAAACCAACTATAATGGGGAGAAACTATTACCAAGTATTGGCTTGATGTGAATAAATGTTACAGCATGTAAAATCAAATGTAAACATGAACTTTTGCTTTCATGATCATTGACATTGCAATCAATAGTAGACGTTTTAGTGACCATCTCAATGAAAGCAATATGTGTATGAACATAAGCTACTAGTATTTCAATATTTAGGAATTGAATTCACCAAATATGCCATTTTGGAATAATGTTCTTGATATCTTATTAATTACGCCATATACCACACAAACTTCAGGTTGCGCACTTGATAACCATTTAGACGATGCATCGATTTTAAATACTAAATGGTATCATGTTAGGATATGCGCATCCTTTAATCAATTCCAAAATATATAGTGATACTCACCCTACTTTATAAAGCAAAGATTTAATTTTGCTTAAGAGCAAACATTACATGCTATGCATCAGATTGAAGAATCTTTAAGTTCTTCTTTATGTTCACATCATCATCGACTCGGTGTGGTCTTACCGGCCGTGCCAACTAATTAAATAATTATGATCCATAAACTAAACTTCTAGTTTATGATCGAATGTATCACTTGCACGTATGTAATACAAAACATAAGATATGAGAGTATGTATGGAATTTTCAAACCATCATCTCATTATTAACATTACCATCATTACAATTCCAAATGGTCGATCTCATCAATACAAATTTCTCAATTATCTCCATGATCATTACCTTTACAATGATCAATATGTAGTCACATTCACTTTAGGGAATGGAGTATAAACGAAACAAGCTTCATAACTTTTCATTATTTACTCAATCACAAGAATATGAGATGATTTCAAACTTGTCATACTCTCTTAATAATATGGTTACTTCATGAGCACATCTCATATGTGACAAATTATTAGACATGTTGCACTTTTGCTTGTCTAATACACGACAAGAAATATGAGAGAATAATATATCTCATTCTCATATAATTACTTCATTAGTGTGCCACTTCTTGTGGTCGATTTCAATATTAACATCGTTAATCTTATTATCAACATGATGATCATTACAATTTCCTCATTCAGGATTAACATGGCTGATCTTGTTATGAACATGGTGATCATTACAACTTCCTCATTTACTATGATCATACCCTTTATAACGATCATTTTGTAATCATCATATTATTAACAAATCCGATCTCATTAACATGAGCATCATAACAATTTTCACAATTACCATTATCATGGACTTAATTTATACCAATAATTATAACATCGCATTCACTTCAGGGAATGGATTATAACCACAACTTTCATGGTGGAATCAATACAACTTCCTTAGTTATGTACATGATCTTAACCCTTTATACCGATCATTTTCATCACATTCACTTCAGGGAATGGATGAGACTACACCACTTTCATGGTGGTCATTTCAAACCTTATATATTTTTTTAATAATCTTGCCACTTCAAGAGCATATTTGAGGTTTGACAAACAAAATTTGTAATATCAAATTTTCCTTTATAAATAAACTTCTCTTCATGTAACATCAACTAAGAAGTATATATACGTCCGAGTCATATAATGTTACCTTTCTAACATCTTACGACCTTTTGTAACATGATAAAGAGATACAGTGAGCATGACACTTTGATGTCAAATCAAAGCAAATTTCTACTCTTTATGGAGGGTGACAATAAACCACAACTTTGGTTTAATTGTTCTATTTGATATTATGAATATAAAGAAATAATAGCATGTATATAATACATGATGTTATAGCATGTTACCATATAAAAACGAGTTAGAATAAGCCTTCATGCCTTTATGAAATAAGAAACTTTTCATCACCAATAAACAAACATAGATAATTTATGTAATAACTTATAACGGTATAACTAGTCATATGAATATGATACATACAAATTAATGTTTGCACTTATTTTAAACATATCTCCATAAAGTCTCCATGATAAAAGTATGATCAATAACTCTTTTTGTATGATATGTTCGTTCTACAAATATACATATCTCTTTTTCCACACAAATATTTCAAATCTAAACATGGATACAATAATGTCTACAATTATCATGGTAATTAAAAGGATGATGCCATCAGTTGAATTAAGATAACTACTTTATAGATAAAAAAAATGTATACGTTTAGTTTTTTTTATGCCACAATCAATGAATTTATAATATTATATGATACTAACCATGTCAATGTAAATAACTAAATGTGAAAGGTCACACGAGTACAACATAACTTTTATACTTACTTTAGGATCAAATCAATTACATATAATAGCTTCTTAACTCTTATTGTACAATCATTTCATGTTAAAATTCAAAACATGTTAACATGCACTTTAATAAAAAAACAAATAATTAACACAAGTGAAATCAAAAACTAAAAACAAATCTAATAATATTGATTAAACCATTAAATTAATATATATCTATATATGGGGATAAAAGAAGTTATGACCAGTTATAATATAATTTACTATACATGTTTAAATATAAAACATGATTGAACATACTTTGATGAAATAATAAATATAAATCTCAATCTAACAAAAAAATCGTATTAGTTATAATATGGATTATTTAGGGAGATTAAAGAGAATAACAAAACAAATCTCTAACACAACCCATAATTGTATGAATTACAATATGGATCATGTATGTGAGAATAAAGAATAATGATAAGTTAGAGTATGTGGTATACCTGATGATGGTGCAAGCAGTTCGTGCTGATAACGTGTTGTAAAACAACGGCCTACTAGCATATAAAATTAGAACTATGAACGAAGATTAGATGAATATTTAGAGAGGGATAGAAAATAGAAGTCTTATTCATTGAGTGTGTGTATGAAATACAATGGCCACTATTTATAGGGCTATAACTTAATACAACTTAAATGAGATATGAGAAGTTAGGAATGTGGATAGTCACATAATAAAATATATTTATAACACTCTAGTAATTTATAGAGCTTTAATAGTTTTTGGACAATATGTGATTCTGTTTGTCCTGTTATCCAATTATTTGGCCACCTCTACATATTTTGTTTGTAAATTTGTGCTTTCATTAGACTTCTTTTCTCATTAACTTGGTGGCCGTATTTTCAACTTGGCTCATTCTTACATGGAACAAAGAAAACTTTGATGGTTTTCCTTAAATAGTGACCATGAGTATGTTAGATAGAAATATAAGGTGCAGGGCCGGCCCTGAGCATGGGCCGGGTGGTCACTGGCTCAGGGCTCGACCCTCAAATGGACCCAAACTTTTTTTAAAAATACACATATATATATATATATATATATATTTTAATGTGTATATTTAGGATATATATTTGTTTTTTTATAGATTAAAGTCTTGTTAATGAAGTTGGAAAAACCATACTATTTTAATGTAGACGTCTTAAATTCAATCCTTGACCCTAGCACCACATTCAAATTTTTTTTTAATTAATTCCTCTTTACAATATAGATAGTGGAGCATAACAATATATAGACACTACTAGAAAAATACCCCTATCTTGACACACATTTAATGACACGCGAGAACTCAGGACATGCAAAAGCGCGTGTCATTAAAAAATCGTCGTCTTTTAAAAAAAATGGTCAAACAATGACACTCTTTTTTGCGTGTCAACAATCTAATGTCAAGATTTTAATAAACATGACAGTATAAGAATTGGGTGTCATCTTTAGTGTCAATATTTCACATTTTTTTCATTTCCCTCCCACACAATCTCGCGCCTCTCTCTCTCTCCTCTATTATTATTCCCAAAAACACAATCAAAACACAATCAGAAAATCAAACCTTCGATCTACAGTTCTAAAAAAAACCCTATGCAACCAAAACATAGAAGCCATCTTCAACTTCAGAAGCCATCGATGTAACTATCTGCTAACAAACCGTTTTCAACTTCAGAAGCCATCGATGTAACCCTCTGCTAACAAACCATCGATCGCGTATTGTAACCCTATGCTAACAAACCGTCTTCAACTTCAGAAGCCATCATCGCGTCTTCAACTTCAGAAGCCATCATCGCGTCTCTAAGGTTAGGGTTTATCATACTTCTTCCTCAATTATTATGGTTTATTGTTAGAGCTGTTGAAATGTGATACTAATCAGCCACATTTACAATGTCAGGCCCACTTCAATAAAAAGCAATCGAACCCTAGCTCCTCACTTCAGCAATCGAACCTAGCTCCTCACTTCACTAAGTTCAATCGAACCCTAGCTCGTCACTTCACTTCAATTGTCGTGTAATGAATGCATATGATAGAAGATACAAAAGAAAAAATAAGGTTTTTAAGAATATGGGAGTTAAATGCATATAATAGAAGATACAAAGGATATATGGCTAAAAATCTATGTGGTCCCTTGTGTAACTGATGAATATTGTGCACGACAAGATCTTAGTTTTGTTTGTTGTTTTTTAATTATGTGGTCCCTTGTGTCCCCCACATATTAGATTTTGTAAGGTTTTATTAGTATTTAGAAGTGAAAAGCAATGTTTTATCTTATTATGTATTGTTTTTAATTATGTGTTTGACTTCCAATATAAAAGTGCATGTTTCTATTTTACTATTTTATTTATGTTTTATTTATCCTTTATTTATGTTGGTCTAGATCTACTAACAAAAGGTCATGGATAAATCATGGATTTCGTCTCATAGATTATCAAATGAATATGAAGAAGGAGTAAAGGCTTTTTTAGAGTTTTCACAATCTAATTATCCAAAATCGGATGTTATTCCATGTCCTTGTGTAGATTGTATCAATTTTCATTACGAGTCAATTGATAATGTGTGTTATCATTTGTTTGCCCGCGGTTTCCACGAAAATTATAAGGTTTGGTCTTTCCACGGAGAATCACTTCCCAACCGTGATTCTAAATTCCCTGATCAATGTAGACCTGACGACTTTGATCATACAAAGGAAATGCTACATGATGCCTTCATGTATCTAGAGGAAGAACCCGAAACACTGAAATCACTTCTTGAAGAATGTGATAAGCCACTTTACCTAGGGTCAAAGCATAATGCACTTAGTGGATTATTGAAATTCCGACATTTAAAGGGTCAATTTGGCTGTTCCGATGCTAGTTTTGATGCTTTGTTGGGTGTCCTAAAAGATATCTTACCATCCAACAATACAATTCCTAGCTCGATATATGAGGCCAAGAAGTTGCTAAAAGTAGTAGGTCTACAATATGAAAAGATTCATGCATGTGAAAACGATTGTGTTCTATTCTGGAAAGATCACAAGGATGCTTCTAAGTGTCCAACTTGTGGCACATCTTGTTGGAAGAAGAATACAAAAAACGTGCCTTCAAAAGTTTTGTGGTACTTTCCTCTAATTCCTAGATTTAAAAGAATGTTTTCCTCATCGGAAATTGCACATGACTTAACTTGGCATGCACAAGGTAGGGCCAATAATGGTAAGCTAACCCATCCTCGCGATTCTCCCTCTTGGAAGCTTGTTGACCACACGTGGAAGGAATTCGGAAAAGAAAATCGAAATCTTAGATTAGCCTTATCCGCTGATGCTATCAATCCTCACAAGTCATTAAGTTCCAAACATAGTTGTTGGCCGGTTATCCTAATAACCTATAATCTGCCCTCTCATTTGTGCATGTCAAGAAGATTCATGATGTTGACCTTATTGATATCAAGGCCAAGCCAACCTGGTAACAATATTGATGTCCACTTGGCATCATTGATAGAAGATCTAAAAATCTTGTGGGAAACTCGCGTTAAGACATTTGATGCCTACAAGAAGGAATACTTCAATCTAAGAGGAGTATTACTTTGGACTATAAATGACTTTCCCGCATATGGTAATCTTTCAGGGTGTGTTACCAAAGGTTATTATGCTTGTCCAATATGTTCAGAGAATACATGTTCACAATGGTTTCCAAACTCGAAAAAGGTATGTTTTCTCGGGCATAGAAGATTTATGCCGATTAATCATCCTTTTCGTTAAAGGAAAAAAGATTTCAATAATCAGCGCGCCAAGCCACAATAGCCACCTTCTTAGGAATCCACGGGTTCCATTTCATAACGAACGGCGCCTGTTGGAACCTGAAAGACTGCAGAATTTCCTTGAATCCACCCACGGTATATTCGCACCCAACCCCAAGGCCCCAAACCCATTTGTCTGACGCATCCGAGAGCACAGGTACAGCCACCAAATGCAGCAGCTGCTGCAACTCAGCTGACTCTACAACAGAAAAAACCAACTGTTTCCAGTCCCAACCCCACCCAAGACCCGTCTGCAGCACCCGACCTCTAACCGTAGCCATTTTGTCTCGTTCTAATGTAAACAGAGCAAGAAACGCTGCTGCCAAAGGAATGTCAAACGCCCAACTGTCCAACCAGAATGAGATGCTCCATTCTGATGTGTGAATTCTGATGTGTGATACTTCTGTCTCTGATCTGCGAAGCGCTGCAGAGCTGCTGGATTTTGTCCCAACACTGCAGCAGCGCTGGTTGGGTTTGAGATTGAAGCGCTGCAGGATTAGGGAAGTGCTGCAGCTGCAGAGCTTAAGCACTGAACAGTCTGTTCTGTCCTAATTGGCTAATAACTACTGATAATAACAGTGAATACTGAACAGACTGTTCGCCCTAATCCCGAGCGAGCTGAACAGACTGATAAAACATAACTTTATTTAGGCTATCTATTTAAACACAATTGCAACTATACAATTGAAATGTGATATAATTCTCTTAATGTGCAGTGTCCGTGTCAGCCGGGGTTCACAGAATGTGGTTATTATGTAATAAAATTCATGAAGGAGATCGTTACGGACGGACTTGGAATATTGGACAATGTAAGTTGATCGAGTCAAATTCTAGTCACTTTTGTTTTCTTGAAACTAAAACCATCGCGAACCTTAACCTTTCATCTTATTAATTTAATTGTGTCTCAGGTTGGGGGAGGAGTGGAGGCTTACTCGGATGCGGATATTGATTATGTTCGTGAAGAATGGTCGGGTTATGCCTCGACCTTCATTTTCAAGTTATGATCCGTATGTTTAGGCTTACTCATCGACTAATGTAATGTATTGATACAATGTTTTTGTAACCCTTTGTGGTAGGATTCGACATAAGTGTAATGGGTTTTTTGGTGGTATAATATATGCAGATTTATTATTAAATTTATTGTTTTTGTAATTATAAATATAAATTATATCCAGGGATATTATTCATTTTACAGAAAAAAAATTTAGGTAAAAAAACATGACACGCAAAATGACTGTCATAAAGGTGTGTCATAAATTCATGTGTGCCATAAATGCATGTAAAAAAAATGTCGTAAATGAGTGTCAAGAATGTATGTCATTAAAGAGTGTGTCATAAATGCGTGTCAAAAAAGGCGTGTCATAAACGCGTGTCATTAAAAGATGACACGCGCTTGCATGTCATAAAAATTTAATGACATGTTCTTCCTTGACACTTTGCTGTGTGTCATAAACACCCTTTTATGACGCGCAATGCGCGTCAAGATAGGGGTATTTTTCTAGTAGTGAGAATAATTATCAGTTATAAAAAGCCTATCATAACAAGTTATAGTCGAGCATAACTTCATCCAACTTACTTCCATACCCCCAAAACAATAAAAAAATATACAAAAAACAAAAAAACAAAGGGTGCATTAAATAAGCTCTCTTATTACTTGACTCCTTTAAAACATACTTTAAGGGTTTGTTCGGTATGGGTAATGAAATGAATGAGAGAATGGAATGAACGAGGTAATGGAATGGATAATGTAATAGAATGGATCATTACCATTCCATGTCTTGTTTGGTTGCCATGTGGGAATGAAACAAAACATTACTTTGTGTTGTTGGATAGGTAGGAAAAGACGAAAGAATAAAATCGGTGATGAGTGGTGTGGTCGGTGGTGGTTAGTGGCGGTGATGGTGGTTGGTGATATGTGGCAGTAACGGCGGTTGTGGGTGGCGGCGGCGACGGTGGCGACGATGGAAGGTGGAGGTGGATGGCCGTGATATGATGGTGGGTGGGCGAAGATGGTGAGTAGTGGCGGTGGTGGGTGGTGGTTGGTGGTGTGTGGCGGTAGCATGGTGGTGGGTGGTGGCAATGATGACGATGGGTGGAAGTGAATGGAGGTGATGGTGGGTGGGTGACGATGGTGAGTAGTAGCGGTGGTGGGTGATGGCGGTAGTGGTGGGCAAATAAAATTGTGGTGAGTGACGGTGGCAGGTGGTGGAGGCGGCGGTGGGTAGGTGACAGTGGTGGGCGGCGATGGTGGTGGGTGGCGGTGGTGGTGCGTGGTGGTGGCGGAGGGTGGGTGGCGGTGGTTGGTGGCGGCTACGACGACAGTGATGAGTGGTGACGGCGGTGGTGGGTGGTGGCGGAAGCGGTGGTGGGCAACAGTGGTGGGTGGTGGTGACAACGGTTGTGGGTGGTGACGATGGTGGTGGTGGGTTATGATGTTTTTAGTAAATGGTGAATGTGAGATGGAATGAAAAAAAAATATGTGAGGTGGATAGAATGGTTTTAAGGAATGGATTGCCTTTTAAATAGGTGATTCCATTCCTTTAACCAACCAAACACACTATTTTTAATTACCTCGTAATGATCTATTCAAACCCTGTTTTATTTCATAATACCAAACGCCACCTAAGCTTTGTCAATTTACCCTTGTAAACATTGTTACTTATTTCAATTCTTTTTTAATTTTCAGATTTCATATACATAAAAGTCGTTAGCTTTTTAAATAACTAATAGCATAATCAAAATAGGTACAAAATTTTGATGATAAATTAAAGTATCAAAAAATATCTCTATACATAAATAATCAATCTGAATTCAATATGTACACAACTTTGGATAAGTTTGGTTTTTTTTTTTTTAAAGACTTAGTTCACTGGAAAATTTTGTACAAACTTAATTTAGCGGTCTCAAGTTCGAATCCCTACTCACACACCGGTGTCCTCTTTGCCTAAGCTCAAACCGTCACGGAGAATTTTTTTATAGTGTGCATGGATCGAATCTATGACCTACTCCAAGATGGAAACCCTTAAGGGAAAACTCACTCTACCTCAAATCAGCTGAGCTGGAGATCATTGGCGGATAAGTTTGGTTATATAATTTAATTAATTTATTCTGGATTATCTACAATTGCAATGGAAATGTAAATAAAGAAAATATAAGATCGCATTTATTTAAAAACTTGAAGGGAAGTACATAAAGTACCCAAAACTTATTACACCGTAATCATAAATTATTGTTTTGCCTTTTTCCATTTTGCCATTCCAAGTGCTGGGAGTTCACATCAATACTGGGATGCTTTGTTCATGTTTAAATAAGTTATCAGGATCAAACTCACTCTTGATCTTCACCAATCTATTAAAGTTTTTTTTGAAATACTTTGTTCCCCAAGTACTTGCCTTCACAAAACTAGTGTCATCACCATTCTTGTCATTCATTCCAAGGTCAAGATCTCTGTAATTCAAATAAGCTTGTCTTGGATTCATAGAAACATATTGTGCCATGTAGCTATAGAGCTTCCTAATCCATTCAATATGCTTCTCCATCAAATCTTTTTTTATAGGGTTTGGCCAGATTGTCAAATATTGAATCATGAAAAGTGTCCCATTTCTATGAGGAAATGGAGTTGATGATTCTGGAATCCTATTCATCATTCCTCCATATGGTGTTAAGACCATATATGGGCCATCTTCTTTCAAGAGATGTTGCCATATTCCTTCTAACCCTTTTTCTGGAATAGGGTGCTTCACAAAATCTGATTTTGCTTTGAAGTAGGTTACAAAAGTCGCTTTTCCGGCGAGTAGGATGGTGGTTGGAACGGTTCGTGGGTAGAAGTCCATGTACAAGACAGATTCTAGCCAACTCATTTCAATGCAATCTTTTTTCTCAAGACCCAATTCAGGAAAACTTTGTTTCATGATATCTTGAAGTTTATTTGCTTTTCCAAGAAAGAGTGCATTGTAAGTTGTAGTTATGGTTCGTTGAGTTGTGTTTGACACATTTGTGGGTTGAATCAAAACCCTAAGGAAAAGATCTTCATCAAGTTTGTCACCAATTTGTTGCCACTTGTAAAGAAGCTTGGTCGCGCCTTGTTTTAATGTCCGTCCAACGCTAAAAACAGTAACAGTCTTAGGGACTGCTACGAGTTTTAGTTTCCAAGAAACTATGACTCCAAAACTGCCCCCACCACCTCCCCGAATAGCCCAAAAGACATCCTCCCCCATAGCTTTCCGATCCAATATTCGGCCATTTGCATCAACTATCTTCGCGTCGAGTGCATTGTCAACCCCGAGCCCATACTTCCTCATCATGGAACCATATGCACCACCCGTGATGTGACCACCAACACCTAGGCTCGTGCATATCCCAGCTGAAACCCCATGAGTCTTGCTTTTCTCAGCAATTCGATAATAAAGCTGACCAGTGGTTGCACCAGCCTCGACCCAAACCGAACCATCCTCAATATCAACACTAATTCCACTTAGTTTGGATAGGTCGATAACCACAAACGGAAGGTCCATAGCGGATGTATAGGAGACTCCTTCATAATCATGCCCCCCACTTCTAAACCGAAGATGAATACCAATCTTTTTCGCGCAAAGCACTACATTTTGGACGTGGATTTCGTTTAACGGGGTGAATATTGCCTCGGGTTTTGCGGCATCCGGTAGGAAGCGCCGACGATTTATGGCAGTTGAATTCAAAAGGGGTATAAAAGAGGGGTTGTTTGGTGTGTAAAAGATGTTAGGGAGTTGGGTTGTGGAGTATGTAGTAAGACAATGAAATAAACGGCCACTAATTTGGTTTGAAGCACAAAAGGAAGAAAGTGGTGCTAGGAAGACTAGAAGCATAATGAATCTTGAAACATGGTCCATTTTATTTGAGTGGCAGTGGTTTGTGAAGTTTTGAGAAAGAGAACGCACATATAAATAGCAAATGGCTTGAATTTTTATTACCAAATGTTGCAAAATGTCATAGTCAAAAGATTAGGTATACATCACAATCTCCATCAACTAAATATATAAACAAATACGAAATACATTATTTAAGTAGTACAATGAGAATTCATGCAATTATAAAACAAACATTAGTGTATTTTGTAACAGTGACTTTTCTACACGACCTTTTCCCACATCTATATCTATATCTATATCTATATATATAATCTGTCTATATATATAAAAGAAAACGTACATGCTGACGTGGCATGTAATGTAGGCCTCAACCTTCCCTTAAGAGTGTCACGTGGCTTCATAATTGAGAGTTTTTAGTGTTTTTTAATTGTTTTATTTTTTAATTAAATTGAATTATTTTAGAAAAAAAAGAATTTAAAAATAAATTTAAAATTTTATCTCTCATATTTCCTTCCATAATTTTTAAACGTTTATATCTTTTATATACGGGATTTTTTAAAGAAAAAAATTACACTAAATTAACGAGCGTGTTATTATCTTTCCAACGAGTACCATACTCCATATAAAAAACGGAGAAAAAATCGACTATTTTTTGTGGGGTTTCGTTCATACAGGAAAAAAACACACAAAGTGTTCATGTTATCACGTAAAATTAGATTTTGTGGGGAATATGAGTTATTACTGATTAGAATACTATGAACATGCAATGATTGAAAGATTTTGTGGTTAGTTAGCTTGAACCATTTGCAATAGGTTATCACGTAAAATTAGATTTTTCAACCCGAGGACCCTCCCGGGGTAATCAGCTAGTATATATAATAAAACAAAGCATTTTTTATGACATGTCATAATATTATGCAATCTCTCTTTTGAGAGATGCCACATATGATGTGATGTGGCAACTCTAGACCAATTAAAAAAAGAATAAATATGGTTTAAATATGATTTAACATAATCTATTAAATACATAATCTACTAAATGTAAATATTAAAACTTTATTATTTTCTCTCTCATGTTTCCTCTCATAACTTTTAAATGTTAATATCTTTTATATACGATATTTTTTAAAGGAAAAAAATTACACCAAATTAACGAGCATTTTATTATCTTTCCAACGAG
The DNA here is from genome assembly GCA_030844895.1 of Ambrosia x helenae. Classification (NCBI taxonomy): domain Eukaryota; kingdom Viridiplantae; phylum Streptophyta; class Magnoliopsida; order Asterales; family Asteraceae; genus Ambrosia; species Ambrosia x helenae. The sequence continues at coordinate 43,728,561 of CM061228.1, forward strand.
TACCATAGTGCTATAAAAAAAACGTAGAAAAAAAACGACTATTTTTTGTAACCCGACAGGTGTTGTGTCAGGTTTGGAATTAGTTTAAAAAAAATTGTGGGTTTGGGTTGGTCCTGGGATTAGGTATTACCCGACCCAATTACCCTTTTTTTTATATTAGAATCTTTTTTTATATTAGAATTAAACTAATAATAATAATAATAATAATAATAATAATAATAATAATAATAATAATAATAATAATAATAATCCATCTATATATATAAAAGAAAACGTATATGCTGACGTGGCGTGCAATGGATGCCTCAACCTTCCTTTGAGAGTACCACGTGGCATCATAATGGAGAGTTTTTGGTGTTTTTGAATTATTTCCTTTTTTAATTAAATTGAGTTATTTTATGAAAAAACATTTAAAAATAAATTTAAAATTTTCTCTCTCATATTTTCTTTCATAATTTTTAAACGTTTATATCTTTTATATACAAGATTTTTTAAAGAAAAAAATTACACCAAATTAACGAGCGTTTTATTATCTTTCCAACAAGTACCATAGTGCTATATAAAAACGGAGAAAAAATCAACTTTTTTTTTTGTGGGATTTCGTTCATACAGGAAACAAACACACAAAGTGTTCATGTTATTCATTAATCATGTTTTTTCTTTTAAATCAGGTTCTTATCTACGACGTTGAAAATCAGCCCAATCGCCATGTTATCATTGGAATTTTACTAGGTATACTTCATCAAGAGAAGCTAGGAGAAAGAATCGCGCAACACTGCAACACATGGTGTCAGCTTATAGCAAGGTTATTTTTTTATTTATTTAATTACAAGAGTAATAATTATTACTATTAGTATTAGTATTATTAGAATAGTTATATTTTTCAACCCGGGACGCTCAGGGAAGAATTGATAATTGCTGACGTGGCATTCAATGGTGGCCTGAACCATATCTTGATTATGCCACGTGGCATAATGACATGCAATGGTTACAACTTTCAACTTAAGTGTTTGTTTAGTTGATTAGGTTAGGAATTATAAGAGCCATTAGAATGTGAGAAATTAGAGAGATGTGATGAGTTTTTGAATAGTTGCAGCTTACATAAGTGATTCTTTAGATGACTATTGATTAGGTTTTAGATTAGGGAATATGAGTTATTACTTATTAGAATACTATGAACATGCAATGATTGAGAGATTTTGTGGTTAGTTAACTTGAGCCATTTGCGATAGGTTATCACGTAAAATTAGATTTTTCAACCCCGGGACCCTCCCGGGGTAATCAGCTAGTAATAATATATTGGCAGATGCCATTTTTATAGTTTAGATACTTCTAATTTTATTCACTTTACTTAGATTTCTCTATCTCGGGACGCTCCCGAGATATAAACTAGTGATTTATATATATTATAGCATCTCGACTTTTCAAAATCAATAATTCTGTTTTAGTAAGTCTAATGATTAATGCTTATAAAAATGATAACGTGATAAAGGAGTAAACGATTATAATTATAAAGATTTAAATAATGGTATCATATTAAGAATTACTAGTCGGTAACCCGTGCGTTGCGGCGAAACTAAAAATTGCATCAAAGTGTATCAATTCATTAGCACGTAAAATACATTCAAAACTTTTAGTTTAAGTAAAATATAAAAGAATACTTGTAACAACATAATATAGGTATTTTCATCTCAAATCAAGAATAATTGCATCAAACTATATGTATTCATTAATTTCATTGTTACATTCTTATCTTTTTAAAATAATTAGTAAGATAATAGGATGCACCATGAGTTGCACTTCAAGATTTTATTAAAAAAATATTATAAAAAATAATAAAGACACAATCTTTATACATTTGATAAATTGTAGTACCCGAATCGTGTACAAATCCAAACAAAAATAATAAAAAATACATCATAAAATTATTCAAACCGAAGTCTTCAATAAGAGTTTCTTCAACAAGAGTTTGAATTGCGTATTCTTATACGAATCCTTGTATAGTCTTCAACAAAACCTTGAACCATGTCCTTTTGTACGATCATTATTGGCTGCAAGAATAAACAAACATAATGTTAACGGTTGTGGCTGAGGCACGTGTTCAACACACTTCCCTACTAAAGACAGCGCGTCTGTCTCCCATAGTACAACAGCCGAAGCAGTTTGTATTGATGAAGATAGCTCACGCGCCCGAGGTTACACCAGATAAAATTGTAGTGTTAGAACTTATGAAATTTAGTAGAAAGTACTACTCTCTATAGCACCTAACGTATGAGTGAAATCTTTCTTCTTTTCCAAGAACTCTTCATCTATTCATGTATATTCTTTTCTCTAGTATCAAATAAGGCACATAGCCTACTTTTTTTTTTTGAACGGCCAACAAATCAATTTCCGAGCACTCTCGGGCACCCTTTTTGCGAATCAGGTACTCGAGAGTACCCGGGCTACCAATTGCCACCAATTCCCGGGAAAACCCTACCACTCACCCGCCCGAAGGCACGACAGTGAAATAATCGGTAAAACCGGTCAGGATCAGGACTCGAACCCAGGCCAATGGCCTGGGTCATCCCTCATTTCCCCTCCACCAATGTCCCCCAAATATAGCTAGTGGGAATTGAACCCAAGCCTCCCATATGAAACTTTAGGCTCTCAACCAACTAGGCTACAAGTTTTGGACGGCACATAGCCTACTAATTATACAAAAGTTGAGGATGGTGAAAAGTTTCACTTTATTAGTCACTTAATTAGAGACTTAACACCCTAATTAAACTAATTAAGTGTGGTAAAAAAGCTCTACTCAGGAGTTTTTCATTTATTCACCACATGAAGAATATAATTAATAATTTCTTCAAATTAAATTTCCATTCACTATTCTAAAATTCCAACAATTCCTTATGTTTTATCATCATATAACTATTAAAAGAGAATTGATACTCTTAACAACTTTGTATTTAACTTGTCATATGTGTAGTAGTTAAGTTATTAGTTACTAATAATTTATAAAAACTGTCATAGAATTATAAATATGTAGATCAAACACTACAATTATTTTAGCGAGAATTATAACATTAAAACTACCTTATTATATATTAAACATTAAACCAAAACATTATTCGATTTAGATGTAGCATTCTTAACTTTACAAAATTTTAACTTTTATAAACTATATTATTATTCTATATAAAAAATTATAACAAAACATGTAGCATTATAAATTGTTTTTTATATGTTTTCTATTTAATGCCTTCAAAGTAATTGTAGTGAGCTATGATAGATAACTCTAACTTCATGACTCTTGACTTCCTTTCAATTAAACATGCAAATACGGATTTACCCTTTTACAAATGCATCGAATGTTTGTACTTTGAGCAATTAAACTTGTAATTTCTTAATTTTTCTAGGTATCCTTCCCTCATGCTTTATAATATAGTATAGATATACATGTAACGTCAAATTTAAATACTTACAAAAACTAATAATGCACAAATATAATTGACACTATGCCAAAATAAACCTACAGCCACACAAAAAAAAATGTGACCATATGCCTTTCGCCACACTTTTTTTTCCAGCTTAAGTGTGACCATAGGTTGAGTCATCGTAGGTATCATACGACCACATTCACATTTAGTGGCTGTAGCACTTAAAAGTGTGGCTAAATGATGCCAATATTTCTTTTTGAAATCAAACATTTTGTCTATTAAATGTGACTAAAGGGTAGTAACAGCCACATAAAATTACTCTATGTGTGGCCATTTTAGTTATATAGTCACTAAAAGTTTTGTTTTAGTCACATCTTTAAAAAAATACGTGGCAAAAATGATTGTTTTAATAAGCTTTCCATCTATTAATTGTGGCTAAATGGTAGGAAAGGAAACATGAATTCACTGTAAGTGTGGCCGTTTCTATTATATAGTCACATGAATTTACTGTAAGTGTGGCCAAAAAACTATTTATAGACACACGAAACAATTTTGTAATTTTATGTGTGACTGTATTCTAAATTTGGTCACACATATTTTTTTTCCTATAACATTTGCTATCATTCCGTCACATAAAATAAAGTAACAATGGTGTGGCTATTGCCTAACTTTGGTGACACGTAATCCATTTTGTCAATGGCATTTGGTATCATTCCGTCACACAAAAAAAAAAAAAAAAAAAAAACAAATGGAGGATAGTGTGACTAATGATTATATAAAGCCACTTGAAATATTGTAATTTTATATGTGGCTATTGTCCAACATTTGGTCACAAGTATTTCATTTTACCTATGTCAATTTCTATCATTCGGTCACACAAAAATAAACAAAATTAAAATTGTGTAGCTAATGCTTATGTAAAGCCACATGAAATATTATAACTTTATGTGTAGCTATTTTCTAACTTTTGGTGGCACATATTTTTTGTGATTCTATGTGGCCCTTATATGTAATTAGCCATTTTATTTTATTTTTCTAAACAATTAAACACACCATTAAAAATGAGAAAACCAAATGATATTATAAAAATAGTAAACCAAATTCCATACATAAGTTTCAAGCTTAAATACTAAAAATCTAATTCTCAGCCGGTTTTCGTTTTCTTGTTCTTTGCCTGTAGCTTTTTAATCCATCTAGAGTTGTAAAACACCTCTTTTGCTTCTTAGTGAACTTAGTTGTGGTGTTTTGTGTTTGATTGGATGGTAAATTTGGTAGCTGGAGAAACAAAAACAAGAAAACATGTATAAAAATTCATATTCTAGTTATACTTAATTAAAGATTAATTAAGAAACAAACCTTTTTGTCATATTTGACAAGGTATTTTGGCCAAGGAACAAAAAAAAACCTAATGCTTTGTCAAATGTTTTTAACTCCCCTATTTGAATTGGTAAATATGATGCCTCCTTTATAACTTCATCAATAGGAACTCTATACCAATCATCTTGTAATGGAACTCCATGAATTGTTTGAATTTACGTTGAATGGTAAATTGTACCACATGCCACACGGTTGGTCACATAACAAGAATACAGAACGCACTTAACTGTCTACAAAAAAAATATGGCATGTTAACATGATAAAGTTAAAGTCAATATATATTTGCATTTTGCGCAATACATACCTGTGAGACATTTTCTTGAGATTCCAAATGTGATGGCGTTTCAAGAAGTGGAGTCTCCAGCATAAAAACCTACCCAACTCATCAAAACTAACTGTGTTTCTTTCCACCAGAGTTTGTACATAATATATATGTTTGAGAGTCAATTTGACCCAACCCATTTTGGCCTGAACTAAAAATGACATGTCAATCTGGCCCAAAATACATTACATGTCAGAACGCTTGTTATACATATCAAAACTTGGGTTGGTTAAGCCGACCATTTCTTGTCCAAGTTCTTTAATTTCTCGAAACAATTATGTAATTATGTAATGGGTCAAAATGGGTATTTTGATGAGAAAGGGTTACGTGTATGTCAATACCTTCTTTGTGCAGCACCGTTCAACATAAATGAAACTTCTCTACGGCTGCGTAAATCAACTAGGGTCATGTCAAAAACATGTGTGTTCCCATTGCATAATATTGCTTGGTACGCACCTCTATTGAACCAGGTTAACTGGTTGTCAACACATAGCATATCTGTCTCATTGTATGTCTCCAACATGGATACCTGAAACACTAATATTTGTTAAAAATACTTTCTTAGGTAACTAAACAAGAAACCTGATTGAAAAATCAAACCTGCATTTCATACTTCCACCTTTGGTTTTGTAGTGTTTTTCTCGATTCAAAAACTTGTTCTAAACGAGGAACCATGATATCTTCCATCATTGTATAAGTTTTTCTAGACCTAGTTTGACCATAAGCAAAGATACAAACCTGAGAGAAAAATCAAGCCAAGTTATGAGTAGCTCGGTTTGGGTTGTGTTTAATCTCGAACGGGTCAAAATATAAATGTTGTGAACCAAGCCAATTTCATAACAAGATAAAAATGCTCAAAGATAGTTAATGTTTATGACTTTATAAACATCAAAAACACTTTAAATAAGCTACGAAACCTCAACAAACACTTCTTGTGAAGATTTAAGCAAAAAACCTTAATAAAATATAAAGAAATGTTTGTCCTTTTTCACCATAAAAACAGTAAATATATAAACATTAAAAAAAACATGGTTTTGAGGGTTCATACCATGATATCTTCCATATCCAAGGCATGTGCTCTGTGACTATAAACTAAAGTTGAAGCTAAAACAATCAAAATAAGACATTTATCATCATATGCCCAAATTGCTACCAACTACAAGATAATCATATAGAGTTGTAGTGTATAAATGGTTTGAGACCATGAGCTTTTGCATGTTTTTTGCATAATCTTCAAATATTGTGAAAAACGTGTGATAGACAACATCATTCTCGTGAAACCCGTGGGATATACCAGCGATCTCATGATGAGAAGATAAACAAAAAGTAGAAAAAGATTAAAAACATGTGAATACTTATATTTTAAGCCTTTTCCACAAAGCCAAACATCTACACATTCTCTTATATATTTTCAAGAATTCCCTACAATCCACAAATAAAAAATCAAAGTCTAGCAAGAAGAAAAAGCCTAATGAACCACATTTAGACTTAAGTTGTTCCTTAATTATTAGTTCTTGTTATAAAAACTAGGGTATATATATTCCTTCTGAGTTCATGTTCAATGCTAGAGACAATCAGTTATATACATAATACAGTACACATACAAAAACAAGTAGAGATATAGTCAACAACAGGATGAGTTGAATATAACAACAAAATAGAAAGATTCCAAGCATGTAACAAGGTAAATCTGAGTTCAATGTAGATAGCACCAAATGTGACATCTAATGTTTAATTCTTCTTAAGCTCCCTGTAAGGAAACATAACCTTAATAAAAAAAGAAAGACAATCTAAAAACAAAATTCAATTTATGGGTTCACCTTTTGAGGCTTTCATCATATACGGTATATCATAATCATCTTCAATGAAGATCAAACCCAAATCAAGAAATTTAAGTTCCCTCAACTCCAAGTTTGTTCTAATAATCTATAGCTCTCAAAATCAAGTCAATACAAGAAAACACAACATAAAGCCCCAAAAGCACTAATTACCAAATTATACGTGCATTAATCAGACCTCCCAATTTTCAAACAAATCATCGAATATACGCCGGTACTATTCAGAAATCTTTAGATATAACAAATATATACACACACAATATTCAGTGTACAATTAGAAAATTATGTAGACTTTTCTTGTAGAAATTTTTAGTAGAAGTTCTAGCATAGCATACTAGCGTGGAAGCAAACTAAACACCACAAACGGCCCAACGTCCGCGGCTGAGGTCACCTCGCCATATTGCTCATTATGATCTATTAAAGCCCAATATAATCCATTAAGACATATGATCTAGAATTGTCAATTGTGATCCATTAATGCCCAATATGGCCCATTAAGACATATATGATCTAGTATTGTCTATTGCGATCTGTTAAGGTCAAATTTGGCCCACTAAGACATAAATTGTATACTATGGTCCATTGTGATCCATTAAGGCCTAATATGATCCATTAAGACATATGTGGTCTATCATTGTCCATTGTGATCCTTTATGACCGATATAGTCATTTAAGACATATGTGATCTTCCATTGTTCATTGTGATCCAATATGACCCAATATAGTAAATTAAGACATATATCATCTACCACTATACACTATGATCTATTAAGGCCCAATATGGTGCATTAAGACATATATGATATACCATTGTACATTGTGATCCATTAAGGACCAATATGGTCCATTTATACATATATGACATGCCATTGTCCATTGTTATCCATTAAGGCCCATTATGATTCATTAAAATATATATGATCTACTATTGTCTACTTTGATCCATTAAGCTCCAGTACGATCCGTTAAGACATATATGATATACCATTGTACATAATAATCCACTAAGGCCCAGTATGGTCCATTAAGACGTATATGATATACCATTGTCAATCATGATCCATTAAGGCCAAATATGGTCCATCAAGTCTTATATGATCTACCATTTTCCATCGTGACTCATTAAGACCCAATATGGTCCATTAAGATGTATACAATCTGAATTTTCCACTAAGATTTATTAAGACCCAATATGTTATATTAAGACGTATATGATCTAGTATTGTCCATTATGATCCACTAAGGCCCAATATAGTCCATTAAGACATATAAGTATATAACTAGTGTCTATTGTGATCCATTAAGACCCAATTTGGTATATTAAGACATATATAATCTATTATTATCCATTATGATCCATCAAGGCATATACGATCATTTTCGGTATTGGTACCCATTTTTTCTATTTATTGGGAACGGTACTTACGGTAGCGGTAGGTGCGGTCCGATAAGAACCAAAACACCACCCGAATATTCGCGGGTTGACCCAAACACAATCCATTTGACCAAAAAACTTAATTTCTACATTGTTTCGTTTATAATATTACTTTCAAATTATAATTTTACAAAAATAAAATAATTAAATTATATATTTTTAGTTGTTAAATCTCATGTCAATTTCTTTTTAAGTAATAATTACTAGATAAATAACTAAAATATAATATAAATGGGTTAAATGGGTCAACCCATACTAAAAAAAATATCATACAGAATATAAAAGTTATGCTGAACAAAATGATGGTGAAACTTACTAGGTTTCGAGTAACACCCTAACCGATGGCGGAAACATCGAGGTGTCACGTAAGAATGAGTATTCAGTAGCACATGGTATCCAAGTTTTAATTGAAATTTATTTAAAGGAAAATATCCAAAATTTGAAAATACATAACAAGTCTTGAATTAAATTCTAATACATCAAATAGCCAAACAAAGCATAAACTTCAAATTGTCTCCTCATGCTAGCTCTAGACTTCAAGCATCATTATTTCCTGTTGAGTTTGGAAAAATGGGGGGGGGGGGGGGTCAACTAGAAGTTGGTGAGAATACATAAGCCATGACAAGCAATTAAGTTTTAGAATAAATAAAGTTTAGCAATTCATATGTAAATCTTAAGTTTAAGTCTGCATTAATAAACATGAAGTATAGTATGCACATAATCAAACCTCCGACAAGTTTAGGTCCATCCTGTCATCCACGGTTCACCTTAATATCACGTTGGAACGATAACAATCACCCGCGCTCCCCATAAAAGATGGTCAACGAATCTAGGTGGGATTGTCAATCCAATAGATCTATCATTGAATATCGCCGGTTTGACCATAGCTAATGATTATGTAAGTTTAAGTTTAAGTCTAATAGTATTTGTCTAAATCATGAGGCATTAAAGTTTACAACTAGACATGTATGTAGAATTGCTTAAGTATAAAGTTTCAAGTATAAAGAATTGCATAAACATAGTTACGTAAATGATTTTTGAAAAACGAATTTATTATGATTTATTTATGATTAAAATAACCAAAAATCGATTAAAAATATTAAATAAATGATTTTTTCGAAAATAAAAATTATTTCAGAAATGTTTAATGTTTTATAAACTCAGAATAACTTTTATGAAAATTTATATAATCGTTTTGATATTTTTATAGAATTTTATAATTATAATAGAATAAACTTGTAATATTTATTATATATAATAAATAAATAAATTTTGGAAAACTAAAAATTGTATGTTAAACTTTTCTATTAGAAAATCATAAAATAATTTTTGTAGAATTTATAAAGCGTTTTTAGTATTTTAAAAACCATTTTTATAAATAAAATGAATGTATAAGTATAAAGGTTTCTAAAAAAAAAGGTTTGCACATGGTGAGGCTCGAACCCGCGTCAAACCCGGGTCAGAGTCTTCAAATCACAAGCCTAGACCATCTGGTCTAGACCCTGAGAACGATTGAACCATGGTTGAAATAATTATATAGTTATACTTGAAACAAATTTATAATCATTATAAAAGAAAGGAAAAAGGGTGGGTGAGACGGGACTTGAACCCGCGTACCCTCGTTTACAAACAGACGACACAGCCACTTGATCTAGATCAGTGGTTGTGTCTGTTTTGTTTCTGATTTAATTAAATAACAAAGTCTGCAGTAACGTGATTATCCCCAATTCGTGCTTACGAGCCCTAGGTTTCATAATAACCAAGATTAACAACCAATAGCCCTGATATGATGGGGCTATTGTTCGTAGGGTGCCGAAGGTTAAAACCAACAAACAAATTTAAGACTTACAAACAGAAATTGTGGTAGAAGGCTCGGTCAAGCTGTAAGTCAAACGCGAACCAAAGGTATAAGATTGAGGGTTTTTTTATCAGAAATTTAGAGAGGAGAAAGGTTAGTCAGCGAGTATAGGATGCGGAAGAGGTTCCAATTTATAGTGGGAGGCTCGTGGGTTCGAATTGGTAATGTTTGACTCGGGTTTCAATCATAAACGCGTGATTGGTACTAAATTGGAATGTTATAACTACTAATTGACGTGTATAAGACGCGAGTCAAACATATCAATCAACATTCAAGCCTTAAAAGGATTATAAATGCGGATTGATCGAGTATTTTAGGAAGATTATCGTCACAGTTGACTTTCCAAGTCAACTGTCACGATTTAAGATTCTTATATAATTAAAATGTGTGAGTTATGAAACAAACATGAGGTGTAGATCAGATGGTTTTAGGTTGTGTGTGTAATGGATCGGCCATGGGCACGGGTTCAAACCCCGGCCCATGCAATAATTTTTTTTGACATTAAAACACCACTTTAACACTAATATAGGTTTATAGTATGGTACTAGGGGTCCAAATGCGTCACGAAATATTTTTAAAAGGAACGATAAATGATAAAATTCGACGTTTTATTAATAATCATCGTAACGTACATAGAATTTTAATGCGAAATGTTACAGTCTCCCCTACTTTTAGGAACTTCGTCCCGAAGTTGGAGTTGGAGAGTCTGGTGGGAAAAGGTGTGGGTACTTAGACTTCATCTGGTCCTTGCGTTCCCAAGTGAACCCTAGACCTCGTTTAGATTCCCAACGAACCTTAACGATCGGAATGCGACTGCGCTTGAGTTTCTTGACTCCAGTATCCACAATATTAACAGGTTTCTCGACAATGTGCATAGTTTTATCGATTTGCACATCTTCAAGAGGGACATTGTAACGACCCTGGCTAACGTGGCCGGGTCGTCGGGTCGGGTGATCGGAGCTACGCAGCGGAATTCGGATAATAACAGTCTTTAGTCTTCCAGGATCCACGTCATCATTCTGTTGGGTTACCTGAACACATGTCAAAAATAGTTTCTGTCAACATAAAGTTGGTGAGGTCGTGTATTTTATAAAGTGAATGGCCAGTTCGTTTATCAATAATTCTTTTATATAAAACATTCTTTTATAAACATGCTTTACATTTATAATTCTGAAGGGGAAAATATATTCTATATAACCAGCTCTATTATACATCCATTCGATTACATCCCAATTCTATCATATCGATTATAGTTCGTGCCATTCCTATCGATGGTACCACTCTGTTTGTGGTACATACTTGTACCTACTGGTTCCTGCCCTCTAGTCGGTGCAAGAAAGGAAATGGCGGATACCGTCCAGTACTGTCCTCGTTGTTTCTATGTCCCCGTCATACTTCTTTTAGTAATCATTTTTGTAAAGCAATTCTGGTTTTAATAAATGACATGTATTCCCCCAAAAAACACTTAATAAAACAGTAAAAGTGGGGAGTTCACGATACTCACCGATTTGCGTATAATCTTCAGCTAATCTTCTTATTACAATTATATGTCCTATATATATGGATACGTTTTACGCGTGAGACTTGTTAGATTGTAATACTTAGGATATATATCATATATACAATTTATATATATATATAGAATCTGATATATATTAGATAGTCCTAAACTCGGGGTTTGGTCTTCCTAGGCAAAAAGAAATAAAGCTGGCCATTACAGCTTGGCACGCGAACCTAAAGAACTCTAGACACTTCTAAACCCGAGTCTAGTATATCGTTTTATATATCGAATCTTATATATATAAACATATATATTTTATATATGTTTATTATTCTCTTATTATTATTATCAAGTCCGTACGTTATATCGTATTATATATATAATTCTTATAATTATAATAATCCTCGTCTAGTCGTTGGAACGGGTTCTATTCCGGGTGTTGACCGAGTCACTGAGTCGACTCGGTAACGACTCTAATTCCTCGATACGGTTAACGGTACCTCGCAATCACGCAAAATCCTTATATTAGTCAATAGATTATTAGATTATAACCAATCAACCATTAGGATATAATAGTAACCGAACCTTACCGTTTTCGTTACGGGACATGACCGGAAGTTGACCGAAAAGTTATATCAAACCGGGTATTAGACCCGTCTTCCATATTTGGTACCTATAACAACAATCACCAAGATAGGTTAATAATCAAAAGATTATACCCAATACTCCAATGATAATTGTATCATTTAACCAAATAATCTACAACTTATATATGAATGGGAAGATAACCGGACTGATTATAGTCAACGGGAACCGGGCTCGATTCTTACCCGAACAATAATAAAGCTATAGTCCGGTTGATGGTTATAAAAGGCTCACAACAACAGTCACCATAACCGGTGACTGTTTGATTCACTAATCAATAACTGAGGACGGAACGAGATGGGTTATCAAGTACATGAACCGGGAATATAAGGTTACCGCTGACAGATCCGAATTGAAGAATGGTTCACGATTTTAAGCCGGGAACAAGAGGGTTATATGGTCCGGTTTATATAGTCCTCGAAGACATATCAGAATAGAAGCATCGGGTAAAACCCGATGACAATATCCAACGGTTAACTACCGGGTTATCGAGGTTTATAATCACAAAGGGTTGGGTTTGGACAAGATGGCAGTGCCGGAAAGAGGATGACAGCAGGCGGCTCATGACACAAAGGTGATAACTGGTTAATAAAAAGCTTACCGGAGGAGAAAAGGGAAGGCGGCGTATGGCAGTGATGACCGGAAAGAAGTCAGCGGCAGAGGTGACCGGAAGCACGGAGGCAGCAGTGCTGCCATGGCTCTCAGGCACCTTGCTGCTATCGTGTGTGGTGTATGCTTTCCGGAGAGGAGAAGAAGAGGTGGCCCGGCGGCGGCGGTTCCGGCGGCCGGAGGGGTGGTGACCGGCTGGTTTCATCTCACACACACAAGGGTGTGTTGTCTGGTGAATAAATGTGTAGAAAGAGAGAGGGATGCGAGAGATGAGGGAAGGGGTGGTTTATAAAGGGGTAAAAATATAGAGGGTGTTTGGTAATAGGGATAATTACTGGAACTCGGGAGGTTTGGTAACAAGTATAAAGGCTAAATAAAACCTTTGGCGCGTTTTTATTAGCAGGTAAAGAGCGTTTAACCGGATAATAAAACTCCACTAATTATTATCTCCATATTCGGTTGAACCGGTTTGGCGCGAGATTCGAACTGGAATATTTTATTCCCTAATCGGGTGGTCAGGTCCGACCCGACCCGTTTACGAGACCCGTAACACATCGGGGTGTTACAGACATGGAGGTTCTCATCTGCTAAGCATTTCTTGAGATTCGAAATGTGAAAAGTTGGGTGAACATTGCTTAACTTAGGTGGAAGATCAAGTTTGTAAGCCACTTTTCCAATCCTTTCAAGCACTTTGAATGGGCCTACGTATCGAGGAGCTAGTTTTCCCTTTCTACCAAAGCGAATTACTCCCTTCCAAGGAGATACCTTAAGAAGTACAAGGTCACCGACTTGAAATTCTAAGGGTTTACCACGTTTATCAGCATAGCTCTTTTGTCGACTTCTAGCCTTGAGAAGATTATCCTGAATGAGTTGGATTTTATCTGTGGTTTCCTGGATCAGTTCGGGTCCAGTGATCTGGGCTTCACCAACCTCAGTCCAACAAACAGGTGAACGACACTTATGACCATAGAGTGCCTCGAAAGGAGCCATGTTAATGCTGGCATGATAACTGTTGTTGTATGAAAACTCGACCAAGGGAAGATGAGAATCCCATGCGCAACCAAAATCGATGACACATGCCCTGAGCATATCCTCAAGTGTCTGGATGGTCCGTTCAGTCTGACCATCTGTTTGAGGGTGATAAGCAGTACTCAGGTTCAGCTTGGTACCCAAAGCGTCTTGTAAGGAATCCCAAAAGTGAGAGGTGAAACGACCATCACGATCAGAGATAATGTCCAAAGGTATACCATGGCGACATACGATTTCACTCACGTACATCTTCGCTAACCTTTCCACCGAATATTTCTCACGAATAGGTAAGAAATGGGCTGACTTGGTCAAACGGTCGACGATTACCCAAATGCTGTCAAAACCTTTGGGTGTATGAGGGAGTTTAGTGATGAAGTCCATTGCTATGCTCTCCCATTTCCATACAGGAATTTCTGGTTGTTCAAGCATACCAGATGGTCGTTGATGTTCAGCCTTGACCTTTGAACAAGTAAGGCATTTTGCAACGAAAAGAGTGATATCTTTCTTCATACCAGGCCACCAATACGAATAACGAAGATCTTGGTACATCTTGTCAGCTCCAGGATGAATAGAATAATGAGACTTATGAGCCTCGTTCATAAGAAAGGTACGAAGATCATCACGGTCAGGAATCCAAAGTCGATTGAGAAAATAAAGTAGACCATCAGGTTTGGTTTCAAGTTGAGTCTCAGCACCACAAGACATTTCCTCGTACATGTTACCTTGGGTGACTGAAGTATGTTGAGCCTGGAGGATACGATCCTAAAGATCAGTACGAACTCTCGCACACTGAAGTTTGATGCGCTCTTTACGACTGAGTGCGTCAGCCACAACATTCGCTTTGCCAGGATGGTAGCGAATCTCGCAATCATAGTCGTTAAGTAACTAAACCCAACGTCGTTGCCTCATGTTAAGATTTTTCTGATCGAAGACATGTTGGAGACTTTTGTGGTCCGTGAAAACCACACATTTTGTTCCATAAAGATAGTGTCTCCAAATCTTAAGAGCAAAGACGACAGCGCCCAATTCAAGATCATGGGTGGTATAATTCTTTTCGTGGGTCTTGAGTTGTCTAGACACATAAGCAATAACCTTGCCTCGTTGCATGAGAACACAACCAAGACCTTGGTTTGATGCATCACAATAGACCACGAAGTCATCATTACCATCGGGTAAAGACAGGATAGGAGCATCACAAAGTTTCAGCTTAAGAGTCTCAAATGCTTCCTCTTGTTTTGGTCCCCACTCATAAGGTTTACCCTTGTGAGTTAAGGCAGTGAGAGGAACAGCGATCTTGGAGAAGTTAGCAATGAATCGACGATAATAACCAGCCAAACCAAGGAAAGAACGGACTTCTGTTGGAGTTTTAGGAACACTCCAATCTTTGACAGCTTCGATCTTCGCGGGATCAACATGAATTCTGTTCTCATCGATGACGTGTCCTAAAAATTGAACTTCCTTAAGCCAAAATTCACATTTCGAGAACTTGGCATACAGTTGTTCTTTCTTTAGGAGACCCAAAATTGAGTGGAGATGCTGTTCGTGATCGGATTTTGATTTTGAGTAAATCATAATGTCGTCGATGAAGACGATCACGAATTTGTCAAGGTAGGGTCTACAAACCCGATTCATTAGATCCATAAACACTGCGGGAGCATTGGTCAATCCAAACGGCATGACCATGAATTCGTAATGACCATAACATGTACGAAAGGCTGTCTTGGGAATATCTTCTTCGTGGACTCAAAGCTGATGATAACCAGAACGAAGATCAATCTTCGAGAAGTGGGTTGCTCCTTGAAGTTGATCGAAAAGATCGTCAATCCTAGGCAAGGGATAACGATTCTTGATGGTGAGTTTGTTGAGTTCACGATAGTCGATACACATCCTGAGAGATCCATCTTTCTTCTTAACGAACAAAACAGGGGCTCCCCATGGAGAAGAACTGGGGCGAATGAAACCTTTATCAGAAAGTTCCTGTAGTTGACTGGCAAGTTCTTGCATCTCAGAGGGTACAAGACGATAAGGAGCTTTGGCGACAGGATTTGCACCAGGAACAAGATCGATCCTAAATTCAACTTGTCGAGCAGGAGGCAAACCAGGTAAATCCTCTGGAAAGACTTCAGGATAGTCCCGAATGATTGGGATGTCTTGGATACTTTTGCCCTTGTCTTTCTTTTCTATCACGTTAGCCAAGAAATCCATATACCCCTTTCGTAAGTATTTTTGAGCAGTAGTACAAGACATGAGTTTAAGCTCACCACAAGGCTTCTCACCATAGATCTTCAAAATATCACTAGATTCAAGAGGAATGCGAATAACTTTCTCAAAGAATAGGATTTCAGCACGATGGGTTGACAACCAATCCATGCCTACTATGACATCAAAGCTTCCAAGATGCATAGGAATGAGATCGATAGAGAAAGTATGTTCATCAAGGTTCAACACACACAGTTACGAATAATAGAATCGATCGAGAAAGACTTCCCATTAGCTACCTCTACCACTAAAGGTTCCTCTAGGTTAGTTTGGGGTAAGTTAAGTAAGGGTTCAAACTTTAGTGATACAAATGACTTATCAGCACCCGAATCAAATAGTATAGAAGCATAGTGGTTATTAACGAGAAACGTACCATTAACCACCTCGTTGTTGTCGCGGGCCTGATTAGCATTGAGGTTGTATGCGCGACCTCGAGCACCTTGGTTCTGGTTGCGGTTCTGGTTTCCAAGTCTAGGGCAAGCATCCCTATAATGTTCCGTACTACCACATTCAAAGCACTGGCCACGAACAGGCCTACCATTTTGAGCATTGGGAGCTAGATTATTTCTGGCAGGATTGTTTTGAGTGGCAGGGGCTTGGCAAGTATTAGCAAAGTGTCCATACCGCTTGCAGTTATTACATTGGCGGCATGGTCTGTTAGCAGCATGGTGATACTGGCAAGTGTTACAAAGAGGGTGGTTCCCAACATACGGTTTCTTGGCTGGGGTTTGCACTGCGGGTGTGGTGGTAGCAACCATATAGTTCTTAGCCCTGCGCTTCCTGTTGGTTGAGACTTCAGGCTTAACCTCAATAGCGGGCTGAGGAGTGTCCTTTGCAGCAGCCTTCTTGGTGTTCTTGCGAAAAAGAGTACCGTTTTTCACATGATTATCGGTGAGAGTAGCCGCAAGGCGTTTGGCTTCCTCCAAGGTGGCAGGATTCCTTCCCCATACCGTGTCCTGAATTTGCATACGTAGGCCACCGATATACTTCTCGATGGCTACAGGTAGGGGAGTGACTTTATGGGGCAACAACAAACTGAGCTCGTGAAAGCGGGTATTATTAGCAAGGTTTTCCCCACTATCCTGAGCAAGTGTGTGGAACTCGTCTTCCAGTTTCTTAACCTCGTTACGGGGACAAAATTCGTCTTTCATTATCTCCTTGACTTGATCCCAGGTCATAGCAAGTGCAACTTCAGCTCCGCGGGTTCGTTTTTCCTCATTCCACCAAGTGAGTGCTCGTTTGTGAAGAACACTCATGGCATAACGGACCTTAAAGTTATCGGGACACTCACTGTTAATGAAGGTATTCTCAATACCCTCGAACCATTGTAGAAGACCAGTAGCTCCTTCATCTCCACTGAACTTAGGAGGATTACAGGCATTAAAGTGTTTGAGAGTGCAGGTTGGGAGACCATTTCCGTTTCCATTCCCGTTCCCATTGTGGTTTCCATTGCCGTTTCCATTTCCACTGTCGTTTCCATTTCTATTGACGTTCCCATTCATTTGGATGACTTGAGCCAGTAAGTTAGGAACCAGATTTGCGATCTGTTGCGCCATTTGTTGAGAGATGATCGCAGCCAGTGGGGCACCACCTCCATTGTTGTGGCTAGTGTCGTGGTTATGGTTGTGGTTGCTGCTCCCTTCCTCATGATTTCCACCACTGTTATTGTGAGTGCTGCGACGTGGAGGCATGATCTGTAAGAGACACAATGAAATGAATGAGGTAATATAAGGAATGTAATCATTTATCCATTAATTAAAACGAATAAACGAAACGTTGACTTATCAAAGATTCTAGATTCTAGTAACATAATGAAGACATGCTTTAGCCTATAAGTGAACACTCATCCCGAGAATTCCCAGGTAGGCATCCGGGTCCCTCGTCTGATTGGGATATATGCGCAATGCCAGCCTAGACAAAAGACTCAGAATACAGGTGTTCACCCTTCCAGATTGCACGTGTTCGTTATTAAAATCTAGAACTTCGACGAGATCTCAAGGTGGTTCAGGCTAAACCTGAGGATTTTGTCCTATTAATCTAATGGTGGATCAGGATTGCAGCAGACGAATAAGAGCAGTCAACTTGTAAAGGCTTAGGGTTGTATAAGGTGTAGGATAGGGACAAGATTAAGGAAGCAATTAAGGTTACAAGTAAGAGAAGCAAGTACTGTTTTAATTCCCTAAGGTTATAGTCTAGATTATTTTTCTAATAACCTAATTCCCTATAACCAAGGCTCTGATACCAATCAGTAACACCCAAACCGATGGCGGAAACATCGAGGTGTCACGTAAGAATGAGTATTCAGTAGCACATGGTATCCAAGTTTTAATTGAAATTAATTTAAAGGAAAATATCCAAAATTTGAAAATACATAACAAGTCTTGAATGAAATTCTAATACATCAAATAGCCAAACAAAGCATAAACTTCAAATTGTCTCCTCATGCTAGCTCTAGACTTCAAGCATCATTATTTCCTGTTGAGTTTGGAAAAATTGGGGGGGGGGGGGTTCAACTAGAAGTTGGTGAGAATACATAAGCCATGACAAGCAATTAAGTTTTAGAATAAATAAAGTTTAGCAATTCATATGTCTATCGTAAGTTTAAGTCTGCATGAATAAACATGAAGTATAGTATGCACATAATCAAACCTCCGACAAGTTTAGGTCCATCCCGTCATCCACGGTTCACCTTAATATCACGTTGGAACGATAACAATCACCCGCGCTCCCCATAAAATATGGTCAACGAATCTAGGTGGGATTGTCAATCCAATAGATCTATCATTGAATATCGCCGGCTTGGCCATAGCTAATGATTATGTAAGTTTAAGTTTAAGTCTAATAGTATTTGTCTAAATCATGAGGCATTAAAGTTTACAACTAGACATGTATGTAGAATTGCTTAAGTATAAAGTTTCAAGTATAAAGAATTGCATAAACATGGTTACGTAAACTCACCTTAGCAAAGTGTTAAGTCTCGAGAAATAGAATATATGTAGCCCAAAGTTGCCAAGTATTACCCTATGTATAAGGTAATAAATAAGTCTAAGTCTTTCTAGTCTACAAGTATTTTCTAGGGTTTCGAATTGGGGATAAGTATTCATTTGATTATTAATTAAATTGTTTAATAAATAAAAGAAATTCGATAAATAAATAGACAAAAGTCTTTTTTGTAGATTTTTGATTAAGGATGATCACATTATAAAGTTTTAAGTATGAAAATAATTTTTATAAAATTATTTTCTTAAAAATAGGATATTTAGTCTATTTATTTCTATTTGTCAAAATATAACTTTAATATCTAAAAATATTAAAATTAAAGAATTTTTAAATTAAAATTTGTATTTCTGTTCTAAATGGACAGAAATAATTTATATAAAATTTTGGTGCAAAAATATTGAAAAATGAATTTATTATGATTTATTTATGATTAAAATAACCAAAAATCGATTAAAAATATTAAATAAATGATTTTTCGAAAATAAAAATTATTTCAGAAATGTTTAATGTTTTATAAACTCAGAATAATTTTTGTGGAAATTTATATAATCGTTTTGATATTTTTATAGAATTTTATAATTATAATAGAATAAACTTGTAATATTTATTATATATAATAAATAAATAAGGTTTGGAAAACTAAAAATTGTATGTTAAACTTTTCTATTAGAAAATCATAAAATAATTTTTGTAGAATTTATAAAGTGTTTTTAGTATTTTAAAACCATTTTTATAAATAAAATGAATGTATAAGTATAAAGGTTTCTAAAAAAAAGTTTGCACATGGTGAGGCTCGAACCCGCGTCAAACCCGGGTCAGAGTCTTCAAATCACAAGCCTAGACCATCTGGTCTAGACCTGAGAACGATTAAACCATGGTTGAAATAATTATATAGTTATACTTGAAACAAATTTATAATGATTATAAAAGAAAGGAAAAAGGGTGGGTGAGACGGGACTCGAACCCGCGTACCCTCGTTTACAAACAGACGACACAGCCACTTGATCTAGATCAGTGGTTGTGTCTGTTTTGTTTCTGATTTAATTAAATAACAAAGTCTGCAGTAACGTGATTATCCCCAATTCGTGGCTTACGAGCCATAGGTTTCATAATAACCAAGATTAACAACCAATAGCCCCTGATATGATGGGGCTATTGTTCGTAGGGTGCCGAAGGTTAAAACCAACAAACAAATTTAAGACTTACAAACAGAAATCGTGGTAGAAGGCTCGGTCAAGCTTTAAGTCAAACGCGAACCAAAGGTATAAGATTGAGGGTTTTTTTATCAGAAATTTAGAGAGGAGAAAGGTTAGTCGGCGAGTATAGGATGTGGAAGAGGTTCCAATTTATAGTGGGAGGCTCGTGGGTTCGAATTGGTAATATTTGACTCGGGTTTCAATCATAAACGCGTGATTGGTACTAAATTGGAATGTTATAACTACTAATTGACGTGTATAAGACGCGAGTCAAACATATCAATCAACATTCAAGCCTTAAAAGGATAATAAATGCGGATTGATCGAGTATTTTAGGAAGATTATCGTCACAGTTGACTTTCCAAGTCAACTGTCACGATTTAAGATTCTTATATAATTAAAATGTGTGAGTTATGAAACAAACATGAGGTGTAGATCAGATGGTTTTAGGTTGTGTGTGTAATGGACCGGGCATGGGCACGGGTTCGAACCCCGGCCCATGCAATAATTTTTTTTTGACATTAAAACACCACTTTAACACTAATATAGGTTTATAGTATGGTACTAGGGGTCCAAATGCGTCACGAAATATTTTTAAAAGGAACGATAAATGATAAAATTCGACGTTTTATTAATAATCATCGTAACGTACATAGAATTTTAATGCGAAATGTTACATTTCGTTTGTTTATATGTTATAATTGTATGAATCTCCTTGCACTCGTTACCCTATATGCACCACTGTATTACCACCATTCCTTATCTTCGTCGTCATAATCGAACCAGCAGCACGAGACAATGGTGTCCATTATAAGTTAATACATATATGTTCTTTCACTATTATCCATTAAGGCATATATAATGTATAAAAATATGCATGATCTACTACTATCGATTCTGATCCAAGAAGGCCCACTATAATATGTTAAGACATATATCTTCCACGGTAATTTCTCACAAAAAAATAGTCAATTCCCTACTAAGACCATATGCAGTGGGAAGAGGATTGAGGCGTGATTGGGGCAAAAAAAATGCCCCTAGGTTATTTGCACAACGCCCCCTTGAGGTTATTTGGGGCGCTTTTGGGGGGAGGTGAAAAATTCCACCGCATTATGTTAAATGTCTTGGCCAATCAGATTCATTCCTTTTGTGTGGACCAATCAGAAACAAAACCCTAATGATTGAATGCTCCATGAAAATTGTCACCTCCCACTACACCCCCATCCTAATTTCAATCCCTTAATGGGCCCACATGTCACGTGTCAATTAATGCTCAATGCAAGATGAAAATTTTAACCTCCCAGATCTAAATTTATAGTTCCCTCCACTAATTTCATTCCCCCCAAATCCAAATCTATTAAAAAAGTCAACATAAGTACATAAATTTCCCTCTTATTTTTCACTGGAAAAATTGAATTAAGTACACACAATCCATTCAATTGATTTTCATTCCCATCTTCAATTTCTAAACATTTATCACTCTATTCACCTCCACTTCAATTTCCCCTGATTGGTTTCACCATCAAACACCCCCTCCTCTTGCTGGAAGCATATGTTTATACACATCTTCTGTTCTTGATTGTTACCTAACTACCAGAGAAAACCGTTTAAAAGAACCCAGAGATGGAAGAATTGTCGTTAACACCACTAAGGGAAAGGAACAAAAGTAACACTACTTCCGGGGCGGAGGCAACGTCAGTTCGCGAGCAGGGTTCCTAGCAGGAAATCTAAAATCCAATCGCCTCATTGTTCACGAAGAGATATGATCAAGGTACCGCTACAATCATTCCATACTCTTTCAATTGTTGTTTTGTTTATAAAATTAAATCGCCTGCATTGTTGGTTTTCTTTAGGTTATTCTTATGGGTTATTGTATGCTCTTTACTCTTTTGTATCCCTTATTTTGTTCACTTCTAGGGAGGATATGTAATTGCAGAATAACAACCTTGATGAAGGTATGATGAGTAATAATGATCACTAAAGATATTGTTTTTAATATGTTATGGCTTGTACATATGTCTAAATCCCTTGGTATATTGGAAATACCCTGCAGAAGGTTCATTTATGGTTTATAAAGCTTGAATCGAACATTTTTCATTGACATCATATAAACGCCATCAAGTGTGCTGTGAACACATTATACTATGTATTATTTAAAACTCAAGATGAGTAGTGAAAAAGCATGTTGGTAATTTCGTGTATAGCTGATTCATCATCTCATTCTTCTTATTATGCCACGCATCTTTTTATTCCACGTGTGTGGCTCAATGGGGGTTTTAATGGCATCACCGCTCTCACAACAACAAGTCATGATTATAGCTCCACCGCCCCCACCTCTCTTCATTGCATTCTTCATCTGCAATCGATAATCAGAATTTGATTCTACATTCTTCTATGTTCAAGACCACGTTTTCAATCTCTGCGGGATATGACTCGGAGAGGTAAGGAACTCTTATCAATCATCCGATGTAGAGAGGAAGAAAGTAATATAAATGGGTGTTCATTAGATCAACTTTAGAGTTTTACAATCGTGTGCTTGGATTTGGATATCACTAATTTTTTGGTTGATTTGTTGCACTTAAATAAGGTAAAATTGATATTTCAGATTATGCTCCCCCACCACCCATTCTTAGATATTCTATTATTATGTAGTCCTAATATTTTGTACCTAGGTTGGATGCGATAATTCTTCAGTCTCAGAACTTCATTTGCAGGTATTAATCTTAATATTCACCTCATTGTTAAACTATATAGTCCTAATATTTATATCTAGGTTGGATGCCATGACTTCAGGATAAATTTACAGACCTCATAGCTTATATCATTTATTTTCTAATTTGGTGTTATATATTTTTGTGTTTAAAATTGATTAGGATCAACATATGGATAAAATTTGTGATCGGAATTGTACTCTAATTTTTTGTTCTCATTTTTTTTGTATCTATAACGACGACTATTGTGGGGGTTTGTGGCAGCAGCTATGGTAATTAGTGCGGCTGTGAAGGGGTTACTTTTCGGTGGTTTGATGGTCGCCATAAGTTTTGTTATAGAAAACACAGTAAAATCTACACGAATTGACAATGATCAATAGACGATCTTATTGAATATATGAAAACGAATACAAGAAAAGAAAGAATTGTAAAAGAATGACAATCTAATCAGAAAAACCCCAATTTATAGAACACATTGGAGCTCTAATATAACCCAAACAGACATTAACGACTCTTGTTCAGATGTTGCACAATTAGCCCCTGACAAGTTACAGCTTTAGTCCTTCATAATATTCCAGCTACACGTTTATAGCCAAAACGTTTCAACGGCTAGATTTAGACTCCTAAACCACTTTGACAGTTGTCCAAATTGCCCCATCAACATTATTGACTTTATTTGACTAGCTTGATTTTGACTTTCCTTTAACAATCTCCACCTAAGTCTCAATCAAGCTCATCCCAAACTCATGGAATCAACACAAAACATAAATTTAGGCCCTGGTAAAGCCTTGGTCATCATATCAGCTGGATTAGCATTAGTTGCAACCCATTTGACCTCCACCTCTTTTGAAAAAATAATATCTCTTATCCAAAACATCTTCACATTGATGTGTTTGGTCCTCTCATGGAACACGCTGTTCTTTGAGAGTTGTACAGCCCCAGAATTGTCACAATTCACTTCAGCACCATCCAATATTCCCAGATCAGCAACAATACCTTTGAGCCACAAAGAATCTTTTACCCCTTTTGTTAAGGCAATGTACTCAGCCTCAGTTGTGGACAGAGCTACTACATGCTGCAACTGAGACTTCCAACTAACCACATTCTCTAACACTGAGAAAACATAGCCAATAATAGATCTTCCACTATCTCTATCTTTTGCATAATTTGCATCTACAAAACCTCTGACTAAATTACCCTTCTGGTCAGATTTCCTTTCATATTTCAAACCAAGCTTTCTAGTACCTGGCAAGTACCTCAATATCCATTTTACTGCTGCCCAATGATTCTTTCCAGGATCTGCCATATACCTACTCACAACACTGACAGCATATGCAATATCAGGTCTTGTACAGACCATGATATACATTAGACTGCCAACTGTATTGGCATAAGGAACTCTACTCATGAAATCCCTTTCTTGATCAGTCTTAAGAGCATCATTCTTTGATAACATAAAATGAGCAGCAAGAGGAGTACTCATAGGTTTGCAATCTTCCATTCCATTACTCTTCAACACTTTGTCAATATAAGAAGATTGAGACAGGTTCAAAACCTTTGCTTTCCTGTCCCTGTGAATTTCCATTCCTAATATTTTTCTTGCTTCTCCTAAGTCCTTCATATCAAACACTCTCATTAACAGCTGCTTGGTTTCTTCAACTTGACTCTTGTTTGCACATGCTATTAGCATATCATCAACATACAAGAGTAAATAGACAAATTTACCCCTGTCATACTCCCTGTGATATACACAACTATCATAGGGACTTCTACTAAACCCATTTCTCACTATGTACTCATCAAACCTCCTATACCACTGTCTAGGAGATTGTTTGAGTCCATATAAAGACCTTTTCAATAAACAAGCCTTATTCTCTTGACCTTTCACCTCATATCCCTTTGGTTGTGCCATATAAATCTGTTCTTCCAAACTGCCATGTAGAAAGGCAGTCTTAACATCCATTTGTTCCAACTCCAGATCCAATGTAGCAAACAAGGATAGAATGATTCTAATAGAAGTGTGTTTGACTACAGGAGAGAATATCTCATTGTAGTCAACACCAGCCTTCTCTGTGAATCCTATGGCCACCAGTCTTGCTTTAAATCTTGGACCTTCTCCTTCTTTCACTCCTTCTTTCAGTTTATAGATCCATTTGCAAGACACAAGCTTTTTATCATGAGGCTTATCTGTCAACTCCCAAGTATCATTCTTGTATAAAGACTCCATCTCTTCATTCATTGCTTTACACCATTCTTCTTTATGACTTGAGACTACAGCTTCTTCATATGTCAAAGGTTCATAAATGCTTTCAAACTCTGCTGCTGTGAAAGCAACAGCTGAAATGTTATCTTGATTATCTTTGTACCTTATAGGTACTTTAATCTCTCTTCTTGGCTTGTCTTTAGCAATACTAGGACCAGGATTACCACCATTATTATTATTATTGCCAGAAATACCCTCAGGTTCAACTTCTTCTTGTACATTCTCCTTGGGCTCCACCTCAATCTGAACACCCTTGTTTTCATCAATCATTTCATCATCATACTTTAAATCTTTGCCCAACAAATCCCTGTACAAGATATCTTCTTTAAACCTAACATTTCTGCTATTAAAGATCCTGGGTTTACCACCATCCATCCTCCACAACCTGTGACCTTTAACCCCATTAGTGTATCCTAAAACCACACACTTAATGGCCCTGGGGTTAATTTTTCCCTGGCTTACATGAGCATAAGCCAGTGAACCAAAAAGTTTAAGATCACTGTAGTCACTAGGGTCTGGCTTCACTCCTGTCTAGACTTCCATTGGAGTTTTCATATCAATGGCTACCGAGGGTGATCTATTGATCAAATAAACTGCTGTGGTAGCAGCTTCTGCCCAAAATTGCATAGGCATCCCTGCATGACTTATCATACATCTCAACCTTTCACAAATGGTTCTATTCATTCTTTCAACCAAACCATTCTGTTGAGGTGTTCCAGGGATAGTCAAATGTCTATCTATCCCATGAGACTTACAATATTGGTTGAATTCATTTTTACAAAATTCAAGCCCATTGCTAGTCCTAAGTTTCTTGATTTTCTTTCCAGTCTTGTTCTCAACTAATACTTTCCACTCTTTGAACTTATTAAAGGCTTCATTCTTGTGCTTGATAATATATATCCATACCCTTCTAGAATAATCATCAACAATAGACATATAGTATCTAGTACCATCAAAAGACTCAGCCTTAGCAGGTCCCCACAAATCTGAATGTACATAATCAAGTATACCCTTAGTTGTGTGTCTGCCATTTGTAAACTTCACCCTTCTATGTTTTCCCATCACACAACTTTCATAGAAACTAATATCATTGTCATTGTTTTTCATTTCATCAATGACTAGTTGTTTGTTAAGTTCAACTAGCCCTTGACTACTTATGTGAGCAAGTATTTTATGCCATAAAAGGGCTACTGAATTACCTTGTTCAAGTGCAACAGATACAGTATTAGCCATCATCACTATTCCATCCAACAAGTAGGTATTATTCCTGCCTCTTGTTCCTGATAGAATCACCATTGAACCTCATATCACTTTGGCTTTCCCTTCTCTTAGGCTAACATTCTTTCTCAAAAGTACCAAGAGACAATAGACTTCTTCTCAAATTTGGGACATATCTGACATTCTTGATATCAACTTCTTGTCTATTACTCATCTTTACAGTAACTGTGCCTGATCCAACCACTTTACATGGCCTGTCATCACCAAGTTTCACTGATCCAAGATCCTCCATCTTGAGATCCTTGAAATACTCTTTTTCAGGCACCATATGAAAAGAACACCTAGAATCCATAACAGGAACATCTTTTTCATTTGTACTTGTAACACAAAGTACATCTGAACTCTCATATCCATCAGATAAGTCGTCTTGTGCAACATGACATGCCACATTCTTGAAACCACCATTAGACTCTCCTTTTCTCTTCTTGTACTCAGGACAATCTTTCCTCAGGTGTTTATCAGAATTACACACCAAACACCTCCTCTTGAACTTGGACTTTGATCTGTTCTTGTTCTTGGATCCAACACTTCTCTGCTCTGGCCTTCCTCTCACAAACAGACCATCTCCACCTTCTTCCTTCACATCAGATCTCTTTTTCAATTCTTTGGAATTCAGAGCAGCCAAGACTTCTTCCATTGTCAAGGTCTCTCTTCCATACATCAAGGTGTCCACAAAATGCTCATACGAAGATGGCAATGATGTGAGAAAGATGATGGCCTGATCCTCATCATCCAATATTACCTCAATATTCTCAAGATCCAACACTAACTTATTAAATTCATCAGTGTGATCTTCTAAAGACTTACTTGTATTCATCTTAAACGTGTACAATCTTTTCTTCAGATACAGACGATTTGCCAATGATTTTGTCATATACAGAGATTCAAGTATAGCCCACACCCCTGCTGCAGTAACTTCTTTTGACATTTCTCTGAGAACTCGATCTCCAAGACTCAAAATAATTGCACTATGAGCCTTCTCCAAGATATCCTTCTTCTCCCTATCTGTCAAATCTGCAAGCATGTTAGCTTTACCCAACAGAGCATCACTTATGCCCTGATGAACAAGCAACGCTCTCATCTTGACCCTCCATAAACTAAAATCATTCTTGCCGTCAAACTTCTCTAATTCAAACTTCGTCGACACCATTGCAACAAGAATCTTGCGGAATCAATCACCAGATTTCACTAATCGAGCCAACGAGGCTCTGATACCAATTGTTATAGAAAACACAGTAAAATCTAAACGAATTGACAATGATCAATAGACGATCTTATTGAATATATGAAAACGAATACAAGAAAAGAAAGAATTGTAAAAGAATGACAATCTAATCAGAAAAACCCCAATTTATAGAACACATTGGAGCTCTAATATAACCCTAACAAACATTAACGACTCTTGTTCAGATGTTGCACAATTAGCCCCTGACAAGTTACAGCTTTAGTCCTTCATAATATTCCAGCTACACGTTTATAGCCAAAACATTTCAACGGCTAGATTTAGACTCTTAAACCACTTTGACAATTGTCAAAATTTCCCCCTGAACTTTATTGACTTTATTTGACTAGCTTGATTTTGACTTTCCTTTAACAAGTTTTACACGAAGAGCAACGTTATCGATGAAAAATCTGAAATAAGTTGTTGAATCTGCTAGCCTTCCTTTGAGTTAACTCAAAGGTATGTTTATATCATGGTTTTTACGAGGTTGCTATAGAATTTGATTTCCTGATTTATATTGGTCCTTGTACTACTATAGTTTTGGTTATTGGCCCTAATTATATGCAGGTTTTTTTTAGTTTTTATTAGGCATTAGGTTTATATTGTTACATTACATAAGCTGAGAGAGTGGGTTGTTTTTGATGAGTTGTTGAACTTAGTAACTTTAAATGGCTTTCAAAAGATAAAATAAAAGTGTGATTTTGTGAGCATAGTGGGTGGTATATAGTTGAGAAGTCTTTCAACTAGCTGGTGTCTCAGCCAGTGCTCACTGTTCTTCCTTCTCTGGTTGCTCCACACAGCCATTGCTTTTTTTTTTTTTTGTGTGTGTGTATTTGTTCAGTTTATTTTATAATTCCCCTAGCGCAATTACTCACTAACTATGTTACAACCAATTCACTATGTATCATACACTTCTTCAGTGTACATCACCATATATACATACATGTAAGCGGGCGGACATGGTACTTTTGATTTTTGAAAGTGTTGATGTTCAGCTTTAAATTTGGATAAACTATGGGTTAAATTTATGTATTAAGTTTGAGTTATGAGAAAAGACGACATGTTTTATCAATTGTAGACCATTTTGAAGGTGTTCCCCCTTTCCCTTATACAAGCATTTAGCATTAGCTTAGCCCAATTCAATATCCTCTGGAGCGACATGCCGTGTCGGGCTATAAGATAAAATGCGGTGTACTACTTGCTCTTACTGCGATCTGGTATGTCCATGGTTGCAGTCTTTTTGAAACTCAAAGGCTAACAATATGCTGACTTTTTGAATGCATCAAAGCCAGGTTGGTTGCAATCTTATTTAAACACAAGACCATAAGTATGTTTTTTTTTTCATAAATAACTTATGTTCCATATATGATAATCTCTTTCTTCTTTCAATAATAATCCTGACTTTGTAAGAAATGGAGGCAACTCTTCAACTGAATGAGATGTAAGTTTCACTTGTTAAATGTTAATATGCTAATACCATGTATCTTTACTTATATTTCGCTCAATATACCTGGGAACTTGGTTTTGGTATGCTACCCGGGTATTAGCTCATTCGTCATGGGGATCTTAGATGACCCACACTTCATTTGCATTTGTTCATACTACATGTAGAACCTTTAGTTGCTCAATATACTACCCTAAAGTCATGTTTTTTCATTCCCAATTAGGCATTCTTGCGTATACTTTTTTTTCACATTATATGATATGGGTTGGATGCTCCATATCACTTCCATGCTTTGCGTAAAGTTATATGGTTGGATGCTCCATAAACGTTCCATGAGTTGACATAAAGATACATTAGTTTGGTAAGATTGTGATGCTTTTTGCCATCAAATGTTTTCAACAGCCTACCATGACAAGTCGGGGTGATTTATTATGTAGAGGGTGATTTATTATGTAGAGGGCGATGTCACCGTAGCCGGCGACAATGATGGTTATATGGTACATTTTCTGACTTATATACCTATTTGTGTTGGCCTTCGTAAATTATCTTGATGAAAATTAATAAGGTTAATATGTGTGTCAACATGATGCATGTGGTTATTTTAGGGGACTTATATTTTGTGGTGTTTTGTTACCCGTTTCAGTGTTATTAACGATCGGTATGTCCTCGCCGTGAAGCGCAAGTCATCAAATTATTAACTATGTATGAAAGGAAAGTGAAGGATGAATGGAAAGATGGTGGTGTTAGTTTAATGTTGTTGGCATGTTATTGTTGTTGAGTGACCGGCGAGAGCAACGGGGGAAATGACGAAGTGAGAATAAGAGTAATAAGGAAGAACGATGAAGTGAGAACTAGGGGTGCAAGCGAAGAACCCACCTAGGTGCTAGAAAGCAATATGTTTAGTGGTATATATATTTTTTTGGGCGTACTCTATAAGCTGAACTTTTACTTTTCTATATGTGTATATCAAGCCGTTCCGCAACGCGCGCGGGAATAATTACTAGTTAATATAAACACCATCAAGTGTGCTGTGAACACATTGGCTTGTTCTAATGTACTTGAAAACAAATTTCTAGATCGGGTACCAAGGCTAGTTTATCTTTTACTATTTTAGCTGGTTCCATTTTTCAGACCTTGTAGGTGCTTATACTCTTGTAATTATTTAAATAGGTTTGGCTCTGTTGCTCATTTGTATGATGTAATATGGTTTATTTATCACCTTCTCTTTAATCTGTCTTATCTCTATCTTTTATCTTTCAGCGATGGCGACGCAACGCAACGCAATACGTAGTAGCTTTGGCAAGCACCCGTCTTTTGCATAGAAGCTTGCGGTACGCTTCGTCTTTCTAATAAATTTACATTACTTTTGTTTATAGTGAATCATAAATAAAAATGGAGACGAAGAAGAGTGTCTTCACTTGAGTTGGAATTCATATTCTTACATTTAATCTTGATTAGTTAAAAAGAAATTATTTTTCACACAAGTTTCTTTTTTAAAATAACATAAACAAGCATTCTTTTCACACAAGTTTCTTTGGGGGCTTTGCCCCCGAAGCCATCCGATTTCTAGATCGGGTACAAAAGGTGACACATAGTAATTGCTCGACAGTCAGGGACCAAAGTTTTATTTTTAGTAGAGTAGGTTTTGCTATCCAAAATGGGGTGGCGGCGCAGCTTGTTGCCCGCTTACCAGCCGTCCACTTGTAATATCTTTTGTGGGTTTACTTTAGCAAGAAAAGACAAATTAAAGAAATTGGGTGAAAGAAATGGGTTCTATATTGTGCACCATAAACAAGTATTGTTTTTTTATTTGATTACTTGTTTACATTCTTAAGTTGATATATTTGTGTGTTGTGAGTGTTCTAATCGCATGATTATCTGATTATACTTGACCAGTTAGTGGTACCACATGCCCACTTGCTATCACAGAGGATGCATCATCTTAATAATAATTCCTAAGGTGGTTAACGGTCAAGTATTATTACTTTGCTATTAGGAAAACTTAATTTTTTCTCTAAAGTTGAATCAACTTGAGTTAAGGTGTGATAATAATGTCACCACTTGAAAGATTCTCCAAGTAATTTAGTTTAACCGGTTAAACTCCACATTTTTATTGTTATTTAATTTACTTATTTTTCTATTTTATTTTAAATGTCATTAACATGGAGGGAAAGGGAGATTCTCTTGGAAAAAACTGTTCAGGTAAACGCACGATATTATTCTAAAAATTTTATATGGATAAAAACTTATTATGGTTTAAATCGACTTGACCTGACCCAAACACAGGTTCAGGGTGTTCCTTAAATCATACACGCCATTCAAAATCGGATTGATACATGTCAGCCAGCCTTGTGCCAATTCTAATTGTTGTTGGTGAACAAGTGAGCTTACATTTGACATCTGCTTTTCTTAAATGAATATTTAATACGATATCGGTTGGATGCTTCATATCACTTCCATGCTTTGGCGTAAAGTTATATGGTTAGATGCTCCGTAAACCTTCCATGAGTTGACATAAAGATACATTAGTTTGGTAAGATTGTGATGCTTTTTGCCATCAAATGTTTTCAACAGCCTACCAGGACAAGTCGGGGTGATTTGTTATGTAGAGGGCGATGTCACCGTAGCCAGTGACAATGATGGTTTTATGGTACATTTTCTGACTTATATACCTGTTTGTGTTGGCTTTCGTAAATTATCTTGATGAAAATTTATAAGGTTAAAAATATGTGTGACAACATGATGCACGTGGTTATTTTAGGGGACTTATATTTTGTGGTGTTTTGTTACCCGTTTCAGTGTTATTAACGATCGGTATGTCCTTGCCGTGAAGCGCAAATCATCAAATTATTAACTATGTATGAAAGGAAAGTGAAGGATGAATGGAAATATGGTGGTGTTGGTTTAATATTGTTGGCATGTTATTGTTGTTGAGTGACCGGCGAGAGCAATGGGAGAAATGACGAAGTGAGAATAAGAGTAATAAGGAAGAATGACGAAGTGAGAACTAGGGGTGCAAGCGAAGAACCCGCCTAGGTCCTAGAAAGCAATATGTATAGTTGTGTATATATATTTTTTTGGGCGTACTCTATAAGCTGAACTTTTACTTTTCTATATGTGTATATCAAGTCGCGCCGCAACGCCCGCGAGAATAATTACTAGTTAATATAAACACCATCAAGTGTGCTGTGAACACGTTGGCTTGTTCTAATGAACCTGAAAACAAATTTCTAGATCGGGTACAAAGGCTAGTTTATATTTTACTATTTTAGCTGGTTCCATTTTTCAGACCCTGTATGTGCTTATACTCTTGTAATTATTTAAATAGGTTTGGCTCTGTTGCTCATTTGTATGATGTAATATGGTTTATTTATCACCTTCTCTTTATTCTGTCTTATCTCTATCTTTTATCTTTCAGCGATGGCGACGCAACGCAACGCAATACGTAGTAGCTTTGGCAAGCACCCGTCTTTTGCATAGAAGCTTGCGGTACGCTTCGTCTTTCTAATAAATTTACATTACTTTTGTTTATAGTGAATCATAAATAAAAATGGAGACGAAGAAGAGTGTCTTCACTTGAGTTGGAATTCATATTCTTACATTTAATCTTGATTATTTAAAAAGAAATTATTTTTCACACAAGTTTCTTTTTTAAAATAACATAAACAAGCATTCTTTTCACACAAGTTGCTTTGGGGGCTTTGCCCCCGAAGCCATCCGATTTCTAGATCGGGTACAAAAGGTGACACATAGTAATTGCTCGACAGTCAGGGACCAAAGTTTTATTTTTAGTAGAGTAGGTTTTGCTATCCAAAATGGGGTGGCGGCACAGCTTGTTGCCCGCTTACCAGCCGTCCACTTGTAATGTCTTTTGTGGGTTTACTTTAGCAAGAAAAGACAAATTAAAGAAATTGGGTGAAAGAAATGGGTTCTATATTGTGCACCATAAACAAGTATTCTTTTTTTATTTGATTACTTGTTTACATTATTAAGTTGGTATATTTGTGTGTTGTGAGTGTTCTAATCGCATGATTATCTGATTATACTTGACCAGTTAGTGGTACCACATGCCCACTTGCTATCACAGAGGATGCATCATCTTAATAATAATTCCTAAGGTGGTTAATGGTCAAGTATTATTACTTTGCTATTAGGAAAACTTAATTTTTTCTCTAAAGTTGAATCAACTTGAGTTAAGGTGTGATAATAATGTCACCACTTGAAAGATTCTCCAAGTAATTTAGTTTAACCGGTTAAACTCCACATTTTTATTGTTATTTAATTTACTTATTTTTCTATTTTATTTTAAATGTCATTAACATGGAGGGAAAGGGAGATTCTCTTGGAAAAAACTGTTCAGGTAAACGCACGATATTATTCTAAAAATTTTAAATGGATAAAAACTTATTATGGTTTAAATCGACTTGACCTGACCCAAACACAGGTTCAGGGTGTTCCTTAAATCATACACGCCATTCAAAATTGGATTGATACATGTCAGCCAGCCTTGTGCCAATTCTAATTGTTGTTGGTGAACAAGTGAGCTTACATTTGACACCTGCTTTTCTTAAATGAATATTTAATATAATATCGGTTGGATGCTTCATATCACTTCCATGCTTTGGCGTAAAGTTATATGGTTAGATGCTCCGTAAACCTTCCATGAGTTGACATAAAGATACATTAGTTTGGTAAGATTGTGATGCTTTTTGCCATCAAATGTTTTCAACAGCCTACCAGGACAAGTCGGGGTGATTTGTTATGTAGAAGGCGATGTCACCGTAGCCCGTGACAATGATGGTTTTATGGTACATTTTCTGAATTATATACTTGTTTGTGTTGGCTTTCATAAATTATCTTGATGAAAATTTATAAGGTTAAAAATATGTGTGACAACATGATGCACGTGGTTATTTTAGGGGACTTATATTTTGTGGTGTTTTGTTACCCGTTTCAGTGTTATTAACGATCGGTATGTCCTTGCCGTGAAGCGCAAATCATCAAATTATTAACTATGTATGAAAGGAAAGTGAAGGATGAATGGAAAGATGGTGGTGTTGGTTTAATATTGTTGGCATGTTATTGTTGTTGAGTGACCGGCGAGAGCAATGGGGGAAATGACGAAGTGAGAATAAGAGTAATAAGGAAGAATGACGAAGTGAGAACTAGGGGTGCAAGCGAAGAACCCGCCTAGGTGCTAGAAAGCAATATGTATAGTTGTATATATATATATATATTTTTGGGCGTACTCTATAAGCTGAACTTTTACTTTTCTATATGTGTATATCAAGCCACGCCGCAACGCCCGCGAGAATAATTACTAGTTAATATAAACACCATCAAGTGTGCTGTGAACAAATATGGCTAGTTTATCTTTTACTATTTTAGCTGGTTCCATTTTACAGACCCTGTAGGTGCTTATACTCTTGTAATTATTTAAATAGGTTTGGCTCTGTTGCTCATTTGTATGATGTAATCTGGTTTATTTATCACCTTCTCTTTAATCTGTCTTATCTCTATCTTTTATCTTTCAGTGATTACGACGCAACGCAACGCGTAGTAGCTTTGGCAAGCACCCGTCTTTTGCATAGAAGCTTGCGGTAAGCTTAGTCTTTCCATTAAATTTACATTACCTTTGTTTATAGTGAACCATAAATAAAAATGGCGACGAAGAAGAGCGTCTTCGCTTGAGGTGGAATTCATATTCTTACATTTTACTCTTGATTAGTTAAAAAGAAATTATTTTTCACACAAGTTTCTTTTTTAAAATAACATAAACAAGCATTCTTTTCAAACAAGTTGCTTTGGGGGCTTTGCCCCCGAAGCCATCCGATTTCTAGATCGGGTACAAAATGTGACACATAGTAATTGCTCGACAGTTAGGGACAAAAGTTATATTTTTAGTAGAGTAGGTTTGGCTATCCAAAAGGGGGTGGCGGCGCATCTTGTTGCCCACTTACCAGCCGTCCACTTGTAATGTGTTTTGTGGGTTTACTTTAGCAAGAAAAGACAAATTAAAGAAATTGGGTGAAAGAAATGGGTTCAATATTGTGCACCATAAACAAGTATTCTTTTTTTACTTGATTACTTGTTTACATTCTTAAGTTGATATATTTGTGTGTTGTGAGTGTTCTAATCGCTTGATTATCTGATTATACTTGACCAGTTAGTGGTACCACATGCCCACTTGCTATCACAGAGGATGCATCATCTTAATAATAATTCCTAAGGTGGTTGATGATCAATGTATTATTACTTTGCTATTAGGAAAACTTAATTTTTTTCTCTAAAGTTGAATCAACTTGAGTTAAGGTGTGATAATAATGTCACCACTTGAAAGATTCTCCAAGTAATTCAGCTTAACCTGTTAAACTCGACATTTTTATTGTTATTTAATTTATTTATTTTTCTATTTTATTTTAAATGTCATTAACAAGGAGAGGAAGGGAGATT
Source organism: Ambrosia x helenae (assembly GCA_030844895.1). Lineage (NCBI taxonomy): Eukaryota > Viridiplantae > Streptophyta > Magnoliopsida > Asterales > Asteraceae > Ambrosia > Ambrosia x helenae. The sequence goes on from CM061228.1 coordinate 43,764,423, forward strand.
CTCTTAGAAAAAACTGTTTAGGTAAACACATGATATTATTCTAAAAATTTTAAATGGATAAAAACTTATTATGGTTTAAATATACTTGACCTGACCCAAACACAGGTTCAGGGTGTTCCTCAAATCAAACACGCCATTCAAAATTGGATTGATACATGTCAGCCAGCCTTGTGCCAATACTAATTGTTAAATGAATATTTAATGCTCCATATCACTTCCATGCTTTGGCGTAAAGTTATATGGTTGGATGCTCCGTAAACCTTCCATGAGTTGACATAAAGATACATTAGTTTGGTAAGATTGTGATGCTTTTTGCCATCAAATGCTTTCAACAGCATACTAGGACAAGTCAGGGTGATTTATTATGTAGAGGGAGATTTATTATGTAGCGGGCGATGTCACCGTAGCCCGCGGCAATGATGGTTTTATGGTACATTTTCTGAGTTATATACCTGTTTGTGTTGGCTTTTGTAAATTATCTTGATGAAAATTTATAAGGTTAAAAATATGTGTGTCAACATGATGCACGTGGTTATTTTAGGGGACTTATATTTTGTGGTGTTTTGTTACCCGTTTTAGTGTTATTAACGATCGGTATGTCCTTGCCGTGAAGCGCAAGTCATCAAATTATTAACTATGTATGAAAGGAAAGTGAAGGATGAATGGAAAGATGGTGGTGTTGGTTTAATGTTGTTGGCATGTTATTGTTGTTGAGTGACCGGCGAGAGCAATGGGGGAAATGACGAAGTGAGAAAAAGAGTAATAAGGAAGAACGACGAAGTGAGAACAAGGGGTGCAAGCGAAGAACCCGCCTAGGTGCTAGAAAGCAATATGTTTAGTTGTATATATATATATATTTTGGGTTTACTCTATAAGCTGAACTTTTACTTTTCTATGTGTATATCAAGCCGCGCCGCAACGCGAGCGGGAATAATTACTAGTTAATATAAACACCATCAAGTGTGCTGTGAACACATTGGCTTGTTCTATTGAACCTGAAAACAAATTATGACTAGTTTATTTATTAGCTACTTTTTGTTCTCACAAAATATGGCTAGTTTATCTTTTACTATTTTAGCTGGTTCCATTTTTCAGACCCTGTAGGTGCTTATACTTTTGTAATTATTTAAATAGGTTTGGCTCTGTTGCTCATTTGTATGATGTAATCTGGTTTATTTATCTCCTTCTCTTTAATCTGTCTTAACTCTATCTTTTATCTTTCAGCGATTGCGACGCAACGCAACGCGTAGTAGCTTTGGCAAGCACCCGTCTTTTGCATAGAAGCTTGCGGTAAGCTTCGTCTTTCCATTAAATTTACATTACTTTTGTTTATAGTGAATCATAAATAACAATGGCGACGAAGAAGAGTGTCTTCGCTTGAGGTGGAATTCATATTCTTACATTTTTCTCTTGATTAGTTAAAAAGAAATTATTTTTCACACAAGTTTCTTTTTTAAAATAACATACACAAGCATTCTTTTCACACAAGTTGCTTTGGGGGCTTTGCCCCCCAAGCCATTCGATTTCTAGATCGGGTACAAAAGGTGACACATAGTAATTGCTCGATAGTCAGGGACCAAAGTTTTATTTTTGGTAGAGTAGGTTTTGCTATCCAAAAGGGGGTGGCGGCGCAGCTTGTTGCCCGCTTACCAGCCGTCCACTTGTAATGTGTTTTGTGGGTTTACTTTAGCAAGAAAATACAAATTAAAGAAATTGGGTGAAAGAAGTGGGTTCTATATTGTGAACCATAAACAAGTATTCTTTTTTTTTATTTGATTACTTGTTTACATTCTTACGTTGATATATTTGTGTGTTGTGAGTGTTCTAATCGCATGATTATCTGATTATACTTGACCAGTTATTGGTACCACATGCCCACTTGCTATCACAGAGGATGCATCATCTTAATAATAATTCCTAAGGTGGTTGATGGTCATGTATTATTACTTTGCTATTAGGAAAACTTAATTTTTTCTCTAAAGTTGAATTAACTTGAGTTAAGCTGTGATAAAAATGTCACCACTTGAAAAATTCTCCAAGTAATTTAGTTTAACCTGTTAAACTCGACATTTTTATTGTTATTTAATTTATTTATTTTTCTATTTTATTTTAAATGTCATAAACAAGGAGAGGAAGGGAGATTCTCTTGGAAAAAACTGTTCAGGTAAACGCACGATATTATTCTAAAAATTTTAAATGGATAAAAACTTATTATGGTTTAAATCGACTTGACCTGACCCAAACACAGGTTCAGGGTGTTCCTCAAATCATACACGCCATTCAAAATTGGATTGATACATGTCAGCCAGTCTTGTGCCAATTCTAATTGTTGTTGGTGAACAAGTGAGCTTACATTTGACACCTGCTTTTCTTAAATGAATATTTAATACGATATCGGTTGGATGCTCCATCTCACTTCCATGCTTTGGCGTAAAGTTATATGGTTGGATGCTCCGTAAACCATCCATGAGTTGACATAAAGATGCATTAGTTTGGTAAGATTATGATGCTTTTTGCCATCAAATGTTTTCAACAGCCTACCATGACAAGTCGGAGTGATTTATTATGTAGAGGGTGATTTATTATGTAGAGGGCGATGTCACCGTAGCCAGCGACAATGATGGTTTTATGGTACATTTTTTGACTTATATACCTGTTTGTGTTGGTTTTCGTAAATTATCTTAATGAAAATTAATAAGGTTAAAAATATGTGTGTCAACATGATGCACGTTGTTATTTTAGGGGACTTATATTTTGTGGTGTTTTGTTACCCGATTCAGTGTTATTAACGATCGGTATGTCCTCGCCGTGAAACGCAAGTCATCAAATTATTAACTATGTATGAAAGGAAAGTGAAGGATGAATGGAAAGATGGTGGTGTTGGTTTAATGTTGTTGGCATGTTATTGTTGTTGAGTGACCGGCGAGAGCAATGGGGGAAATGACGAAGTGAGAATAAGAGTAATAAGGAAGAACGACGAAGTGAGAACTAGGGGGTGCAAGCGAAGAACCCGCCTAGGTGCTAGAAAGCAATATGTTTAGTTGTATATATATTTTTTTGAGCGTACTCTATAAGCTGAACTTTTACTTTTCTATATGTGTATATCAAGCCGCGCCGCAACACGCGCGGGAATAATTACTAGTTAATATAAACACCATAAGTGTGCTGTGAACACATTGGCTTGTTCTAATGATCCTGAAAACAAATTATGACTAGTTTATTTATTAGCTACTTTTTGTTCTCACAAAATATGGCTAGTTTATCTTTTACTATTTTAGCTGGTTCCATTTTTTAGACCCTATAGGTGCTTATACTCTTGTAATTATTTAAATAGGTTTGGCTCTGTTGCTCATTTGTATGATGTAATCTGGTTTATTTATCACCTTCTCTTTAATCTGTCTTATCTCTATCTTTTATCTTTCAGCGATTGCGACGCAACGCAACGTGTAGTAGCTTTGGCAGGCACCCGTCTTTTGCATAGAAGCTTGCGTTAAGCTTCGTCTTTCCATTAAATTTACATTACTTTTGTTTATAGTGAATCATAAATAAAAATGGCGACGAAGAAGAGTGTCTTCGCTTGAGGTGGAATTCATATTCTTACATTTTACTCTTGATTAGTTAAAAAGAAATTATTTTTCACACAAGTTTCTTTTTTAAAATAACATAAACAAGCATTCTTTTCACACAAGTTGCTTTGGGGCCTTTGCTCCCGAAGCCATCCGATTTCTAGATCGGGTACAAAAGGTGACACATAGTAATTGCTCGACAGTCAGGGACCAAAGTTTTATTTTTAGTAGAGTAGGTTTTGCTATTCAAAATGGGGTGGCGGCGCAGCTTGTTGCCCGCTTACCAGCCATCCACTTGTAATGTGTTTTGTGGGTTACTTTAGCAAGAAAAGACAAATTAAAGAAATTGGGTGAAAGAAATGGGTTTTATATTGTGAACCATAAACAAGTATTCTTTTTTTATTTGATTACTTGTTTACATTCTTAAGTTGATATATTTGTGTGTTGTGAGTGTTCTAATCACATGATTATCTGATTATACTTGACCAGTTAGTGGTACCACATGCCCACTTGCTATCACAGAGGATGCATCATCTTAATAATAATTCCTAAGGTGGTTAATGGTCATGTATTATTACTTTGCTATTAGGAAAACTTAATTTTTTCTCTAAAGTTGAATCAACTTGAGTTAAGTTGTGATAATAATGTCACCACTTGAAAGATTCTCCAAATAATTTAGTTTAACCTGTTAAACTCGACATTTTTATTGTTATTTAATTTATTTATTTTTCTATTTTATTTTAAATGTCATAAACAAGGAGAGGAAGGGAGATTCTCTTGGAAAAAACTGTTCAGGTAAACGCACGATATTATTCTAAAATATTTAAATGGATAAAAACTTATTATGGTTTAAATCGACTTGACCTGATCCAAACACAAGTTCAGGGTGTTCCTCAAATCATACACGCCCTTCAAAATTGGATTGATACATGTCAGCCAGCCTTGTGCCAATTCTAATTATTGTTGGTGAACAAGTGAGCTTACATTTGACACCTGCTTTTCTTAAATGAATATTTAATACTGTAGTTGACATGCATACTTTTGTGGAAGGTAAATACATCTATTGTATCTCTTAGGTCATTAGACATGATTTGATTAAGGTTTCTTTTATGTGATTTTTCACAATGTTCTCTGAAGCCCAGGTTGCTACTACTATTCAAATTTGATGACATCCAAAATGAAATAGCCTGATTTTAACACAAGAAACTTTATTTGCATTTCTCTACAATGAAATTGGTTCCTGTAATAAAGTATCAAGAACCCTATTTGCATTTGTATTAGAATATGACTACCTAGTCTTCAATCATTATAATGAATATTTATTATATTTGAACTGATGATTAGATTTGGAATGGTTACAAAAAGACTATTAGTTAATTGATGTTGAATTAAAAGGTTATTGATTCATTTTGTATAAATTGTTTCTTGAACAGTGGATGGAGCAATTTAGCAAAGCAAGTCATGTAGAACCTGTTAAAGCATTATTGGGAACTAGAGATGTTATTGCTTATGATCTGATTTCATATGAGGCAAATGGTGTAGCTGCAGGTATCCTAGTCATATATTCTAATTTTTTTGCTATGTGATAAGTGCACCCCTTATTTAAAACAAATTATATACTGTGACTTCAAATGTCAAATGTTGTTATCCTAATTCAAGATTAAGTATGTCAAACATGTTGTGATGAAATTCATGATTGTTGCAGGTTGTTTGTGATATTTAACAGCTAGCATGCTACCACTTAAAGCAATATTGATTGCTTGAGTTTTCTTCACTATTTCACTTGATTCATGAGGTTGATTGTGCTTGCACACTATGGTGTCAAGTCCCAAGAGTTTTTCGCAGGCCGGTGTGGTTGTTTGAGTTTATATTCAAACATCTACCAGTTTTGTGTTTTAGACTTAATTCAACACTTGTTAGACATTTGTTTGTAAACATTTGGAATATGTTTGGAATATCAAATTTTACACTTTATAAAAATTAAAGAGATGATGTAATGATCTTTTACATTTATAGTTTTATAATTATTTTTTATTTTAAATAAATAATGGTCTTAACTTGTCAAAGTTATTTAAAAAAAATATTTTTTTCTTGTAGTGTGTAAAGCCACATGAAACTTTATAATTTTAAGTGTGGCTATTGTCTAACATTTGGTCACACAATTTTTTTGATCCATGGCATTTGCTATCATTCTGTCACATAAAACAAAGTGATGATGGTGTGGCTAATAGTTATGTAAAGCCACTTGAAAATTTGTAACTTTAAGTGTGACTATTGCCTATTTTTTGGTCACACATATTTTCCTATGACATTTGTTATCAAATGGTCACATAAAAATAAACAAAGTGATGATGGTGTAACGAATGTTTATATAGAGCCACATTAAATTTTGTAATTATAAGTGTGACTATTGTCTAACATTTGGTCACATAACCACATAAGTGGCCGTATGTTTTAGCTTTTAGCCACATCGTTAAAAAACTACTGTGATAGTTGATTACATTTGGCCACACTTTTCAACCGTGGCTAGGAAATGTCACAATTTTTTCTTAAAGTGTGGCTAAATGTTTCGAAAATGTGTACTTTTGTAAGTCCCAAATACTAGATCTTGTTAGTGCAAGAGATTGTTATCACTTAGAAACACCTATTGATTAGGTGTTTTAAGTGATGAATCTTGAAAAAACTAAGAAACTAGATAAAACTTGTAAAACCGACACACAAGATAAAGAGATTCAAGCTTCCATTACTGATAATAATCATTGTAAAACCATGGAATACACAATAAGTACGCACCCCGTGTTCTTGTATTATGAAAGATAACTCAAAACCCTAACCATAGGAGCTGCACAATGCATTCTATATATAGAGGAGTCTGATGGGCATGCGCACTTAGCTAAGTGTGCAGGGCCTGGGTTTAGGTGCGCAGAACTAGGGTTTCCGCATAACATTTGATCTAATTACATAATCAGCCCCTTGGCTTAAAAAACCTATCATATCCTATCAAAAGTCTTTGTTCTGGTAACTGTGGTCTCCACTGAACCCAACAATACTTCCCCTAGACCACAGCTACCAGATCTTTCTCTGTCTCAATCCATAGTCACGTCGCTTGTCTCCCCCTCTTCTCTTTCTTCCTGCACGGGGGGTTCTTCAACAATAGCAGCAGCAGGTTCTTCAACTATAGCAGGATCAGGTTCTTCTTGCACAACAGGAGGTTCGGGATCAGAGACTGCTGCGGGTTCTTGAGTAATCGCCTCTGGAGCAGTTTCTGCTTCAGCTCGAGTTTCTTGCGCAGCAGTAGCTTTAGCAGCCTTTTCTTTTGCAGCTCTTTCGTTCTGTTCTTTGGCAATGTCAGCTGCATTGATTCTATCGACCGCATCTAGTAGTTCTTGTTTCAACTTCATAGCCCGATCGACTGCTCTCCTGAATAATACGGCTTCCTCAAAAAGTACATGCCCTACTCCCACATTTATTTGGTTTGCAAACAGCATATTCAGATCAGACAGATTAAGAGTGAAGACATCCACTGCATCAAGAATTCTCATAATCTCAGCATTATCCTTTGACTTGATCACTGCTTCACCAGTCAGACTATCATAGAACCATTTCTTGAAATCTTTTAACATGACTGGAAGCTCTTCGCGTATAGGAACCCTTGTAACAACCTTTGGGGGATCTATCAAATAAGTAATCCTACCTTCTCCAGTAGTAGGATCAATCCTTTTCTTTGAAATGCGACGTCTTGGCTTTTGAGGCTTGAAAACTGTGAAATTTCTCACACATTCTCTTTCTATCAAAATTGCAATGCCGGTTCCAATGGAGTTGTTGGAGGGATTGATGAAGTGTGCCCTGTTTAGCTCTCTGATGTCCCAGCGAGGGAGAGATTTCAAGTCATGTTGACTTTTAAAGTATTGAATAACTCCCTCTCGACGCTTGATCATGAACAACTTCTTTAATTCATCGTACTTCCACGAAATAATATTTTCTTGATGAGCTTCTTTAGTGTGGTGGATGTTTTGATGAAAGGCTGGAATAGTAATCTTCTTTCTAGGGAGCCATGTGGGCCTTTCAGGGCTGACCTTGTGACCATTAGCAGTCTCATACACGGTTGCCTCTTCTTCACCGAACTCTATGAACATTTCAGGCATCTCATCTTCACTTACTTCATCAACATCACTTTCTTCAGCAATTCTTTCTTTTTCCTGTTCTTCTTCTAAAAACTTCCCAAAGTCGAACAATTCATCAGATGATGTGCTAGGCTCGATGTTCTGTTGTTTCTGCAGCTCTTGAATCATATCAAACATCTTCATCTGCACATTGGTTTGAAACTTTATCAGGTATCTCTGATCTCTAACAATCTTCTCAAGGTTCCTATTCTTGTGTTTCAGCTTCTTCAGCTTTCTCTTTAGTTCCTGATTGTTGTGAACCGAGTTCTTCAGCGTGCAAATCTCTTTAGCAACAATTTTACCGACCTCTTTCACCAGCGTCTCGTACAGTTCCTGATGCACTGGTTTGCGACGTTGTGTAGCAGGAGCTGAAGAGGACGGTTCTGTTGGTTTCTTTGCAGGAGCTTTGGGAACTGGTGCCTTAGCAGTCGACGGCCCAGGCTTATCTTGAGCACCAAAGATTGATTCAAAGATCTCTTCTGTTTTAGCTTCTTCCTCGGTTACTACACGCGGAGTTTCAGATGCAGATAAACGCTCCCTTCTTTTTCGTTTCTCAGCCTTTTTGAGTTCAGCTACCTGTTGTAGGGCCTGTGCCATCTCCAGCTGATCCTCAGTCAGTGATTCTCTACCTTCTGACAACAGATCGGGCCTCTTTTTCTTAACTACTTTTGAGGGAGCCTCTTCGGTGGCCAACCTTTTGCCTCTTGCTTTCTCTCGAGTTCTTTCTTCAGCAGTTAGTGGAGCTGAGGAGGGAGCTGGTTCAGATGGAGTTGTTTTAGGAGCAGTTTCCCGTTAGGCTTCTTCCATGTCTCGCCTCTTTTTCTGAATCTTGTTATACAGCTCTTTGATAATTGGATAGCGTTGAGCCGGGTACATATTTTCATACATCGGCTCCCACTCAACAGTGTTGCACTCAGTAAAAAATCTTCCAGTTCTGGCAAAATGGTACTCTCCATCATGAGGCAGATTCTCGTATTGTGCATGTATCATCATTTTCACGAATCTAGGATACATGGCCCACTTTGAATCAGATTGGGCGTTCTTCACTATGTAATCAAAGATCTTCCCTGACAAGTTGAACGATTCATTTTTGCAGACTTTGATCATTGCAGTGCACCACTCCGGACTGAGTGCATTGTATCCTCCTTTCCTGTGACAGAGAGCCATGGTGAATACGTGACAGATTAGTCTCCAGTCACGAGTCAGCTCACTTTTCTTGATGTCACTCCTTTTGTCAGATTCTCCCTTGTACCCAATTTTCTTGAACTCTCTCAGAAGATCAGCTTTGAATAAAAATTTGACGGGTCCAGGTTGATCTCCAAGTCTTAACACACGTCTGACTGTATCTTCGGTGACAATCAAGGGTTTGTTTCGAACAGTTGCGTTGATTCTCTTAACACCGTCGATGACTTCATATCTCCCGGATCTCCAGAAATCTTCAATGTGATCCACGTAGACTGTCAGACTGTGTTCCACAGCATATCCGATTCGGCATTGCCGGATCCATGCCACAACATTTCTGAATTTGTGATCCTCAGTCTCAAGATTGATGGCCTGGTTGTGCATGCCTCTATTGTCCCACGGAATTGCCATCTGTTCCAGGTCACATGCACGAAAAACAAGTTAGAATTTTCGAGTGTAAGCAAACGACCAACGACTGATATCTTAGACTTAGGCGGACGACGGACTTAGACCATTTTGAGTAATACATGTCTTGTGATTTAGTTAGACGGGTTATCATGCTTGATTGGTTTGGTATTAAAATTGGGTATAATAAGTGCACAAGTTAAATAAGGTTTAGTAGTCCATAATCATTGATGTCCATGGTTAAGTACACAGGTCTTAAGTCTAAGTACACAGTCCAGTCCAAAGCCTTGGGTAATCAAGTACGCAGGTCAATCCATATTCTTAGTTAAGTACGCAGGACACTCAAGTCAACAGATAAGTGCGCAATCAGTCAGGACTTGGGTATGGTAACCCTATTGCCTTGAAAAGCCAATCTGCGTACTTGTACGCAGACACTTAAACTTCCGTTTAAGATTTTAGTACGCAGTTCAAGTGCGCAAGTCAAGTGCGCAGAAGCCTAGGGTTTCAGGGATTTGAATATATGAAACAAGTGCGCAGATTCTTGAAACAAGTGCGCAATATTCAAGAAATAAGTGCGCAATATTCAAAGGAAATCCCCAAAACCCACAACAGAAATCTTCAGAAGGAACACTTAATCCCTTTAATCATACAAACAAATTAGTCAAGACATAATCTACCTTAAAAACGAACAAAGACACTGTAAAATGGAGACGAAAGAGTGGATTAAAAGGTGATTAGAGGGTGATTAGAGATGAATGTTGGGTTTAATGGTGATGAATGATGAGGATGATGATGATGATGATCGTTTGAAGATGAGAAATTAGGGTTTAAGATATTGTAACGGTTGTAAAAAAAAATTTACACACATATATATAACAGTGATATGGGCATGCGCACTTAAGACAAGTGTGCAGGGCTTAATAAGTGCGTAGGGCCCAAAACATTGAAAATTAGGGATTAGAGATTAGGGATTAACCATTTCTCACCTTCTGCATTCAAGATCATACTAACCATACCTGCCAGATCACATTTCAACTTCCCGTTGGATAGCTGCAGCCTAAGAAAAACTGTCGGTATACTTGTCCACTTAAATCCATGTCTTTTCTCTTTCAACATGCGTTTGGTGATGATATTTATCATGTTTTTGGTAATATTGACGAAATTTTTGTGGACCCCACTTGTGCTAGGTATAAGCCTACCGATCCTCAAGGTTTATCGAGATATAATGATGAGAGCTTTAGGTCTATGTTTCCATAAGCAGAGAAGATGATCATTATGTCGATCAGATGATGAGAGCTTCAGGTCTATGTTTCCATAAGCAGAGAAGATGATCATCTGATCGCTGGTTGAGCTATCTATGTATGTTTGCACGTCACTAACATTGCGTGTCTTTTGCTGCTCATTTGATTTATTTTCCCAGCCCCGCATTGGTAGCTTGCACTCTTAGGTGTCTTTTGAATACATACGCACAAAATTTTCTATGTCTTTTGATCTCTCAACCTATGTATGACCGGACTCAGCTCGTGCAGACCTACAACACAGTGGGAGTCCAACTTTCCGTGTAGACATTTACTGTTAATCACCTAGTAGCAGTTTACTCGTTTGAAGCTGAATCTACCGACACATCGTTGCTTGAGGCCACAGCATCCTCTGGGTCCTATTCACATGCTGACAAAATATGATTTGTTCCTATCATTTCTTGAAATTTTGCAGTAGGGATAGACCGGTTTTACTTTCTCCCCCAAAAATCTTGTTTGAAAGGAAAATAAGATTTTTCTATATATTATGTACAAGTAAGGTTTTTTTTTTTTTTTTTAAATGAAATCACTCAAAATTTATCATCTCCAGCCATGTTACCAACTAACGAAAACGGGTTTTGTCAAAAGCTTTTGTAAAGATATCTGCCTTTTGATCAGCAGTATCTATTGCCAACACCTGTGTATATCCTTTGTCGTGAGCATCGCGAATGGAATGAATCCAAGTTTTGATATGTTTAGTTTTAGAATGGTCAATTAGATTCTTCACGATGTCACAACAGGCATCATTATCAATGAAAATACGAGTTTTCATGACATTCAAACCGTAGTCCAAAAGCAGATTTTGTATCTATAACACTTGACAGCAACAACTAGATGCAGCCGTGTATTCAGCTTGAGCAGTGGAGATAGACACTGTTGTCTGCTTCTTACTCTGCCAAGATACCAGCCTATTACCCAGAAATTGACAACCACCAGAGACAGATTTTCGGTCAATCCTGCAACCTGCATGATCACTATCAGAGTATGCAATTAAATCAAAATTATCACTGTTAGGATACCATAAACCAAGTTTCGGTGTTCCTTTGAGGTAGCGGAAGATTCTTTTGACTGCAATTTCATGAGATTGCTTGGGATTTGACTGAAAGCGAGCACAACATCCAACTGCACACATAATGCCTGGTCTGCTGGTTGTGAGATACATCAGGGATCCAATCATTGATCGATACGTGTGTGGATTCACTAATGGTCCTTGAAGATCCGGTACAAGTGTAGTTTGAGCAACAAAAGGAGTGTTGGACGGCTTGCAGTCAGACAGGTTGTACTTTGCCAAGATGTCTCTTGTATATTTGGCTTGATGAATGAGAATTCCGTCTTCCTTCTGTTGGACCTCCTGTCCTAAGAAAAATGACAATTCTCCCATCATACTCATTTCGAATTGAGACTTCATGATGCTTTCAAATTCCCTGCATAAGTTTTCATCAGTGGAACCAAAGATGATATCATCTACATAAATTTGAACCAGAATAGAGTGTTTGTTGACTTCTTTGGTGAATAGGGTCATGTCGATTTTCCCTCTGGTGTATCCGTTTTGCAACAGATATGAGGACAAGGTCTGATACCAAGCTCGAGGTGCTTGATGAAGACCATAGAGAGCCTTGTCCAGTTTGTAGTATCTGTTGGCATAGTGAGGGTCTTCAAAGCCGGGTGGCTGACATACATAGACTTCTTCTTTGATTTTTCCATATAAGAAAGCACTCTTTACATCCATCTGAAAAACCTTGAAGTTTTTGTATGACGCGTAGGCTAGGAAGATACGAATGGCTTCAAGTCGGGCGACTGGTGCAAAGACTTCCTCATAATCAATCCCTTCTTGTTGACGAAAACCCTGAACAACTAGACGAGCTTTGTTCTTGATTACCACACCACACTCATCCATTTTGTTGCGAAAAACCCATCTCGTACCAATAGGATACTTTCCTTCAGGTAGATCCACTAGCTCCCAAACCTTGAGTTTTCTGAACTGAAAGAGCTCTTCCTGCATGGCTTCTACCCAACTTGCATCTCTGACTACATCTTCAATGCTGAAAGGTACTGTCTAAGACAAGAATGCTGAGAGAGGGGTGTTGAGCTTATCTGCCTGATTTCTGGTAAGAACACCCTCAGTGATTGGTCTGATGATGTTTTCAATAGGATGATTCTTGGATGATTTGAATCCCATGTCCTGCTCTTCTTGAACTTGGGGAGGCAGATTTGATAAGTGATCCCCAGGTGTTGAGGAGCTGAATGGATCATTTACAAACTGTTGTGCTGAAGATGTTTCTTCTGAAATTGGAGTACTTTCAGGAGATTGTGTAGTTTCAGCAGTTGTATCACCAGTTGTGGGTTGAAGAGGAAAGATTGGATCAGCTACTAATGGAGAGAGTCGGGTGGTGAATGGTCTAACATCATCTTCAGAAGAGTAGAGAGTATCTCCGAAAGGAGAAGGATCGGCTGCTTGATATTCAGGAGCTTGATCTTCAGTAATATTGAAATTATTGAAAACAATGTCCACATCAAAGAACCAGTCTGGACTGGCTCCTGTGTTAGTGGGGTTGGATTCCTGCCAATCTACATAGAAAGATTCAAGGACCATCTCGGTGAGTTTGTTGTATACTCTATAAGCCTTTTGACTTGAAGAGTATCCAACAAAGAAGCACTCATCTCCAACTGCATCAAACTTCATTATGTTTTCATAGTTGTTCAGAAGAGTACATGAACATCCGAATGGTCGGAAGTAGTCGATGAGAGGTTTTCTTTTGAAAAGTAATTCATAACCTGTTTTCCTGTGTGACTTGATGATCAAGACTCTGTTCAGAACATAACAGGCGGTATTCACAGCTTCTGCACAGAAAATGATCGGCAACTTGGAGTCAATGAGCATCGTTCTGGCAGCTTCAATAAGTGCGCGATTCTTTCTCTCAGCAACTCCGTTCTGTTGAGGAGTTCTCATAGCACTGTACTAAAGATGAATTCCTTTGCTCCTGCAGAAAGTCATGAAGCTTTGATTTTTGAATTCTGTTCCTTGATTGCTTCTGATTGACCTGACCTTCAATTTTATTATGTTCTCAATAAGAGGAACAAACAGCATCAAGATATCAGCAGCTTTACTTTTGTACTCTAAGAAATATACCCATGTGAAGCGAGAGAAATCATCTGTGATCACCAAACAATAATATTTTTTAGCCAAGCTTTTAACACTAATTGGACCGAAAAGATCCATATGCAATAATTGAAGGGGAGAGTCAATTGAGTTCACTGTTTTGGATTTATGGAATTTCTTGTGTTGTTTTCCTTTGGCACATGCTAAACATTTTTCAGAAAAAGGGAATTCCTTGAAAGGAAGACCTCTGACTAGATTTAGTTTAGAAAGTTTGTTTATGTTTTTAAAGTTCACATGTCCCAATCGCCTATGCCATAACAGTGACTCTGACTCGGATGCCTTTGAAAGTAAACAAGTCATTGGGCATTCAGACTTGGCATCTCTCATATTTATCACATAGGTATTATTCTGCCTAGGAGCTTTTAACATAATCATGTTGGTTGGTGGTTTAAATCCTGGCTATAGAAAGATGCACTCCATGTCATTGAATAACACCGAGATTCCTTTGTCGCAGACTTGTGATACGTTCAACAGATTGTAGCACAATTCTGGAACATAATTGACATCTTCTAGAGTCAGTGCGTCGGAAACCACATCTCCTATTCCAACAATCTTTCCACCCTTTTCATTCCCAGCGAATGCAACAAACTCTCCATCAATAAACCAATAGTGTTTGAGGAGTTCTTTCAGCCCAGTCATATGCCTTGAAGCGTCGCTATTAACATGCCATAGATATCTCATAAGAGCTATCAACCATTTCTGTAATTTATTCTAAAATACAACAGAAAACAAAGGAAAGACAAAGATAAATATAAGAAATTCTATGTACAATCACGACTCAGACAGTTACTTAGTTAACTTTGGGAATCCAGGTCTGCTTTAGTTTTGATCTATTGTGATTTTCACCCACGATTGACTCTTTTCTTTTCAACGACGGGGAAGTTTTAACAAAAATTTTAACTGTTTCTTTAAGATTTTTTATTTGTTCTGAGAAAGAGTTTTGAGTTTTGACATCATTTAGTGGCTTAGGTTTTAAATGACACTTTTTGACAAGATGTCCTTCATTCCCACATCTGAAACATTTTGAGTGTTGAGTCTTGGTCTTTGAAAAGAGCTGGATGATGATGTTTGTGATGTTCTTCACTTGATCTTGTTCAAGCTTGAGCTTGAGCTTCCATCTGATTCTTCATCTGAGCTGTATTCTCAAATATTGGTGTTGCTTTCTGAGTCACTTAGTGAATTTTCACCACTTGAAAGATCTACTTCTTCTTGTGAGTCTTCAGAACACGAGGCGTCTGTATGTGATGGAACAAATTCTGGAATCTTTTCTGTGAGAAATTTTCCGAACCTGTTTTGCTTTAGTTCTGGTACAAACACAGATGGCTCATACGCCTTTTTATCATCAGAGAATGCAGATCTTAAGTCAACACAAATTGGCACAAACATTAGAACGTTCAACAGGTTTCTTCCTGTCATTAGGGTCAATAACACCCTTAAGATCAAGTTTAGAGTTAAGTTTAATACAGTCATCCATCCTAGATGAACTATTACAGTTATCCAACCAAGATAAACTATTACAGTCATCTGGCCTAGATAAACTATTACAGTCATCCGAATTTAAAACAGTTTTAGTCTTTTCATTGTTCCAGATAAACCAATTCACTGTTGAGTAATTGGCACCCGGGTGACCTAACCCTATTGTTCTTCCACTACAAATTTCATCATCTTGTTTCTCCGACTGTTGGGTCACATCTGCATTTCTTTTATTTATATAAGTATTAGACTCGGACTCAATTTTTAAATTTTCCTTTTCAAAAAGATCATTTTTGGATGTGGTTTTGGAATTGGTATATATTCACTTTTCTCAGAAGCAAGAATAAAGATCTTTCGATCCCAATCTTGTCTTTATATCCAATTCCATCCTTAACATAGGATTTCCTAGAGCAATCTGCAAGTTTAGCATGAGATTTCTTGCTTACATTCCACTTGTCCACAATAATATGAAGATGAGTTGTCTCATTTCTAGATTCTTCTAATTTTGATGATAAATCATTTATTAGAAAATCCTTTTTGAGAACAAATTCTTTAAGAGTCTGCATTTCAGCCAAAGTCGCATTTAACTTTCACTGATATGCTTACTCATTTTTTTCATTTCATTGTTAATTTTTCGAATGTCATCCATTTCTCTTAGAATTTTTGCATTGTGAGACAAGCAGTAAGCAACAGCTGTGACACACCTAGGTGAGCACAGCTTTGTTTTAATTTCAACAGGAATACTTACCAGATCTCTTTCCTCAGCTTTCTTAGGCACATTCTGCGGGTTCTCCTCTGCTTTGCTAGTGGGTGTCTTCTCGGCTATCAGTGCTTCCTCAGAAGTGGCTTCTTTTCCCTTTTCGGCAATCAATACTCCCTTCAGACCAGCATTTTCTAGCATTCCACTCTTTGGCATTTCAGCTGACGACCCTAAACCCTTCTAGTGAATTCACGCCATTTGTGGATTTGGTACAAATTTTGGCCATCAATGCTTTGTTCACATCAGCTTCAGCCGCAGCTGCCTCCTCTCCCCAATCAAAGTCTTCAACCACCAGCACTTTCTGTTGATTCTTTTCATTTGCTTCATTTCCATCAGTAATCGCCACCATTCTTTTAGCCGGTTTGATCTCTGCTTGATTCAGAGTGGGACACTCATATTTGAAGTGCCCAAGAGTCTTGCAGTTGTAGCATCTAATCTTTGACTTGTCAAAACCAGCTTTAGCCATTCCGACTCTTCTACCAGTTCTGTCTTGAAATCTTTTCACCCTCAGAGTGACCATAGCCATCTGCCATTTGAGATCCATTTCTTCCATATCATCCGGATCAACTTGGTACATGTCTTCAGGAGTCATCATCTCACTCTTAAGTTCACCAGTCTTCAAAGCCTCAAAGCTAGTCATGAATGTGTTGAAGAGTTCAACATGTTTGGTAGCAAGCTTTGTGAGTTGTGGGTTGAGTGTCTTTGCAGCCTTTTCAGAGTATGAGACTGTCTTTCCAGAGCTTGAACTACCACCACCAATTGAATCCACATATACATGTGATGAGCTTGAACCCATGTCACCTACTGGAGTCATTAATGCTAGATTCTTCGTAGCAGTGCTAGGAACAACTTTCGGAACAGTCTGATTCATTTCTCTTTTGGTGATATCCATTTCGAATGATTTCAGAGTATTGATGAGATTAGCCAGAGTAGATTGAGCATCTAAATATTCTTTTCTAATCAACATGCATTGTTGACTCCATTCCTTGGGCAGAGAGTCGAGCAATTTCTTGATTGAGTTTCGGTTGTTGACTGGAATTCCTGCTTTCTTCATCTTAGTTAGCATGCTCATGAATCTGTCAATGTGTGAGCTCAGACTCTCACCACAAATACTTCCAAACATATCATATTCCTTTTGCACCATATCTTGCTTATTTTGGCGCATTTCAGCATTCCCTTCATAGTACTCGTTCAGTGCATACCACAGATCATGAGCAGTGCCATACTCCTCGAACATGTTGTAGACATCATTTGATAGGGTCATGGTGAGGGCACCATAAGCCTTATGATCTCTCTAAAGTAACTGCTTGTCAACATCAGTGTAGGTGGAGGGATCAGGGTTGAACTCCTCCCTTGTAGCAGTTGTTCTCATAGGGATGTGTGGTCCTAGCTGGACAGAGGTCCATTGGGTAAAGTCGTTCACATAGTAGAACGCTTTCATGTGGTTCTTCCAGGTTCCATAGTCATGTGCACCCATCAACTTAGGGATACGAGTTATAGTTCCAGTCTCTAGTTCAGCTTGGGTTATGGGATTAACTGTATGATTGTTGTTGTTACCAGCCATTGATTTAAGTTGATTTTAAGCTTGATTTTCTTATTTTAAAGGTTAAAGTCCAAAATTAAGTCCACAATCCTCAAATTAAGTGAGCAGTCCTTAAGTGCACAGAAATTAAGTGCGCAAATTTTTTGTATGCAGAACTGTTGGTCTGAAAGCACAAGAACTTTTGGGCAGAATAACGACGAGAACACACGAATAAGTACACTGCGATAAAGCCACAGACGGCTAAACCACTGTCTCCCAAAGTCTCCTTTGGTAAGTGCGCAGAATTAAGTACGTAGAATTAAGTACGCAGCAACCTGAAACAATAGCAATTACACTGTCAATATCTTATCTCCTGATAAGTGCGCAGTTTTGACAAGTACACAGAGAACTAGTGTTTCTTTGATAAGTACGTAGAAACCCTAGATAAGTACTCAAAAGTTGCACAGCTTTCAGTAAGTGCGCAGACAACTAGAGATTTCTGATTAAGTGCGCAGAAACCCTAGTTAAGTGCGCTGAGACAGAAAAGTCTTTAAAATTTTGAAAGACTTGAGTTAAGTACTCAAACCACGAAATAAGTACGCAACTTATGAATTAAGTGCGCACATCAAGACTTGGGATAAGTACTCAAAATAAGAAACAAGTATGCAGTATTATGAGTTAAGTGTGCAAAACAAGAAATAAGTGTGAAAAACAAGAAATAAGTGCGCAAAATAAGAAATAAGTGTGCAAAATAAGAAATAAGTGCGCACAATATGAAATAAGTGCGCACAGACGTCTGTTGTGATGCACAAACTCAGCTGAAATTATCCAAATATTTTTCACTCATTCTGAAATGCTTGGATGATGTTTCTACTTAAAATAAACAATTTTCAATACCCTAGAAACACAACACCACACGATTCCTGAACAACTTGATAAGAAACTCTCTCTTTTTTTTTGTTGATAAAAACACAAAAGTTTATAAAACCTTTAAAGAAAAATTAACAAGATGAGGGTTTTGGTATCTTAAACAGATACAATCTAGAGCACAAAGGCTCTGATACCAAATTGTAAGTCCCAAATACTAGATCTTGTTAGTGCAAGAGATTGTTATCACTTAGAAACACCTATTGATTAGGTGTTTTAAGTGATGAATCTTGAAAAGACCAAGAAACTAGATAAAACTTGTAAAACCGACACACAATATAAAGAGATTCAAGCTTCCATTACTGATAATAATCATTGTAAAACCATGGAATACACAATAAGTGCGCAGAACTAGGGTTTCCACATAAACTTTGATCTAATTACATAATCAGCCCCTTGGCTTACAAAACCTATCATATCCTATCAAAAGTCTTTGTTCTGGTAACTGTGGTCTCAACTGAACCCAACAACTTTTTGCCACATGAATCAAAATTCAAACAACTAATGTGGTCGTAGATCACATTTGGTCACATTTTTCTAATGTGGCTGCTAAATGTCACATTTTTTTCTTCAGGTGTGGCAAAAAGTTTTGAATTGTTATGCAATGGTCACATGGATAAATAAGATGTGTGGCTAAAGGTAGGCTAGAATGTATTGGAATGTGATTAATGACCTTTAGACACATATTTAATCAAAAGTGTGGCACAGCGATTTTGGCAAAAGTGTGACCGTAGCCCTATTTTGGCGTAGTGTGATACTACCCAGTTCGGATTAATTAATACATGGCTATGCTTGCATCTCCACGTGTGGAGTATTGACATAGTTATTGTATATTTCTTTTTCATGTTTCTTAATTTTAGTTAATTTAGAGTAGTGGGTTAATGGCCCATGTTTAGATAGTTATTTCATGTTAGTTTTCCTTAAGTTATTTCTATTTTGTTTTGTTAGTAGCCTATATAAAGGGCAGTAATGTTTCAATATTAGGAGAAGAAAATTGAAGTAAAAGTTTTATCTTGTCCTTTATCTAATTCTTGGAGCCTAACCCACTTAACGGGTCACTTAAGAGATTAGCCATCTCGAATCGGCTTCTATCATTTGGTGCTTTCATTCCCGAATTCACCTCCATCATGACCTCAAAAATCTAGTTGTTGCTTGACGAATGGTGGGATACTATCGAGAAAAACCAAAAATGCCTCGAAGAGTATACTGCTAGCCGTGGTCTACCTCCACCACCTCCACTACCCGCTCGACTACCACTTCCTAAATCGCCACCCAAACCGTTTTCTCCAAAACCATTCCTACATCAAATAAAATCACTGGCATCCAAAAAACGCCTTCATCGTTACCACAAAACAGAACCTAAAACCTCAAAAAAAATGCTCCCATTGTCACCACAAAACCACCCCCAAAATAGCACCCAAGCAACCCTTTTGCACTACCTCGTTGGCATCACAAACCTCACCAAAACCAGCCATAAAAACTACGTGTGTACCACCCAAACAAAGCACTGATAACATCTAAGTCTTGTCAATGCATAATATAGAACCGCACGTCACTGAAAGACGAGAATGGAGACCACCATGGTGCCATAAGCTGATCGCAACCATCACTCATGATACGAAAACTAGTTCCTCAGTTTTCAGGCCTTCATCCTTTTCCCCAATGACACAACCGGTACCACCATCCATTACCGATACCACACCACTACTACAACCGCAACCAGTGCCACCGAACTTCCTGCCTCCACCGCCACAACCACCAAAACTGCTGGCTAAACCACAATCGCCAACCCAGCTTTATTGCAACGCTATGAAAACTCAACCTCTGTGCACAGCAGCCACCAAATTGCTTGTTTATATCTCAACAAGTGGACTGAAGATGCCCAAGAAAGCCTTAACAATGGTTGTGACTTCGGCAGCCAACAAAGAGCCTATGAACCAAGCCGAAGATGAACCCGAGGGAATCAAATTCTGGCTATTTTGGTATCTTAGAAAGCCTTTGTTTATGTCCTATCTAACACCAACAGGAGGTGAAGACATAGGCCTCAAGTGGCGACCACCTTGGCAACCACCATGTCGCTACGTTGCTACCGCTCCTAACGTTGTTGTACGTCTCGAGTGGCGACCACCGTGGTGCCTCTCTTCCACTGATTTGGTCCTTGAGGACAAGGACATTTTGAAGAGGGGAGGAGTTGATACGACCCACGTTCGGATTAATTAATACATGGCTATGCATGCATCTTCACGTGTGGAGTATTGGCATAGTTATTGTATATTTCTTTTTCATGTTTCTTAATTTTAGTTAATTTAGAGTAGTGGGTTAGTGGCCCATGTTTAGGTAGTTATTTCATGTTAGTTTTCGTTAGGTTATTTCTATTTTGTTTGTAGCCTATATAAAGGGCAGTAATGTTTCAATATTAGGAGAAGAAAATTGAAGTAAAAGTTTTAACTTGTTCTTTATCTAATTCTTGGAGCCTAACCTGCTCAACGGGCCACTTAGGAGATTAGCCATCTCGAATCGGCTTCTATCAATAATAAAGTTAACAGGGAACTGTAACTAAGTTACCTAACGACGGTTAAAAGTTAACGGAGGCCGTTAACACTAACGGCGTTAGCTAGCGGCTATTTTGGCGCCAACACACAGTTCAAATTAAAATTAAAGTTTTTAAATATATAAATATAACATCAACGTAATAATGCGATGGAAGCAAAAGAAAAAGAGGATGCAAAGAATATAGTAATAAATAAATAAACAAAAGAATATTTTAAAGAAGTAGTTACGGAGAAAACTTGGGCGAAAAAAACCTTTGTCTAACAATTCCTGAAGTTGGTCGGAAAATGGTAGGAAAAGATAAATAAATACAATATCAAAAGCGTTTGTCGGAAACTAGTCGGAAAGCATAAAAGTAATTTTTTTTTGTCATTTCCTACCATTTTCCGACCAAAAAAAAGAATAACAAAAAACAAACTTTTGGTCGGTAATTACCGACCATTTTCCGACCAAAAGCTTTATTTTATTGGTATTCGATTATATGAATGTGTATTTGTATGTACATGCATATGTGAATGTGTTAATGAGCATATATATGTTATGTACATGTGTATGTGTCGTAACGTATCAAAAAATAAACATTCACACACACACACACACATACTTATGGGATAACAAAAGTTTGTTTTAAGTAATGACTACTAACTATGTACACGCACGTATGTATGTGTATAATACGTATAATTTAGTAAAATAAAAAAAAATATTCAATGTATGATTAACGTGTACAAAAAATGGAATGAAAAACGATGTTTAAAGCTCGAAAAATAAAAAACTGATATCGCTTGTCGTTAAATCGTCGATATTTACCGACCAATTTCCGACAAAACTCAACACTTGGTCGGTAATTCGTCGGTAAATACCGAGTACCAACCATTTTCCGACAAAACTCAACACTAGGTCGGTAATTACCGACTATTTTCCGACAAAACTTAACACTACTTTTTAGTATAGAGAGGAAACCTGATTTTGGTATGAAATGCAAATTGGCCACCTAGAGTTAAAAGCAAGTGGCTAAATAAACGCATGAATTAATGAAACCCATGCTTCACACTTTTTACATATACAACAGAGTCAATTGAAAGAAAGAAAGAAATTTGAGGAAAAGCCATCAAAATGAAGGAATTTGGGTCTTAAAATAAACAAATTTGGGGAAAGAATTAGTGAAACCCATGGTTCACGCGTTTTACAACTATAGTAGAGTGGATTAGTGTAAAGAAATTTGGTAAAATCCTTCAAAATGAAGGAATTTGGATCTGAAAGTCGACAAACCACCTATTACATTTTGATCCTTAGTCAATTTACTAATCAATATATTGTTTTGATATATTACCCTACTAGTTTTTATCCCGGGAGCGTCCCGTGTTGAAGTATCTAATATAACATAATAAAATATATTTTTATTATTTATTATTATTGTTATTATTATTATTATTTTAAACAAATCTCTGTCATAAGTTATATTCAAATATAAAAAAAAACGAATCTCTGCGCCGGGGTATAGATCTAGTGCCATTACAAATGAATTCGGAAGTTTGTAATCGATCATTCTAAAAAGAACTAACATGAAATAAGAAAAAAAATTAATTATTGAAATATCAAACGCATTAGTCTAAGGGTTATGTGATGCGCTAAAAAAATCATGGGTATATGATCGGGTATGTAGTTCGGGTATTTGGGTATGTTGTTTCGGGTAATCGGGTCGGGTATCACCTAATCACAGACTCGACCCAAACCCACAATTTTTTTAAACTAATCCCAAACCCGACACAATACTTGTCAGGTTACAAAAAATAGTCATTTTTTTCTCCGATTTTTATATAGCATTATGGTACTCGTTGGAAAGATAATAAAACGCTCGTTAATTTGGTGTAATTTTTTTCTTTAAAAAATCTCGTATATAAAAGATATTAACGTTTAAAAGTTATGGGAGGAAACATGAGAGATAAAATAATAAAGGTTTAATATTTAGATTTAGTAGATTAGGTATTTAATAGATTAGGTTAAAGATTATAATAGACTAGATTATACCACGGGAGCGTCCCGAGTTGAGAAATTTAATATGATACATTAATTTTACATATGAAATAGACCGATGTATAACTCTAATATTAATATCTAACCTAAAACAAATTAACAATGTACAACTCCAATGCTAACACCTAACCTAAAAGAATGTAGAACTTTAATGTAACTCTAATATTAACATTTATCCTAAAGACTAAACAAATGTACAACTCTAAGATACTAATATTGATACCTAACTTAAAACAACGTATAACTCTATTAACCTATTCGGCTCTGGTTGGAAAAAAAAAATTCATATTTACTGATTTGAACATAATTAGTGACTTGCCTATACATGATTAATGATTTATCTGAACACTTTGTGTTTTTTTTCCTGTATGAACAAAACCTCACAAAAAATTTCTCCGTTTTTTATATAGCATTATGGTACTCGTTGGAAAGATAATAAAACGCTCGTTAATTTGGTGTAATTTTTTTCTTTAAAAAATCTCGTATATTAAAGATATTAACGTTTAAAAATTATGGGAGGAAACATGAGGGTGAAAAATGTTTTTAAATTATTTTTTTTTCTAAAATATCTCAATGTCACATGGGATGACACATGGCACACTCAAAGAAGAGAATGTCTTGCCATGTCATTAAAATAACTTTGGTTTATTATATGTATAGATTAGGTTAAATCATATTTATTTCTTTTTTTTAATTGGTTTAGAGTTGTCACATCACATCCTATGTGGCATCTTTCAAAGGAGAGATTGCATAAGAGCATGACATGTAGGATTAATCCCTTTGCAATATATATATATATGGCAAGGATTAAATAAAAACCCTTCCAAAATGAAGAAACCTTGTAAACCTCATCTCCACCATCCAATTTTCTTGATCAATGGTTAAGATTGAATGTAATATTATATTATGTTAAAAGGACAATAAAGTAAGAGAGAGGGTATAATAAGGGTATATGTGTAAATTGACTTTATTTTCTCTCTCCATTAATCATTAATCTCTTTCTCTCTCCATCAATCATTAATCTTCTCTCTCCTTATTCTCTCTCCAACTTTTTTCTACAAATCAGATTCATACTAATTTAAAAAATACTGATTTGTTAATTTTTTTTATTAAAGCAGATTTTTTTTTTCATTTTATTGTACCAGCACCAGTACTGTTACATACGTAACAAGAGTTACCAGTATTATTACATACATAATGAGAATTGATATGGTAAGCACCCTGGTAAGAACTAACAACATATTTAATTATTTATAAAAAACATTACAAATCAACATTAAAAAACATAAGAAACGGTTTCCATATAACTCTAATTATTTAAAATCAACATTAAACGTATCAAACATTTCATACAAAAAATAATTATTTTAAAACAATGATCAACTCCTTCTTTAACACGACGGGTATCTTCAATCTTCATAATCAACTTCGTCTTTAACACAAAAACAATGATCGATATCCTGCATTGCAACCAACAGTAGTAGACGGCATCCGATAACCATACTTGGCATAAAAAACCCACTGTTCCTCGGTATAACCTATACCCTCTCATTCTGCCCTAATACGCCCACCTTCCTGAGACGTAACCGGCAACCTAGGTTTCTTAAAATTAGGTTCATATGGTTCTTCATATTCAGCCCCTGGTTCTGATTCGTAACTAACAGCCCATTCAGGTGTGTAAATTACATCATGCACATCATCCTCCGGTGTCATATAGTCTTCTGGTGGCGGATATTCTTCGGGGAAAACGTAATCAAATGCCGCATTCCAATCGAAATCTTCGTCGCTTACAAACCCATCGTCCGCCTGCACTAAGTGTCACACCCTCAAAATCCACTTGCGGAGTTTTACCGCGAGGCGCATGACAAACCAGGATCCAAACCAACGATCACAATAAACAAGTCTAAATGAACATAAATGCAATTTCAAAACATAGTTAAAAACCCCGTTTACAGCGGAAGCTTATTCAAAACAATTATTCAATAATAAACCAATGTTCAATGTTTGTAAAATCATGCAACTCTAGCTAGACGCCGTGCAGACGCGTGCGCCCTAGTTCCATTCGTGCTACCTTAGCGACCTGAGAAAACATGTAAAAGTTTACGTCAGCACAAAAATGCTGGTGAGTTTACAGGTTTTGTATCCAAGTACCAAGTCCACCTGTCCATACTATAATAATCGAAAACCAGTATACGCTAGCTAGGCGTACGTTTTGTTACTACCACGATTGGAAAACCATTACTAACGCGAATACCAAAAGTATGCCCGATGTAGTTCCTGTTGTTCCTGTTGTTCCTGTTTGAGACAATATGCACCCGCCGACCCTCCAAGTCGACGAGCGGGGTTGGTCACTCCCAATAGCGCTATTCACATTTCCCCGTTGTGCAAACCCGCACATTCATGGTCCCCCCGGGACTTCCAAAGATCGTGTAGTACACAATAGAAACCCATAGTATGACAGTAGTTACCAAATAATCGTTTTAACACATGTTTTCTCCCCCGAAAGTATAAAACCAGTTTAAAAGAGGGGCCGTAAACTCACCTTAAGTTGCGTTACTCCTTAACCCAAGTAAACCCAGCTGCTATGCTAGTCCCGAAAGCGGCGACCTAACATACGACAGTTACAAGTACTTAGACTAATAACCCGCAGGCTAATTAGTCCCTAGATGTCCAGACCATAACCAAGTTCGTTTGAAAACACCGTGACTGTTTAACCGACCCAAAGTACAAGACTCGACATCCCATTGGTGACCCGAGACTCCCCGTGTTATGTTTACGCTCCAAAACATACAATAACGCAAGTACACTTAACATACGTTAACGTACAACAAGTTATAGCACATCGTTCACGTATCACCGAATTACATCCAAATATATGTTACCAAGTTATTAGACATGTTACGGGGTTCCTAGCATGTTACTACATGTTAAATCGGGTCTCGGAATGCTAATTTACACTTACAACAGCAATACACGCGATTAGGAAAAGTCAACTAGCAATTAGGTTGGTCAACTAGCAATTAGAAATCCTACTCGCCTCTATTATAGGCGATTAGGAGCTACTCCCCTGAACTTACTAGCAATTAGGGCTATTCACATGAACTTATAGGCAATTAGGGCTATTCACCTGAACTTATAGGCAATTAGGGCTAATCACCTGATCTTACACAAGAGTAGGCCTCTACTCGCCTATATTATGGGCGATTAGCACCCTACTCGCCTATAACATAGGCGATTAGGAATGCTACTCGCCTGTAACCTTGCTGTTCCGGTTTTTCGCGCGTTTAACGCTCCAAATCAGATCCAGAACGTGTGTAACCACCCAATATCATCCCAAACACTATCCTAAACATGTTTAACCCAAAATCCTTCGTTTAACATCGTATAATCAGTCCTGCATGCAACCAAGTAATTCAAACACCATTCACATAGCATGCAACATCATACTAACACGCGTAATCATAACCCTACTATCCAATTACTGAGATTCCTATTATCATAATATCAATATCAATACTGATCTATCATAATAACATATCAAATCATCATCATGAATCATAAAAACCCTAGCTTTCTAATCATACACACTCATAATGCATGCATATTAGTTATAATCCGATTAACAATCCTTATTGACGATTTTCAGAAAGCTTTTTCGTTTAAGAACAGGTCTGGACCATTAGGGATTGATTAAAAACGTTTATAAAGAGTTATGGATGAAAATCAAACCTTAGGATTATGAAAATATGATGATTCAAGCTTGAAACCTTGAGTTTTGATCACAAATCGCCTTCCAGAGGTTGTTTATGTGTTGGGGCGGGTTATGGGACGACTAGGGTTGGTATAATGAAGTTTAGGAGGTTAAGTATGGTATTTATAGTCGTTTTTAGTCGTCCAGCACGTAACTAGCGAGTATGCAGCAGTTTCAGGCGATTAGGGCTTCTAATCGCCTGAATGTTCATGTGATTGGGCCTACTCGCCCTTAACTACACACGAGTAGGACCCTAATCGCCCCTAGGGTCTCCTACTCGCCTCCCCTATAGGTGATTAGGCCTCCTACTCGCCTATAGGGGTTGGTTTTGTGCGTTTTGCGCGTTAAACCCCGTTTTAACATATGTTAATGCATATTCACGTACCGACAAGTCACATAATGATTGTAAACACATAACACAAGTAAATACACATATTTACACTCGTTCACCAATTCCCGGGACTCGAGACTCGTACGTTCCGTATGCCCTGACGATCCTACAAATCATCACCGTTTGTACACTTGGTTAAGGACTGACATCTAACGAACCTCTAGACCAACATCCAATGATCTTCTAGACTAACCAATAGTTCCCGAACCATACCCCGACTTAACTAACCCAGTTAAGTACAATATACGCGTGACTCGCTAAGGTAGACTTTCATCTAGACAACGTTGTTAACCAGAATTTGCCGGGTGTCACATCATCCCCACGTTAAAAGAATTTTCGTCCCGAAAATTGCACAAGCACCAAAAGAACAAAAGAAATAACGAAGGAACAAACAAAAAGATAGAAACCAAAATAGAGAGATTTACCCGAGTTGTCACATCATCCCCACGTTAATAGGAATCTCGACCCGAGATTCATTCAGCTGCCGACGAGACATGTCTCGACTCGAACGCTTCCTTAGGAAAAAGATGAGGATACTTAGACTTCATCTGATCCTCCCGTTCCCATGTATATTCCGGTCCCCGGTCCGAGTTCCACCGAACCTTAACGATACGAATCTTGCTGTGACGCAGGCTACGAATCTTGTAATCAAGGATCTCCACAGGTTCTTCCACAATCCGAAGACGATCATCAACCTTGATCTCTTCTAGTGGAACGATGAGAGACTCGTCAGCCAGACACTTCTTCAAGTTTGACACGTGGAAGACGTTATGTACGTTACCGAGCTCCGTCGGTAGATCAAGTCGATATGCCACCGGCCCAATCCGTTCCAGGATCGTAAATGGGCCGACATATCGCGGATTGAGTTTGCCACGCTTCCCAAAGCGTATGACGCCCTTCCACGGTGAGACTTTTAGAAGTACCTTGTCATTGACTTGGAATTCCAGTGGTTTGCGACGCTGATCAGCATAACTCTTTTGCCGGTCCCGTGCCGCCGCCAACCGATTACGAATCTGTACGATCTTTTCCGAAGTTTCGTACACTAGTTCAGGCCCAGTGAGTTGACTCTCACCCACCTCAGCCCAACAAAGAGGAGAACGGCATTTCCGTCCGTACAGTGCTTCGAACGGAGCAGCCTTGATGCTCGTGTGATAACTGTTATTATACGAGAATTCTACTAACGGCAGATGAGCTTCCCAACCTTTGCCAAAATCGATCACACATGCCCGCAGCATGTCTTCTAAAGTTTGAATCGTACGCTCACTCTGACCGTCAGTCTGTGGATGGTAAGTCGTACTCATATCTAGTTGGGTACCCAAAGCCTTGTGCAAAGACTTCCAGAAGTGAGAAGTAAAATGGGAGTCACGATCCGAGATAATAGAAACTGGTACCCCGTGCTTAGAAACAACTTCTTTTAAGTAAAGACGAGCCAAACGATCCATGGTGTCGGTCTCCTTAATAGCAAGAAAATGAGCTGATTTCGTCAACCGATCGACAATCACCCATATCTTGTCGTTCCCGCTTGGTGATTTAGGAAGTTGTGTGACAAAATCCATAGTAATCCGTTCCCATTTCCATTCCGGAATTTCAGGTTGTTGCAGGAGACCCGACGGTTTCTGGTATTCCACCTTGACCTTAGCACAGGTCAAGCATTTGCTCACGTATGAGGCTATGTCCGACCTCATGTTTGGCCACCAGTAAAGCACCTTCAGATCTTGGTACATCTTATCCGAACCAGGATGAATAGAATACCGGGACTTATGAGCCTCATCAAGGACAAGCTCCCGTAGTCCCCCGAATAAAGGAACCCATATGCGTTCTGCGAAATAGTGCAGGCCATCAGACCTTCGCTCTAGGTGCTTGTCGGCACCGTGCATAGTTTCAGCTTTAAGGTTTTCCTCCTTCAAAGCTTCCAATTGGGCAGAACGGAGTTGATCAGGTAACGATGAATGAATAGTGAGCTGCAACGCCCGAACACGACGAGGTTTAGTAGATTCCTTCCTGCTCAAGGCGTCTGCTACAACATTCGCCTTGCCAGGATGGTACTTAATAGCACAATCATAGTCGTTCAAAAGTTCAATCCAACGACGCTGCCGTATGTTCAAATGTTGTTGGTCGAAAATGTGTTGGAGACTCTTGTGATCGGTGTAGATGGTGCATTTGGTACCGTACAAGTAATGTCTCCAAATTTTCAACGCGAATACCACGGCACCCAACTCCAAGTCATGAGTTGTGTAGTTCTTCTCGTGCACTTTGAGTTGACGAGAAGCATACGCAATCACTTTCTCGCGTTGCATCAACACGCAACCGAGTCCATGAATGGAAGCGTCACAGTAAACAACAAAATCATCAGGACCCTCAGGTAAAGACAAAATAGGAGCAAAACACAGTTTAGACTTCAGTTCTTCAAACGCTGACTCTTGTGGTTCACCCCAGTCGAACTTCCTATCCTTCTGAGTGAGAGTGGTGAGGGGTTGAGCAATCTTCGAGAACCCCTGAATGAAACGACGATAGTAGCCCGCAAGGCCTAGGAATTGCCGCACCTCAGTTGGCGTCTTTGGTGCTCCCCAGTCCTTGATCGCTTCGATCTTAGCGGGATCGACATGAATTCCTAGTTCATTGACCACATGTCCTAGGAATTGAACTTCGCGTAACCAAAAGTCACACTTTGAGAACTTGGCGTAAAGTTGTTCCCGTCGCAAGAGTTCCAAAACTAACCGCAGATGTTCCCCGTGTTCGGTCTCGTTCTTGGAGTAGATCAGAATGTCATCAATAAATACAATGACGAATTTGTCCAGATATGGTTTACAGACGCGGTTCATCAAGTCCATGAAAACCGCCGGTGCGTTCGTGAGACCGAAAGGCATGACCAAGAATTCGAAATGGCCGTAACGTGTTCGAAAAGCAGTCTTTGCAACGTCAGCCTCCCTTACGCGCAGCTGGTGATAACCGGACCTCAAGTCGATCTTGGAATAATAACTAGAACCCTGAAGCTGGTCGAATAGATCATCAATACGTGGAAGAGGATAACGGTTCTTGACAGTCAATTTGTTCAGTTCTCTGTAGTCCACACACAACCGGAAACTTCCATCCTTCTTCTTAACAAATAGTATCGGGGCTCCCCAAGGGGAAGAACTTGGCCGGATGAAACCCTTGTCCAAGAGTTCCTGTAACTGACTAGACAATTCCTGCATCTCGGGAGGTGCAAGACGGTAGGGGGCCCGAGCAATAGGAGCAGCCCCTGGTACAAGATCAATACCGAACTCGACTTGACGATGAGGAGGAAGACCAGATAAATCATCGGGAAAAACATCAGGAAACTCGCATACCACCGGAATGTCGTCAATCTTCTTCTCATCACTAGAGGAAACAGATAAAAGTGCCAAAACGGCTGGATAACCCTTTCGAAGACACTTAAGGGCTTTCATGCTAGAGATGATGTTTAGCGGAACACCACCCTTGATACCGTACACAGAAAGGAATTCTCCATCAGGGAGAGGAATCCGAATAACCTTATCGTAACAGACAATCTCCGCGCGATACAAAGATAACCAATCCATTCCTACTACAACGTCAAAACTACCCAAAGGTACCGGCATAAGGTCGATGGGGAACGATACACCCGACAACTCTAATTGACACCCCCGAAGGATACTAGTAGCTTCAATCGTCTTACCGTCAGCCAACTCAATAATATACTTGGTCTCTAATGGTACGGGTACTACATCTAGCAGTCGACTAACATCCATGGATACAAAACTCTTGTCGGCACCAGAATCAAATAACACACTAACAGAACGATTATTGAGAAGAAACGTACCGGTGACTGTGTCAGGGTCCTGCCTAGCCTCAGCGGCTCCAATGACGAAGGCACGTGCATTTCTGCCGCCGCCCCCGTTGTTCCCATTCCCGTTGTTCCCACCCTGCTTCAGTTTTGGGCAATCCTTCTTGTAATGCCCAGTGTCACCACAGTTGTAGCATCCCTGTTTCCCTGTAGTCCCCTGAGTAGTCGGAGCTGAACTGTTAGTCGGAGCCTGAGTCGATGGAAGTGTAGCCCGACAATCCTTAGCATAATGCCCTGTTCGCTGGCAGCGGTGACAACGGTTACTGTCGCAGTTCCCTTGGTGATGGCGTCCACACTTGTTGCATTTGGGCAGTTTTCCCGCATAACCACCCTGCTTGTTACCCGAAGAAGATGAACCCCCATTATCAAACCTTTTACCCTGCTGTGCTGACCTAGATCCTTTCCCGTCGTTTTCCCACTTGCGCTTGTTGTTCTCTGGGGCCTTAACAGTTGAACCCTTCGCAGGCAAAATCCCCTCATTCACCTTTAAGTTGGTCATCCTATGGGCCGATCGAACTACCTCTGCATACGTAGGATGATTTCCAGCAGCCACTAACCCTGCAATTTCCGGTACTAACCCTGAGACATAGTGTTCAATCCTACGATACTCTGGCACGTGTAGATCGGGACACAGCACTGCCAACTCATTCCTCCTCACAGTATACTTCTCGATTTCCGATCCAGTCATCTTGAGGTTCCACACCTCATGCTCCAGCTTCTGTACCTCTTCCCTCGGACAATACTCACGCTTCAGCAACTGTACAAAGTTCTCCCATGGCATAGCATATGCCTCCCCAATACCCATGTTCTGGGTGATACCATTCCACCATGTCAATGCCACGTCCTGAAATAACGCAGCAGAATACTTTACCCGATCTTCTGGGAGACAGTTACACATCAGAAATACCGACTCCACTTTCTCCAACCACCTAAGCAAGCTCACCGCACCCTCAGTGCCAGAGAATTCCTGGGGCTTGCAGTCCCGGAACATCTTGTAGGTGCACATGGGTGGGGGTGGGTCAACAGGACCACCTGAAATGAAACGTATGAGAACCATGAAATACGTACACAAGGTTCACCAATGAGGCAAAAGGAAAATGGATAAGTCAACTTACCACTACCATTGTGCCCTAACTGAAAGGCAGCTTGGAGCAAGTTGTTCAGATCAGCCTGCGATAGATTAATACCTCCACCACGACCACCAGCACCACCGCGACCACCACCACGTCCACCATTGCGACCACCTCCACGTCCTCCACGCACTCCAGACATGATTCTGGCAGAAAGAACGAGAAAACTTAGTTTCGCAGTTAAAGATAACCACTAATGTTCACAAGATCAAAGCTAGATCCAATCCAGGACTATCCCTCCAAACCCAGAGTTCACCAGAACTTCCATGCATTTCGTTTTATGATTTTGTGTGCACCCAAAATGATAAAACGCTCTACATGGTCCTCCCAGTGTTCTCCTAGTTCAAAGTTCAAATCACCGAACATAGACTCTTAGCTACACACCGTAATACTACGGTAGTTTATGACAAGTGTTTCTATTGGGGTGCGAAAGGGAGATGTCCGAGCCTTGGACAAATCTCAAGAGTACACGAGTTACCCCAATAGACCACACTGCCTAGAAAACAAGTAACCCAACCTAAGATAGAACGGATGATGTAACGTAGAAAGACCAATGATTTAGAGACACCCCGACAAGACCATACGTAAACCACTATAACGTTTAGTACCATGTGATCGTCTAGTGTGTGCGACTCGGCTATAGACTAGACTCTACATGCAGTCCTAGTTCACTATAACCATTGGCTCTGATACCAATCTGTCACACCCTCAAAATCCACTTGCGGAGTTTTACC
The DNA here is from genome assembly GCA_030844895.1 of Ambrosia x helenae. Lineage (NCBI taxonomy): Eukaryota > Viridiplantae > Streptophyta > Magnoliopsida > Asterales > Asteraceae > Ambrosia > Ambrosia x helenae. The sequence continues at coordinate 43,797,316 of CM061228.1, forward strand.
GCGAGGCGCATGACAAACCAGGATCCAAACCAACGATCACAATAAACAAGTCTAAATGAACATAAATGCAATTTCAAAACATAGTTAAAAACCCCGTTTACAGCGGAAGCTTATTCAAAACAATTATTCAATAATAAACCAGTGTTCAATGTTTGTAAAATCATGCAACTCTAGCTAGACGCCGTGCAGACGCGTGCGCCCTAGTTCCATTCGTGCTACCTTAGCGACCTGAGAAAACATGTAAAAGTTTACGTCAGCACAAAAATGCTGGTGAGTTTACAGGTTTTGTATCCAAGTACCAAGTCCACCTGTCCATACTATAATAATCGAAAACCAGTATACGCTAGCTAGGCGTACGTTTTGTTACTACCACGATTGGAAAACCATTACTAACGCGAATACCAAAAGTATGCCCGATGTAGTTCCTGTTGTTCCTGTTGTTCCTGTTTGAGACAATATGCACCCGCCGACCCTCCAAGTCGACGAGCGGGGTTGGTCACTCCCAATAGCGCTATTCACATTTCCCCGTTGTGCAAACCCGCACATTCATGGTTCCCCCCGGGACTTCCAAAGATCGTGTAGTACACAATAGAAACCCATAGTATGACAGTAGTTACCAAATAATCGTTTTAACACATGTTTTCTCCCCCGAAAGTATAAAACCAGTTTAAAAGAGGGGCCGTAAACTCACCTTAAGTTGCGTTACTCCTTAACCCGAGTAAACCCAGCTGCTATGCTAGTCCCGAAAGCGGCGACCTAACATACGACAGTTACAAGTACTTAGACTAATAACCCGCAGGCTAATTAGTCCCTAGATGTCCAGACCATAACCAAGTTCGTTTGAAAACACCGTGACTGTTTAACCGACCCAAAGTACAAGACTCGACATCCCATTGGTGACCCGAGACTCCCCGTGTTATGTTTACGCTCCAAAACATACAATAACGCAAGTACACTTAACATACGTTAACGTACAACAAGTTATAGCACATCGTTCACGTATCACCGAATTACATCCAAATATATGTTACCAAGTTATTAGACATGTTACGGGGTTCCTAGCATGTTACTACATGTTAAATCGGGTCTCGGAATGCTAATTTACACTTACAGCAGCAGTACACGCGATTAGGAAAAGTCAACTAGCAATTAGAAATCCTACTCGCCTCTATTATAGGCGATTAGGAGCTACTCCCCTGAACTTACTAGCAATTAGGGCTATTCACATGAACTTATAGGCAATTAGGGCTATTCACCTGAACTTATAGGCAATTAGGGCTAATCACCTGATCTTACACAAGAGTAGGCCTCTACTCGCCTATATTATGGGCGATTAGCACCCTACTCGCCTATAACATAGGCGATTAGGAATGCTACTCGCCTGTAACCTTGCTGTTCCGGTTTTTCGCGCGTTTAACGCTCCAAATCAGATCCAGAACGTGTGTAACCACCCAATATCATCCCAAACACTATCCTAAACATGTTTAACCCAAAATCCTTCGTTTAACATCGTATAATCAGTCCTGCATGCAACCAAGTAATCCAAACACCATTCACATAGCATGCAACATCATACTAACACGCGTAATCATAACCCTACTATCCAATTACTGAGATTCCTATTATCATAATATCAATATCAATACTGATCTATCATAATAACATATCAAATCATCATCATGAATCATAAAAACCCTAGCTTTCTAATCATACACACTCATAATGCATGCATATTAGTTATAATCCGATTAACAATCCTTATTGACGATTTTCAGAAAGCTTTTTCGTTTAAGAACAGGTCTGGACCATTAGGGATTGATTAAAAACGTTTATAAAGAGTTATGGATGAAAATCAAACCTTAGGATTATGAAAATATGATGATTCAAGCTTGAAACCTTGAGTTTTGATCACAAATCGCCTTCCAGAGGTTGTTTATGTGTTGGGGCGGGTTATGGGACGACTAGGGTTGGTATAATGAAGTTTAGGAGGTTAAGTATGGTATTTATAGTCGTTTTTAGTCGTCCAGCACGTAACTAGCGAGTATGCAGCAGTTTCAGGCGATTAGGGCTTCTAATCGCCTGAATGTTCATGTGATTGGGCCTACTCGCCCTTAACTACACACGAGTAGGACCCTAATCGCCCCTAGGGTCTCCTACTCGCCTCCCCTATAGGTGATTAGGCCTCCTACTCGCCTATAGGGGTTGGTTTTGTGCGTTTTGCGCGTTAAACCCCGTTTTAACATATGTTAATGCATATTCACGTACCGACAAGTCACATAATGATTGTAAACACATAACACAAGTAAATACACATATTTACACTCGTTCACCAATTCCCGGGACTCGAGACTCGTACGTTCCGTATGCCCTGACGATCCTACAAATCGTCACCGTTTGTACACTTGGTTAAGGACTGACATCTAACGAACCTCTAGACCAACATCCAATGATCTTCTAGACTAACCAATAGTTCCCGAACCATACCCCGACTTAACTAACCCAGTTAAGTACAATATACGCGTGACTCGCTAAGGTAGACTTTCATCTAGACAACGTTGTTAACCAGAATTTGCCGGGTGTCACACTAAGGGTATAACCGATTCTAAAGGCGGGATGTCCGGGGCAAGGTGCAAAAAACACGAGTGTTACATGTGTAACAAGATTTTTTTCTGGAAACACAGACAAACTTTTGTAGTCTGCACCTAGCATACATTTTTTACTGAATTACAAGAAACCTTTGACTGCAAAACAGATACGCTACACACGTAACACCCTACCTTAACACAGAAAAAAACACCCTAAGTAAATTCACAAAGATGATACGAACATATAGACGAGAAAAACACCCTAACTAAACACAGAGAAAACACAAATAACAACATTCTGAAAAGTCATTCTGAAAACAAATAACAACACATTTTCTGTCTTTAGTTATAGATAAGACTGTATGAGAAAACACAAAAACAGACATTTTCTGTAAAAAAGACATAGGTAACATAAAAAAAAACTCATACATGAGAAAACAAAAAAAAATAGACAGACATGGTGCAAAAACACATGAGTGTTACATGTGTAACAGGAAAAACACAGACAAAAATTTTGTAGTCTGCAGTAAACATAGAACAGAAATTGATATGCTAGAAAACATAGAACAGAATTTGACTGCAAAAAACAGATATGCTACACACGTAACAGCCTAACTAAACACAAAGATTATACGAAAATATAGACGATAAAAACACCCTAACTAAACACAAAGATACTACGAACATAAAACACAAAACGAAAAATCATTTTCGATGTTTAACATAATAAACACCCCTAAGTAAATTCACAGAGATGATACGAACATATAGACGAGAAAAACACCCTAACTAAACACAGAGAAAACACAAAATAACAACATTCTGAAAAGTCATTCTGAAAACAAATAACAACACATTTTGTCTTTAGTTATAGATAAGACTATATGAGAAAACACAAAAACAGACATTTTCTGTAAAAAAGATATAGGTAACATAAAAAAAAACTCATACATGAGAAAACAAAAAAAAAAAAATAGACAGGCATGGTGCAAAAACACATGAGTGTTACATGTGTAACAGGAAAAAGACAGACAAAACTTTAGTAGTCTGCAGTAAACATAGAACAGAATTTGACTGCAAAAAACAGATATGCTACACACGTAACAGCCTAACTAAACACAAAGATTATACGAAAATATAGACGATAAAAACACCCTAACTAAACACAAAGATACTACGAACATAAAACACAAAATGAAAAATCATTTTCGATGTTTAACATAATAAATCACCCAAACAAAGAGATGCTAGTAATACACAAAAAAACAACAATTATTTCCAACTTAAACAAAATAAAATATTAAACCACCTAACCCCAACACAAAAAAAGGGATGCTAGAAACACACAAAAAAAACAACAAATTTTTTCAAACTAAAAAAAAACCAAAACACTTGGTGTAATAAAAAATTTATATCTCATGTAATAAAAAAACAAAACACTTGGTTTTAGGCCGGTTTTCGGTTCGGTTCGGTTTGAGATTTTTTTAGTGCCGGTTTCACGTGAAACCGGTTTTGACCGGTTTCGGTTCGGGTCGGTTTTACCGGTTTCGGTTCCCGAATCAGTTTTTTTGCTCACCTCTATGTAACCCAACAAAAATTAACCGGCAAAGCTCCTTGATAAATATCAACAAATATTAATCAAACTAGTTAATAATAAAAATAAAACTAAAGTTAGCGTTATGGATTATTATTGAAAAACATAGGTATCATTTTTATGAATACAAATTTGTGTTCAAAATATATAAAATAAATAAACATTTATGCTTATAAAATAAATAAACAAAAGAAAAAGAGTCAAGACCTGCAAAATGAGTTAAAACAAGTCGGAGGTTACGGTGTGTGCCTCGTCAAAGTCGACAGTGAGGGTATAATTGGGGCTCGAGCTTTTGTTGTTGTAAACTGTTCAGTTTGACGAAGATAGGTCTGGCCGGAGTTGAGGTTTTGGCCGCAGATGGGTTTTCGCCAGTGATATTGTTGAAGATGGGTCTCAAACCCCCTCTTTCATCTGCTAGACATTTGAATAAGAGGAAAATAAATTCTTCATGATCTTTAATTAGTTTTTAAAGGTTTGAAATTGAAATGAGAGAGGTTGAGTAAAAGTACAAAAGATGTGTCAGATCACTAATTTTGGAGATAAAGAAAATGACTATAATAACTTTTAAATATTAAATGAATGGGGTTGATGTGGTGCAATAACAACCACAAAATAAGTTTACCATAGTTTTTTCATTTTGAAGGGTTTTATGGGGTTACTTAGCCTATATATATATATAATATATATATATATATATATATATTTATTAAAATTCTGTTTTTTTATTTTCCCTTGACTAGATCTTAGACGAGTTACCAACTGAAGTTGGAACAGTCAAACAGGGTCTTTGGGAGGATCATAGCAATTTCTTAGGTTAATCAACTTTTTATAAAGTGCATTTTCAGCTACACCATTCAGTCATCTAATTGTTGTATGGATCATTTAAATTTGCATTCTCAAGTGAAAATGCATGTTGCACAAGCGAGTTGAAGAGGCTCAACAAGTGAGAGATGAAACGAAAGAAGAAATGCAGCGAGAAATAGCCGAGCTACTGAAACAACTTGGTAATCCTGCAATAACGTAATCTAGTTTATGTTTAAACTTTTAGTTTGATAACCTTGTCTTATTTTGTGGTGAACTTGTAATTTGATGACGGTATGTATTTGTAGTTCAACTTGTGAATGGAATATGATAGTTCTATCTTAATTTATAGATTACTATCTTAAATAGGATTTTATAATTTTTTCTGCATTTTAAGCGGATAAAAATAGGATTTTCTTTATTAAAAAAAAAACATTTTGGTAAGAAAACGGTAGGTAAAAATATAAATGAATATTAGCACTTTTGGTCGGTAACATGTAGAAAAATTTGACAATTTTTTTCTCGGAAGATAGTTGGAAAGGTAATAAAAAATTACATAAAACCAAGTCGGAATTTTGTCGGAAACATTTGCACACTTTTTTTGGTCGGAAATCAGTCGGAAAGCTAATCGAAAAATGGTCGAAAGAGCACTAAAAATGTAGTTACAAACTAATCGGAATCTTGTCGGAAAGAGTGACACACTTTGTCAGAAATGGGTCGGAAAAGTAATCGGAAACTTGTCTGAAAATTTTACCGACTAGATATTTGCGACAACGGACTTTTTGTCGGAAACTAGTCTGAAACACCCTTTTCCTACCATTTTCCGACTAAAAACTTGGTCGGAAACGGGTCTATTTTCTAGTAGTGTTAAATTTAAGGCCTCATCAATTAATTAGGATATATGACTAGCATGGGGCCTTAAATGGCAATGGAGTGTAGTGGGAGGTTTTAAATTTAAAGTCCAATTCAATGATTACTTAATTACTATTTTTTTTATATATTAATAACGTAAAACTAACAAAAACACAAATAATATTAAAACCATACAAATAAAAAACGCAACTTAAAAAAAACAAACATTTCTAGAGGTTATATTTTTTAATGATTTGTTGCCTATGAAGTTGTGCTAGTCGTAGTGCGTCTCCATGGAGGTGGTCGATCGGTTTGGACAAAAACTCGATATCTTTTTCCATTTGCCTCGATTCTTGGATCGCCACGAACTTTTTGTTCTCGACCACTCTTTGTTGCATAGTTTCCAAATGTCTTTGGCCAAGGTCGCGAATATCTTGAAGTCGTCGATTCATTTCTTCAAAATCTTCTTTCATGTCATGATTTCTACCTAGAAACAACACTTGCATCAATAATATCTTGACTTTTAAGTTTTCAATAACAAGTAACAAATGAAATGAAAATCTTGATAAAATTTGCTGCAATTTGAAAGAACAAGACAAGACTTACAAGGTTAAACATGTTTACGTTCCAAATATGATACGCACAAGAATTATAAATGTTAGATATATAGTATGTCCGGTGTAATTAAAAGTCGAGATCAACGTAACCCGATCCGGTACGATCCGAAGAGTTACACTTTGGTACACGAATCAAACAAGTTCACATGTAGGTGGATTATTATTTATGAAATAATAATTGTTTTAGACTTGAGGGACTTAATATTAATAAGATTAATATTAAGGAGTATTATGATATTTAACAAGGGGGGCTTAATGTAAGTTATTGTTTTATAAAAGGAGGGTTAAGGAGTAAACCCTAGATGACACTTTTATAAAAACAACAAACTCTTGCATCCTCCTCTTTGGTTTTTGCGGCCGCCACACAAGGGAAAAGGGCCGCCGCCTCTTTTTGCCTTGTTTCGGCCAATAACCACCACAAGCCGCCGCCTTCCTCTTGCAAAGTGCTGCTTCCCGATTGGTTCGTGCTCGGTGTGAACTTCCTACTAGCGAGGATTCGTTGTAACCCGCGTGTTACAATTCCGGTGTAGTCGTCAAAGGTTGATTACTAAACCCCCTATGGTTGTTTATGTTTTATTTGTTTATACGCGTTTAACCGAGATCCTGATTGGGAATATTTTATTAATTGGGTTAATAAAATTATTATTATTATTTTCGCAAATATATATATTTATATATATATTGGTTTTAAGTTTAAATAATAATATAAACCGCTTCCGCTGTGTATACGATACCATGATTCCCAACAGTGGTATCAGAGCCACGGTTACGCGCGTATAGATGGTAAAGTTATAATTTTTGATCTATGTTTTATTTGTCAAAAATTTTTTTTTTTTTTTTTTTGACAAAAGATCAAAAGCTTTTTGTTGTTCATGGATTGTGATGTGAATCGAGCCCTAGGTATTTTGACCCTTGTGATGGTTGTGTTTGTGATGTTTTATTTTTTTTTATTGATTTGTATTTTTATTACGGATATTGGATCCGGTGTAATAGATAGGATTAAAATAGATTTGTTTTATTTGTATTTCAAATTTATTTGTAATCCTACAAGTACAAGATCAAGACGAAGATAAAAAGGCGAACAGGTTCCATGAAGATAGAGATCTCAGGTCAAGTGGGAGCTATATCAAAATAGTTTTGAAACCCTTTTGACTAGTTCGTTTCGTTTCTGGCTAAAATGAAACGGGCGACCTATTAGGGGCTCGATTCGTTTAATTTTATTATTATGTTTTGTGGTTGTGTTTTATTTATTCTAAATAATTTAGATAACCCAAAATAAATAAAATTTTCACAATCATGGCAACGGTTTTATTAAAACAAGTTTTATAAAAACCGAAAAGCATATTTAATAAAAGGAGTTTTATTAATATTAAAACAAGTCCATTCGTGATAATACGACCAACATAGTTTAAATAGGGTATTTAAAACTATACTGTGTCGAGTGTTGAAATGAGTTTCAATTATCACGAATTATATAAAATTGGATTTTATAAACTGATTGTGTAACTCGCCTCAAGCTACGAGTTATTCAAAATATTTATGGTAAATATTAAAATAAATCACAATTTTTAAATTGATGTTTTATGCCACCCTTAACGAGTTAACACTTCGTTCTAAATCGAACCCAAATGTTAGTGCTGACCCTGCATCTGGGCGTTGATCATGAGTGAAGGTAATCATCGTGTTTCCTGTGTAACATAGGCCGGTGTTACAGTTAACAGTAAAGGACCAAACATCGCTTGTTTGACAAGTGGACATAGTTGGGGTTAAACATACATCGCTCTTAGCGATAACCCCAAATGGAGAGTTGTGTAGTGGACACAATTCACAATCGTTGTTTACCTACCTAATCGTACCAGTGGACAGTGCTAAGCCAGTTCACTATGTATTGATGAATCGGGGTCTCATCCTAATTAATTTTGCTTTTGGGTCATAAGATAAATTAGATATTTAAAACATAAAATACTAATAAATTAGATTTTGAACTATGTAGATGTCAACTGAAAACAATTCCGCCTCCCAATTCTCTCTCAAGTCCATCTTAGAGAAGGACAAACTTAGCCACTCCAACTTCATGGACTGGCACCGCAACTTGAAAATTGTTCTCAAGGCGGAGAACAAGTTGTATGTTCTAGAAACGCCAGTTAGCACTCGTGTGCTAAAAATGAAGGCATATGTTGATCACTTGGCTCGTTTGGAATCCCCCTTGAGCGATGAGTTAGCCAGGGATATTATCCTAAACTCACTGCCCAAGTCATATGACCAGTTCATTATGAACTACAATATGAACGGGATGGAAAAGACACTTGCAGAACTGCATCAGATGCTCAAAACTGCTGATGTGAACATACCTAGCAAGACTGCACCAGTGCTAGTGATCAAGGAGGGTCAAGTTAAGAAACCTAACACCAAGAAAATGGGCAATTAGGGAAAAGGGAAGGGTAAAGGCAAATCTGTTGCCAATAAGAAACCTCGGAAAGATGCCAAGTGTTTTCATTATGATGAAATTGGGCACTAGAAGAGGAACTGTGCTAAGTATTTAGCTGAGCTGAAGCAAGCTAAGGCCTTAAGAGGAGATTCCTCAAGTATATATGTTATTGAAATCTTTACTTTTCCTAACAAAACATGGGTGTTTGACACAGGAGGTGGTTTCCACATTTGTAATGTTTTGCAAGGACTAAGAAAGATTAGAAAGCTGAAACAAGGCGACTTGGAGGTCCATGTTGGCAATGGACAAAGAGTTGCTGTGAAGGCTATAGGAGAATGTGTTCTCTTACTTCCTTCTGGTTTAGAACTTGTTTTGAACAATGTTTATTACATTCCTAGTGTGACTAGAAATATTGTTTCAGTTTCGGCTTTGCGTGGATAAGGTTTTAATTATCGTTTCAATGGTTAATTTATTTCTGCTTATTTTAACGATGTATTTTACTTTGATGCAAAACCCAACAATGGGATCTATGAGATAGAAATCCAAACCGATAACATATTATGCAATATCTCCCGTAAAAGTAATAAGTTAGACTTTAATGATACGTATATGTGGCATTGTAGACTTGGTCACATAAGTGAAAATCGTTTTAAACAACTCAAAACCGCAGGAATCCTAGATTCCAAGGGTTCAGAGTCGTTTGGAAAATGCGAATCATGCTTAAGTGGAAAGTTAACAAAAGCACCTTTTTCAAATGTTGGAGGAAGAGCTAATGATCTGTTAGGACTTGTACATACCAATGTATGTGGTCCATTCAGAACAATGTCAAGACATGGAGAAAGATACTTTGTTACATTTACTGATGATTTCAGTAGATATGGTTATGTTTATCTTATGAAGCATAAACATGGAACTCTTGAAAAGTTCAAGGAGTACCAAAACGAAGTAGAAAATCAGCTAAATAGAACTATTAAAATGCTTCGATCAGATCGAGGCGGTGAATATCTTAGTCAGGAATTCATCGACCATCTAAAGGATTGTGGAATAGTTTCACAACTCACTCCACCTAGAACACCGCAACATAATCGTGTGTCTGAGCGGAGAAATCAAACTTTATTAGATATGATTCGATCAATGATGTGTCGAACAAACCTTCCAAAATCCTTTTGGAGTCATGCTTTGGAAACTGCCGCAAGACTTGTGAATATAGCTCCAACGAAAAAGGTTGATAAAACGCCTTATGAGATATGGCATGGAAAGAAACCTCATGTATCCTACCTTAAAGTCTGGGGATGTAATGCTTATGTCACTATAGAATCTTCGGATAAACTAGATCCCAGAGGCAAAAAAGTGGTTTTCGTTGGATACGGTAAGAAGATCGGTTATCTATTCTACAGCCCCACTGAAAATAGGATTTTCACTAAACGCAGAGGCACTTTTGTAACATCGCAAAATTTTCCCCAAAATTTTAATACATAAAAAGCCCTTATATATATATATATATTATTACACCTTTATCATTAATATTATACAAATGTGCCTAAGTCTTTATTTATCCTAACTCACAACTTATATACATACATAAATGTATATAAATAATAATAATAATAATATGATTCTAAATTCTTTTTTTTTTCACATACAAGATTTTTTTTTTTTAAATAAAGCCTTGAGTCAAATAGTCAAAGTCTTAGTCAAATAGTCAAAGTCTTAGTCAAATAGTCAATTCATCATAAAACCTTACTTTATGGTGTTGACCAATTTTAATGGCTAATTGAATCCAAAACTAGTATAAAAACCCACCTATGACCCATTATACTTTGCACCTCTAAATCGATTGTTTCAATCCGATTAAACTTTCCCTCATACCTTTCTTCTATAGTCTATTACTTTTACAATTGAAGCTTTGATTATAAGTTCTTGTAATTGGCAACTTTGGGGCTACACATATTCTATTTCTCAAGACTTAATACTATACTAAGGTGAGTTTACGTAACCATGTTTATGCAATTCTTCATACTTGCAACATTATACTTAAGCAATTCTACATGCATGTCTAGTTGTAAACTTTAATGCCTCATGAATTAGACAACAACAACAGTTTCAACATTACATAATCATTAGCTATGGCCAAGCCGGCGATACTCAATAATAGATCTATTGGATTGACAATCCCACCCGAATACGTGTACCTCCTACATAGGTAGCGTGGGTGATTGTTATCGTTCCAACATATTAAGGTGAACCGTGGATGACGGGATGGACCTAAACTAGTCGGAGGTTTGATTATGTCGATTCAACATATCATGTTTATTCATGTAGACTTAAACTTACGATAGACATATGAATTGCTAAACTTTTATACTTAAACTATTTGCTTGACATGGCTTATGTATTCTCACCAACTTCTAGTTGACCCCCCCCCCCCCATTTTTTCCAAACTCAACAGGAAATACTGATGCTTGAAGTCTAGAGCTAGCATGAGGAGATATTTGAAGCTTTGCTTGATTATTTGATGTAGACTTTAATGTAATTCAATATTGTAATGAAATAAAGGATTATTTAAACTTGTGTACTACCATGAGCTACTGAACAATCATCAATACGTGACATCCCGATGTTTCCGCCATCGGTTGGGGTGTTACAGATTGGTATCAGAGCCTTGGTTATAGAGAATTAGGTTATTAGAAAAAAAAAATAATCTAGTCTATAACCATAGGAATATAACCAGTATTTGCTCCTTTTACTTTCTATTCTCTATCTCACTCCTACTTCTTATCCCTACTTCAACCCCTACAAGAAGATTTCTCTCCATCACAAGATCTACTCTTAGACTAATAGGACAATCCTCAGGTTTAGCCTGAACCACCTTGAGATCTCGTCGAAGTTCTAGATTTTAATAACGAACACGTGCAATCTGGAAGGGTGAACGCCTGTATTCTGAGTTTTCTGTCTAGGACTGGCATTGCGCATATATCCCAATCAGACGAGGGACCCGGATGCCTACCTGGGAATTCTCGGGATGAGTGTTCACTTATAGGCTAAAGCATGTCTTCACTATGTTATTAGAATCTAGAAGTTTTGATAAGTCAACGTTTTCGTTTATTCGTTTTAATTAATGAATAAATGCTTACACTCACCTTCCTTAAACTAAGCTCAAAAATCTCAAAATTTTACAGCTTAAATCAATCTCATTTCATAACCATCCATGGATTTCACAATCACACTTCACCTTACCATCTTAGCCACTTTTTAAATATTCAACACCCTACCCAAATCATATAATCTCCATACTATAAAATAAACTCTTTATCAACTATCTTCACATTCACTATCTCTCACAACTTTGATTCTGCTTCAAGAATTTTTCATCATCCTCTCAAGAACTAAATTCATATCCTTCACCTTCTCACACATGAGCTAGTTACCCATGATAACCAAACTATTGAAACTTGATTGTGTGTTGCATCAAACATAATCCTTAGTTATACATGAGGATTCGACTATTTGCCTTATTTGAACATTTGAAACTAGAATTCCTGGAATATAAGCTATTTACTATAGACACACCTAGAGTCATTAACCTTATCTAGGGCAACTCTATTACAACTCGTATGCTATACTTGATACTTGATTGCTTACATGTACATATTATCAATTTGCAATTAATGTGTGTAATAATTGGTACACTTAATCAAACAACTGATAGAGGATGAAGTACTTGCTCAACAGTTAGTAGAGTACAAAATAACCTACTCAACGATTGGTAGAGGTCATCATTCCTGCTCAACAGTCGGTAGAGGCCCTACAACCTGCTCAACGACTGGTAGAGGCTATCATACCTGCTCAACAATCGGTAGAGGTTCCTACTCACTGACTGGTAGAAGTCTTTTTCCTGCTCAACAGTTGGACTCATTTTTGGATACATGGTTAATCATATTATTTTACATGTGTGTCTAGAGTTATAGAAGGACACAAAACCCTAATGTAAGGTAAATTGATGATTGCGGTCCGGAACGTAATCATGAATTTACAGGTACGTTAAGGTAGTGTGAAATTCTATCAAGGTTTTCGGTAGTTGACCAATTATAAACCTTAGTTATCTGGTAGTTCATTTAGTCTTTCAATGGTCCATCAACTCATTCCTTTTAGGACTCCTAAAACTTAAGATTCTTATTCTCCTTGCTATTTCAGATGAACCTAATCCAACCCTTAAAACTCACACATATCAAAACTCTTACCCAAATTATTCGAAACAGTTTATTCTATTACCTATAAATTTATGTCATGCCTTAACTCGAAACTTCCCAAACCACCCTTGTCCTAATTTCTACCCAATCACCTTCAACCCTGTGTTTTCAATAAACTTCGGGACGAAGTTTCCAAAAGTAGGGGAGACTGTAACATCGCAAAATTTTCCCCAAAATTTTAATACATAAAAAGCCCTTATATATATATATATATATATATATATATTATTACACCTTTATCATTAATATTATACAAATGTGCCTAAGTCTTTATTTATCCTAACTCACAACTTATATACATACATAAATGTATATAAATAATAATAATAATATGATTCTAAATTCTTTTTTTTTCACATAGAAGATTTTTTTTTTTAAATAAAGCCTTGAGTCAAATAGTCAAAGTCCTAGTCAAAGTCTTAGTCAAACAGTCAAACTCTTAGTCAAATAGTCAATTCATCATAAAACCTTACTTTATGGTGTTGACCAATTTTAATGGCTAATTGAATCCAAAACTAGTATAAAAACCCACCTATGACCCATTATACTTTGCACCTCTAAATCGATTGTTTCAATCCGATTAAACTTTCCCTCATACCTTTCTTCTATAGTCTATTACTTTTACAATTGAAGCTTTGATTATAAGTTCTTGTAATTGGCAACTTTGGGGCTACACATATTCTATTTCTCAAGACTTAATACTATACTAAGGTGAGTTTACGTAACCATGTTTATGCAATTCTTCATACTTGCAACATTATACTTAAGCAATTCTACATGCATGTCTAGTTGTAAACTTTAATGCCTCATGAATTAGACAACAACAACAGTTTCAACGAGTTTCAACGAGTTTCAACATTACATAATCATTAGCTATGGCCAAGCCGGCGATACTCAATAATAGATCTATTGGATTGACAATCCCACCCGAATACGTGTACCTCCTACATAGGTAGCGTGGGTGATTGTTATCGTTCCAACATATTAAGGTGAACCGTGGATGACGGGATGGACCTAAACTAGTCGGAGGTTTGATTATGTCGATTCAACATATCATGTTTATTCATGTAGACTTAAACTTACGATAGACATATGAATTGCTAAACTTTTATACTTAAACTATTTGCTTGACATGGCTTATGTATTCTCACCAACTTCTAGTTGACCCCCCCCCCCCATTTTTTCCAAACTCAACAGGAAATACTGATGCTTGAAGTCTAGAGCTAGCATGAGGAGATATTTGAAGCTTTGCTTGATTATTTGATGTAGACTTTAATGTAATTCAATATTGTAATGAAATAAAGGATTATTTAAACTTGTGTACTACCATGAGCTACTGAACAATCATCAATACGTGACATCCCGATGTTTCCGCCATCGGTTGGGGTGTTACAGATTGGTATCAGAGCCTTGGTTATAGGGAATTAGGTTATTAGAAAAAAAAATAATCTAGTCTATAACCATAGGAATATAACCAGTATTTGCTCCTTTTACTTGCTATTCTCTATCTCACTCCTACTTCTTATCCCTACTTCAACCCCTACAAGAAGATTGCTCTCCATCACAAGATCTACTCTTAGACTAATAGGACAATCCTCAGGTTTAGCCTGAACCACCTTGAGATCTCGTCGAAGTTCTAGATTTTAATAACGAACACGTGCAATCTGGAAGGGTGAACGCCTGTATTCTGAGTTTTCTGTCTAGGACTGGCATTGCGCATATATCCCAATCAGACGAGGGACCCGGATGCCTACCTGGGAATTCTCGGGATGAGTGTTCACTTATAGGCTAAAGCATGTCTTCACTATGTTATTAGAATCTAGAAGTTTTGATAAGTCAACGTTTTCGTTTATTCGTTTTAATTAATGAATAAATGATTACACTCACCTTCCTTAAACTAAGCTCAAAAATCTCAAAATTTTACAGCTTAAATCAATCTCATTTCATAACTATCCATGGATTTCACAATCACACTTCACCTTACCATCTTAGCCACTTTTTAAATATTCAACACCCTACCCAAATCATATAATCTCCATACTATAAAATAAACTCTTTATCAACTATCTTCACATTCACTATCTCTCACAACTTTGATTTTGCTTCAAGAATTTTTCATCATCCTCTCAAGAACTAAATTCATATCCTTCACCTTCTCACACATGAGCTAGTTACCCATGATAACCAAACTATTGAAACTTGATTGTGTGTTGCATCAAACATAATCCTTAGTTATACATGAGGATTCGACTATTTGCCTTATTTGAACATTTGAAACTAGAATTCCTGGAATATAAGCTATTTACTATAGACACACCTAGAGTCATTAACCTTATCTAGGGCAACTCTATTACAACTTGTATGCTATACTTGATACTTGATTGCTTACATGTACATATTATCAATTTGCAATTCATGTGTGTAATAATTGGTACACTTAATCAAACAACTGATAGAGGATAAAGTACTTGCTCAACAGTTAGTAGAGTACAAAATAACCTACTCAACGATTGGTAGAGGTCATCATGCCTGCTCAACAGTCGGTAGAGGCCCTACAACCTGCTCAACAACTGGTAGAGGCTATCATACCTGCTCAACAATCGGTAGAGGTTCCTACTCACTGACTGGTAGAAGTCTTTTTCCTGCTCAACAGTTGGACTCATTTTTGGATACATGGTTAATCATATTATTTTACATGTGTGTCTAGAGTTATAGAAGGACACAAAACCCTAATGTAAGGTAAATTGGTGATTGCGGTCCGGAACGTAATCATGAATTTACAGGTACGTTAAGGTAGTGTGAAATTCTATCAAGGTTTTCGGTAGTTGACCAATTATAAACCTTAGTTATCTGGTAGTTCATTTAGTCTTTCAATAGTCCATCAACTCATTCCTTTTAGGACTCCTAAAACTTAAGATTCTTATTCTCCTTGCTATTTCAGATGAACCTAATCCAACCCTTAAAACTCACACATATCAAAACTCTTACCCAAATTATTCGAAACAGTTTATTCTATTACCTATAAATTTATGTCATGCCTTAACTCGAAACTTCCCAAACCACCCTTGTCCTAATTTCTACCCAATCACCTTCAACCCTGTGTTTTCAATAAACTTCGGGACGAAGTTTCCAAAAGTAGGGGAGACTGTAACATCGCAAAATTTTCCCCAAAATTTTAATACATAAAAAGCCCTTATATATATATATATATATTTTATTACACCTTTATCATTAATATTATACAAATGTGCCTAAGTCTTTATTTATCTAACTCAAAACTTATATACATACATAAATGTATATAAATAATAATAATACTAATATGATTCTAAATTCTTTTTTTTTTCACATACAAGATTTTTTTTTTTAAATAAAGCCTTGAGTCAAATAGTCAAAGTCCTAGTCAAAGTCCTAGTCAAAGTCTTAGTCAAACAGTCAAAGTCTTAGTCAAATAGTCAATTCATCATAAAACCTTACTTTATGGTGTTGACCAATTTTAATTGCTAATTGAATCCAAAACTAGTATAAAAACCCACCTATGACCCATTATACTTTGCACCTCTAAATCGATTGTTTCAATCCGATTAACCTTTCCCTCATACCTTTCTTCTATAGTCTATTACTTCTACAATTGAAGCTTTGATTATAAGTTCTTGTAATTGGCAACTTTGGGGCTACACATATTCTATTTCTCAAGACTTAATACTATACTAAGGTGAGTTTACGTAACCATGTTTATGCAATTCTTCATACTTGCAACATTATACTTAAGCAATTATACATGCATGTCTAGTTGTAAACTTTAATGCCTCATGAATTAGACAACAACAACAGTTTCAACGAGTTTCAACATTACATAATCATTAGCTATGGCCAAGCCGGTGATACTCAATAATAGATCTATTGGATTGACAATCCCACCCGGATACGTGTACCTCCTACATAGGTAGCGTGGGTGATTGTTATCGTTCCAACATATTAAGGTGAACCGTGGATGACGGGATGGACCTAAACTAGTCGGAGGTTTGATTATGTCGATTCAACATATCATGTTTATTCATGTAGACTTAAACTTACGATAGACATATGAATTGCTAAACTTTTATACTTAAACTATTTGCTTGACATGGCTTATGTATTCTCACCAACTTCTAGTTGACCCCCCCCCCCCCATTTTTTCCAAACTCAACAGGAAATACTGATGCTTGAAGTCTAGAGCTAGCATGAGGAGATATTTGAAGCTTTGCTTGATTATTTGATGTAGGCTTTAATTTAATTCAATATTGTAATGAAATAAAGGATTATTTAAACTTGTGTACTACCATGAGCTACTGAACAATCATCAATACGTGACATCCCGATGTTTCCGCCATCGGTTGGGGTGTTACAACTTTCTTAGAGGAAGAGTTTCTGGCACGAGGGATTAGAGATAACCATGTGGATCTTGAAGAAATTCGAGAATCATAAGTGACTGAACCAGTTGTTCAAACAGAAACAGAAGTAACTGATCCAGTTGTTGAAGTTGAGCCTGAGAGGACTCAAGAAACAACAGAAACACCAAGTGTTCGGAATAGTATTAGGGATTGTCGTGCACCTGTAAGGTATGACGATATCTTCATGGTTGATGAAGCTGAGCCTGCTACTTACAAAGCTGCAATCTTGGATTCGGAATCCAAGAAATGGCAAGAAACCATGAATGCAGAGATGCAATCCATGTATGATAACCAAGTGTGGGATTTGATTGATCTTCCTGCCGAATGTCGGACCGTGGGAAACAAATGGATCTTTAAGAAGAAAACTGACATGGATGGGAATGTGCAAACCTACAAAGCAAGGCTTGTAGCGAAAGGTTTTACTCAGACTCAAGGAATTAATTATGAGGAAACTTTCTCACCAGTAGCCATGCTTAAGTCTATTAGAATTCTACTTACCATTGCTGCATATTATGACTATGAGATATGGCAAATGGATGTCAAAACTGCGTTCCTTAATGGACACTTACTGGAAGATGTCTATATGGTTCAACCTGAAGGTTTTGTCGATCCAAAGAATCCTAATAAGGTGTGCAAGCTGAATAAATCCATCTATGGATTAAAGCAAGCATCTCGCAGCTGGAATCTCCGTTTTGATCAGAAAATCAAAGAGTTTGGTTTTATCAAGAACGAAGATGAACCATGTGTTTAC
This sequence comes from Ambrosia x helenae, assembly GCA_030844895.1. Taxonomy (NCBI): domain Eukaryota; kingdom Viridiplantae; phylum Streptophyta; class Magnoliopsida; order Asterales; family Asteraceae; genus Ambrosia; species Ambrosia x helenae. The sequence goes on from CM061228.1 coordinate 43,815,627, forward strand.
AAGAAATCTAGTGGGAGCTATATCACTTTTCTTATACTGTATGTAGATGACATACTAATCATTGGAAACAATATCCCTATGCTTAAAGATGTTAAGACCTGGTTGGGTAAATGTTTCGCAATGAAAGATCTTGGTGAAGCCGCTTATATTCTGGGAATAAAGATTTATAAAGATAGATCAAAGCAATTATTGGGTTTGAGTCAAAGTACATATATTGATAAGGTCTTACGACGCTTCTCAATGCAAGACTCAAAAAGGGGACTCTTGCCCATGGCACATGGAACCATTCTAAATAACAAGCAGTGTGCAAACACTGAAGAGGAAAAGAAGAAAATGGAAGGTGTTCCATATGCTTCTGCGATTGGTTCTATCATGTATGCCATGTTATGTACTAGACCTGATGTCTCGTATGCTCTTAGCATGACGAGTAGATATCAACAGAACCCAGGAGAGAGTCACTAGGCTGCAGTGAAGAACATTCTTAAGTACTTGAGAAGGACTAAAGACATGTTCTTAATATATGGAGGAATGGATGAGGAGCTGTGAGTTAAGTGTTATACTGATGCAAGCTTCCAGACTGATCGTGATGACTCAAGATCACAAACGGGATATGTTTTCATTCTGAATGGTGGGGCTATTACTTGGAAGAGATCTAAGCAAAGTGTGGTTGCTCAATCCACCTGTGAATCAGAATACAATGCTGCATCGGATGCTGCAAAGGAGGCTGCCTGGATGAAGAAGTTCATTGGTGATCTCGATGTTATGCCTAGCATAAAGAAACCAATTGAAATACTATGTGACAACAATGGTTCCATTGCTCTTGCAAAGGAACCAAGGTCACATCAGACCACAAGGCATATACTCAATAAATTCCACTATATTAGAGAGATAATAGGACGTGGTGACATCGTAATAAACAAAGTTCATACAGATCTGAATCTGGCTGACCCCTTTACTAAGCCTTTACCTCAAGCTAAACATGAGGAGCATGCTAGAAAGATAGGGCTTAGAGTTGCTAAACAGTGGGCATGATCTGTAGTTAGTATTGGTGTTTTATTTTGAACTATAACAGTTACATTGAATATTTATTTGATTTAATGGGTTAAATGCAAATTTAAATATTTTGTAACTGTGTTCGTTATTTGTATGTTTAAATCCTTGAATAAGAGTGTTCTAAAATGTCCGTAGTCGATAAAATTACATGGGAATGAATTGGAATGTAAGACTATTGTGAATTGATATGATTGTATTCATGAGATAAATAACTCAAGGGTTTGAGAATCATAATTCACAGATATCATTAGGGAATGATATTGGATGTAACTCGCTTCAAAACGATCTCCATGGATCTGTGTCATGAGATGTTTTGATATTGATATGTTCAATCTTTCCTTTTTCCAAGGCACATATTAAACTACATTGATCAAGGACTATCTTTGATGTTATCTAACACTATCCTGAAACATGGGTAGCAATAAGGGTAGCGTTGGGAGAAATCCAAGATTAAGTGGGAGTTGTATGACGCTGATGGAATTTTGTACTTCTATAGGATTGGAAGTCTAGACATTCTGGCACCCTCGTAAACTCAAACTGGTATAAACGCGTGGCCATGCTCGGGCTAAGGTAGTTCGTTAGACCATTTTGAATTAGAGACGAGAATAGAGAATTGTTGATCACTATAAGAATGAATGATCCATGTCTTATGATCAACGGATGTCTATACAGAAGGGACTTATTGATAGAATTATCATGGCTATAGTATTTGGTTAAGTAAAGCGTTACTTGAACACAAAGAACAAGTTGATGACTGTAAAGTGTCATACTGTGTTGGGTGCAATGCAATGCAGCTAGGCGTCCAACTTTGCGCACATTGACTCATTTAATTAAAATCGTCCAAGTGGGAGATTTTTGGATATATAGTATGTCCGATGTAATCAAAAGTCGAGATCAACGTAACCCGACCCGGTATGATCCGAATAGTTACACGTTGGTACACGAATCAAACAAGTTCACATGTAGGTGGATTATTATTTATGAAATAATAATTGTTTTAGACTTGAGGGACTTAATATTAATAAGATTAATATTAAGGAGTATTATGATATTTAACAAGGAGGGCTTAATGTTAGTTATTATTTTATAAAAGGAGGGTTAAGGAGTAAACCCTAGATGACACTTTTATAAAAACAACAAACCCTTGCCTCCTCCTCTTTGGTTTTTGCGGCTGCCACACAAGGGATAAGGGCCGTCGCCTCTTTTTGCCTTGTTTCGGTCAATAACCACCACAAGCCGCCGCCTTCCTCCTGCAAAGTGTTGCTTCCCGGTTAGTTCGTGCTCAGTGTGAACTTCCTACTAGCGAGGATTCGTTGTAACCCGCGTGTTACAATTCCGGTGTAGTCGTCAAAGGTTGATTACTAAACCCCCTATGGTTGTTTATGTTTTATTTGTTTATACGCGTTTAACCGAGATCCTGATTGGGAATATTTTATTAATTGGATTAATAAAATTATTTTTGCAAATATATATATATTTATATATATATATTGGTTTTAAGTTTAAATAATAATATAAACCGCTTCCGCTGTGTATACGATACCATGATTCCCAACAATAAAACGGTAGGAGAAAAGAATAATAACTACATCAAATAGCATTTAGAATGTCTCTACCTCGCAATAAGCAGAGAAATTGAATGGATAATCTATTGGTATGGTCATGAGGGCATGATTGGAATAAATTTTAAGACGTGAGTGAGATAATGATGGTAAAGTTACAATCATACCCTTTTAAGTTTCTTGATTGTCACAACTATGCCTATAATACCCTTAAATTTCTTGCTTAAACATGTTGTACATCACTCCTCCTTAATAAAAAAATATAAATAGTGAAGCAAAACAATATATAAGATAATTATCAGTTATATGAAGCCTATCATAACAAGTTATAGTCGAGCATAACTTCATCCAACTTACTTCCATACCCACAAAACATTAACAAAAAAACAAAAAAATAAAAAAACAAGGGGTGCGTTAAATAAGCTCTCGTATTACTTGACTCCTTTAAAACATACTTTAAGGGTCTATTTGGTATGAGTAATGGAACGAATGAGAGAAGGGAATGAACGAGGTAATGGAATGGACAAGGTAATAGAATGGATAATTACCGTTCCATGTCTTATTTGATTGCCATGTGGGAATGAAACAAAACATTACTTTGTGTTATTGGATAGGTAGGAAAAGACGAAAGAATAAAATCGGTGATGAGTGGTGTGGTGGGTGGTGGTTAGTGGCGGTGATGGTGGTTGGTGATATGTGGCAGTAGCGGCGGTTGTGGGTGGCGGCGACGGTGGTGGCAACGATGGAAGGTGGAGGTGGATGGCCGTGATATGATGGTGGGTGGGCGAAGATGGTGAGTAGTAGCGGTGGTGGGTGGTGGTTGGTGGTGTGTGGCGGTAGCATGGTGGTGGGTGGTGGCGACGACGACGGTGGTGGGTGGTGGCAATGATGACGATGGATGGAGGTGGATGGAGGTGATGGTGGGTGGGTAACGATGGTGAGTAGTGGCGGTGGTGGGTGGTGGCGGTAGTGATGGGCAAATAAAATTGTGGTGAGTGACGGTGGCAGGTGGTGGAGGCGGCGGCGGTGGGTAGGTGACAGTGGTGGGCGGCGTTGGGTGGCAGTGGGTGGCGATGGTTAGTGGCGGCGATGACGACAGTGATGAGTGCTGATGACGATGGTGGGTGGTGGCGGCAGTGGTGGTGGGCGACAGTGGTGGGTGGTGGTGGCAACGGTGGTGGGCAGTGACAATGGTGGTGGGTTATGATGTTTTTAGTAAAGGGTGAATGTGAGATGGAATGAAAAAAAATGTGGGGGTGGATAGAATGGTTTCAAGAAATGGATTACCTTTTTAATGGGTGATTCCATTCCTTTAACCAACCAAACACACTATTTTTAATTATCTCGTAATAATCCATTCCAATCCCCCTTTTATTTCATCATACCAAACGTAACCTAAGCTTTGTCAATTTACCCTTGTAAACATTGTTACTTATTTCAAATTTTTTTTAATTTTCAGATTTCATATACATAAAAGTCGTTAGCTTTTTAAATAACTAACTAGGTGTTTTAATGATCGCGCGCTGCGTGATATATTCTGTGGCGCATTGTGCCACAACCGTGCTAACAGTGGTGTAAGATGGAGGCGCAAAACCGTGTTACGTAACAACGAAACAACGACCAAAACCAGGAAAATCGGCAAGAAAGAACACAACAGATGAACGGAGACAAAAATACTATACGAACGTAGATGAAAACTACGTAAAAAAAAACGTAGATGAACAGAGACGAAAAGATCAGGTGTTGCAGACGAACGGAGACGAAAATACTATTACGAACATAGACGAACACTACGTAAAAAAATGTAGACGAACAGAGACGAAAGTACAATACGAATGTAGACGAACACTACGTAAAGAAAACGTAGACGAACGTACTATACGAACGTAGACGAAAACACTATACGAACGTAGAGCAAGTTTGGTTAAAGAACGGGTGTTGCAGATGAACGGAGACGAAAGTACTATACGAACGTAGACAGACACTACGCAAAAAAAAAATAAATAAATAAATAAATTGTGGCCAAGATGGGGAAAAAACTTAACCAAAAAGTTGGTGGTCAAAACGGGAAAAAATGGTGGAAAATAAAACGTAACAAAAAAGTTGGTGGCCAAAACAGGGAAAAAAGAACATAGAGAAAGGAAAAATAAATAAAATGTGGCAAAAATAGGGAAAAAATCTTAGCCAAAAAGTTGGTGACAAAAACGTAAATAAAAAAACTTAACAAAGAAAAAAAAAGTGGCGCAAACGAAAAGTTTAAAAACTGACTATTTCTAAGAGCTCTCTGTTTAATATATATATATATATATATATATATATATATATATATATATATATATATATATATAGGGAATGGTTATAGAGAAAACCCTCCTTATTTGGTAAACTCTGGAAACTCTGACTTCCCAATATTTTTTTTTTTGAAAAAAATAGGGCAAGTAATATACATGATTTTAAGCATTTTGGGCCAAAAAAATTAAAAAAGCGCCGAGTATTTTTTTTTAAAAAAAAAAATAAAATTTTGACTAACACATGTTAAGCGCTAATAACAGGTGTTAACAATGTGTTAACTATATGTAAACAGTAGACGTTTTTTATTTTTTTAAAAAAAACCGTTCGGCGCTTTTTTGATTTTTTTGGCTCGAAATGCTTAAAAAATGTATATTACATACCCTATTTTTTTCAAAAAAAAAATGTTGGGAAGTCAGAGTTTCCAGAGTTTACCAAATAAGGAGGGTTTCCTCCATATACTTTACCTATATATATATATATATATATATATATAATAACTAGTATTTTTACCCGCGCGCATTGCGGAGCGAATACATTGCAAATATCAAACGAATTAAGTGAAGCGTCATGTGATGTGTAAACTTTAAAAATCGTGTAAACTTTAAAAATCGAGTGAGTCAAAAAAGATATTTTACAAAGTTCTTAAACCTGACGACGGTACCATTTCACATAATCTACCAGATCATCCCCCTAAATGAATGTCATGTATATGAAAAGTAAAAAAAAAAAAAATTAATATGAAGCTATCCTGCAAGTTCCCTTTTGCTGTGAAACTATGGTTGCCAAATGGCATCTATGTAAATATGATGCCCCACTCAAGAATGGGTGACTCAACAATGTGAAGAGCCTAAGCTTTGTTCCGCGTTTAATTATCTTGTAATGGGACCATCTGTTGCTGATGTTAGCCTTGTTGTTGTTGCAGCAATGGCTGAGATTCTAAAGCTGCCTGCTTCCCTGGAAAGTCAAAGTCAACAACAGAATTAGGGGTTAAAAAAAGTCTCTAGGTTTTAGATAAAATTCCAATTTCACCCACAACGTCAGCAGCTTCCACTCGCTATCAAGTTAGATTTCCATACCAATATCAACCCCCACTCACCAAAGTCTATACCACCATTTAACCACCCAACGTCCCGTCAATAAAATGCCATCCATCACCATTGTTAACAACCATCACTACATACCATCATCCCCATTTGTCTTTTAGCTTTAGTAATGATCATTAATAGTCAAATGATTTCATCTCGTTAGAAAACTCGCAATCATATTTATTTAGTGGTATTTAAAATAAATGTCTATCTACATATCAAAGTCTAATTTAACAGCACCTGCACTACGCAGGAGGCACAAAATTTTCGTACTTGTCATAATGTCAATATAAATTCGCCTTATTATGGATGGGTGTGATATCCGTCACTTTTCTTATTTATCTTAAACATTCTATGTACGTTAAAACTCCAATTAATGTGACGTTACATTTTCATCATTTTCGAACGTTAAAAAAATATATTCTGTGACACATTCGGGTTTATATAATTATACTATAAGCTTATAACGATATAAAAGTCGACGAAAAATTGTCTAAAAATAAAAGGCTTGGGCCGGGATTCGAACCCGAGCCCTTAGCCGGTTCACTACACACAACACACAAACCAACTGAGCTATACAATCTTATCTGACCCAAACCCACACGAATTAATTATTTATCATGCTTAAATCGAACAGTTTGACTTGGAAAAGTCAACTGCACAGATCGATCCCCATAATCAGCCATCTATACGCGTTCTTAATCTTGAAAATGGAATGATATTGATACCTTTGACCTTTACGCGTATTATTACTCGGTCAATCATCATCAAAACATGCTAATTATGCATACACGACGCATCATACAATCAATACACGGTCATACTTACCAAATCAACAATCCGAGCCTCTCCCTATAAATTGAACCTTCCACAACACTCTCCAATCGCCGAATACACTCTCTCAATCCCCAATTTCTTGTTAATTCAACTGTTCCAGAGTTTTTGTTCGAGGTTTGACTTTCGGGTTGACTGGGCGATTTGTATAAGAATCGTTACTGTAAGTTCATTTTTTTTTTCGTTGGGTTTTACTCATCGGCACTTTGCGAGCAATAGCCCCAAAGATCCAGGGGCTATTGAACACTAATTGTAACGATTTGATGATTAGGGCTCGTAAGGGATCGATTTGGGGAAGAACACTCTGCAGAAGTGTGTTTAAAGTTTAAACAGATGGGAAGATATCACCAACTGATCTGCAGATCAGTTGGTAAGATAACCATGTGTTAATACGCGGGCCGGCCACAGCCGTGGGTTCGAGCCCCGTATCCAACTTTTTATTTTCTAAAAACAAATCAATTAACCCAATTAACCTATATAATTAATTTAAATCCAAAATAATTTGTTCTCACGGTGTGGCTCAGTTGGTGGCCACGCTTGTGATAAAACTCGAACCGGCCAGAGGCCCGGGTTCGACTCCCATAACCAACATACATTTTTTTTTCTTTTATATATATATATTTAACATATTAATCTTTTAAAATAGTTTTTAAATACTAAAAGTGGTTTATAAATTCTATAAAAATTACTGTATGATCTCCTAATGGTAAGGTTCATCATACAATTTTTAGTTTTTCAAAAATAATTTATTTAATATATATTATAAATATTACATGTTTATTCATTTATAATTGTAAAATTCAATAAAAATATCTAAACGATTTTATAAAATTCCACAAAAATTATACTAAACATGTATAGCAATAAACATTTCAGAGTTTATTTTTATTTCAGAAAAACCTTTCATTTTATATTTTAATTAATTTTTATTATTTTTAATCATAAATAAATCATAATAAATTCATTTTTCAATATTTTTGCACCAAAATTTTTTCTATTTATTTATAACTGAAATACAATTTTTTAATTCAAAAATTCTTCAATTTTAATATTTTTAGATATTAAAGTTATATTTTGACAATTTGAAATAAATAGATTAAATATTCTATTTTCAGGAAAATAATTTTATTAAAATTATTTTCATACTTAAAACTTCATATTGTGACCATCTTTAACTTAAAAAAAATTACAAAAAGACTTTTGTTTATTTATTTATTAAATTCTTATATTTAATAAACAATTTGATTATTAATCAAATAAATACTTATCCCCAATTCGAAACCCTAGAAATACATGTATCCTAGAATTATTTCCCTTACACATTATCAAATTCTTTAGGTTAATCCTTTGGGATAATTCGAACTCAAATTACGTTGTCCGGTTGAACTTCAAGCTATTACGTGAACAGTGAGTACTTCCTATCCCCTTTTTGCTTTTATTCATTTTTGGGGTGTTACATGTACATTATTACAAGTTACAAATACAAGTTTACATTTTCACAATACAATTCTAGTACTATGTGCATTGCTTACAACGTGCTTTATGCTTAGACAATACATGTGGAATACATTTGTACTTAGTGAAATCATTAACATGGTACAAGCCGACCTTAACATTAGATAGCGCTATTTGGATTGACAACCCGCCTAGGTTGATTCTCCCCCTTTTTCATCGGAGAATCCGTGGCCATTGTTAAGTTTTTTATCCATTTATTGGATAAGTACACCGCCGTTCATTTAGTACATTATACAGTCACAGGATTGATTTCGCTCATTTGTATGATACATAGTTTACATATTTGCACTGTAGCTTACACTTGAATTGTATATCTTTTCAACTTATTATATATATCAAAAACTAGGAATTCTCACCAACATTTCATATGTTGACCAAACCTATTTTTGTACATGTTTCAGGTGCAGTTTGATCTAGTGCTTTAGCATGGGACTTTTAGTGCTTTATTTTAATCAGTTATTTCAATAATCATGTTTCATTTAGGGGTTGTTTGGTAACCTCTGAATGGTCATTAAGAGGCTACATCTGAATGGTTCATAATCTCTTAACGGTTAAGATACAATCTTAAGTATGAATGGTAAGAGGTAACATCGTAATGGTCGCCTCTTAACCATTCAGACTTAAGGTTACCTCTTAATCATTCAGAGGTTATACATCATTAAGAGGTAGCCTCTGAATGGTCATTAAGATGTTACCAAACAACCCCTTAGACTTTGTATTTTCCATTTCCATGTAAGACAATTTGGCTTATTCAATAATATTTACATTTTAGTACCATGTGCTTTTGAACAATCTTCACTACGTGACACCTCGATGATTCCGCCATCGGTTGGGGTGTTACAGATTGGTATCAGAGCCATGGTTATAGGGAACTAGGTTATTAGATGAATTGGCCTAGACTATAACCGAATTTCAACTTCCAGGTACAACATTTCCTAATTTATCATTCCCCTCATTTCCCTCTACTTTCCTCCCTCAATCTTTCCCCTTCTTCTCCATTTCTCCTCATCTTTCATCCTGGTGTATAGAGATGGTGTCCTACAAGGAGTGGAAAGACTACATCATCATGGAGCGGGAGCAGTACCTTTCATGAAGACACTCTTAGGCATAATGCCTACTCTTATTTTTTTTTTTTTTTGCTCCTTCAAAGTTGTTGAGCTTTAATGAGTGTGATGGGAACACGTGCAATCTGGAAGGGTGGATGCCTGTACACTGGGTTTTCTGGCATAGGAAAGCATAGCGCATAAATCCATTTACGGACCTGTTATGCTTACCTGGGGATTCCTGGAGTGAGTGTCCACTTATAGGTTAAAGCATGTCTTCTTTGATCACCATTGGGTTCAAATTCCTTTGAAAAGTCAACGTTCTTGTTGGGCTTTACAGCTAGACAAGGGCAATCCAAGCATTTTATGCAAGTTTTTCAATGATACACTCTTATTTCACATACAATATTTTGTATTCATAATCATTTGTACAATTATACACTTACATTTTATAATCTCATAATTTTTCATTGACTGCCTTGTAGATGTTTGCTCGCCGCATGCTCCGTGATGCTAGCCAACGCACTGCTCGTGCTTCTGGACAACGTTCTGACTGTCGCCTCGCTTCTCTAGTTGCTGAGCAAATTGCTGCAGTAATCCCAAATCTTGTTAGTGAGTTAACCCAGAACAGCAACAGTGCCAACACAGAGGGTGCAACTCAATTCCGGTGCACTTTCAAACACTTCAACTCCTGCAACCGCACGAAATTTACTGTGAGGAGGGTGCTACTGGCCTCCTCCAATGGTTTGAAAGTATGGAAAGTACCTTTGTGAACAGCGAGTGTCCTGATGACCTCCGCGTTCGCTATGCTACCAGTGTCCTTCAAAAGGGGGCGCTAACCTGGTGGAATGGTGAAAAGCGTAATCGGGGCGCTGATGTTGCTTTATCTTTGTCTTAGGCTGAGGTTAAGGAACTCATGATCGCCAAAATCTGCCCTAGGAACGAAATCAGGAAACTAGAGGAAGAGTTCCATGGGTTGAAACAAGACAGTGGTGAAAATCTTGCGTACAACACTCGATATCATGAACTCAGCATATTGGTTCCACACATGGTTACCCCGGTCTCTCGAGCAATCGAGAAATATATCGAGGGATTACCTGACCTAATTCAAGATGTAGTCACTGGAAGCAGACCCACTACGGTGGAAGAAGCCATCCAGCTTGCAGCCTCCTTGACTGACAAGCACGTGAAAAGGGGAAATCTGGTTAGGAAAGGAACCAAGAAACCAGCTGAGAAGACCCCCGCCCCTACTACTGAATCATCAAGAGTTGTTGTAGACAATACCGGTTCCAACACTAGGAAGCGGAAGTCCAGAGGTAGAAATTACGCCGTTGTAGCCCCAGTAACCCAGGCTCCAATGGCCCAGGCTCCAATGGCTCAGGCTCCTCTTGTTAAGAAGGTTTATAGTGGAAACTTACCCAAATGTGCTACCTGTCAGTACCATCACCCCTCAAATTTTCCTTGTCGCCACTGTACCACCTGTGGTAGGTACGGTCATGTAGCTACCACATGTCATTAAGTGCTTAGACCTCAACCAATCAACGCTCAACCAGTTAACCCTCAACCAGCCAACCTTAACCAGCTCGCCAAAACCCACAACCCATAGCATATGGTCGAGCTTGCTTCAATTGTGGTGATCCAAACCACCTCAGAAATCAGTGTCCAGCACTTGTCCCAGCAAACCGTGCAACAAACCCAGTGGCTCGTGGTAGGGCTTTCAACATCAATGCAGCAGAAGCCCAGGAAACAAATGATGTGGTGAATGGTACGTTTTTACTTGATGGTCATTATGCTTCGATTTTATTTGATACTGGTGCGGATAAAATTTTTGTGTCATTAGCATTCGAACCTTTACTATCCCACACTCGCTCTAGATTAGGAGCGCCTTTCACTGTCGAGGTCGCGGATGGTAACCCCATCTCAATTGATTCCATCATCCAGGGTTGTACTCTTAGCCTTAACGAACATGACTTCACCATTGATCTCATACCTATGAAATTGGGGAGCTTTGATGTTATCGTGGGTATGGATTGGCTTTCTAAACACCATGCTGAAGTTGTCTGCTTTGAGAAATTTATTCGGTTTCCTCTCGCATCGGGTGACTTTTTACGGGTTTATGGTGAGAAACCATCCAGTGGTCTTAAACTCATGTCCTGCACTCAAGCACAAAAATATCTACGTAAGAAATACGTAGCCTTCTTGGCCCATGTCGTGCAAAAGAAAGGAAAAGACAAGAGTATCCAAGATGTTCCTGTTGTTCGTGAGTTTCCAGAAGTCTTTCCTGATGACTTACCTGGACTTCCACCGGTACGTCCTGTTGAATTTCGTATTGATCTTGTACCTGGTGCCACGCCCGTTGCAAAATCTCCATATCGTCTTGCACCTTCCGAGATGCAAGAACTTGCGAGTCAACTTCAAGAGTTGGCAGACAAGGGTTTCATTCGTCCCAGTTCATCACCTTGGGGAGCTCCAGTCTTATTTGTAAAGAAGAAGGATGGTTCTTTCCGAATGTGTATCGATTATCGTGAGCTTAATAAACTCACCATTAAAAACCGGTACCCTTTACCCCGCATTGATGATCTTTTTGATCAACTTCAAGGTTCGACTTGCTTCTCAAAGATCGATCTTCGTTCAGGTTATCACCAACTTCGAGTTTATAAAGACGATATTCCAAAGACAGCTTTTCGTACACGCTACGGTCATTACGAGTTCATGGTTATGCCTTTTGGACTAACGAATGCACCCGCTGTCTTCATGGATCTCATGAATCGCGTGTGCAAACCCTTCTTGGATAAATTCGTAATCGTTTTCATTGATGACATTCTCATTTACTCCAAAACCAAATCAGCTCACGAACAACACCTTAGACAAATTTTGAGTCTTTTGAAGAATGAACAACTGTATGCCAAATTTTCCAAGTGCGAATTTTGGCTTAAGGAAGTTCAATTTTTGGGACACATTATCAGTGATAAGGGAATACACGTGGATCCAGCTAAGATTGAGGCTGTTAAAAATTGGATTGCACCCAAGTTTCCCACGGAAGTTCGCTCTTTCCTTGGCTTAGCGGGTTATTATCGTCGTTTTATTCTCAACTTCTCCAAGATTGCCTTACCTCTCACTTCTTTGACCCATAAAGATAAACCATATGTATGGGGACCCAGTCAAGAAGAAGCATTCCAGACATTGAAGCAGAAACTGTGTGATGCTCCAATCCTCACTTTACCTGACGGCAATGAGGATTTCGTGGTTTATTGTGATGCCTCTAACCAAGGTCTTGGTTGTGTTCTCATGCAACGAGGCAAGGTTATAGCATATGCATCGCGACAACTGAAAAACCATGAGAAAAATTATACTACCCATGATCTTGAACTCGGAGCGGTCGTTTTCGCACTTAAGATTTGGAGGCACTATTTATACGGTACAAAATGTGTGATTTTCACTGACCACAAGAGTCTTCAACACATTTTCAACCAGAAAGATCTGAATATACGTCAACGACGATGGGTCAAGTTGTTAAACGACTACGACTGCGAGATTCGCTACCATCCTGGCAAGGCGAATGTTGTAGCCGATGCCCTCAGTCGTAAAGATCATGCCCAGCTTTATTGTGCCCAGGTCCAGACTGATATCAAACTCCGCATCATTGAAGCCCAACATGTCTCTGTTACTGAAGGCAACATGTACGATGAAATGTCGTGTGGATCCAAAAATCAGTTGGAAACCAAAAATGGTTTACTTTACTTCATGAACCGTCTTTGGATCCCTGATCGTGACAACCTGCGTACCTTCCTCATGGACGAGTCCCATAAGTCTCGTTACTCCATTCACCCTGGTGCAGATAAGATGTATCAGGATCTGCGTACCTTGTATTGGTGGCCCGGTATGAAGAAGGACATAGCTCTATATGTGGCTAAATGCCTTACTTGCTCCAAGGTCAAAGTTGAGCACCAACGCCCATCTGGTTTACTTGTGCAACCAGAAATTCCAGCGTGAAAGTGGGAGAACATTGCTATGGACTTCATTACGAAACTTCCACGCACCACTCGAGGGCATGACAGTATCTAGGTCATCGTCGATCGATTGACCAAATCTGCTCACTTTCTACCTATTCATGAGACCTACACAGGTGAGAAACTGGTTAAAATCTACATCAGTGAGATTGTCAGCCGTCATGGTATTCCTCTGGACATTATTTCCGATCGTGATAGCTGGTTTACTTCTCGCTTTTGGCAGACATTTCAATCCGCACTTGGTACGCAACTGAATCTTAGCACGGCTTATCACCCACAGACGGATGGTCAAACTGAACGAACCATCCAAACATTGGAGGATATGCTTAGAGCGTGCACCATTGACTTTGGTGGCAATTGGGACACGCACTTACCCTTGGTTGAGTTCTCGTATAATAACAGCTACCATTCCAGTATTAACATGGCACCATTCGAGGCACTTTATGGCCGCAAATGTCGTTCCCCTGTTTGTTGGAGCGAGGTTAGCGAAACACAAATCACCGGTCCCCAGCTAATACAGGAAACGACAGACAAAATTCTTCGCATTCGTGAGAATTTGCAAGTTGCTCGAAGCAGACAGAAAAGCTATGCCGATCAAAGGCGCAATCCTCTAGAATTTCAAGTCGGAGACATGGTACTTCTCAAGGTTTCACCTTGGAAGGGTATATTTCTGTCACACCACGACAATGGCGGAAACACGTGGCGCGACGGTTCAAGAGCATAAAGTCAAGGTTAACGCAAATCACAAGTAATTTAAGAAAATGGGTCATTTATTTAGGCGTCAAATCTTGTTCAAAACATTACATAAAAAGTAAATTGTTTATAACACAAATGTAGAGGTTTCTCAAATATATCCCATAGCCTTGGGAAATAAAGGTGAAACCCCGCAAAATATTTAACGCCGCATCGGAGGATTCCATGACCCAGCTTGCCCAGATTTCCTTCATCTAATTACCTGAAAGATATGTTTAAAATTTTGTCAATATAAATATATTGGTGAGTTCACAGGTTTTTAGTTTCCAAAACTTGAATACTTGGGAAATACCATGTTATGACAATATATAGGAGTTGCAAATTCCTATAATTCTACTTGAGACTATAATCAAACCAAGACGTATAATATATGCCCCGCTCCAAGTCGTTACTCGGTATCCTACGACTTAAGTTCAGAATATATGCACCCCAGGCATACACTAATGCATAATCGACGCTATCGATTAGGGGTGGGCCTTGTCAGGCACCAATAGTACTATTCAATATTCCACCGGTTTCATTTCCCTGAATAAATGATTATAGAGGCGAGGACTCAACCCCGAGTGGCGGTCACACCTCAAGTAATAAATCCGTCAAACATTTTCCCTAACATATCTTTCCCCCGAAAACGTAAAAATAGTTTAAAATGGGGCCGTGAAACTCACCTGAATCACTGTCCGGCTCACTAAGCAGATAGCAAAAAGGGTCTCGTACCTACAAACGTCCTAGACGTATAAGTCACTATCCCCATAGTGCATGTGCCTTGGCAAGTTGTACACCCAACTCCCGACCACAAGTTATTCCAAATCCCGTTTAATTAAGCGCGTATCCTCGGTTTTGTTGGCGTTAGATTACCCCTTGTGTTACAAGTTATATATTACTCTTGTTAATATTTCCTTAACTTGTCCTTTATTATTATTGACTCGACTTCACTTAACATATAATTATTTTCCCATTTAAATAATTATACTTAAGATCGCATCGCTCGATATAATATATATTTCAACACTCGACCCGACTCACTTCGCCGCACATTTGTTTTCCCATTTAAACAAATATGCTAAGATCTTGTCGTTCGATTGTATATTCTCAACACCCGATTCAACTCACCATACCGTATATTTATTTTCCCATTCAAATAAATGTACTAGGATCTTGTCGGCACGGCATACACATATATATATCTTCGTCTACTCGTCGCGGATTTCCTTCCCACATATGTACTTTCCCATTAAGTAGATATGCTAGAATTTTGCCGAGACGAGCGTATATGTATATAAATGTGTAATTTCTCTTGTTAAGTATATACGTTTGTTTAACGTCTTACTTGTTTACGTTATGTTTTTCTCCCACGAATAATTCCTTCAACACTTAGGAAAGTGTTTATTAGTTTTCACCCATGATGTATATATATATTTTACTTCCTAAAAATATACATTTTCTCATCTTGCCACAATGGCATTTTTCTCATGTTTTGTCCGTGTACGGTTCGTTAACGCGTCTTAGTTCGATATCTTAGTTCGAATAGTCAATTTTTCCAAGTTTTTCCCAACATGTGTTTTATAGAAATGTTATTCATATTTCTTCCTCCTAACACATGTTACTTGGAAGGTTTAAAATACTTATGTATTTTTTAACCCAACTTGTTAACTTAACTACAAAAATGCTTCCAATACTTTTATATTCCCATTTATATAAAAGTATTCATTTTTGTATAAGTTTCTCAAGTTTTAATTTTTGTTTTAACATTTTTATAAAATCTCTATTTTATAAAAATCCCTATGTTAATACAATCCATATTTTTATAACTTTCACTTTTATAAAAATATACTTTTTATACAAAAATACCCAAGTATATCTACTAGTATTTACCAAATCAACCTTGGAAAATTATTACTTATACTTTTGACACCAAACTTTTCATTATTGCATCTTTGGACTAATAGTTTCTAAAATGTTCATTTTAGTCCTCTAACTTTCAAAGTTACAATATTAGTCCTTTAACTTTCAAATGTTGCATTTTTCCACTCTAACTTCCAAAGTTAGCATTTTTCACTCAAAATAGTGGACTTTGAAGATCCATCTTTTTATTGGTAAGTTATTTTTGTATCAAAACACTTTTATTAGTCTTATATTTCATATATAAGGCTACTTGTATGTGTGTTTTATGTATTTGTCCATTATATCAAAATCTCATTCTTCTAAGTAAGTAACTTTAATTTTTCAACTTCTTTATTCATGACATTCTAATATATTCCATCATATATTATGTCTTAGATGATCATTTTAAGATGATTAAAGTTACCTTTTAACACATTCAAGTTTGTTCTACAAATCTTAATCAAATCATCATCCTACTTAGTGTATGTGTAGATTTTATACATTTTCAAGAACACTACTTTATCATCATCAAATCCATGATTCATTTACATATCTTTAATCATTTATTTTACTCATGTAAAACCTATTAATGATTATGTTTCAAACCATATTTTAAACCCTTCATGTACAACTTGCTTCTAAGAACACATACATGAATATTAATAATCAAAACAAGGTTAAGAAGCTTACTACTAGCACAAGGCTAGGGAAGACAAAACCTTGGATTTTGAGAGGGGTTTAGTGTGTTCTTCCTTAATGGTTAAGCTCCAAGCTTGAAACACACAATAGGGGTTTGGATGATGGATTATTTTGAGTGATTTGAAGATGTATAAACTTGAAAGGAAAATGTGTGTGGGTGAGGTGAAACCTACGGCCACAAGGGAAGAAAAGAGAAGGAAGTTGTTTTGCTTTCAAGTGTGCATGCTATTATCTTTATACTATCCCTATAATATCTCCCAAGATCACACTTAATCTATCAAGGATTTGCATGGATTGTGAAGTACTATGGAAATATTTGGAAAGTATGGAGGATGGGAGGATGGTCGTGAGTTTTGGATGGATGGAGAAGTTAGTGATCTTGCAAGGATATTTTATAATCATACTTAACATCCTAGTAAGATATGAAATCTTTGGAGCATGCCTACATGTGTGTACTAGTGTTTGATTAGATTAATCCTTGTCTTGGATTATTATGGCCATAGGGCCGATTTTCTTCACAAAGAAAAGCAATCTAGAGCATGCTTTTGTACTTCAAGTCTTACAACTTTTGGCTTTTGTTCATGCATGCTTTATACCTAGATTTGTAGGTTATTATCAAATCAACTTGCAAGGTGTTTACAAGGCCATTTAGGCCGGCCCCTTTGTGGCTTGGGTGGGGTCCACAACTCCAAATATTTACCCAATACTTGTTAAGTTTAATTCCTCGTCGTTCGGGTGTCGTTCGGGTATTTTTCGGGATTTAATCGCGCGTTATTCGGACATTAAAAATACCTTTAATAACCCTTAAATATAGTCTAATTTAAGCGTTGATTGGTTATTTAGGCTTTTGCCGGGTGAAATTATGAGTTATACGCGTATCGGGTGCGGTACGCGCACTTTATTCGTTACCGGGAGATTTGTATGAGACGTTTCCACTTATGGTTTTGGAGTTCCAAAACTCATTATATTTTGTGAA
Organism: Ambrosia x helenae; assembly: GCA_030844895.1. Lineage (NCBI taxonomy): Eukaryota > Viridiplantae > Streptophyta > Magnoliopsida > Asterales > Asteraceae > Ambrosia > Ambrosia x helenae. Next base: position 43,833,330 of record CM061228.1, read on the forward strand.
ACTACCCTTTATTTTATATCCTGGGTGTCCGGGATCCTTTTCGTTTATTTAATTATTACCGGGTAATTGCCAACGTCCATACCGGATAGTTTATTCGCACATGATCCAATCATGTTTTACCATTAAACGTATGCATTCCTATGCATTATTTGGAAATTGCTATCTCCTAAGGCCTTGATAATTAAATCACACATAATTGCATTTAATTACGTTAATCATATATTAATTAATTTGTACGGAATTACCTTATTTTTGCCGGTTGTTACATTCTCCCCCCGTTAAGAGAATTCCGTCCCGGAATTCACTTCGAGTTCTCCGGTACAGGTGTCTTCTCGAATAGGGCGGGATATTTTTGCTTCATCCGGTACAGCCTTTCCCACGTGAACTCCGGTCCACGCTTGGCATTCCAGCGCACTTTGACCAATCTGATCTTGCTGCGCCTTAGTTTTTGGACCTTCCAATCAGTTACCTCGATTGGTTCTTCAACAAAATGTAACTTGTCGTCAATTTGGATTTCGTCTGCTGGGATGATGAGAGTTTCGTCGGATAGGCACTTTTTCAAATTTGACATGTGAAACGTGTCGTGTATTCCACTAAGCTCTTGAGGCAACTTGAGCTTGTATGCCACTGTGCCTACCCTGGACAAGACTTCGAACGGTCCAACATATCGTGGGTTCAGCTTTCCGCGCTTTCCAAAGCGCGCGACACCTTTCCAAGGTGACACTTTTAGTAGGACCCTGTCTCCGACTTGAAATTCTAAAGGCTTTCGCCTCATATCAGCATAGCTTTTCTGGCGGTCACGGGCCGCTTTGAGGCGTTCCTTTATGAAAAAAACCTTATCCGTCGTCTCTTGAACAATTTCGGGCCCGGTGAGTTGTTTTTCTCCAACTTCAGCCCAACATAACGGAGATCGACACTTGCGTCCATATAGAGCTTCAAACGGTGCGGCTTGAATGCTCGTATGATAACTGTTGTTATAGGAAAATTCTACCAATGGCAAGTGCGTATCCCAATTACCGCCGAAATCAATCGCGCATGCCCGCAACATATCTTCCAAGGTCTGGATGGTTCGTTCACTTTGACCATCCGTTTGGGGGTGATATGCGGTACTCATGTCGAGGCGAGTACCGAGGGCTTCATTTAAACTTTCCCAAAATCTTGAAGTGAAACGACTATCTCGATCGGAGATGATAGAAATAGGTACACCGTGTTTAGACACCACTTCCTTAATGTACAAACGGGTCAGTTTCTCCAACTTGTCCGTTTCGCGAATCGGGAGGAAGTGTGCAGATTTTGTTAATCGATCTACAATTACCCAGATCATGTCATGGCCACTTGTTGTCTTGGGTAACTTGGTGATGAAATCCATGGTAATCCGTTCCCATTTCCATTCTGGTATTTCCGGTTGTTGTAGCAAACCGGAAGGTCTCTGATGCTCAGCCTTGACCTTTGCGCAAGTCAAACATCGCGCAACATATGCCGCTATATCTCTTTTGAAATTCGGCCACCAATAAAGTTCCTTCAAATCGTGGAACATCTTGTCTGCACCAGGGTGAACCGAATATCTAGAACTGTGAGCTTCGTCCAATACTAGCTCACGCAATCCCCCGTACACTGGAACCCAAATTCTATTCATGAAATACAGGGTCTGATCCGCCTTTGGTTCCAGTGAATCAATCATCTTTCGTAATCTTTCACTTTTGACATTCTCGGGTTTAAGGGCGTTAACTTGAGCTTCACGAATTCGTTCAGTCAGATTCGTGTGGATAGTCAAACCCAAAGCTCGGACACGCAATGGTTTAACCCGTTCCTTGCGACTCAAGGCGTCGGCCACAACGTTCGCCTTACCGGGATGGTACTTTATCTCACAATCGTAATCGTTTAATAATTCGACCCATCGCCGTTGTCGCATGTTTAAATCCTTCTGATCAAAGATGTGTTGCAAGCTCTTATGATCAGTGAAAATTGTGCACTTGGTTCCGTACAAATAGTGCCTCCATATCTTGAGAGCGAATACCACTGCACCTAATTCCAAATCGTGTGTAGTGTAGTTCTTCTCATGGATTTTCAGTTGCCTGGAAGCATAGGCTATTACCTTTTCTCGCTGCATTAATACACAACCCAAGCCTTGATGTGAGGCATCACAGTAAACCACAAAATCCTCCGTACCATCGGGGAGTGATAGTATCAGAGCGCCACATAACTTGTCTTTTAATAATTGGAATGTTGCGTCTTGCTTTTCCGTCCACTCGAATTTCTTATCCTTTTGGGTTAACATGGTTAAAGCTTGTGCTATCTTTGAAAAGTTCTCGATGAACCTTCTGTAATAACCCGCAAGGCCAAGAAATTGTCGTACTTCGGTAGGAGTTCGAGGGGCTTCCCAATTTTTAATTGCCTCGATCTTGGCGGGATCGACGTGTATGCCCTTCTCGTTTACCACGTGGCCTAGAAAGTGAACTTCCCGAATCCAAAAATCGCACTTTGAGAATTTAGCGTAGAGTTTTTCCTTGCGTAGTACTTCAAGGATTAACCGAAGGTGATTCTCGTGGTCTTCTTTGGTGCGTGAATAGATCAGAATATCATCAATGAAAACAATGACGAATTTGTCCAGGTATGGCTTACACACGCGGTTCATTAGGTCCATGAAAACCGCTGGTGCGTTGGTTAAGCCGAACGGCATCACCAAAAATTCATAGTGCCCATACCGGGTTCCTAAGGCCGTCTTTGGTACATCCTCTTCTTGTATACGCAACTGGTGATAGCCAGACCTCAGATCAATTTTGGAGTAGTAGCTAGATCCTTGGAGCTGGTCAAATAAATCGTCGATCCTGGGGAGAGGATAGCGATTCTTGATGGTTAGCTTGTTCAGCTCCCGATAGTCGATGCACATGCGAAATGTGCCATCCTTCTTCTTTACAAATAAGACGGGAGCTCCCCAAGGTGAGAAACTCGGTCTTATAAAACCTTTGTCCAATAATTCTTGTAGCTGGCTGGACAGTTCCTGCATCTCTGATGGAGCTAGGCGGTATGGCGATCGTGCCACAGGAGCAGCTCCCGGAACGAGGTCGATGCGGAACTCGACTTGTCGAGGTGGTGGCAACCCCGGCAAATCTTCTGGAAAAACGTCCGGAAAATCTCTAGCTACTGGAATGTCTTCCAACTTTCGCTCGTCGGCCTTCTTGTCCACTACGTGTGCCAAGAATGCGACAAGCCCTTTTCTTAGGCACTTACGAGCCTTCATGCTTGAAATAATCCTTAGCGGCGTCCCGTGCCTTTCCCCTTGAATTGAGAGAGTTTCACCGCTTGCGAGAGGGACTTGAATGACTTTATCGTTGCAAATCACGACGGCATGATGCGCGGACAACCAGTCCATGCCGAAAACTATGTCGAAACTTCCCAATACGACTGGCAAAAGATCAATCCCAAACTCGTGCCCACAGAGTTCTAATTTACAATCCCTCGCTACTTCTCTCGTTTCAATAGTTTTACCATTAGCCAGTTCTATGGAGTAGGGTGTATCTAGTTCACTAGTTCTTAGCCCAAGTAATCTTTTAAACTCAATGGATACGAAGCTAAAGTCAGCACCGGTATCAAATAATACAGAGGCATAATGACCATTAAGAGGAAACGTACCAGTGACCACATTGGGGTCTTGTCGTGCATCACCGGCTCCAATCACAAACGCCCGCCCACGGGCTTGGTTGTTGACCTTGGGGCAATCCTTTTTCCAATGGTCCAGTGACCCGCATGCGAAGCAAGGTCTAGCCCCTCCGTTTTTCGGTGCTCCGGACCGGCAGTCTTCAGTTTTGTGCCCTGAGCGGTGGCACTTTCCACAAGTTATCCCATTATTTCTCCCCTGGTTACCCTGTTTTCCACCATTACCACGCCCTGTGGCAACATACCCCTTCCCTTTCTTGTTCGAGCTACCCGATGCTCTATCCCTCTTTCCTTCATCCCGTTTGCGTTTCCCGAATCTCGGGTTGTTCCCCTGATCATTCGTCACAACTGCTGAGCTTGTCCCCTGATTCTTGCCTTCCACACTGCTAGCCTCAGAAATTTTCAGTCCCGAAACTTGTCGGATCAAAGTACCCATGCGAATAGCATCTTCAGTGAGGCTTAGCGCAAGATCAATAGCCGCGCGCATGGTCGTGGGTTTGGAAGCAGTGACTATGCTGCGTATTTGCGGTGCCAATCCGAACAAATACCGCTCTATCTTGTTGTTTTCAGGTGTGACCAATCGAGGCACTAATCTGGCGAGATCATGAAATCGGGACGTGTATCCAGTCACGTCTGCTCCTATCATAGTAAGGTTCTAGAATTCTGTTTCTAGTTTCTGCACCTCACTTTCCGGGCGGTATTCGGCGATCATAAGTTCTTTCGGTTCCGCCCATGACAGGGAGTAAGCAGTATCGTCACCCAATGACTGCACTTGGCCGTTCCACCAAGTTAGTGCTTGATCCAAAAACAAGTTGGTGGAGTACATGACCGACTGACGAGGGGTACACCCACTGATACGGATTATTGCCTCGGTCTTTTCGAACCACTTGACCAGGCCAACAGATCCTTCTGTGCCGCTGAAGTTGATCGGCTTACAGTCTAAGAAGGCTTTGAATGTGCAGCCACGATCTCGCGAGGCCGTTTCTGCATTAATAAAGTAGTATGTTATTATGGGATAGGAGTTTTAGGATATTCTCCTATCGCTTCTTCAATTATTTTTAAACCTTCTTACCATTGGGGGAGGTTTCTCGTCGGTCGCTCCCCGTTAAGTCACGTGATCGTTCGGAGCGGGCGGCTTCGTGCTCCGCGATCGCTCGGGCTATGCGCTCCAAGATCATGGTTTCAAGTTCAGCTGATGTAGCGGGCAGTCCGTCTGCGCCACTGTTGCTTCTGGTGGCTGGTGCCATTTTTCTTCAATAATAATTATCAAAGGTTAATTTGGCAAACATTTATACAATATAAAGCATAAATAACAACCCAGAATATGAACACAATAACCAACACCATGTCATCACACAATATAACAACGCACCATACAGAATAAATAATAATCAACACAACATCACCACACAATCACACAAATCACAATATATGGAGTAAGCAATAATAATTGTAGACAACAACATATTTCACCATAATAATAAGATTTTTCATTAATTTCGATAGTACGAGTACAATGCTTGTTTATAATAACAAAATAGGGAATAACATCCCTCATACAATACATCGTTCTGAAATAAATAAAACATCATATCATATGCCGTCATACCCGTACGGTTAGGCAAAATGCAAACGAGTGTCATAACTCGTGCTATACTACCATACTGCTGCTACTATATATATCTGCAGGTGATTCTTCCATGTGTCCCTGATGCGTCCCTACTGTGGCGGCAGCGGCGGGAACTGATACTGTGGTGCGTGCATGCTGATAGTCATACTAATCGCCATGATGCGCTCATATAAAAACTGTCGATGCGCAAAATGCGCATCACCGGTAATCCCACACTGTGCATCCATGCTCAACAACTCCTCAGCATAGTGTGCTAAAGCATCTCGAGCATCGATCATCCGTGTCCACATCAAGCGAGTCTGCTGCTCTACCTGGTTCACGGTGCGCTGCACCGTGTCGGCGAGGGTCTGGAAGTCTCGCTCCAGTGAGATAGCAGTGGACCATGCTGGTCCGGATAGGGGTGTCATCCTGGGTGGCTGGGATGGTCCGGGTATATCGGGGTGAATTGGCTGGGATGGGCCAAAGGGGGCTGGTATCGGTATGTGGGAAAATAACGGGGCAAAACCCTGTGGTCTGGGGGTAAAGTGTGATGGTATCAGGTAGGGGTCCCCTGCACCCAGAGGATATGGTGCAGGTGGCATCCTGGGCAAGGTGGGGATAGGTAGTGTCATGGCTACGGTGGGTGGTGCTACAAGCTCGGCCAAGGGGGCCATAAGGGGCTCTGAAATAGTGGCCCACTCTGGGGTGGACACCACTACGGTGGGGGTAGGAGGGCTCGCGGTGGCGAAAGCTGCCATACCTGCCCTGCGTAGCTCAGAGCTACCGGCGGGGCTACCCTCTAGGACGAGTGCTGCTGTGGCTGGCCCCTCCTGAGGTGCGGGCTCAAGTGGTGCAGGTGGGGCTACGGGGTCAGCAGGGGCGTCCTCCATCATTGGAGCCACTGGCTCCTCCTGGGCGACTGGGATCTCGGGTACTAGCATGTGCTCTACTAAGGCCACTGACTCGTCGTCCGAGTCATCTGATATCCACCCGTTCCTCCCACGGGAGATCGGCATGAGCCTCATGCCTGGAGGAATGTGGATGTGCGGTACGGGTGCTGGCTCGTGATCAACGTGAGCCTGTCTATCAAACGGAGACTCCGCTGTCTCCGACTGGGCTGGGATAGGTCGTGACGGACCGGCACAGCCTTCAGGGAAGTCCCTGATGGCTCTGATGGGGCGTGGGGCTAAGGGTGCGGCAGGTACAATAGGTAGGTCGGCCTGCGTGCGTCGACCACGGCGGCCGCGCCATCCCCTGCGGGTGCCCAGTCAGGATCCTCGCTAGGATCCGTCTCGTCGGAATCGTCGTCTGACCCTCCTGCGACGTCCATCTCTACGTCGTCTTCTTCCGCGTCGAGTACAACCAGCTCAACTGGCTCAGGCGGAGGTGCGGGAATGATCTGTAGACTACTATCATAACTTGGCGCTATACTTCCAGCGTCCGACATTCCTGGCAAAAGAACCGTACACATATATATATGAATTATTTTAAAATAGATAGTTAAGGCGTACATTAACAGTAACCTTCCTAACCTCTAATACCACGTACTGCATAACAATACCCATGGCTAGCTCGGTCGGAATCTCCTCATGCCCAATGCTTCTTGAAAAATTACTTTATTGCGTTTAGCACCTTTATATATTCTTTTGAAAAATTTATCTTTGAACCCAATCCGGTTATAGTCTAGTTTTTAAAGAAAATACTCTAGTTCGCTATAACCTTGGCTCTGATACCACTTTCTGTCACACCACGACAATGGCGGAAACACGTGGCGCGACGGTTCAAGAGCATAAAGTCAAGGTTAACGCAAATCACAAGTAATTTAAGAAAATGGGTCATTTATTTAGGCGTCAAATCTTGTTCAAAACATTACATAAAAAGTAAATTGTTTATAACACAAATGTAGAGGTTTCTCAAATATATCCCATAGCCTTGGGAAATAAAGGTGAAACCCCGCAAAATATTTAACGCCGCATCGGAGGATTCCATGACCCAGCTTGCCCAGATTTCCTTCATCTAATTACCTGAAAGATATGTTTAAAATTTCGTCAATATAAATATATTGGTGAGTTCACAGGTTTTTAGTTTCCAAAACTTGAATACTTGGGAAATACCATGTTATGACAATATATAGGAGTTGCAAATTCCTATAATTCTACTTGAGACTATAATCAAACCAAGACGTATAATATATGCCCCGCTCCAAGTCGTTACTCGGTATCCTACGACTTAAGTTCAGAATATATGCACCCCAGGCATACACTAATGCATAATCGACGCTATCGATTAGGGGTGGGCCTTGTCAGGCACCAATAGTACTATTCAATATTCCACCGGTTTCATTTCCCTGAATAAATGATTATAGAGGCGAGGACTCAACCCCGAGTGGCGGTCACACCTCAAGTAATAAATCCGTCAAACATTTTCCCTAACATATCTTTCCCCCGAAAACGTAAAAATAGTTTAAAATGGGGCCGTGAAACTCACCTGAATCACTGTCCGGCTCACTAAGCAGATAGCAAAAAGGGTCTCGCACCTACAAACGTCCTAGACGTATAAGTCACTATCCCTATAGTGCATGTGCCTTGGCAAGTTGTACACCCAACTCCCGACCACAAGTTATTCCAAATCCCGTTTAATTAAGCGCGTATCCTAGGTTTCGTTGGCGTTAGATTACCCCTTGTGTTACAAGTTATATATTACTCTTGTTAATATTTCCTTAACTTGTCCTTATTATTATCGACTCGACTTCACTTAACATATAATTATTTTCCCATTTAAATAATTATACTTAAGATCGCATCGCTCGATATAATATATATTTCAACACTCGACCCGACTCACTTTGCCGCACATTTGTTTTCCCATTTAAACAAATATGCTAAGATCTTGTCGTTCGATTGTATATTCTCAACACCCGATTCAACTCACCATACCGTATATTTATTTTCCCATTCAAATAAATATACTAGGATCTTGTCGGCACGGCATACACATATATATATCTTTGTCTACTCGTCGCGGTTTTCCTTCCCACATATCTACTTTCCCATTAAGTAGATATACTAGAATTTTGCCGAGACGAGCGTATATATATATAAATGTGTAATTTTTCTTGTTAAGTATATACGTTTGTTTAACGTCTTACTTGTTTACGTTATGTTTTTCTCCCACGAATAATTCCTTCAACACTTAGGAAAGTGTTTATTAGTTTTCACCCATGATGTATATATATATTTTACTTCCTAAAAATATATATTTTCTCATCTTGCCGCAATGGCATTTTTCTCATGTTTTGTCCGTGTACGGTTCGTTAACGCGTCTTAGTTCGATATCTTAGTTCGAATAGTCAATTTTTCCAAGTTTTTCCCAACATGTGTTTTATAGAAATATTATTCATATTTCTTCCTCCTAACACATGTTACTTGGAAGGTTTAAAATACTTATGTATTTTTAACCCAACTTGTTAACTTAACTACAAAAATGCTTCCAATACTTTTATATTCCCATTTATATAAAAGTATTCATTTTTGTATAAGTTTCTCAAGTTTTAATTTTTGTTTAACATTTTTATAAAATCTCTATTTTATAAAAATCCTTATGTTAATACAATCCATATTTTTATAACTTTCACTTTTATAAAAATATACTTTTTATACAAAAATACCCAAGTATATCTACTAGTATTTACCAAATCAACCTTGGAAAATTATTACTTATACTTTTGACACCAAACTTTCCATTATTGCATCTTTGGACTAATAGTTTCTAAAATGTTCATTTTAGTCCTCTAACTTTCAAAGTTACAATATTAGTCCCTTAACTTTCAAATGTTGCATTTTTCCACTCTAACTTCCAAAGTTAGCATTTTTCACTCAAAATAGTGGACTTTGAAGATCCATCTTTTTATTGGTAAGTTATTTTTGTATCAAAACACTTTTATTAGTCTTATATTTCATATATAAGGCTACTTGTATGTGTGTTTTATGTATTTGTCCATTATATCAAAATCTCATTCTTCTAAGTAAGTAACTTTAATTTTCAACTTCTTTATTCATGACATTCTAATATATTCCATCATATATTATGTCTTAGATGATCATTTTAAGATGATTAAAGTTACCTTTTAACACATTCAAGTTTGTTCTACAAATCTTAATCAAATCATCATCCTACTTAGTGTATGTGTAGATTTTATACATTTTCAAGAACACTACTTTATCATCATCAAATCCATGATTCATTTACATATCTTTAATCATTTATTTTACTCATGTAAAACCTATTAAAGATTATGTTTCAAACCACATTTTAAACCCTTCATGTACAACTTGCTTCTAAGAACACATACATGAATATTAATAATCAAAACAAGGTTAAGAAGCTTACTACTAGCACAAGGCTAGGGAAGACAAAACCTTGGATTTTGAGAGGGGTTTAGTGTGTTCTTCCTTAATGGTTAAGCTCCAAGCTTGAAACACACAATAGGGGTTTGGATGATGGATTGTTTTGAGTGATTTGGAGATGTAAAAACTTGAAAGAAAATGTGTGTGGGTGAGGTGAAACCTACGGCCACAAGGGAAGAAAAGAGAAGAAGTTTGTTTTGCTTTCAAGTGTGCATGCTATTATCTTTATACTATCCCTATAATATCTCCAAGATCACATTAATCTATCAAGATTTGCATGGATTGTGAAGTACTATGGAAATCTTGGATGGAAGTGTGGAGGATGGGAGGATGGCCGTGAGTTTTGGATGGATGGAGAAGTTAGTGATCTTGCAAGGATATTTTATAATCATACTTAACATCCTAGTAAGATATGAAATCTTTGGAGCATGCCTACATGTGTGTACTAGTGTTTGATTAGATTAATCCTTGTCTTGGATTATTATGGCCATAGGGCCGATTTTCTTCACAAAGAAAAGCAATCTAGAGCATGCTTTTGTACTTCAAGTCTTACAACTTTTTGCTTTTGTTCATGCATGCTTATACCTAGATTTGTAGGTTATTATCAAATCAACTTGCAAGGTGTATACAAGGCCATTTAGGCCGGCCCCTTTGTGGCTTGGGTGGGGTCCACAACTCCAAATATTTACCCAATACTTGTTAAGTTTAATTCCTCGTCGTTCGGGTGTCGTTCGGGTATTTTTCGGGATTTAATCGCGCGTTATTCGGACATTAAAAATACCTTTAATAACCCTTAAATATAGTCTAATTTAAGCGTTGATTGGTTATTTAGGCTTTTGCCGGGTGAAATTATGAGTTATACGCGTATCGGGTGCGGTACGCGCACTTTATTCGTTACCGGGAGATTTGTATGAGACGTTTCCACTTATGGTTTTGGAGTTCCAAAACTCATTATATTTTGTGAAACTACCCTTTATTTTATATCCTGGGTGTCCGGGATCCTTTTCGTTTATTTAATTATTACCGGGTAATTGCCAACGTCCATACCGGATAGTTTTATTCGCACATGATCCAATCATGTTTTACCATTAAACGTATGCATTCCTATGCATTATTTGGAAATTGCTATCTCCTAAGGCCTTGATAATTAAATCACACATAATTGCATTTAATTACGTTAATCATATATTAATTAATTTGTACGGAATTACCTTATTTTTGCCGGTTGTTACATTCTCCCCCCGTTAAGAGAATTCCGTCCCGGAATTCACTTCGAGTTCTCCGGTACAGGTGTCTTCTCGAATAGGGCGGGATATTTTTGCTTCATCCGGTCCAGCCTTTCCCACGTGAACTCCGGTCCACGCTTGGCATTCCAGCGCACTTTGACCAATCTGATCTTGCTGCGCCTTAGTTTTTGGACCTTCCAATCAGTTACCTCGATTGGTTCTTCAACAAAATGTAACTTGTCGTCAATTTGGATTTCGTCTGCTGGGATGATGAGAGTTTCGTCGGATAGGCACTTTTTCAAATTTGACACGTGAAACGTGTCGTGTATTCCACTAAGCTCTTGAGGCAACTTGAGCTTGTATGCCACTGTGCCTACCCTGGACAAGACTTCGAACGGTCCAACATATCGTGGGTTCAGCTTTCCGCGCTTTCCAAAGCGCGCGACACCTTTCCAAGGTGACACTTTTAGTAGGACCCTGTCTCCGACTTGAAATTCTAAAGGCTTTCGCCTCATATCAGCATAGCTTTTCTGGCGGTCACGGGCCGCTTTGAGGCGTTCCTTTATCAAAAAGACCTTGTCCGTCGTCTCTTGAACAATTTCGGGCCCGGTGAGTTGTTTTTCTCCAACTTCAGCCCAACATAACGGAGATCGACACTTGCGTCCATATAGAGCTTCAAACGGTGCGGCTTGAATGCTCGTATGATAACTGTTGTTATAGGAAAATTCTACCAATGGCAAGTGCGTATCCCAATTACCGCCGAAATCAATCGCGCATGCCCGCAACATATCTTCCAAGGTCTGGATGGTTCGTTCACTTTGACCATCCGTTTGGGGGTGATATGCGGTACTCATGTCGAGGCGAGTACCGAGGGCTTCATTTAAACTTTCCCAAAATCTTGAAGTGAAACGACTATCTCGATCGGAGATGATAGAAATAGGTACACCGTGTTTAGACACCACTTCCTTAATGTACAAACGGGTCAGTTTCTCCAACTTGTCCGTTTCGCGAATCGGGAGGAAGTGTGCAGATTTTGTCAATCGATCAACAATTACCCAGATCATGTCATGGCCACTTGTTGTCTTGGGTAACTTGGTAATGAAATCCATGGTAATTCGTTCCCATTTCCATTCTGGTATTTCCGGTTGCTGGAGCAAACCGGAAGGTCTCTGATGCTCAGCCTTGACCTTTGCGCAAGTCAAACATCGCGCAACATATGTCGCTATATCTCTTTTGAAATTCGGCCACCAATAAAGTTCCTTCAAATCGTGGAACATCTTGTCTGCACCAGGGTGAACCGAATATCTAGAACTGTGAGCTTCGGCCAATACTAGCTCACGCAATCCCCCGTACACTGGAACCCAAATTCTATTCATGAAATACAGGGTCTGGTCCGCCTTTGGTTCCAGTGAATCAATCATCTTTCGTAATCTTTCACCTTTGACATTCTCGGGTTTAAGGGCGTTAACTTGAGCTTCACGAATTCGTTCAGTCAGATTCGTGTGGATAGTCAAACCCAAAGCTCGGACACGCAATGGTTTAACCCGTTCCTTGCGACTCAAGGCGTCGGCCACAACGTTCGCCTTACCGGGATGGTACTTTATCTCACAATCGTAATCGTTTAATAATTCGACCCATCGCCGTTGTCGCATGTTTAAATCCTTCTGATCAAAGATGTGTTGCAAGCTCTTATGATCAGTGAAAATCGTGCACTTGGTTCCGTACAAATAGTGCCTCCATATCTTGAGAGCGAATACCACTGCACCTAATTCCAAATCGTGTGTAGTGTAGTTCTTCTCATGGATTTTCAGTTGCCTGGAAGCATATGCTATTACTTTTTCTCGCTGCATTAATACACAACCCAAGCCTTGATGTGAGGCATCACAGTAAACCACAAATCCTCCGTACCATCGGGAGTGATAGTATCGGAGCGCCACATAACTTGTCTTTTAGTAATTGGAATGCTGCCTCTTGCTTTTCCGTCCACTCGAATTTCTTATCCTTTTGGGTTAACATGGTTAAAGCTTGTGCTATCTTTGAAAAGTTCTCGATGAACCTTCTGTAATAACCCGCAAGGCCAAGAAATTGTCGTACTTCGGTAGGAGTTCGAGGGGCTTCCCAATTTTTAATTGCCTCGATCTTGGCGGGATCGACGTGTATGCCCTTCTCGTTTACCACGTGGCCTAGAAAGTGAACTTCCCGAATCCAAAAATCGCACTTTGAGAATTTAGCGTAGAGTTTTTCCTTGCGTAGTACTTCAAGGATTAACCGAAGGTGATTCTCGTGGTCTTCTTTGGTGCGTGAATAGATCAAAATATCGTCAATGAAAACAATGACGAATTTATCCAGGTATGGCTTACACACGCGGTTCATTAGGTCCATGAAAACCGCTGGTGCGTTGGTTAAGCCGAACGGCATTACCAAAAATTCATAGTGCCCATACCGGGTTCCTGAAGGCCGTCTTTGGTACATCCTCTTCTTGTATACGCAACTGGTGATAGCCAGACCTCAGATCGATTTTGGAGTATAGCTAGATCCTTGGAGCTGATCAAATAAATCGTCGATCCTGGGGAGAGGATAGCGATTCTTGATGGTTAGCTTGTTCAGCTCTCGATAGTCGATGCACATGCGAAATGTGCCATCCTTCTTCTTTACAATAAGACGGGAGCTCCCCAAGGTGAGAAACTCGGTCTTATAAAAACCTTTGTCCAATAATTCTTGTAGCTGGCTGGACAGTTCCTGCATCTCTGATGGAGCTAGGCGGTATGGCGATCGTGCCACAGGAGCAGCTCCGGGAACGAGGTCGATGCGGAACTCGACTGTCGAGGTGGTGGCAACCCCGGCAAATCTTCTGGAAATACATCCGGAAAATCTCTAGCTACTGGAATGTCTCCAACTTTCGCTCGTCGGCCTTCTTGTCCACTACGTGTGCCAAGAATGCGACAAGCCCTTTTCTTAGGCACTTACGAGCCTTCATGCTTGAAATAATTCCTTAGCGGCGTCCCGTGCCTTTCCCCTTGAATTGAGAGAGTTTCACCGCTTGCGAGAGGGACTTGAATGACTTTATCGTTGCAAATCACGACGGCATGGTGCGCGGACAACCAGTCCATGCCGACAACTATGTCGAAACTTCCCAACATACGACTGCAAAAGATCAATCCCAAACTCGTGCCCACAGAGTTCTAATTTACAATCTTTCGCTACTTCTCTCGTTTCAATAGTTTTACCATTAGCCAGTTCTATGGAGTAGGTGTATCTAGTTTTCTAGTTTTTAATCCAAGTAGTCTTTTAAACTCAATGGATACGAAGCTAAAGTCAGCACCGGTATCAAATAATACAGAGGCATAATGACCATTAAGAGGAAACGTACCAGTGACCACGTTGGGGTCTTGTCCGTGCATCACCGGCTCCAATCACAACGCCCGCCCGCGGGCTTGGTTGTTGACCTTGGGGCAATCCTTTTTCCAATGGTCCAGTGACCCGCATGCGAAGCAAGGTCTAGCCCCTCCGTTTTTCGGTGCTCCCGGACCGGCCTCTTCAGTTTGTGCCCTGAGCGGTGGCACTTTCCACAAGTTTTCCCATTATTTCTCCCCTGGTTACCCTGTTTTCCACCATTACCACCCCTGGGCAACATTCCCCTTTCCCTTTCTTGTTCGAGCTACCCGATGCTCTATCCCTCTTTCCTTCATCCCGTTTCCTTTCCCAAATCTCGGCTTGTTCCCCTGATCATTCATCACAACTGCTGAGCTTGTCCCCTGATTCTTGCCTTCCACACTGCTAGCCTCAGAAATTTTCAGTCCCGAAACTTGTCGGATCAAAGTACCCATGCGAATAGCATCTTCAGTGAGGCTTAGCGCAAGATCAATAGCCGCGCCGCATGGTCGTGGGTTTTGGAAGCAGTGACCATGCTGCGTATTTGCGGTGCTAATCCGAACAAATACCGCTCTATCTTGTTGTTTTCAGGTGTGACCAAACGAGGCACTAATCTGGCGAGATCATGAAATCGGGACGTGTATCCAGTCACGTCTGCTCCTATCATAGTAAGGTTCCAGAATTCTTTTCCAGTTTCTGCACCTCACTTGCCGGGGCGGTATTCGGCGATCATAAGTTCTTTCAGTTCCGCCCATGACAGGGAGTAAGCAGTATCGTCACCCAATGACTGCACTTGCCGTTCCACCAAGTTAGTGCTTGATCCAAAAACAAGTTGGTGGAGTACATGACCGACTGACGAGGGTACACCCACTGATACGGATTATTGCCTCGGTCTTTTCGAACCACTTGACCAGGCCAACAGATCCTTCTGTGCCGTTGAAGTTGATCGGCTTCAGTCTAAGAAGGCTTTGAAAGTGCAGCCACGCTCTCGCGAGGCCGTTTTCTGCATTAATAAAGTAGTATGTTATTATGGGATAGGAGTTTTAGGATATTCTCCCATCGCTTCTATCAATTATTTTTAAACCGTCTTACCATGGGGAGGTTTCTTTCGTCGGTCGCTCCCCGTTAAGTCACGTGAATCGTTCGGAGCGGGCGGCTTCGTGCTCCGCGATCGCTCGGGCTATGCGCTCCGAGATCATGGTTTCAAGTTCACTGGTGTATGCGGCAGTCCGTCTGCGCCACTGTTGCTTCTGGTGGCTGGTGCCATTTTTCTTCAATAATAATTATCAAAGGTTAATTTGGCAAACATTTATACAATATAAAGCATAAATAACAACCCAGAATATGAACACAATAATCAACACCATATCATCACACAACATAACAACACACCATACAGAATAAATAATAATCAACAACACAACATCACCACACAATCACACAAAATCACAAATATGGAGTAAGCAAAATAATTGGAGACAACAACATATTCACCATAATAATAAGATTTTTCATTAATTTCAATAGTACTGAGTACAATGCTTGTTTATAATAACAAAATAGGGAATAACATCCCCTCATACAATACATCGTTCTGAAATAAATAAAACATCATATCATATGCCGTCATACCCGTACGGTTAGGCAAAATGCAGAAAACGAGTGTCATAACTCGTGCTATACTACCATACTGCTGCTGCTACTATAATATATCTGCAGTGATTCTTCCATGTGTCCCTGATGCATCCCTACTGTGCGGTGGCGGGAACTGATACTGTGGGCGTGCATACTGATCGTCATACTAATCGCCATGATGCGCTCATATAAAAACTGTCGATGCGCAAAATGCGCATCACCGGTAATCCCACACTGTGCGTCCAGGCTCAACAACTCCTCCGCATAGTGTGCTAAAGCATCTCGAGCATCAATCATCCGTGTCCACATCAAGCGATCTGCTGCTCTACCTGTTCACGGTGCGCTGCACCGTGTCGGCGAGAGTCTGAAGTCTCGCTCCAGTGAGATAGCAGTGGACCATGCTGGTCCGGATAGGGGTGTCATCCTTGGGTGCTGGGATGGTCCGGGTATATCGGG